>BQMI01000516.1:2082500-2695047 GCA_026005395.1 Asobara japonica
GCAATCCCAAAGGCCCAACTTGCTTTTTTATTTTCCCATTCTTTCACCGCCTTAAAACGTTTTTGTCTAAAAAAAAGGGTTTCTACCACTGGGCATATGGGATTCCCAGTGTGAGAAAACTATTAGGTAAGGACCACAATAAAAAAAAGAAAGGGGGGGGGGAGAAAAAACGGGACACCCTTTTGACTATATATAACGGACCCAAGTCTGCGCTGCCTCTTCCGCAATGAAAGGGTTTGGGAAAAAATCATTTATGATCAATTCCTCTATTTTTAGGTAATAATTCAGGTAAAAAAAAACGGAATTTTGAAAATTAATTTTTTTTTTTTCGATTTTTGACGTTTTTGGGATTTTTGGAATTTTGACAATTTTCAATTTTTTTGGCGAAATTTGGAATCATTTTTTTTTGGAATTTCCCAAATTTGAAATGTTTTTGACATTTTTCAAAATGTTTGTTTTTTTTTTTGAAAAAAAATTCTTTTTGAAAAAAAAATTTTTTGGAAATTACAAAATTAAAAATTTTTTTTTTTTTTTGGGATGTTACGTTTTTTCCGGGTTTTTAAAAGAACTTTTTTTATTTGAATTTGTCATTTTTTTTTATACATTTTTGAAAAGTTTTAGAAATTTTGCAAAGAAATTTTGCTTTTTTTTTGCAATTTTTAACATTATTCGAAAAGTTGAGAGGTAGGGAAGGAGCCGAGGAAAAAAATGGGACACCCCTTTGCCTATATATAACGGGACCGGAGTCTTCGATGCCTCTTCCGTAGAGAAAGGGTTGGGGGGAAAATTATTTGGGATGAATCCCGTTTTTTGGGGAATATTCCAGGTAAGTGGAATACCCCACGCGTATCGGCATTGTTTAGAGATCACCTGATCGTGTGAAATTTGGGAGATTTTGAATAGTTGGAAATTTTTGGAAATGTTTGGAAATTTTGAAAATTTTAGGAAATTTTGAAATTTTTTGGAAATTTTGAGATTTTGGAGATTTTTGGACATTTTCGGAAATTTTCGGAAATTTTCGGATTTTTTTGGAAATTTTGGACATTTTTGGGAATTTTCGGAAATTTTGAATTTTTGGAAATTTTTGGAATTTTTGGAAATCTTACATATTTTTTAGAAATTTTTGAAAATTTTCGGAAATTTTTGGAAAGTTCTGGAAATTTTCGGAAATTCTTGGAAATTTCCAAAAATTGGCAATTTTCGGATCCGCTCGAAATTTTTCGACTCCAAATTTTCAAAACTACAAAGTAACGCGTCGCAATTTTTTGAAAAAAAAAAAACCAAAAGAAAAATATTGCAAGTGATAAAAAAAAGTATGACAAAACTCAAAAGAAAAAAAAAAATTCTAAAAATCGTTGCCAACTGAAAAAAATCAATTTGATCCAGATTCAGCATCACAACATCATTTTCAATAATTCGCTGAAGATAGCGAGTGGGTGGGGGGTGTTGTACGGCGGTTCCACAACTCGCGGAATGTGGTCTGCCGGGCAGCCGCCCACCCACACAACATCCCATGGATCTCAATCGGCCCAACTTCCCCCAGTTCAGTGCGGCTCTTAATGTGTCCGCATATATCGCTCGAACCATAACGTATTACATACATAATAGTCCACATATTCAAAAATTCCATAAAATCACCGAACATTCAATTTTTCGATCTCCAAAAATTGCGCACATCGAAAAATGCAAATTTCCCAGAATGGCAAAATTCAAAAAAAAAAAAAAAAATGTCTAATTTTTGTCCGCCATGTCTCCGAAACGCATTCCGCGACGCAAGCGCAATCCGCGCATTCTACCCGCGATTGCACCTTAACTATGCGAGATACAACAAAAAGTCATAAAGCATCAAATGTGCATTTTTACGAGAGGAACATTTTTTATTCCACACATTTTTTTCTATCTGTAATAGGTTTCGAGTTATCGTGGTACAAACATTTCACACATGCAGGTACACATACATATCCACACACCCACACACATACACACACACACACACACACACACACAAGCCAACAGTTTTTCCCATGCGTTTTTCGTCCTCAAGTTAAGGTGTGGACAACATTTCACACACCCACACACACATACACACACACACACACACACACACAAAACTCAAAATTTTTAGAAATGCCAAATTTACGATTTCCCTTTACAATTACCAAATGTGAAAAATATTCTAAAAATCCAAGAAAAAAAAATAAATCCTCTAGTTTGATGCACAATGCTCACTTCATTTTTTTAAAATATTAATCCCATAATGCATTAGGTACATAATACTGCGCGCACAGTTTAATGGGACTTCACCAGTCGTTACTACACTCATCCCATGCGTGGGGTGTGTATTCATTGATTCTTTTTAATTTTTATTGTCCAGAGATAAAGCACTCGACTGCTTTTTTTCTCTCTCTCTCTCTCTCTCCGCTCTCATCCCTTTTATTTTAATTTTATTTTCATCTCTTCATCTTGTTCTTTGCGAAGGAACATCGGATAGATATGCTCCTGGGCCTTAACATATTGTAATTACGTGAATTATTATTTTACTTCATGTTGCGCATCCGTTCCGCCTGCCAGAGATATCTTTCTCCCGTATTTTCCGTAATCGCTTTTTCATTTGTTTGCATTCATTTGTTCGTAATATGAACTACTAAGAGTTTATTCCATAAAGCCGGCTGTTAAGTGCTTGAAGTAGAATGGAAATGAAATTTCATGAATTTTGAGTACCCACATGACTATGCGCATGCGCAAGGTGTTCTGCGCATGCGCAGAGTGCATTGCACAGGAGAACCGCGCGTTGCGCATGCGCACCGCGTTCCGCCTATCCAAGGGTACATTCAACATGCCTAATAATTCCAGCGGATGTGCAATGTTTTCTACGCATGCGCAATGGGCTCTGCGCATGCGCAATGTATTTTGCGGAAGCATCGCAACGCAATGCACTACGCTCATGGGCAATTGATTTTGTTCATAAACTCCGCTCATATATAATGCTTTTTGCATGGCTCCTGGTGGGAGAGGGTGGGTGGGTGGGTGGGTGGGTGGGAGAAAGTGGGTGGGTGGGTGGTTGGCTGAAAAATGAAATACATTTCAGTCCCATATTCAAGAATGAAGTTCATGAAGAAATTTCTGAAATTTTCGCGGATGTGAAGAGAATGTAAAGTGAGTGACTACTTCCTCTATACTTGCATGTACGGAAGACACGTTTGAACGCACCATCCTTTTTCCTTCGAAATACGTGAAATCAATTGTTAAAGCACATTCTGCAAAATACGGACTTCAATGGAGGATCTTCAAGCTTTTTTTCGGTAGTTCAGCAGAGAAATGACAAATTGAGATAAGTCGCTTTTCGTCTTCTATCGCTTTTTATCAATTATCTCCAAATTGAGATAAGATAGCGGCATTTTTGTCTAAGCCTTTTTTGTAGAGCAAAAGGAGATCTACAAATTTGTAAGTAACCAAAATTTCGATAGCTCTCTTAGTTTTCGAGATTTTGAGGGAAAACGGAAGTCCTGCTAGAACAAAGTTAACTCTCTTGGTCACTTCGTTACTGAAATTATTTTTACTAATTTGTGAAAATGGAGAACGTCAAATGTAAGACATCGCCTCGTTGTATGATTCCCATAATGATTCTTTGGAATTTTTCACCCGATTTATGGGCCTGTGTGTGCGTGTGTGTTTGCACATCTGTGTAAGTGTCAGAAAAATTCAAAAATAAAAAAAATTGATAATGCACTTATTAATTTACAAAATTGTAAATCATTCTCACGGTAGCAAGTTTCATTTGCTGAAAGATGAATCGAGCCGCTCCGATATCGTTATATCGTTAATTATCGATTCGCGCATCGTGGGAATATAGATAGAAGCATTGAAAAAAATTGCAAAGTTTGGAGACTTTACAAAGAAATATCGCAAAATTGTTGAAATTTGCGAAATTTCCAAAATTTCCAAAATTTTCAAAAATTCCCAAAAATTTGGAAAAATTTCGAAAAATTTCCAACATTTCAAAAATTTCCAAAAACTTCCAAAATTACCGGACATTTCTAAAATTTCCAAACCTTTTCGAAAGTTTCCAAAAATCTCCAAAATTTCCAAAATTTTCAAAAATTCCCAAAAATTTCCAAAAATTTCCAACATTTCAAAAATTTCCAAAAACTTCCAAAATTACCGGACATTTCTAAAATTTCCAAACCTTTTCGAAAGTTTCCAAAAATCTCCAAAATTTCCAAAAATTTCCAAAATTTCCAAAAATTTCCAAAAATTTCCAAAATTTCCAAAAAATTTCACCTTAAAAAAAAATTGGCCAATAAGTCATTCCGCGAAAACTAAATCGAGTCAGTGTCTCCGATATCAATAAGTATCGATTCACGTTCCGTGGGAATATCGATTGCGAGCCTTCATCACAGTAGTAAAAAATGATAATACCCAAGACATCGGACCCATAATACGTGCACATAAAATCAGCATTCTCTCAAACGTCTCATTCCCGAGTCAATTTTTTTTTTCATTAAATAATATCGATTGTCTCGATTTGCTATCCGAATCGATTGGTATCCCGTTACGCAATGCGGATGTGAAATCACTGCATGCTAATATTGCAATTTCGTCAAATTTGTGAGAGTGACTCATTAATACGTCCGAAAAAATGAGTCCAAAATTTAATATGATGGCTATAGGATTTCTATAGAATTGCTATAGGATGGCTATAGATTTTTTATAGAATTTCTATAGAATTTCTATAGAATTTCTATAGAATTTCTATAGAATTTCTATAGAAGTTTTATAGAATTTTTATAGAATTTCTATAGATTTTTTATAGAATTTCTATAGAATTTCTATATAATTTCTATAGAATTTCTATATAATTTCTATAGAATTTCTATAGAATTTCTATAGAATTTCTATAGAATTTTTTTGGTAGAATGACCGTAACCTTTCAGTAGGACCGCTATAGATTAGCATAAAATGGCTATAGGATTGCTATAGGATGGCTATAGGATTTCTATAGAATTGCTATAGAATTTCTATAGAATTGCTATAGGATAGTTTCGATAGAATGACCATGAGATTTCAGTAGAGTTTCCCTGGAACCGCTATAGATTGGCCTAAAGTGGCTATAGGTTTGCTATAAATCTATATATATAGTGGCTATAAAATTCCTATAGAATTTCTATAGCCTAGTTTTGGTAGAATGATCGCGACCTTCCAGCAGGATTCTCATGACACTGCTATAGATTGGCATAAAGAGGCTATAGAATGGCTATAGGATTTCTATAGAATTCCTATAGAATTGCTATAGAAGTTCAATAGAATTGCTATAGGATTTCCTATCATGTACTTTTGGTAAATGCGATGACACTCCCGCAGGATTTCTATGCAGCTGCTATAGAATTGCTATAGCATTTCTATAGAATTTCTATAAGGTAGTTTTCGTAGAACGGGAATGTTTTTCTTCCACGCTCCCTCTGGGGCCGCTATAGATTGCTATAAAGTTGCTACACGATGGCTATAGATTTTCTATAGAATGGCTATAATTTTGCTTCACATCCCTGAAATTTTACGTTACCCCCTCCCCCCCCCCCCCCCCCAATTTTTTTCAATCTTTTTTACCTCTCAAAAAGCCCATCAGCTTTCTTGATTTAACGACCGCCCGACCCTCCCCTTTCAGATTTATTCCCATATAAATAACCCAAAAATATCCAATGTTTATGTGTGTGTGTGTGTGTGTGTGTGTGTGACAGTTGACCTTGATGACCGACAAATACCAATTTGTTTTTAACTTCCCGATAGGGGAAGGTTCTGGAATGGGTCCAGTTTGAGAAAGTCCCAAATTCATCGGATCTCACTGCGATGTGTGTGTGTGTGTGTGTCTGTGTTTGTGACCGAAATTTTGAGGGCGGGTTCCTCACGAACGGAACGCCCGATTGAAACGATTAAGGTCGCAATCGAAGCGTCCCCACCAACTCTCGCGCTCATTAGATTCCAGTTAAAATCCCTCCACTGCATTAATTGTTATAAACAATTTTAATTGTTTATAACGCTCTAGCGGTCGAGCCGTTGGTCGGACAAAAAAAAATGTATAACAATAGTTGCTCCACGTCTGAAAATGCACATTTAATGTCTTATGACTTTTCACGGTAGCTCGCATAATTAGTGAGATATTGCAAATTGTTGCTAAAAAATCAACAAAATTAACAAATTCCAAAAATTTCAAAAATTATCAAAAAAATTTGTTTTAAATTTCCAAAATTTTTAGAAATGTCAGAATCCAATTTAAACATCTTCATCTTCAGAAATCCTTAATTTATAGCCCTCTCTCAGTACAATATAAATTCGTAATTTATAGCCCCCCTCAACGCGCGTTTTTTGCCCCAAAAATCAAACACATAAAAAAAAATCACACGTGAGTTTATTGCCTATCCCCTTCCCTCTCTCCAATTTTCGGGTCAATTGGTTCTTTTCAAATTTCCCTCGAAATTTAGAAATTAACTGTCACAGCATTTCACCCCCCCCCCCCCTGAAATTTTTTTCGGTGTTTGTTTTTTTTACGGTCAATTCAACTGATTTTGGGGAAAAATAGTGTGTTTGTGGAGTGGTCGCCTAAGTGGGGTCAGCCACGCTCGGCAATGGGAGGGCGGAGGGGGGGGGGGGGGAGCATTAACGGCTCAATTTCACAGTGGGATACTTCACGGCCCGGTCCAGCCCCAACACTCGGGAAAAAGCCATTGATGGTGACTTGAGGACATTTTTCGGAAATTTTGAAATTTTGGAAATTTTGAAATTTTGGAAATTTTGGGAATTTTCGGAATTTTGGGAATTTTGGGAATTTTGGGAATTTTGGGAATTTTGGGAATTTCGGAAATTTTTGGAAATTTTGGACATTTTGGACATTTTGAGGCTGTTGGAAATTTTGGAGATTGTGGAGATTTTGGAAATTTTGGAAATTTTGTAAATTATTGGAAATTTTGAAAATTTATGGAAATATTGGAAATTTTTGGGAATTTTGGACATTTTTGAGATTGTTGCAATTTTTGGGAAATTTTGTTGATTGTGTTAGTTTTTGGAAATTTTGTAAATTTTTGTAAATTTTGGAAATTTCTGGAAATCTTGGAAATTTTGGAAATTTTGGAAATTATTTGAAATATTGAAAATTTTCGAAATTTTGGAAATTTTGGCCATTTTTGGCCATTTTTGGTATTGTTGGAAATTTTGCAAATCTTTGTAAATTTTGGAAATTTCTGGAAATCTTGGAAATTTTGGAAATTTTGGAAATTTTGGAAATTTTGGAAATTTTTTGAAATATTGAAAATTTTCGAAATTTTTGGAAATTTTGGAAATCTTTGGAAATTTTGGCCATTTTTGGTATTGTTGGAAATTTATGGAAATTTTGGAAATTTAGGAAATTTTTGGAAATAATGGAAATTTTCGGAATCGTGGAAATTGCCCTAAATTTTGAGAATTTTGGAAATATTGAAAATGTTGAGATTGTGTGTGTGTGTGGGGGGGGGGGGGGGGGGGGGTAAAAAGAGAGTGCGTATGTATTCATGTGTATGTATGTGTGTGTGTGTATTCCTACAAAATATTAATAGATAACGTTATGATGTTCGTTTCTCATTTTTTTCAACTTCCCTCAGGAATTTTGATGGATATAATGGAGCAATCGTGGGTGAAAATATGTGTTAACTTTCGTACGTAGAAATCGACGAAAAATTGGCAAACTCGGGCGTCTGGAGGGTGCTCATAAACTGTCGGACTGTAAATCATGGAGTTTTATGGTGGTTGCACGTTGTGCCAACCTTTGCCTGATGAATTCCTTACTCGGCGGAACGGCTATTTCTCCCTTTATCCTTTTTTACAATATTTCTTTTTCCCGTCCTCCTCCTTAAACCCCATAGCCCCATCGCCTTTTTATTTCCTTCAACTTCAAAACCGTTAAACAAAAAAATAATTACTATTTGCACGGGTGGGTGGGGGGGGGGGGGGAGGAGGGAGGGAGGGAAAAACTAAATTAAAATTGTTGGTATGGAATGCATATATAGCTTCACACACTGCAAAAATTATACTTTTGAGTTGCAAAATTTTTCAAAAAAATTTTGAACAGTTTTTTGGAATTCTGAAATTTTCGAAATTTTCGGAAAATCGAAAAATGAATATTTTGTGACGTCACAAAATTTTCAAAAATATTTTTGGAGTTTTTGGTATTGGGAAAGGTTTGAAAAAGAATTTTTAGGGGTTTCAAAACTTTTGAAGGCTTGAAAATGCGTGACCCCCACCTCCCCCCCCCCCTCCCTCATTCGCGGTGTCCGTAGGCACTGTGGATATTCTGTCTATGGAGTTTTGAAAATCTGAGGGTTTATTAAACATTTCCAAAGTTTCCAAAATTTCTTAAATTTCCGAATTTTCCGGAAATTTAAAGAAGTTCTAAAATTTCGAAAATTTCCAACAATCCCAAAAATTTTGAAAATTTCCAGAAATTTCCAAAATTTCCAAAATTTCCAGAAATTTCCAGAAATCCCCAAAATTCTCGAAATTTCCAGGAATTTCCAAAACTTCCAAAAATTTCCAACATTCCCCAAAATTCTCGAAATTTCCAGGAATTGCCAAAACTTCCAAAAATTTCCAACATTCCCCAAAATTCCCAAAATTTCCAAAATTTCCAGAAATTTCCAAAATTCCCAGTTTCCAAAAATTTCCCAATTTTTCAAAATTTCCAGAAATTTCCAGAAATTCCCAAAATTCTCGAAATTTCCAGAAATTTCCAAAAATTTCCAACATTCCCCAAAATTCCCAAAATTTCCAGAAATTTCCAAAATTTCCAAAATTCCCAGTTTCCAAAAATTTCCAAATTTTTCAAAATTTCCAAAATTTCCAGAAATTTCCAGAAATTCCCAAAATTCTCGAAATCTCCAGAAATTTCCAAAATTTCCAACATTCCCCAAAATTCCCAAAATTTCCAGAAATTTCCAAAATTCCCAGTTTCCAAAAATTTCCAAATTTTTCAAAATTTCCAAAATTTTCAGAAATTTCCAAAATTTCCAAAATTTCCAAAATTCTCAAAATTTCCGAAATTTAAAAACCTGTAATTTCAGAAATTGACAAAATGAAGAAAAAAATGCCTGACTGTTGGCGGGTGCCCCTCCCCATTGGCGAATCCGCGAATCATAAATTCGTATTTTCCCGCGTATGCGCAAAAACTTGTAGATCCAGTTGGCCACCCCCTGGGGTGTTAGTCCCACCCCGTGCTCGAGGGTGGACGCGCGAAAGTGGGCGTGGCGGCATTTTTTATCATAATTTCGGCGCCAACTCTTGGGAAAATCGACTGCGCCGGAAAATCGCGGACCAAGTGCTCGGCAAACTGAATATCGTTTTTGTCCTAAAAATTAGAATAATCCGATAATCCGTTACTGTTAAGACCACCCCTATAAGCTTGGTAACAATTTCTCAAGAGCTTTTTACCCGCAATTTGAATATCCGCATAATCGTTACCAGCTTTGGGCGGAACCGGAAAAACCATGATTTTCGCGTGGTTATGACGTATAAGATGATGCATTCCGACTTTGCAACTTTTGTAATGCTTCAAAGTTTTTCCCGCAATTTTTTGGGGTATTGGAAAATTTGGAAAAAATCAGGTTTAAACACTTTTTGAAATTTAATAAAAAATTTGGAATTTTGAAAGAAATTTTGAAATTTGACGGAAATTTTGAAATTTGACGAAATTTTGAAATTTGACAGAAAATTTTGAAATTTGATAAGAAATTGGAAATTTGACAAAAATCTTGAAAATTGACGGAAATTTTGAAATTTGACGGAAATTTTGAAATTTGACGAAAATTTTGAAATTTGACGAAATTTTGAAATTTGACACAAGATTTTGACATTTGATAAGAAATTGGAAAGTTGACAAAAATCTTGAAAATTGACGGAAATTTTGAAATTTGACGGAAATTTTGAAATTTGACGGAAATTTTGAAATTTGACGAAATTTTGAAATTTGACAGAAAATTTTGAAATTTGATAAGAAATTTGAAAGTTGACAAAAATCTTGAAAATTGACGGAAATTTTGAAATTTGACGGAAATTTTGAAATTTGACGGAAATTTTGAAATTTGACGGAAATTTTGAAATTTGACGAAATTTTGAAATTTGACGAAATTTTGAAATTTGACAGAAAATTTTGAAATTTGATAAGAAATTGGAAAGTTGACAAAAATCTTGAAAACTGACAGAAATTTTGGAATTTGACAGAATATTTTAAATTTGATGAAATTTTTTAAATTTGGCAGAAAATTGGAAATTTGAAAACTATTCTGAAATTTGACAGAATTTTAAAATTTGAAGAAATTTCGGGATTTGAAAGAACGTTTGAAATTTGACAAAAATTTTGAAAATTGAAGGAATGTTGAAATTTGGCAAAAATTGGGGAATTTGGAAAAAATTCTGAAATTGGTGAACCTCAAAAAGAGTTCGCATTTTTCGTGAATAATTTTGCAATGCGACAAAACTGAAAATCCAAAATTCACACAAGTTGATGAATGATGAACACCAGGGAAATTTTAATGTATATGCAAAATGACCCATATGTTAAGAATTCATTGGCCATCACGAAAATGCAATTCACGTCGCGTATGACAGTAGCACGCGTTGTGACAGTCCTTCTTGCATTTTACAGTTGATTTCCTGGTAGGGTTCAGAATAAAAAAATGTATCTATGGTGAGAGGTCCCATTATTTCCTTCTCCAAATTTTTGAAATTCACAAAACTCGTGAAATTTTGAAAATTTTCAATTTTTCAAATTTTCAACTTTTTCCATTTTCAAATTTTCAAATTGTCAAATTTTCAAATTTTCAAAAATTTTCAAATTTTTCAAAATTTTCAAATTTTTCAAATTTTTCAATTTTTTTAAATTTTTCAAATTTTTCAATTTTTTCAAATTTCCAAAATTTTCAAAATTTTCAAAATTTTTAAAATTTTCAAAATTTTCAAAATTTTCAAAATTTTCAAACTTTTCAAAATTTCCAAAATTTCCAAAATTTCCAAAATTTCCAAATTTCCAAAATTTGAAATTTAAAAAATTTTCCACATTTTTGAAATTTTTGAAATAGTGAATCCACAAATTTTGTCATGATATCCATTTTATCTTCAATTTTTACAACCAGTAACCCAGGGGCACTGTGCCCATTTTTAAAGCCCCCCACGAGTGTATTATTGTCATTCCAGGGGGCGCGAACCGCCTCAACGACACGTTCGCGATATCCGGTGAGGCTACGTGACGTCATAACAATGTGGCATTTCCGTAATAAAAAATTTGCCCAATACCTTTATATTTTCATTCGCCGATTCAATTTCATCATTCACAAGTCAATGTCTCGAAAAAATTCTCTCCAAACTACCGATTTTTTAAATATTGTTCATAGGAAAAATAAAAATTGTTGTGTGGGTATGGGTGGGTGGGTGTGGGTGGGTGTGGGTGGGTGTGGGTGGGTGGGTGTGGGTGGGTGGGTGTGGGTGGGTGGGTGTGGGTGGGTGGGTGTGGGTGGGTGCGGGTGGGTGTGGGTGGGTGTGGGTGGGTGTGGGTGGGTGTGGGTGGGTGTGGGTAGGTGTGGGCGAGTGTGGGTCCATGTGGTTGGGTGTGGGTGGCTGTGGGTGTGCAATTTGTTGATAAGGAATATTGTTGCAGAAAAGGGATTTGTTCGAGCGATGCAACTTGTGTATTTAATACGAGTTATAGACACATGTGAAAGAACACTCTCAGGCGGATCCTGTTTCAAACCACAGATATGCAGAGAGTCTAACGAAACTTGAATGAAAAATCGTAAAACCAAATCACCGGATTTATAATTCAAAATTTAAAATTTTGAGGAATTTGGAAAAAGAAAATATTTTCAAGATTTTTCAAAATTTTCCAAATTTTTCGTTCAATTTTTTTTTGTCCCTACTTCATTAAAATTTATTTTTGTAACATGTTACATAAATATTATTGAATGTTGTTTGTTACCCACCCACCCGCCCACCCCCCCCCCACCCACCCACCCGCCCACCCACTCATCCACCCACTCATCCACCTACCCACCCACTCGCCCACCTACCCACTCACCCACCCACCCACTCGTTCACCTACCCACTCGCCGACCTACCCACTCACCCACCCACTCACTCATCGACCCACCCACCTACTCGCTCACTTACCCACTCGCCCACTAACCCAGCCAGACACCCACCCACCCACTCACCCACTCACCCACTCTCCCCCCTACCTACTCTCCCATCCAGCCACCCACCCACACACGCACACACACACACACACATGTAAATCTAAACCTACAAAGCTATTTGATGGAATATTGTATATATATATATAATGCGGGTCGATAGGAAGAGAAAGAGGAGATGAAAACACGCGGTTTGGTCCAGTGAACAAAACGGCTCTTTATGACCGCTTGCGGGCGTTACCAATGTATATACATTGGACTTAACGATTTATCCCCACTGTCAATCTTCTTTTCGTTACATAAAAAACGCCATTTTAAAGGCGAAAAGAAAACAATCGACTTCTTGTCACTTATTTTTTCTGCAATTAAAGGGTAACATAATGGGTGTATATATATGTATAGAATTTTTTCTTAAGGAGCAATTGAAATGTGTACTATATATACAGTTTTTCGAGATTTTATGAAAAAACTTCATTAGCGCCTCACAGAGTGGTCCCAGCAAAAAAAGATATATGATGTTTTTTGTAGAGCATTTCGTGTCTGAGAAAAAAGTCTTATGTCACATTTCGCTCCGTGGATCCCCTACCGAGATAAATCGAAAAGTTCGAGAAACGAGATATGGGTGTGACAGTTTGAGCCACTAACCTTAAGACCAAAGTATGCCCGAAATTATGCAAGTTGAGACAGAATGTCATAAGACACCAAATATGTGTTTTTGAGAGATGACCAAAAATTTTCCGGAATTTTTCCTGAATTTCCCAAAATTTCCGAATTCCCCAAAATTTTCCGGAATTTTCCGAATTTCCCAAATTTTTCCGAAAATTTTCCGGAATTTTTCCTGAATTTTTAGAATTTCCCAAATTTTCTGAACACTTTACAAAATTTGTCGGAATTCTCTCAAATTTTCCAGAATTTTCCAAATTTTCAAAAAAAATTTCGACAATTTTCTGAGCACTTTACAAAATTTTCCGGAATTTTTCCCAAATTTTCCAGAATTTTCCGAAACATTTTCCACAGTTTTCTGAGCATTTTCGAAAATTTTCCGGAATTTTCCCTAATTTTCCGAATTTCCCAAAAATGTCCAGAATTTCCCAAATTTTCCGGAACGTTTTCCCCCATTTTCCCGAATTTTCCTCGATTTTTCCACAATTTTCCGACCCTCAAAATTCCCTCAATCTCGAAATTGCCCCAACAAATTCCACAACCAAGACCACCAATCCCGGAAAATTGACTGTTAAAACCTGAAAAAAAAACCAGAAAATTCAGGAATTTCCCGCCAACTAATTTGAATTTAATAAAGTTGAAGTGTACATGCACACTGTCATGCCCGTTGAATATCAACTGCTAAAGTATGCGACCAACTAGCGGCCTATTTTCTTTATCCACTCGTTCAATCGGCAATAAAATGGAACGCTGAAGTGGGCATTATATACAATATGTGCATTTAGTACGTGCAATTTCAATGTGCCGGTTTTTCGCGTTTTACCACCGAGACGAAATGCATTGGATACTTGTTTTCTCTATCTACCTACATCGATTTCCAGTTTCATAAATTGTCTGGAAAATCCCGTCAAAAATAAGCGAAAACCGACAACAGACAATTTTTCCACTACCCAATCTACGAATGTGACTCTCAACGGATCGAACCAATAACATACTGCTGTGTGTGGGTGTGTGTTCGTTTGTTTCATTGAAACCCTGCAGACAGCATGCTGCTCCAAGCGCACCGTGAGTTTTTATCGAATATCTCGCAAAATATCGAAAATATCGAAATTGTGATAACGACATTTTTGATAGGTCTTATTCCGCTCTACAAAAATTGTTATTATGATGATCACGCTATCTCCCTCCAATCATGAGATATCTCACAATTAAGTACGCAGCTCAACTGACTTCCAGTTGGTCCCCAGTTTTTTCCAAATATCTTCAAGAATATCAGAGATATCAAAACAATGATAATCACCTTTTTGATAGAGCTCACTGCGCTCTACAAAATGATTGATTACAAAAATTTCGCTATCTCCCTCCAATCACGAGATATCTCACAATTAAGTACGCAGCTCAACTGACTCCTAGCTGGTCCCCAGTTTTTCCCAAATATCTCCCAGAATACCAGAGATATCAAAACGATGATCATAACCTTTTTGATAGAGCTCACTGCGCTCTACAAAATGACTATTTACAAAAATTTCGGTATCACCCTCCAATCACGAGATATCTTACAATTTAGTATGCACCTCAACTGGCTTCCAGCTGGTCCTTCGTTTTTCCCCAATATCTGCCAAAATACCAGAGATATCAAAACGATGATAACCACCTTTTTGATAGAGCTGATTGTGCTCTACAAAATCGCCTATTACAAAAAATTTGCTAACTCCCTCCAATCACGAGATATTCACCAACATAGCTAGACTACCTGCTGACGCTGGTGATGAACCTGGTTCTCCAGCTGATACCTGAATTTTTATAGCTCAATTGGTAAAAGTATCAGGCCAGAAATCTGAAGATTGTGATAGTCCACCTGGGAATAGTACAAAAAAAAATATTAGAAGAGTGGAATGGGCGATAAAGGAGAGAAAAAGCCCTTAATTAGTGTAACCCAGCCATCACCATCCGCTCAAACTGTCCATTAGCGTTGGTTATGGGGACACGGTAGGCCTTTAAGGCATCGAGCGCCTACCAAGCCAAAAGGTTCTTGACCGGACCAGTCTGTCGCGTTGAATGAACCGTCGTGGGGGCGCCCGCGGGCCCAAACACGTCTGACATTTGAGGTTATGCGTCATCCGATTTGGTAGCGGATTAGAAGGAAGGTAGCAGAGGGTGTCTCGAATGAGATGGGTGATCACAAGGCAGTTCACTTACCAATCGTCAACTACCAGCTCCACTCAACTCTCTGTGTGTGTGTGCGTGTGTGTGTCTGCATGTTTGCGACCGCAATTTTTGACGGCGGCAATTTTACTTGTTTATAACGCTCTCGCGGGCGAGCGGTTGGTGGGACAAAAAAATATGTATAACAAAAGTTGCTCAGCGTGTAAAAATGCACATTTAAGGTCTTATGACTTTTCACGCTAGCTCGCATAATTAGTGAGATATTGCAAATTGTTGCTAAAAAATGGGTCAACGAAATTAATCAATTTTGGGAGGGAGCCGATCTGCGGGCGCATCTGTCTGTGTGTGTGTGTGTGTGCAAAATAAGTAGGAAGATTGGGAAAGTTGGAGGGTTGAGGGCGCGCTGCTCGACTTCCGGCCCTTTCCCCCCCCCCCCCCCCCCTCGCCCGTGCGCTGCGCGCGCATTTATTTTCACCCGAGAGTCACATCGGCCATAACTGAAACGATTAAGGTCGCAATTCAAGCGTCCACCACCAACTCTCGCCCTCATTAGATTTCGGTTAAAATCCCTCCACTGCATTAATTGTTATAAACAATTTTAATTGTTTATAACGCTTTTGCGGGCGAGCCGTTGGTGGGACAAAAAAATGTATATAACAAAAGTTGCTCAGCGTGTAAAAATGCACATTTAAGCTCTTATGACTTTTCACGCTATCTCGCATAATTAGTGAGATATTGCAAATTGTTGCTAAAAAATGGATCAACAAAATTAATCAATTTTCGGAGGGAGCCGATCTGCGGGTGCATCTGTGTGTGCAAAATAAGTAGGAAAAATTGGGGAAGTTGGAGGGTTGAGGGCGCGCTGCTCGACTTCTCGCCCCTTTCCCCCTCCCCCCCCCCTCCCCCCGCCGCCCGCGCGCATTTATTCTCGCCCGAGAGTCACATCGGCCATAATTAGCCGTTGAGAAACGCGCGCGGGGCTTTCACCTAGTGGTGTTTTGCTGGTTTAACTAACAAAGGGGACCAGGGCAAACCAGAGACAATACAATGGGACGATTAGTGATACTTTGTACGCGCTTTCAACACTGTCCTTTCATATGTCATTATACTTGATCTTTTTTTTTCTTTCTCTTTCTTTCAGAAGATACGTTTTCTCCACGCGCTTAGGTTAGGTTTAATTTTTTTGTCGAATTGTGTGACATTTCGAGCTTGTATTAAAGGTACTAATGGATTTTACGGTGGGAAGTTAGAGTGGGGGAAACCTACAGCCACCCACACTCACCCACAGTTACCCGCGACTACCCACAACCACAGACATCCACCCACAACTACCCACAACCGCAGACACCCACCCACACCCACCGACAGTCACCCACAGCCACCCACACCCACCGACAGTTACCCACAGCCACCCACACTAGCCAACACCCACCCACACAAACACACAGTTACCCACATCCACCCACAGCTACCCACAGCCACCCACAGTTACCCACAGCCACCCACAGTTACCCACAGCTACCCACAACCACCCACACTATCCAACACCCACCCACATACACACATACGCACACATATGCACACACACAGACACAACTATTTTTTTATATCTGTTGACTATGTACGAAAATTCTAAATGTATGTGTATGTATATATGTGTGTATATATATCTATATATTTTCGTATGGAATAACTGAGCCAATATCACATTCACATCACGCACATTATGACACACATGCAATTCCAAGGCACTTTTTTAACCGTATACAGTAACAAAATGTAATAGAGAAGGAATACGATTCGATTCGAGGAAATCGCGAGAAAACATTGTATATAAGTTTCACGGTATAGAGCACATTGAATATCGATGAGGCCACACCGGATGTAACGTACCGTCCACTCATGGATTTTTTTTTCTCTCTTTTTCTATAAGAATGATGGTTAAAATAAAATTGCATTTCTCGTAATTTAATTTACGGGTAGGAAAAATTTCAAAAATTTCAAAAATCTCAAAATTTTTAAAAATCTCAAAATTTTTCAAATTTTCAAAATTTTCAAATTTTCAAAAAATTTTAAATTTTCAAAATTTTCAAAATTTTCAAAATTTTCAAAATTTTCAAAATTTTCAAAATTTTCAAAATTTTCAAAATTTTCAAAATTTTCAAAATTTTTGAATTTTTCAAAATTTCTAAATTTTCAAAATCCTCAACATTTCCAAATTTTCCAAATTCTCCAAATTTTCAAAATTTCAAAATTTCAAAATTTTCAAAGATCCAATTTTTTTTTTCAATTTTCCATTTTAGGAAAAAATTTAAATAAATTCCGTTTTTGGCCATGAAAAAATGCGGAGGCACGGGACAATTTATCGCCTCTCGAATCCGCGATGTGCATAAGAATTCATTGACACGCGCCAGAAATTCGCGAAAATTATTCAATCCACACTTCTAGGTCATTCCGAATTTTTCCACGTTGCTAAACTTTTTTTGTGGGAGGAGGGGGAGGGCGAAGAATATTTTCTGACTTTTTTTATTGAAGTGAATCTACAAAAAAAAAAAAAAATTCGGGCTCATTTTTTTTAATTAAATAAAAATTATTTTTTGATTATCAAAAGTACATGCAAAAAAGTGTTATAATTAAAAAAAAAAATCTTTGCTGTAATAAATAATTTTAATTAGATTTTTGAAACCTTTATTCACGGAGAAAATACGAATAGATTGTGCGTTCCTCGATTTTGAGTTCTATTTGTTTAAATAATGGAGATAGAAGAAAAAACTTTTAACAAAAAATATTCTCGCTTTCATGGGGAACAATTTATGTGATATGAGTGATAATGCTATCTCTAATACTTCCTGAGAAAATGGGGGTTGAGTATCTGGCGAAATGCAACCTCGTTTGCCCCCGTTGCATACGAAGTGCAATAATTCGTAAAATATTAGAGATAGGAGGAAAGGTCATATAACTCGATTGATAGAATATTTCATTACGAATCTTTTTTGTTATCACTATTTTCCTCTATCTCTACTCCTGTCTTCAGAAAACGCTGCGGAGTACCGGCAGTCGCTCGCGAGCGCTCACACGCCCGCGGCGCCGCTCCCACCCCCATTTACGCGTAAAGTATGAATGTGAGAGAAAAAGTTACTTGACATAAAATGTGTGTTTTGATGCAAGGAACAAAATTTGATTACACTTTTTTTTTCTATCTCCAGCCGTTTTCGAGATATGGTCAAATAAACAAGAATGAGGCTACAAACAAGAAAACCGGGTAAGTCTTAGCCGAACACACACACACACACACACATGAAATGTTTGAAAAAATTGGTGAACATTGCATTGTATAGTGGGAAAAAAATTAGTTATCTCTGGAGTGTCTGAACTCATGAGAGACTCCATTGTTCAGCTTGTTTATTTATCAATAAACAAACAGAGACATTCTCCAGACGCGCAGGAAATGAGAATAAGATCTCTTCGAGAATATCACGAAATTGTGGGGAAGTGAGAAAAAAATATACACATATATAGAGTTAGAAAAAAATGGAAATTTTTCAAACATTTCCAAAATTTTAAATTTTAAAAATTTTCCGAAATTTTCCAAAAATTTCCAAAATTTTCCAAAGTTTTCCAAAGTTTTCCAAAAATTTACCAAAATTTTCCAAAAAGTTTTCAAAATTTTCCAAAGTTTTCCGAAATTTTCCAAAATTTTTCAAAAAATTTCCAAAAATTTTCTAAAAATTTTCCAAAAGTTTTCAAAATCCCAAATTGGTTGAAAGTTTCAAAAATTTTCAAAATTTTTGTAGAAACTGCCCAAAAATTGCTAGAATTTGCAAAGTCTATAATGACCAATGTGCACGTACATTTGGTCAGTGGAAAGGCGATTAATTAGTTTTTATTGGGCCTCACAGTGTGCGGCAATCAGTGGTCCTTGTTGTTAAACGCTGGCTGGACCCAAGTGGGGGGGAATAAATAAATAAATTTCAACGGGGACCGAAAATCCGGAGAAAACGATGGAGAGATATCCTGGTGTGGGGGCTAACGAGGTCGAATTCTAATTAATTCATGAGAGGCTTTTATTCTTCTGAAAAGATCACAGGTAATTTACCCTTCTTCGTATTTTTAATTAACTTTTTTCCCTCTTTTTTTCTAAAAAAAAAAAAAAAAAAGAAAAACGAATTTTTTTTTTTTTTTTTAAATAAAAAAAAAAATTTTTTGAAAAAGTTGAAATTTTTTTTTTTAATTTGAAAAAAAATTCCGAGAAATTTGAAACCTTTGGAAAATTTAAAAAAAATTTTGAAAAATTTGAAAATTTTTTTTGAAAAATTTGAAAATTTTTTTGGAAAATGAGAATTGAAATTTTTTTTTTTTACTTTTTTTTTTATTTAATGGATTTACTTTTGAATATGTGCCTAATGTTTCATCCTTCAATATGCAAACGAGAATCGTAAAATGGCTCTGGCTCCCCTCTTGACTCTTTTCTTCTGCCAACACGTGAGTAGAGATGATAAATCATTGTAAAAATGATCAACCCTCGTTTCACTCTCGCAGCACACTAACATAATCCCATTAAAAAATTGTTCGCTATGGTTTTTGGTTAAGCTGTGGTTTCTGATTATTCAGGTTATATTTAAAAAATTAGTGATTTTTTTTTATTTTGGAAATTTTGGAAATTTTTGAGAAATTTGACGAATTTGGTAATTTTTGAAATTTTGGGACTTTTTAGAAATTTCCGGAAATTTCTGGAAATTTTTGGAAATTTATGGAAACTTGGAAATTTTTGGAAATCTTGGAAATTTTAGGAAACTTTTGGAAATTTCAGAAATTTTGGAAATTTTGGAAACTTTTACAGACTTCGGTAATTTCAGAAATTTTTCGAAACTTTTGGAAATTTTTAGAATTTTTTTTCATTCGTCCAATTTTCAGTCATTTTCCAAATTTTTCAGTTTCCGAAGTTTCTAAAATTTCCAAAATTACCAAAATTACCAAAATTTCCGAAATTTCCAAAACTTCTGAAATTTCCAAAATTTTCAAAACTTCCAAAATTTCCAAAATTTCCAAAAGTTGGATAATTTCCAAAATTTCCAAAATTTTCGAACTTACCAAAATTTCCAAAATTCCCAAAACCTCCAAAATTTCCAAAATTTCCAAAATTTCCAAAATTGCCAAAATTTCCAAAATTTCCAAAATTTCCGAAATTTTCAAAAGTTCCATAATTTCCAAAATTTCCAAAATTCTCAAAACCTCCAAAATTTCCAAAATTTCCAAAATTCCTAAAAAAACCAATCACCAGCAACTAAAATCGCACGACTGACCAAGCGCGCCCGATTTGTCCTAGCTCCAGATCCCCATAAATCACGTGAGCTTGGCGATGGCACCCCTCAAAAATTTTCGCGCGTGCCTCCCCCCCCCCCTCCCCCTTCCACCCCTCGCCCAAATGAGCATCGCCAGTTGTTCCCCCGCTAAAAAATATTATTCACGGGATGATCTGCATATCTAAATAATCGAACTTGGCATGTGTGTCCTATCGTTCGGAACGAGAAGGTGTGCATGGGGTGTGCTATGGGGGTCTAGGTGAGTCAGTTTCTCTCGGGGCCCCATTGAAAAAAAGTATGGAGTGCGTGTGTGGCACTTGGGATCGGAGTCTTCATTTGCATTGCAAATTATTTTCACTTCCATGGGGCACAACAGCGCCTGTAACATGGGGTTCCTTGAACCAGATACCATTGGCTGGGGCCCATGTTGCCCCCCTCCTCTCCCCCCCCCCTTCCCGCCATTGGTTAGTTCGCGAAATGTAGATTAAGCCCAGTGCGAGCTGATTTCGCAATTGTGAATGAAAATTTTTGGTGGGTTATTCAAAATGAGGAATGTCTATATATATATATGTGTGTGTCTGCATGTGTACATGTATGTATATATATATGTGTGCACGTCTATATGTATGAGCGTGTGTGTATCTATCTGTGTGTGTGTGTATGTGTATGTGGCTGTGTTTGTCCATGTGTGGGTGAGCGGGTGGCTGGGTAGGCGGGAGGGTGGACAAGTGGGTGGGTGAGTTGATATCTGGTGGGCGGCGGGGGGGGGGGAGGATGATTGGATGGGCGGATGGATGACTAGGTGGGAGGGGGGGGGGCGGGGGGTGGCTAGGTGGGAGGGGGGGGGGGGTGGCTAGGTGGGCGGTTAGGGAGCGGGGGGAAGCCTAGGTGGGCGGGGGGTGGCCAGGTGGGCGGGGGGTGGCCAGGTGGGCGGGTGGGGAGCTAAGTGAGCGGGGGGAAGCCTAGGTGCGCGGGGGGTGGCTGGGTGGGCGGGGGGAAGCCTAGGTGGGCGGGGGCTAGTTAGGTAGGTGGGGGGTGGCTAGGTGGGCGGGGGGAAGCCTAGGTGGGCGGGGACTAGCTAGGTAGGCGGGGGGTGGCTAGGTAGGCGGGGGGTGGCTAGGTAGGCGGGGGGTGGCTAGGTAGGCGGGGGGTGGCTAGGTGAGGGGGTGGATGACTGGGTGGGCGGGGAGTGCCTACGTGGACGGGGAGGCCTAGGTGGGCGGGGGATGGCTAGGTGGGCGGGTGGATGACTAGGTGGGCGGGGGTGGCTAATTGGGCGCGGGGAAGCCTAAGCGGGCGGGGGGTGGCTAGATGGGGGGGGGGTGCCTAGGTGGGCGGGTGGATGACTCGGTGGGCGGGAGGTGGCTAGGTGGGCGGGTAGGTGCATATGTGTGTTAAAAAAAAAAGGAATTAATTTGATAACAATATTTTTAGTTCCATTTCGCAATTCCAGGTCGGCACGTGGATAAAAGCTCGTGGGCGAGGCCAACATTACACTCATCCACAAAATCTGCAATTTCTACCACCGAACCACGGAAAAGGTCGATTTCTTTATCAGCGAGATTCTTCATATCAGCGCCGTAAATCAGTGATGACAGATTTCGGGGACAACCATTTTGCAATTTAAAGGTATTTGATTTGTTTCAAAAGTAAAATTTTTAGAAAATTTAGAAAAAAAAAGGGACATAATTTTAAAAATGTAAAAAATTTGAGATTGGGATATTTTGAGTTTGTGGTGGGGAAAAAAATTGGTAAAAAATCAGGAATGACAAGGTGAGTAATACAAAAAGGGGAATTGTCAGGAACAAGATTTCCGAGGCAGCTGGGACCCGGAAATACTGCTTTTGACATTTTGCTGATTTATCGAAGAAATTTGCATGCCACTGGTTGAGCAGTATTGATAGGGGTTGAAGTGAGTGAAAGCAATTGTTATGGGAATTTTGGGATCGGGATGGGGTGATTTATAATAATAAATTGGTGATTTTGTTGGCGGGAAAAAAATTCAAATTCATCTGGTTGAAACTGTCAAGTTTTTTGTTTAGCATCAAAATCTGCCTATATGTAAACACTTTGTAGGACTTCAAAAATTGTTAGAATAAAAAAAAAATTGAATGATTAAAAAAATTCGAGTTTTTTTGAAATTTCCAAAATTTCCAAAATTTCCATAAATTTCCTAAATTTCCATAAACCTCCAAAATTTCCGAAATTTCGAAGATTTCTAAAATTTCCAAAATTTCCAAAAATTTCCGAAATTTTGAAAATTTTGGAAGTTAACGGAAATTTTTGGAATTTCTGTAAATTTCTGAAAAATTGGAAATTTCCTAAATATCAAAAATAAAGAAGAACGTTTCCAATTCCAATTTACATCAGAACCAAAACACAATTATTTCAAAAAATTCAATTCATCCTCGAAAAATTAATAATTCATCGTAATTAAGAACCAGAATTCTTCTCGCGGCTTAAAACAGGTGATCCATATTCCCGAGGGACTATGCCCACTCACCTGCTCATTTACCTACAAAAAAAAACTCGACATTCCCCATAATTCCCATGGGAGTCAATTTCCCCATGTCATCCCAACGGTCTCTTCTTTTCCATCTCAATCACTAAAAGATCTCAATCACTAGTCGATATATTTCCATTCTAAATTTTTTTCTTCAAATTTTTAGAGGTTGTAAAATTTTTTGAAAAATCTTAGTATTGTCGAAATTTTGTTTCTTTTTTTTGGACATTTTTGTGCACACACATACACACACACTGACTCACCCACCCTCCCGCCTACTCACCCTCCTTCCCGCCCACCCATCCTCCTTCCCGCCCACCCACCCACCTACCTTCCCGCCTACTTACCCTTCCACCTTCCCACCCACCCACCCTTGCACCCGCCCTCCCACCTACTCACTCATCCACTCACCTCTCCGCCCAGGCTAACACCCACCCGCCCTGCTGCCCACCCACCCACCAAGCCGCCCACACACCCACCCAGCCGCCCACCCACCCACCCACCAAGCCGCCCACCCACACACCCACTCATCCACCGATACACACACATACACGCCCCCACCCACACACACACACCTACCCATTCACCCACCCACTCACACACACGCATACACCCAACCATCCACGCACACACCCACCCACCCAGCCACACACACACCCACCCAGCCACACACACACCCACCCACCCAGCCACACACATACACACACACCCACTTACCCACTCACCCACTTACCCACTCACCCACTCACCCACTCACTCTCACACACACACACATACACCCACCCACCCACCCACACATACACCCACCCACCCACCCACACACACATACACCCACCCACCCACACACACACACGCATACACCCACCCACACACACACACATACACCTACCTACCCACCCACCCACCCACACACACACACACCATTTGAAGATTGCATTGTTTTGCTATCTATATTTAGCACCTAAAAAAAATCCAAAAATTCCCAAAAATTGAGGTGAACAATTTTATTGCCCACCAAGTGAAAAAATGGAAAATTTTGAAAAAGTTCCATCGATCATTTGCGCCTACTGCTCTATGCCGTCGTCGGCCGTATTTTTTCCATTCCACGTCCTCGTATATCCTTTGCCGATTACGGAAGATTACAAAAGCAACATGACTTGGATTTATACCATTTATGCTCCCCCCCCCCCCCCCCCCCCCCCCCCCCCCCCCCCCCCCCCCTAAATCGTTTTCCCCGTGGTGTTTTTTTTCCTTCCCCAGCAGCGAGCTCTTTCTTTTGTTGATTGAATCAGAGCAAGTTCTAGGGAGTGTCACTAATATACCATCTGAATGTGACTTTCCAGGAGAAAAGGCAACCGGCGTTGAACGTGGCACGGTACCGTTGAAACTCGTAATAAGATAAGAAAATGCGTGGGCGAGGGCAACATTACACCCATCTACCGAGTTTGAAATTTCTACAATCGGTGAACAACGGAAATTGTTGAATTTTTTTATCAGTGAAATTATTGCATTTCATGATTATTTTGATAGCGAGAAGTGTACGAAAGATTTAGAGAACTGGTGAAGGAGAGTGCGCATGCGCAGTGGATCTGCGCATGCGTAAAGTAGACGCGTCACGCGCGTGGGTAGTGCGCATGCATTACACAAATTCATTACGGAAATATATTACAGGAATGCATTACACAAATATGTTGCACAAATATGTTGCACAAATATGTTGCCCAAATGGGTTGCACAAATGGGTTGCACAAATGTGTTACACAAAGGCGTGACACAAATGTGTTACTAAATGGGTTGTAAAAATGTGTACACAAGTGCCTTACACAAATGCTTTACATAAATGTGCTGCACAAATGTATTACACAAATACCTTACACAAATGCGTTACATAAATGTGGTGCGCAAATGTGTTACACAAATACCTTATGCAAATGCCTTACACAAATGTGCTGCACAACTGTGTTACACGAATACCTTACGTAAACGTGCTGCACAAATGTGTTACACGAATCTGTTACACAACTGCATTACACAAAGGTGTTACACAAATATGTTACACGAATACCTTACACAAATGTGTTACACAAGTGCGTTACACAAATGTGTTACACAAATGTTTTACACAAATGCCCTACCCCAATATGTTACATGGATGTGTTGCACAAATCCCTTACACAACTGCATTACACAAAGGCCTTACACAAAAGTGTGTGCAATCTTTGCAAGGCCGTATCTCGAAAACTGTTACAGATAGAAAAAAAAAATTGAAACAAAAATTATTCCTCGCAAAAAAATGCACATTTTTTCTTTAATGATAATTTCTCCTAAGTTACATAATTAAGGCGCAATCTTAGGTAGAATCTACGGGCGATACTTCAGGGCTGTGATGTCGTACGCGGGCATTCGCGCGGTCACTAGAGGTTTTCAAAAGTCTTGAAAAAAAATATGTCGTGTTTTTTTAGGTTGAACATACCAAATTTCAAAATTCAAAAAAAAATTCTAAGTTATTCTAAAAATTGAAAAACGATGGTAAAATTTTTTTTTTACTTAGAAATTCTGTAATAATTACGTAATGATTTTAATGGCTATATATCTAAGAGGTCATCCTACGGGTTAAGCCCATTTTTCCCATCGAAATGATCGAGCGCGCATCGGAATGACTCGGTTGATCCCATCCAAGATTCCATTTTGAATTTAAATTGGCGATGTATTGTCGAGTCACGCCGGTCTCCCCTCAAAAAGGACATTCAAAAATATTTTTTTTCCACCCATGCCAAGCACCCAAAAGCGGTACAGTTCAATATGTGAAAGAAACGTGAAAACAATAGTGTTTATCTCAGACAATTCGTGATTGCTTCATCTTGGTATTTTTTTATGTTTCTAGATTTGATGGATGATAATGATGGAAAGAGAGAAAAGTTAAAATTTTTCGATTTAAATTTTTTAATTTTTTTTTTTCGCTTTTTGAATTGTTCGTTTTTTTCGATTTTGTGAATTTTTGTTTAATTTTTTTTTTAAGTTTGAAACCAAAAATTTAAAAATTTAGAAATTTCGAAACATTCTGAAATTTTGAAAAATTTTGGAATTTTGAAAAATTTTGGAAATTTTTGGAAGACTTTCGAAAATATGGAAAGTTTTGAAAAACGTGAAAATTTTGAAAAATTTTGGAAAATTTGAAAAATTTTGAAAAATTCCAAAATTTTGGAAATTTCGAAAAATTTTGGAAAATTTGAAAAATTTTCAACAAAGTTAAAAAAAAACGACAAAACCCCCCAAAATCTGAAACACTCAAAAATACCAAAAACTCCAAGAACGTGCCCTTCAAAAAATTGCCTCGCCCCCAAAAATCCCAAAATCCAAAAATCGACTATCCCCAAGTCCTCCAAGCCCCCCCCCCCCCCCAAAGAAACCTCCAAAAATTTCAGAAACATCCAAAACTCAGAATCGCCTAATCCGGAAAGCTGCAAAAATCTCCCAACCCCCCCCCCCTCCACCCCCCCCCCCACCCCCACCCCCTCCCACCCATCCACTCCTAATCCCCCCAAAAAATCTGTTGCATCACACCAGCTGAGCGGACGCGCCGGTCACGCAAATTTCCCCAGCGTTCCTCAAGATTCCCCAAAACCCCAAAAGAACCCTCCCCATATATATACAACATATATATCATCCACGGTGCGACAAAAGTCGAAAAGTGCTCCAAGATCCCCTAAACTAAAATAAACCCAAAAAACCTCTATTCAAAAAAAAAAAAAAAAAAAAAAAAAAAAAATGGGGTGGGCACACGCGGTTGGCAAGTGTCTCACCCCCCCCCCTCCCCCCCCCCCCCCCCCCACCCACCCCCTTCCCCCAATTGGCAACAATCGCTTTATACATTTCCGAAAATAGGTGAGGAAAGGTAAACTCCGGGGGTCCGACAAAATGGGCCCAAATAAGGGGACTCTTTCCGTAGGAAATCGGCGATTTCCACGCTCGACCCCATCCCAGCCGCTAAATACGTCCTTAATGCTCTCGTTTTTTTTCTCTCCCTCCCTTCCCCCCCCCCCCTCCCCCCTCCCCCAGTGCCATTTAGTATTGTGGGCCGGTGGTATACGACTTTTACCTCAATTCCCCATTTTTTGCGGGTGACTGAAGGGGGGGGGGGAGGGGGAGGGGGGGGCGGTGTGTTGAGTTTATGAAACCGCGAGTTTGACCCGCGGACCGCCACCCACCAACAACTTCCCGCTAGCTTTTCATTGCCCATTATTCCATTATTTTTACTACTTATTTTGCACACACACACACACACACACAGATGCACCCGTAGATCGGCACCTTCCGAAAATTGATTAATTTTGTTGATTTTTTTTTTAGCAACAATTTGCAATATCTCACTAATTATGCGAGCTAGCGTGAAAAGTCATAAGACCTTAAATGTGCATTTTTACACGTGGAGCAACTTTTGTTATACATATTTTTTTGTCCCACCAACGGCTCGCCCGCAAGAGCGTTATAAACAATTAAAATTGTTTATAACAATTAATGCAGTGGAGGGATTTTAACCGAAATCTAATGAGCGCGAGAGGTGGTGGGGACGCTTCGATTGCGACCTTAATCGTTTCAATCGGGCGCGCCGTTCGCGAGGAGACCGCCCTCAAAATTTCGGTCGCTAACGTACAGACACACACACACACACATTTGCTGAAATCGATAAGGCAAAAATTGCAAATGTCAGATTATACATTCACGACGCACGTTTACTCAATCGTAAAAAAAAATTATAAACCAGCCATTATACATTGTGATTCGTCATTTCGGAATAACAACTAAGCTGGGACAGGCCACGCCCTCGAACAAATGGAATTCAACATTTGGGACAGGCGCGATGACTATGTTACTTTTTATTTATTTTTTATTCAGACTTTTTTTTTGTTTTTTTTTTTTTTTTTTTTTTTGATACACCTCTCTCACTTTTCATTGAAATCGCTTTTGTGGATCTTTGTAGATTTATATTTTCATGCATTTGAAATGAAGAATGTGAAATAAGTCTGAGCATCATAAAGGTTATTTTATGAATAATTTTATGGGGCTTTGTAATTTTTTTTTCGTTTTTTTTTTAGTTATGAATTATTCAGGCGAAAATCCGCGATTTAATTTTTTTTTTTTTTTTTTTTAATTTTTGGAAAAGGGTTTTTCAAAGTGTTAGGGAATTAATAAAGTCGAATTTTGAAATTTGATTAATTTTTTTATTTCCAATTTTTGGAATAAGATTTTTCAGAATTTTACGAAATTAATAGAATTGAATTTTGAAATTTGATTTTTTTTTTTTTTTTTTCATTTATGTTATGAATTATTCAGGCAAAACTACTCGATTTAATTTTTTTGTTTTTTTTTTTATTTTTGGAAACAATTTTTTTTTTAATTTTAGGAACTTAATAAAATTGAATTTTTAAATTTGATTTTTTTTTGTTTTTTTTTTGGAAATATCAAAATTTGAGAAAATTATTGAAATTGAATTTTGAAGTTTGATTTTTTTTCCTCCTTTTTTTTTTTGATTTCAAAAATTGAACAAAACCCCAAAAAAAAAAGTTCAAAAATTGTTCGAAAATTTTGAAAATTCTCAATTTTTTTTTCTCTTTGAAAAATTTTCAAAAATTATGAAAATTTGAAGATTTTACTATAACCAAAAAAAGTAGGAAAAAAAAAAATTGAAATTGATTTCAAAATATTTATGACCTTTTCGAGGTTATTGTCCCTGGCACGTTGCAGGTGAGAGCATTCTCTACGATCCCCGCTATGACACCACTTGACACCCACACCAACACACAGCCTCCCTCCGCTCCCGCGACCCCTCATTCTATTCACGATCTCACCTACTCAACGGGGGGTAACCCACACTTGTCTACTCCCTCAATTCTTAGCGGCGCAAAGCTCCAAAGAGACCTCCAAAACGCTTGACCCATGAGAAGTCGCGCTATGATCTCGCGCCCCGTTTTCCCAATTTTCCGACGAAAATAAAGTCAGGAAAAATCTGAAAAAAATTGTGTTCCTACTCTAAACTATACAGAAGAAGTGTACCGTTTTACTTTTGCTCGGTACCGTGTCATTCGAAGGATATTCAATTATGAAAAGTGAGTGCGACTAGAAGTTGTTATGTATAGCCTTGAAATATTCAGGATTTTTACACACACACGCACACACACACACACACACTCACACACACACACACATACATACTCACGCATGCACTCACATACACATACACACACGTACACACACACACACAGACAACTCGCCCGCAAACTTATTATACAAAATGGAATTGTCATTTTTTGGACAAAATGATAAAATTGATGAAAAAAATTTTCAAATTTGAAAAAGCGAAAAAACAATTGAAGAAAAAAAATTCAAAAAAAAAATTGAAGAGAAATTTTTTTTTTTTTTTAATTTTGAAATTTTCCAAAACTCAAAAATGGAAAGAACAAAATTTTTTTTTAGTCATAACATTTGGGAAAAAATTTTACAATTCCAAAAATAATCACAAATTAGTAAACGCATCTCCAATTTCACATTTCCCATATAGCCAGAATTTATAATCCATTTTATGTAAACTTTTCACCCCATATAACATCCTAAATGCCCACATAACCATTTTAACGTCACTTTCATGGTACGACAAGTGCAAACAAATACACCGTCACGCTTAGAGGAGCAACTTCCCAATGAATGCTATAAATATTCCCGCGGTTTAAATTTGAAGAAGGTCGGCGAACGTTTCCGTCGCCGCTGAAAAAAAGTCCAATTACACACAGTCAAAAAAAAAAAAAAAAAAAAAAAAATCCAAAATCTTTCGAAATCAAATTCCAAAATTGTTAATAACAAAATCCAATAATTAAACCATGAACACCCTAAAAAAAAAATTCTACGACAGACATATATAGTACCACCCATTGAAAAAAAAATCACGTCCACCAATTTCAATTATTTATAACAAAACCCGTAAAAATTGACTTTTTCCCGCGGGACAAATTTTTTTCTGACCGACCACGCCTTCCCCCACCAAAAAGTCCTTCTCCATTTTACCCCTAAAGTCGATATTTTTCGACATATAAAATTGCCAACAGGATTGCCACGGTATTGACATTCTCCAAAAAAATTTTTCAGACTGATTTTAAGTATAAAAAAAAACCTTCGTGTATAAATAGATCATGTAAATGATCATCTTATTGCATATATATACGTTGTTAGTCGCAGTCCTGCCCAAAAGTGTGAATCCCTGCACCTAACCCCATGGTGCCCCGCCATAAGAGCCCCCAAGATCCGTAAGAAGTCTGAGTCGCATTCCGTCCGTCGTTTGAAGAAGAGAAACCAGCGTTAAGACAAAAATAAGACCAGCATAAAGCAAAACAAGAACAATCCCCCCTCCCCCTGCCCCCCCCCCCGCCCCACCCCCCCCATTCCTTGGTGGTTAAAAAGAAGCAAAAATCACTGGCGAGTAGTTATTCGAAACGAAGAAATAAAACACGCCCGAGGAGAGCTAAGTACCACCAAAAGAACCATAGGAAGCATTCACGACAAAAGAGGATCACGCGGGTGATTACAACATTAATAAACAAATGAGCCTCGAGGCGGGTAAGAGTACTGACCAATGGTGGATTATGGGCGTAACTAGCTGGGCGGAGCTAGCGCCAGCCAACCCCGCGCCACTTGGCCAAGCGCTGCCGCTCCGAACCGAGCCAAACGCTGAAGACCAGAGAAAGGGAATTCAACTTCCACAACGCCTGCGCGTGATCGTTTACCTCGGCAAACTATCAGAACTACTAAAGACTGGTACAAAGCATCATTGTAGAGAATGGGAAGCAGTTCGATCGAGGATAAGACCAAAATCTGATCATCTGCCTTAGCCTTAGCGCTGTCCGGACGAAGGGCAGGAAGCAGCCAAGCCACGTATGGAGGTTCCTTCTATGTTCTGCATCTTGAAAATGGAATATTATCTAGTCAGAAGTAGGATTATACCTTCCTCGGTCCGAATCCCTGATTGTGGAAGGCACATATTGACTGGGCTGAGCCAACCTCCCACCCCAGCCCATCTGCCGGCCTTCCCCATCTCCCCCTGCTTAACCACGTGGCTCACGGAGAGATGGAAGGTTCTCGGAGTGGGGATGAACCAGACTGATGCTCCACAATACCATCGCCTCGATACTTTTCCCTGCAATCCTGCCTGATGCAGAGCGATCTCACCAGAAAAGCCGAACATCTTGGATTATGTTACTCCACATGTTCATTATGAAGCAGCACCAAAGTACGGCGAGAACATTGATACATTGATGCACCAATAGATCGATGCGTTGTCCATTAATACCATGGGATCCAGTGTTGGGCGATTTAGAGATTAATTAAATCGAGGATGGTTTATGATGAAGCGTGGTGGTGGCGGGCAGACAGAGGTTAGGCATGATGTGTTGTGATGCTATCGTGAGAGCGGATGTTCACCTATTTATGGATGTTATAATAGGCGAATCGAGGGGCTTCTCACTTCCCCATTGAGTGACACCATGACTTCAAAATAAAGTCGACTTCGGATGACGAATATCGCAGTCAGTTATCGGCGGGTGCGAGAAAGTCAAGATCTGAAATTATTTTGCAGATGACCCATGTAATTCGAGGTTTTCAATTCATCGACTTTTTTTAATTTTTTTAATTTAACTTAATTGACTTTGAACGACTATGAACAACTTCAACAATCACTACAAACGACTTCGACAAGCCGAATTCACCTGACTTCAGTGACATCATTGATTTCGATTGACTTCAGTGTGACTTCCGATTGACTTCATCGCGGAGTGGAACCATGACTACGGGAGTTAGTAGGCCCTTGAGGCGAATTGTATCAATGTAGGGAATATTGAGGCTTGGAGAGTGGAAGAAATGCGGGAAGACCTCGCCTTGGTAAATTCTAAAGGCAGAATTAGGCTTGACTACCAGGCGCACCCTTTCCTGCATTCGTGGAGATGGCTCATTCTTATTCTTATTTTTCGTTTTCCAATTGTACCATGGGTAAAATGCCCCCTTAAACCACATTACTGAAGACATCCCACTTGGAAGTGGGTGGGTGGGGGGGGGGGGAGCCCAAGCAGTGTGTTAATACATTGTCAAGCGGAAGTCAACCATTTACCAGTGGAGACTTAATAGTCCGTGAAAACAATAGAATTATACCGATCGAATGGTGAAAAAAAAAACAAATTGGTGAAAAAATGTGCTGGGTGACGGCGATTTGTATTTATCTTCTTGTGAAGGCACATCATCAATGTTCCACATTTCGAAATGAGGAAATTGATGCTACCTTCGTAAATTTCCTCAATGCTTACTCGCCAGTTGATCATTACGTTATGGTATTGTGAGCATAGACGATGGGGACACTTGGATTGTCCGAGGAAATGAGGTGGGATAGGTATACATTGTTACCAGTCGCCCTTTAAATCTCCGCAAATTACACAGTTGGATTTGTCCAATTTCGACTTTGAGGAGTTTTATAAAAAGCCGAATATGTTTTCAATGAGTGGTTGTAGAGAAAAATTGTATTGGACTTTTTTGTGCAGAATTCAATTCTGGATCTAAGACGCTGATTGTGATTTTTCTGTAGAACGAGCGGTTTTTGTAGTAATTGGACTTTTGTAGTCAGCGGTCGAAGTTGGTATTCAGATTGATTCCATCTGAAGAGCCGAATAGGTTTTTAACGAGTGGTTGTAGAGAAAAAATTTATGGGACTTTTTTGTGCAGAATTCAATTCTAGATCTCAGACCCTAATTGGGATTTTTGTGTAGAACGAGCGGTTTTGGTGATAATTGGACTTTTGTAATCGGCGGTCGAAGTTGGTATTCAGATTGATTCCATCTGAAGAGCCGAATAGGTTTTTAACGAGTGGTTGTAGAGAAAAATTGTATTAGACTTTTTGATGCAGAATTCAATTCTGAATCTAAGACCCTGTTTGTCATTTTTCTGTAGAACGAGCGGTTTTGGTGATAATTGGACTTGTGTAATCAGCGGTCGAAGTTGGTATTCAGATGGATTCCATCTGAAGAGCCAGATATATTTTTAACGAGTGGTTGTAGAGAAAAAATTTATTAGACTTTTTTATGCAAAATTCAATTCTGGATCTAAAATCCTAATTGTGATTTTTCTGTAGAACGAGCCCTTTTGGTGATAATCGGAGTTTTATATTCAGCGGTCGAAGTTGGTGTTCGGATTGATTCCATCTGAAGAGCTGAATATGTTTTTAACGAGTGGTTGTAGAAAAAAATTGTATTAGACTTTTTTGTGTATAATTCAATTCTGGATCTAAGACTCTATCTGTCATTTTTCTGTAGAACGAGCGGTTTTGGTGATAATTGGACTTTTGTAGTCAGCGGTAGAGGCAAAGTTGTTGTTCAGATGGATTTCGTCTGAAGGTCATTAGCCCTCTGCGGATCGTCCAATTCCAGGAGTGGCTTGACTACCTATCCCACCAATTCGCACGGGGACTATCGATTTACCATAATTCGTAGGGCGACAAGATATCGAAGACAGCTCGAACTACTGCACCTTGTGGGACATCCAGGACCCCACACATCATCAGGTCCCAAAAGCAGTACTACGTCCACCTCACGCTTCCCCAGCATTCTACCTTGTTCGACCTTGTCTGATGGTAAGCTGATGCACATTGTAACCGAACATCAGTATTCGAGGTAAGTGTACGTACCCTTTCGATATATCGAGTGGAGGATAAGCCACTGTTTGTGATTCGTGAAAAGAGAAGACTGAGAGGAGTGACTTCAAGGTAGACTAACTCGCCACATCGCCTTGTCTGATCATCCACGGCCTAATGAAGCCTGGTTTATCTGGAGGTTTCGATTCCCAGTATAATCCCCATACCCCACGTAAACACCATGGTGGTTGGAGGACACCTTCGCTGGTGGTGATAGGTAACAGCCACTCATTCGGACACTCATTGCCAAAAGTTTCGCGCTTGGCCATTATCCAGCGCGGGTTATTATTGGACACATAGGTCTTCTACGTCATGTTAGGAGCAATGATGAGGCCAATACCTTGGCTTGGCGCACCATGCATCTTCCACTGGGCTCTTTGCAGGCCATTACAAAGTTTTGGAAATTTTGGTGATTTTGGAAATTTTGGTGATTTTGGAAATTTTGGCGATTTTGGAAATTTTGGTCATTTTGGAAATTTTGGTGATTTTGTCGATTTTGTCAATTTTCGTGATTTTGGAAATTTTGGTGATTTTTGTGATTTTTGTGATTTTCGTAATTTTGGTAATTTCGGTAATTTCCGTAAATTTGGTAAATTTGGTAAATTTGGTAACTTAGGTAGTTTTGGTCATTTTGGCAATTTTGGTCATTTTGGAAGTTTTGGAAATTTTCGTCATTTTTGTGATATTGGTAATTTTGGTAATTTCGGTCATTTTGGTAATTTTGGAAAATTTTGTAAATTTGATAACTTTGGCAATTTTGGTAATTTTGGTAATTTTGGTCATTTTGGTAATTTTGGTAATTTTGAAAGTTTTGGAAAAAAACAATTTGACCAAATTCTAATTGGTAAAACTTCACGAATCATCCCTATGGTACTTTATCGTGATTTGGTTGCAATTGGTTGCATGTTAAAAAAATATTGATGGAGAACATTCGACTTTTCGAGATATATCGAGCAGCTGCTGCCACTAAAGATATGCAGATGTTGAATGATGGTATCAATGCACTTGGACATTTAAGCGCCTGATGACCAATTTGATGGGGTAATTACCATAGATTTGGTTAAGCGATTGAGATCGTGAACGGATGGTCCGATTCCCAACCAATGGTTGATAATTTTGGTAGAAGTGTAAATAGTGTCCCTGAAAAATGCTGGAATTTGACTCATCACAAGGCCTGATGCAACTTTTTGACCAAATTTGGTGATTTTTGTCACTGTTAATTCCCTCTCCCTGTCATATCCAAATTCCGGTAATTTCTGGGATTTTTGAGATCTTTGTGATTTTTGTAATTTCTGTGATTTTTGTGATTTCTGTGATTTTCGTAATTTTTGTGATGTCTGTGGTTTTTGTAATTTTTGTGATTTCTGCGATTTTGGTGATTTTTTTTATTTTCGTGATTTTTTGTGATTTCTGTAATTTTTGTGATTTTTGTGATTTCTGTGATTTTTCGTGTTTTTGGGATTTTTGGTGATTTTCGTGATTCTTGTGATTTTCGTGATTTTCGTGATTTTTGGGATTTTCGTGATTCTTGTGATTTTTGTGCTTTTTGTGATGGTTGACCTAATCACCCACAGTTCAACCTTCTCCTGGTAGCAAGCCTAAAGCAGCATCTCCACTAGTCCACACCCAATCCTCCAATTATGATGATGCTGGCCCCTAGAGCAGGACCTAGCAACATCTCCTGACCTCCATCCCAACAATTCCACCCAACCATCATCATTCACCTTGGCAGCATCCCCCCTCTGGACCAATCATCTCCAATCCCAATATCCAACTTTTCGTAGTGTCTGTACGGGAGACTGAGGCCACCCAAAGCTTAAGGTAGTGCGCGAGCTCTCTTCACGCTGCTTTCTCGCGGCTAAACGACGGAAGACAACTAGTGGTGAACGAAGACAGAAGTAGGTGGAGAGAATTGTGTGTGGGGGGCATACCAGGGGGGGTGGGGTGGGTGGGAGGGGGGGGGAATTCACGATGTTAATTTTAACTTAATTAAGGCTTAATTGAGAGAAAACATTATACACCGCGGCCGTGACATTGCCCCTAGGGCTTGTGGAGAATTCTCTCAGTCCTCACATGCGGGCGCCCTCCCCCCCCCCCCCCCCGACCCCCCTCCCACCCACCTGCCCACCCCCAACCCATGTACCTTTATACTTCGGCCAACTTGCTCTGCACATCTGCAACGCAAATACAGATTTGAAATTTCGAAAAAAAAAAAGAAAAAATCACGATCCAGCCCAGCTATGTGGTCATCGTGGTCAATTAGATGGTCTTCGGACGTGTTCGCTTACATGGTTAATATGGGTGGTTGATGTACAGGTAGAGCGGCCATTATTGAATTAATAATACAGGTATGGTTAATAATTGGATTTCTGGGCTTCTATGGAAAATACAATTGTGGTGTATGCCAATAGGTAGGTAGGTACAGGATGTTTCAAGGGTGGTTTGATGGGGCCATTGGGGGGGGGGGGGAGGGAGATATATATACCGGCGTGTGTGTGTGTGTGTGTTGGAAAATTAGGACGTTTTCCCAATTGGATAATTAGGACGCTGTCCCAGTTAGAAAATTGTCCCAATTCTGGAAATTGGCCCAATTGGAAAACTGTCCCAATTTTGACAATTATCCCAGGTGGGAAATTGTCCCAATTGGAAAAGTGTCCCAAACGGGAAATTGTCCCAATTTGAATTTTGTCCCAATTTGAAAATTGTCCCGATTAAAAAAAAAACTGTCCCAATTTGAAAATTGTCCCAATTTGAAAATTGTCCTAATTAAAAAAATTGACCCAATTTGAAAATTGACCCAATTTGAAAATTGTCCCAATTTGAAAATTGTCCCAATTTGAACATTGTCCCAATTCAGAATTGTAAAATTGCTCCAATAAAAAATAATCTCAATTGGAAATGGGAAACTTGCATTCAATTGAAAATTGGAAAACTGTCCCAACTCAACATTTGGATTCCACGCCAACCGCCTGATACGCTCACTAATCTATTTGTTTTTTTGAAACACCCTGTACGCCTCTATATACGCACGTAGCTTCTTGAATGGGGGCTGCGCCCAGTTAATTCAAAACGTCATCTGAATCCAAGTTAATGCGGGCCAAAGTGTCGCCCGAGGCCTTCTTCCAGGACTACGACAACGGTAGACATAGAAAGGAGCGGGACAGGAGAAAAAAAAAAATAGAAGGGCCCGATCTGCTCGGGTCAATCGGCCAATGTGGGGAGTCCTTTATTTTTCCTTGTACAAGATTGGGATTGAGACCTACCGCACTTGGAAGAAATCACTGCAATAGGAATGCCACAGCTTGGGACTATGGTAATGAGATAGAAGGTAATGAAGCATGTGTATGTGTGCGTGTGTGTGTGTGTGTGTATCTGTGTGTGGGTGGGCGGGTCGACGGGTAAGTGGGAGGAAGGGTGGGTGGGAGGTTGGGTGGATGGGCGGAAACTGGTGGGAGGGAGGGTGGGTGGGTGGGCGGGTACTGGTGGGAGGGATCCCCGGAGGGTGGGTGGGTGGGTGAGAGGGAGGGGTGGGTGGGTGGGAGGGAGGGGTGGGTGGGAGGGGGGATGGTGACAGTGGTGGGTGGATGGGAGGGGGGAGTGGGTGGGAGGATACTAATGGGAAGGAGGGTGGGTGGGTAGGCGGGTAGTGGTGGGAGGGAGAATGGGTGGGTACGGCTGGGAGGGAGGGTGGGTGGGTGGGTGGGAGGGACAGTCGGTGGGCGGGTACGGGTGGAGGGGACAGTCGGTGGGCGGGTACGGGTGGGTGGGTGGGAGGGTGTTTCGGAGGGAAGGTGGGTGGGCAGGTACGGGTGCAATTGCAGGTGATTGAGTGGGTGGGCGGGTGTGTGTAAGAGGGGCGATCGGGTGGGCCTGTAAAAATTTCCTAAACTCTTCTAAAATCTCAGAAATCCTCAAAATATTTGGAAATTTTGGAAAATTCATAATTTTTTCCCCCAAATTTTTTTCATGTTCTCCAACCTCGGAGGTGGCTGCGAGCTCTAATTAAGATTCAGAGTTTACCGTTATAGAATATTAATAAACCCGCAAGGTACAATCAGTGTTGAGCCTATGTATGTGTGTATATGTCCGTGGGTGTTTGTGTGTATATGGGCCTGTGTGTGTGTGTGTGTGTGCCGTGGGACGATACAGTAAAACAATTGGAATGAAACTGGGCTCGCTTTAATTTTCAATATTGCCCCATGTACATGGGTATGTATTTTGTACACATATATACGAGCGTTTATAAAATCTCATGGGTGCACACAAATCGAACCATCCACCCCCCCCCCCCCTTGGGGCCCGCACACATATATATATATCTGTATATGTATATATACTAGTTGCTCTGGCTCTTCCGTTGTTTGGCGAATTCGATTACGTTCCGCGAATCGATCGATTCGGTGTTCTGTATATTCAACAATGAGATCCAGGATGAGACTAAGAGAAATCACGAGGGCGGCCTTAATGATCTACAATTTGCCTTTAGCATTTTTATCGTGATTTTTTATTTCTCATAACCATTATTTTATTCATTTATCCTTCTTGTAAATGGAATTTCGCATTTTTTTTTCTTTTTTTTTTATCGCTTTTTTTCATTAATTTTTTTTTATAAACAATTATTTGATTAAATTTTTTAATAAAATTTCTGGAAAAAAAAATGAGTGAATGAATTTTGCGCTGGGTAAGATAAGCACTTGGTGAATTAAATTTATCTGATACACCTAACACATTCGATCCATGATTGTACTGGCGGAGGGATCAAATTTCATTTTTTTTTTTTTTTTTAGGGATCCAATTTCACTGTTTTCATGAATGCAAAACCGTAGGATATTTGTAGAAGGTTTTTGCTAATGCTTAGTGCATGTGTTTTATCATGGTATGACTGATTGCTAAGTATGGCTTGATGAATCGATGCGTTATAATTCCCAGACATTGGGCATGATGATAAATTCCATTCGGTTTTCCCGACTGGTAAGGCAACGAACCGGCGAAACCCCGCGGATTTTAACCATGCGTCGCTTTAAAAAAATGAAGTAAAATGAGCAGGAGACTGAGAGTGCCAGGATTGTGTATAATCTGGTAGACAATCGTTAAAAATTATTTTAAGAAAATATAATGTTCAGAAAAAAGGAGATCTAGGGTTTTTGGACGATTCCAATTTTTGTAGGGCAGCGCTCGAGTTTGGTACTTTTGGACGGTCCTGTTTAGGTAGCAACGCAGCTATAGTCTCTTAGCGGCGACAAACATAGGAGGTTAAAAGGAATTATGATTACGTTCACTAGAATCAAAGTTAGAAGCTACTAGGTGCAAGACAGCAGTTAGAAGCTTCTGAAGAAGCGAACAGGAGTCTTCATCAATTTCTGGCTTAATTGGTTTTTATACACTCAGTAATTATTCCTGGATGAGTTAAACATCTGGAACATCATATTTGAATGTCCAGACATCGAAAGGAAGAATTAAAAAAATTTAGTTTTCAGAAAACCTTCAAATTTTGATTTTCGGATGACCCAAGTTTTCGTTGGGCAGCTATCGAGTTCGGTCCTTTCCAATGAATCTAATCATGAGGCAATGCAGGTATAGCCTCTTAGCGGCGACAAACATAGGACGTTAAAAGGAATTATGATTACGTTCACTAGAATCAAAGTTAGAAGCTACTAGGTGCAAGACAGCAGTTAGAAGCTTCTGAAGAAGCGAACAGGAGTCTTCATCAATTTCTGGCTTAATTGGTTTTTATACACTCAGTAATTATTCCTGGATGAGTTAAACATCTGGAAAATCATATTTGAATGCCCAGACATTGAAAGGAAGAATAAAAAAATTTAGTTTCCAGAAAACCTTCAAATTTTGATTTTCGGATAACCCAAGTTTTCGTTGGGCAGCTATCGAGTTCGGTCCTTTCTGATCAATCTATTCATGTGGCAATGCAGGTATAGTCTCTTAGCAGCGAGAAACATGTGAGGTTGAAAGGAATTATGATTAGGTTGATTAGAAGGAAAGTTAGAAGCTACTAGGTGCCATACAGCAGTTAGAAGCTTCTGAAGAAACACCCATTGGGATTGTCCATTTTTCACCCAAACCCTGTATAGAACTAAAAATCATTTTCCAATAACTTATAGAGAAATTACAGCCTAAAATAAAAAAAAATAAATAAAAGAGCCAAAAAAAATCGGCTAATAAAATAACAAGAAAAACCGGTCAATAATGTTAATACTTGCTAATATCGCTAATGTGTCATTGATTGATTATGCTTTCTGGCATCTCAAATGGTTTGGAAATTGTAACAAGAGGTGTGATTTTCACGCCACAAAAAAAACAAGCAAAATTCCAAGATCGATTGCAAAACACGGATTGGTTATTCGCGGTTGAAATTTAAGCGTATCAATATTTTCCAATTCCGGAACTGTAACTATGAACGGGCTACGAGGGTCAGATAGAGGAAAACGTTTATTATACTGCCACGCGAATTACGATCAAGCAATGACTCGGGCCACGAGGCTGGTGACTAATTGGCAAGAATCGAACGTCGGTATATATATATATAGTGGTGGTTAGTGTAGGCGATCACTTTGTCCCATTCCATACAACATAAAGTAACTTGTGACATCTATAAACTATTCGAAAATAATGGCTGAGCAACGACATTCCTGAGTTCGAAATTTGAAGACCTTCGTTACTGTTTTTTTTTTTTAAACAAGCATTAACTCCATTTGTCCATTTTTATTGAAATAAAAATATTGTCTTATGGTCCAGAGCAGAGCGAGTCTGTACAGGATGATTTTGGAGATTATTCAGAATTTTACGAATTTTTTTAAAAGCAGAAAGTCCTCGAAAAAGCAGATCACTCTTTTTTTGAGATTTTAACTTTTTTGTAGTGACGAACTGGGCAGACATTTTTTTGTAATTCTCCGATTGATGATTTTTTGGAGGAATACGTGTTTCTTGGCGTAAAGAACATGGGGCTGCGTTGACGAGACAATAAAGCTAGCGGAAAGTGGCGAACTCGACCGCTGACCAACGTTTATCGCTTCTATTTTCGGAAAGCATTTTGATTGCTTTCTGCCTGAACGTGTCCAGATAATTTTTTTTATGCTATCAACTAGTTCTAAGAGAATGATAATGATAACGGATGATGTACATAGTCATTTAGAGCTCGTAGTAATTAATTAAAAACGCTAAAGCCATAGAAAGTGAAGATCGAGTGGTTTTTCGTAGACTGGATGCTCCAGAATTGAGCAGAAGGCTGGACATTTTTTTGTAATTGACCGATTGATGTTTCCTTCAGCAATTATACTTAGTTTGATGTAAAGAATACAGGTTTGCGTTGCCGAAAGGAAATTCCCTTAAGAAAGTGGAAAACCCGATAGCTGCCCAAGGGAAGCCTTCTTCCTTTTCCGGATCAAATTCGATAGTTCGAGTATCAAATTCGATCTGAGACAAATATAGTCCAAAAAATTAGGAAAAATAATTAGTCTTGGGTTTTCTCAATCCATGTTGAGGTAAAGGAACGAATCGTCCTACGATATCGTGACCTTTTACCTCCACCAATTTAGACATTTACAAGATAATTGTGTGGATGCCAGCGGTACCATTCCGACATAAAGAATCATAACATAATCTCGTTCATATTCGCCATTAGTGACTCAAAGAACAAAGCTCGATCATACCGACGGATCTTGCCCTATAGGCATCCTCCCCCCCACCCCCACCCCCCTCCCTCCCCCGTTTGGTTCCCTAGTAAAGCAATCATTGACTCGACTTGACCTCGATGAATCCACCCGCAAGATTCAAACGCTTGGATTAGCCTTCTGTGGCTAATAAAGTATAGAATATGAAGAAGTAGTGGACATAACTTTAGAGGTTACGTTGGACTGAATTTTTTTTATGGTGGTCTGGGAAGATGTTTTCAGAGTAAAAAAAATCCAGAAAATTCGTGGAAGTTCCAGGAAAATTTGAACAGTTCTAGAAAATTTTGGAAAGCTCTAGAAAATTCCAGAAAATTTTAAAAAAATTTTGGAAAATTCTGGAAAGCTCTGGAAAATCCTGGAAAGTTTTAAAAAGCTCTAAAAAAATTCGAAAAGCTTTGAAAAATTCTGGAAAACTCTAGAAAAGCTCTAGAAAATTTTGGGAAATTCTGGAAAATTTTGGAAAGCTCTGGAAAATTTGGGAAAATTTTGGAAAATTCTTCAAAAAATTTCGAAAAAATCGGAGAAGATTCTAGTAATTTTAGAAAAGAAATAGAAAATATATAAATGTTATACTCATATGAGAGACGAATTCTTCACACCCAGAGGGCGTGTCTCTGGCTTGTCTGTGAATTGCATTCGCGTTTTTGGGAGGATGCGCTTTTGCAACAGTGTTTGACCCGCGGAACCACAAAACCCATAATAACGTCGACAACAGCACTCGTGATAATTTAAAAAAAGGCCCCGCTCATTCGGGACGAAAAGGCGCACGGCAGAATCCCCCAGCTTCTCTCACACGTTCCTTTTTTTTTCTTCTTCTTCTTTTCTCTCTTCGTCTCAGGGAACTGCACTTTTAAATGTATATATGTTTCGATGGTTTCGCGCTCTGTTGAACCATTTGCCCGTATCTTCATCACCGTTCACGTTTTTAAAACGCAAAACGTTCTAAGAAAAACATTTGCAGAAAATCGATATATATATATATATACGATTAGGAAATTTGAAACGTTTCGATAGGGAAAGTTGTGTGTGTGTGTGTGTGCGTATGTGTGCGCGGGTGGGTGGGTGGGTAGTTGTGTGGGTAAGTGGGTCGGTGGACGACGATCAGCTGTAAAAATGGGCGATGTAAAAATTTGTAAACACTTTCACATTGTTAAAATTTTGAGATTTTTTAAATGATTTAAACTTGGGAATATTCAAATTGTTCTTCCTTTTATCTCAAATTTTGTGATTTCCTGATATTTAGAAAAATTTTACGGAATTTCGGAAATTTTCTAAAATTTCGTAAAAAGTTCGTAAAGTTCCGTGAAGTTTTGTAAAATTTCGTACCAAGTTTGTAAAATTCCGTGAAATTTCGTAACATTCCGTCAAACTTCGTAACATCCCATAAAACTTCATTAAAATTTGTAAAAATTCGTAACATTCCGTAAAATTTCGTAAAGTTCCGTAAAATTTCGTAAAGTTCCGTAAAATTTCGTAACATTACGTAAAAATTTCCGTAAATTCCGTAAAATTTCGTGAACCCCACGTTAAATTTCGTAACAATTCGTAAAAATTTCGTAAACAGTTCGTAAAATTCTGTAAAATTTCGTAAAGTTCCGTAAAATTTCCTAACATTCCGTAAAATTTCCTAAAATTCCATGAAATTTCGTAAAATTACGCAAAAAATCCTAACATTCCGCAGAATTTCGTAAAAATTTCCTTAAGTTCCGTAAAATTGCGTGAAATTCCGCGAAATTTCATAAAAAATTCCGTAAAATTTCGTAAAAAACCTTAAAAAATCGTAAAATTTTGGAAAATTTCGTCAAGTTTCGGAAAATTCCGTAAAATTTCGTCTAATTGTTAAAATTAAAAAATTTGAAAAAAATTGTAAAAGTGTTTTCAATTTTGAAAAATTTTCAAATTTCGCAAATTACCAATATATTTATGCCCCTCTGATTTCGTTCTCACCGTTCACGTTTTAAAAACTTAAAACGTTCCGAGAAAAGCCTTTACAACGGAAGAAAAAAGAACCTACATATATTCATTCTTAACTCCTGTGTAACGTTTCGGGTTTAATTTAAAGTTAAAAGAATTGCAATTTAAATCATACGCTTTTACAAAATGGTGGTATTCTTGTATTGTTGAGAAAAATAAGGGATGGGGGACTGGTTAAGTGGTTTGAAGGCCATATTTTCATGGGTTTTAAATTATGGCAGTTGAACAAATTCAAATGGAATTGCTCAGGGAATGAGTGAACACGTTAAAGTCTTTTTTTTATAAAAAAAAAGACGACCTATTAAATAATTAAATAATTTTTGAAAACGATTTTTTGAAAAACTTCTTTCGTCTATAAATATTTTTTTTTACTATAATTAAATTATGAAAGAAAATTCGGAAAAACTAATAGAATTAACCTAAATTAATTTTTTTTTCAAAAAAAATTTTTTTTCAAAATTTTTTTCCTCAAAATATTTTTTTCCCAAAATTTATATATTTTTTTTCTTAATATTTCGCTTTTTGAAGTTTCTTTTTTTTTATTTCCAATTTTTTCCAAACTTCAATTTTCTAAATTGAAAAAAAATAAAAATTTTTTTTGCATTGCAAAAATTCTCTTCCCTATTAAACAATTACCCTCAATTTTCCCCCAAAATTCTTCATCTTTCTGCATCCGAAGAAACGTTCGAAAAAAAGTTTTTGTGACCGGCTGTAAAAATTCACGGGAATTGCACAAAACACAATTAGCGATTTTTTTTTCCTAACTCCAAATACTACTGGACCTCGAGGCAATAACCGATATATACCTCCACATATGAATGCGAACAAAGCTGGGATACCACCGTGCAAAAGTGCAAGAAAGAGGTCCAAAAGAAAAAAGGGTTAAAATGACGAAATGAGTTCCCCCACACATGTGCACATATGTACCCCCGAAAGGGGGAGGTGGGGGGGGCCCTAATTTTTTTTATTATTTTTTCTTCAATAAACAAGAAAGCCAAGTGCAATAAACGAGGAAAGACGAGAGGAGAAAATAAATACATATTATTTTTATTTATTTATATTTTTAGGGATAAAAGAAGGTGGAATGAGGGAAGAGGAAAAATATATATATTATTTCCAAAGCCACATATACCGAAAACAAGACGCACTGACCATAGCAAAAATTGTACGAGCGAAATGGAACGAGAAAAGAAAAAAGGAAAGAAGTATTCTTTCATTTTCGGTGCCCAGCCCTTTGGCAGGCCTAAGGGCTCCAGACAGGAACGCTTTTAAAATTTATTGACAATCATAAATTTCGAAAATAAAACCTTATATTCCCAAGCCAGGCTAACATACGTACGAATAAAAGCCAAGTGTGTTGGGAAGAAAATGAAAACAGGGAGAGAAATAATAAAAAGGAAGCAGCTAAAAATTTGAGCTGGTTATCCTTACTATTTCGATCTTTCCCCGGGTTTCGTTGGTTTCCGATTTTTTTTTTCAAAGGTCCAATGGTTCTGGGGAGGGAGTGATAGTAATAGGGTGTGTGGATGACTTTTTGGGTCCATGTGAATTTTTTTAGGGATAGGAAACCGATAGAAGTGTAAGTTAGGTGGTTTGGAAGGCTTGGTGGCTTGGAGTGCGGAGGAGCTTAGACATTTTGCTGTAATTGATTTATTCATAATTCCTTCGAGGATTAGTTGTTTTTTGGTGTAACGGATCCAGGGTTACGTTGACCAAACGCTAAAACCAACGAAAAGTGGAAAATTTGAATGATGCTCAATAGAAAGCTTATAGTTCCAAAATCAGAGGTTTCTGAAGGATTCGGATGAGCACAAGCTTGGACATTTTTTTGTAATTGACTAATTCATAATTCCTTCTGGGATTACTTGTTTTTCCATGTAACGGATACAGGGTTACGTTGACGAAACGCTAAAACCAACTAAAAGTGGAAAATTTGAATGATGCCCAATAGAAAGCTTATAGTTCCAAAATTAGAGGTTTCTGAAGGATTTGGATGAGCAGAAGCTTGGACATTTTTTTGTAATTGAATAATTCATAATTCCTTCTGGGATTACTTGTTTTTCCATGTAACGGATACAGGGTTACGTTGACGAAACGCTAAGACCAACGAAAAGTGGAAAATTTGAAAGATGCTCCGATCCAAGAACATGTTACCCACTGCTGCCTAATCAACTTTCTGGTGATTACTCACAAGAATACGGACCTTTCTGACGGAACGAAGGTAAGTTCGCGTTGCCGAAAGCAGAGACCGACCAGAACCTAGAAAACTGACCATCTGACCAAGGCTTATCGCTTCCCAAAATCACTAATCTAAGCAGCAGCTCCACTAGTTTCCAGCAGCATGCTCTACTCAAGCAAAAAATATGATCCCACTGCATCAGTCATTCGCGACAGCAGTCTCCGAAAGTCATCCGACATATAGAAGGGTTATTCCGTGTGTATGTACCAATTGGAATCCTCCAGTGTCTCCCAATCTGCAGATCTCTTTCAGCATCTATCACATAATGACGAACACTTTTCCTGCCAAAACAACTTATTCCAATGTTAGACCAGATAGGTGCCCTTGGCGGACCCCCTGCCCCCCTTCACCCCCCCCCCCCCACCCACCTCCCACCCTACATTTACCTGGATTGGAAACCGCAAAAGGCGTAATCCGAGACTTTGGTTGAATTTCACCGATGAGGATTTCAGAAAACAAAACGTAATAAACGTGATTAAAAAAAGGAGAAACATTTCACGATGAAGGGCACATTGTTTTTTTTTTTCAACCGAATTTCGATGCAAACCGCAATCGTCCTCGGTTCATTTGACCACCAGAGGAGGCTCAATTTTTTTCTTTTATCACAGAAGGCTCAAATCATCTCCAAAGATTTTCAGTATTCCCTTTTTTTATTTGCAACATCTTTTCCCTCTTTTTTTTTTTGTTCAACGTCCAGTCGTTTCTGATCCTCTTTATATATTTTTTTTCTGCTTCTTCATCATACTCGGGTTCTTTTACCTGTCTCGAATGCCCAGTCCCAGTCCGAAAAACCGATAAGATCGATTCCAATCTGAAATCGTGAGAATGCCAGGGCAATGATACATTTTTAAGTCCAGAAGTCAAGGGGGTGGCTTTTATGGTGGTGGTGGGTATATTTTGGACTTTTTTTTGAGGGGATTTAAAGGGACCTTGGGCTCTGGCATTTTGAAGGGAGAAAGGGAAATCAAGATTATAACTAACGCACGCGTGCACCTTTTCGATAAAATGAAACGAAATTGAGGTGACGCTTCGTACAGCGTCAATTCGACATTGACAAATTGCACAATTTGTTTTTTTTCCCTTCTGCAAATTTTTTTTTTTCAATTTTTTTTTCCAAAAATTCATAAATTACGAAACAATTTCTTTTTCTTGAAATAATTTTTGTTAATTTCAAAAAGGTTAAAAAAAAAATTTAATTCCTAAATTATCTTTTTTATTTTAGTAACTTAAAAAATTGTAATAATAATAATAATAATAACTATAAATTTGAAAAAAGGAACACAAATTTTAGATGATTAAAACCATTTTGTAAGATTTTCTAAAAAAAAAAAATTAAATATCACAAAATTGCAAAATTCAAAAATTTTGTTTTTCAAAAATTGTTAATTAACAATTTCTCATTGCAATTTTTTTTGGCAATATTTTTTTGTCCAGGGGACGCTATCTGCTTCTCCTGGTGTAATTTCTTGGTACACGAAAATCGATATTTCATGGGCTAATCACCAGTATTTCGGAGGCGTGGAAAAGGCATTCGTTATTTATCGTGTCGCCCCAGGTGGCTTTAAGGACGATGGCCAAGATCAGTGGTTTTAGTTGCATACATGGACAACACTTGATGATACTCAGTGAGTGGTTTTTTTTTTACCAAAATCCGTCATTTTGTTCGGAAATTATGAATTATTGAAATTTTGGGTTTTGCCCATAAGGCCCAAAAATACATAATTTCCTTCCAAAGACATTCACAGCTAATTTAAGTTGGACTGAAAAAAAACAATCATTTCCGAATTCTTATCATATCGGATTTTTGCATGAATACATTTTTGGGCCTTACCAATAAGGCCCAAAATCATTTTTACTAATTCAATAAAATTTTACCCTAAAATATTGGCTTGTTTCGATTTTTTTCTCAAGTTTTTGATAACTGGATAGTGGCCTGGGTAGGGCCCATTTGGATTGGGCTCATAAGGCCCCGATGCGACCTTATACACACACGGGCTAAACAGTGAATTACTAGATACTAAATAATGCGTAACTCTGACGTTCTCTACATGAATCTCCCCTCTCCCCAATCACTCATAAGGCCCAAAGTTTGGGCCTTACGATCTAATCTAGATTAGATCAAATGGATTTTGCCACATTGACATTATTTTTCCATGCATTATACAACATCTACATCACTAACTCAACTAATTGAACCCCGTATTTCTCATGAGGCCCCAAATTTGGGCCTTATGCTTTAATCCCGGCGTTAATTTAAGCGCTCTCCATTCCATCATCAATGATTTTGGAAACGCTCCTCAATGATCAGTTCATAAGTTGATTTCACATTCTTGCCTCCCCCCCTCATTTTTGGGCCCCATAAGGCCCCTAGAGAACCGGATAAGACAACGAGATTAAAAAAAACCCTTATGAATTAATAAATACCAACTTCAGATGGTCCTCTGGCCAATCCCCCCCCCCCCCCCCCACTTCGCTCAGAAGGCCCAAAATTTGGGTCTTACGATTTAATCAACATGACAACAAACAAAATTTACCACAATCCGCACAACTCATTGGAAAACATTTATATTGATTGGTCAATGGATTAACGCATTACTTATGAGTCCCAAAATTTGAGTCTCACGCCCCAATTCTGGCCCAAACTTAAACGTCTCCACTTTCCCTACAATTCGCGAAATATCCCTCATTGGTTCGTACATAAACTAATTTGGAATTATTACCCCGCTGCCCCCCCCCCTTCCGGGTCCGATAGGACCCCATAGGGCCCCGGCCAGACCTCGAGTGCCGAACCTAAAAAAATACCCCCTTATGAATTAATAAATACTAAATAATGCCCAACGACACTCGAACGCTCTACGAATCAATAATGAACCCCCTCCCCCCTCCCATCGGGGCCCCATGCCCCCCCCCCCCAGGAAAAATTGCCGAAAAGAAATGGTACATCTGCACAAAAAAAAAATTACCACCTGAATAACGATGCGCATTCGGAATTTAACCGACTCGATGAGATGGACTGATGCCCCAGCCCCCCTCCCCCCCACCCCCCCACCTATATTCGAATACGAATGCATACACGAAAAGGGAACATTAGTCCCAACTTGGTATGTAGAAGAGAAAAGATACGCGAGATGAGCTAATGAACCCCATGGAATAAGAATAAGAAAAGGAGATGAAAAAAAAGGAAAGGGGGAGGGGAGGGGGGGCGAGAGGGGGAGAGAGAGAAAGGGCTAAACAAGGAGTGAGAAGAAGGCAGAGGAAAAATACGAGGGATAAAGGCGTTTCATTCGAACAAAAAAAGGTGATGGGTGGGGGGGGGCCTTAGACAAAAGTAAGAAAATGCGCGTGATTGGTGGGACACAAAAGTGGGCCCTTTTTTAAAATTGGAATAATAATGTTCTTTCATTCATCCCGTGATTCAGCATATTCACAATATTGTGAGAAAATAAAAATCATGATCTTGACTCGCTCTTCTCTTCATCATTTGATTTTTGTTTCTCAGTTGTCGCTTCTACAGGGTGTTTCAAAATCACCCTCATTAAGTTGAGGGGTGATGTGAGGGGAGGGGGGGGGGCTGGGGGCGCCAAAAAAATTGTCGATATGTAATTAAGGTTGGATATATTTTTCGAATTTTTTTGGAAACCTCCAGCGCCTGTGGGGTAACACGGCGGAGCGCATGCGCGTGGTCCAGACAGATGTGCAGCATCCGCAGCTTGTAGGTCGAGTAACGCCTTAACTATGCGAGTTAGAAAATAATGTCATAAGATATAAAATGTGTGTTTTTATGTGGGGAATATTTTTTGTTTCAAATAATTTTTTCTAACTGTCACGGTTTTTGAGATATCGCGGGATAACTATCTGAGATTGAGATGCTGTAGCGGTTTTATCTCAAATTGGATCATCTACATGCACACACACACACACTTACACTCATACATTGCCATATTTTATGTATGGACCAGATCGTGAAAATTTTTGAAACACCCTATAGCTACGAAATATAGGGGAGGGGGTGGGTGGGGGGGGGGATAAGGATGGAATAATACGAATGAGAAGAGAGGAAAAGACGAAGATAAATAATCGGGCAATGGAATCGTTCGTGGTTCGATGGGGCCTCGATTTTTTAATTAATAAGTCAGAAAGGTGGCGGCTCTTGATTCTTGTTATTCCCTTCGTCCATTTCATATATATATATATATATATTTTTTTTCCGTTTTATTCTTAAGGGGGAATTGCACTATAGTCGAGTCATCCTCGGGGCATTAGATTGAGCTTGATTACGAGTAATTATTCCCTGGCCATCGGTTTTGTATGCATTAACAAGTCCCCCATCGATGCTCCTTCGATTTATTAACGATCGACTGTTTTGAAATTTTAACGAATATTATTATGCTGCGGTATACAGCGAAGTTATGACAATAAACCAAGTGTGTCCGTATGTGTATCTGTGTGTGTGCATGTGGGTGAGTGGGTGGGTGGGCGGACGAATGGATGGGTGAATGGGTGGGTGTGGGTGTGGGTGGGTGGGTGGGTGACTAAGTGGGGGGATGGGAGGGGGTGGATGGACGAGTGGGTAGGTGGTTGAACAAGTGGGTGGATGGGTGAGTGGTGTGGGTGGGTGAGTGGGTGAGTGGGTGGGTGAGTGGGTGGGTGGGTGGGTGTGTGGGTGGGTGAGTGGTTGGGGAGTGGGTGAGTGGGTGGGGGAGTGGGTGAGTGGGTGGGGGAGTGGGTGAGTGGGTAGGTGAGAGGGCGGGAGTAGCTGTGTGTGGGTAAGCAAATATATCGTGAGAAGGTATGATCTATTTGTTAGATATAATTTTCAATCGATAATGATTGTCATCCCCTAATTGGCAGTTCCCCCTCCTCCCACCCCCCCCTCCCCCCAACAGGTAATAATCCCCCCCCCCCATAATTTATGGCACATTTATTTACCTAAATAATTAAGAAAGTACTTTTTGCCCATGCCCCCCTCAACCCCCCCTCCCCTCACCCCTCCCACCCGCTCAGCCTCCCCCTAGGGTCCGCGACATTTAATTGAATCAATCGCTTAATTAACGAACATCACGAATGACGCGTCGAAGACGTCGCATTTATTTGTCCCATTCTTTTGCCCTTCTCCTTTCATCTCTTTTCTGTTTCTTCATGTCAGCCCCCCTCCCAACCCCCCCCCCCTCGGGCCCCCACCTTTTGTTATTTTCTTTCTTCACTTTATCCCCCGCGAGCGTCCAAGGCGGTACGAATGAGTCGCCTTCGCTTATTAATTTCCGCCCCCCTTAACCCCCCCCCCAGCCCGGCCCCCCTCGCGCCCCCCACCACTTCATGTACATCTGGTTATTGCTCTCTTTTGCACATGGACTGGCGTTATGGAATCTTTTCTCCGCTCTCGATCTTTTCCCCTTTTTTTCTTCTTATTGAAGTCTCTCATTTTTATTATTACATTGTTGATTTTTTTTTTATTCATTTGGTTTTGTTACATCCGTTCGTTTTGTTGAGGGGGAGGGGGGGGGGTGGCGGCGATTTATATATGCCGATCCCTTTTCGATCTCATTTTTATTATTTTCAGTATTTTTACGATGGACGATCTTGAGACGTATGAATATGCATTGATTGACGAATAATTATGGGGTGGGGCCCAGAGGGGGGCAGGGGGGGGGGGGTGGTGATTATATTGTTTGTGAGAGTGGAGGTAATTTTTTTAATTGCAGGAAATAATTTTTCTCATTAGGGATTTTCGTTACGTGCAGTTTTTGTGGGGCCCCTGGGTGGGGCCCCTTACATAGGCCTTAAAAAGGGGGGGGGCGATGAGGAGCATTGGGAATATTTAGGTTGAATCCCCATTGTTCGATTATTTGAATATCGAGTGGAATGGGAAACCGGTGAATCAATTCTTTTCGGGTGAAAGGGGGGGGGGGCAGGGGGCCCAACTAATGGGCATTACACGGCCAATCAGGGGTCCTCAATGCAAAACAACTGTCTATAGATATGTCTGATGGTGGTTCAACGAGCCAGTGATTGAACGGTGAGTGGTAAGGCCCAAAAAATTCAGGGGGCCCCATTGGGCCTTATGGCTACCAGAAAAATTATCTTAATGGAGTAAAACGAAGAATGAGGAATCAAGAATTTACAAAAATTATTAAGAATTTAAAATGGGGCCAAAGAAGGTGTAAGGCCCAATTGGGCCCTATAGGCTATTCTTCAAAAAGCGAGGGGGGAGGGGGCCTCATGAAGACAAAATTAGGAAATGATAAATAAGGCCCAAAATTGGAGTCGAATTGGAAAACAAAACAAATTGGACCCCTTCGGTGAACCGGGCCCCATAAACGTTAAACGCACACACACATACAATGTCTCTTCTTTCGGGGTAATTATGTCAACTTTTCTTTGTCGCAAGTTAATAACTAGCCTAGTAATGAAGAAAAAAGAAAAACGACCAACAGGGCCCAAAACATTACAGACCCAAATTGGGCCTTATGACTGGCAAACGTCATTTTGTATTGAAATAGGTGCAGGGGGGGGGGGAGAAATGATATTAGGGAATATGAAAAAAATGAAGAATGCGGGAAAAAGACGTGCCGCGAGTGGGAGAGGGGGGAGGGGGTAGATAGGAAAAAAAGGGTCCGACGGGGGCCCATTCTTACAGTGGTGAAGAGGTGGTTAGACCTCGGGGGCCTTCACGATCTTCATTTTTTACTTTCAAAAATCATGACGATGCTCATTTTTCTGACTCGTGAAGAATTCTTCAAAGTGACGTGCAACCAAACGGGGTATATATCGCTTTGGGACCGAGACCGGGCCCCATATCGTCTCCTTTTTTTTTAAGGGGGGCGGGGGGGGGGGGCGCTGATGTATATATACTGGAATACTCCACCTTCCATCGTTCTTCGAGACTGATTCTCGCGTCTTTTCATAAATCTAAACGAATATGTTTCCATTTTTTTTTAAGGCCGGGTTGTTTTTAGAATCACAGGACCTCAAGGTAAGGCCCAAAAGTAAATGAGCGATTTGGGGGGGGGGGGGGGGAGGAGAGGAGAGTTCGAGGGAGAATTTTTCAAAGGTTTCTGGTGTAATGAAAATAGTGGGCAATGGATGTACAACGAGGTGTGAAGTCATTGTGGGCCTTATGGATTTTTGGGCCTGATGGGGGCTTTTCCCATTGTGTAACATTTTTTTTTTGAGGAATTACCGAGATTGAGGGGACAATTAACATGAGTCAGTGAATTTTTGGGGCATGTGGGATAGATTTATTGGGCCTTACAATTTGGGCCCACACCATTAATCATGGGAAAAATGACATTTTCATTAATAAAATAAAATTGATACAGTATTTTATAGGAAAATGAATTTTTACCTCCAGCTTTGCGCATCGTGGGCCTTATTGGTTTGAAAGTTTTGGGCCCACCAGTCTATGTTAAATAAAAAATTATATATGAATTTGAAGAGACTCATGAACTTTATAGGTGCATTTCACACAGATTTTAATGCTACAAAAATTTTGGGCCTCATGGGTCTAGAAATTCTGGGCCTTACGCAATGTTCGTTTATGTATTTGCTACTTATTTTTTTTTCTAAAAAAAAATCTCAACTGCTGGAATGAGCATTAGAGAATTAATTTACCAAGCACCGGATGAATTCATAAGGCCCAATTTTTTTGGGGCCTTACGAATTAATTGGAAGCCATAGCGAAATTACTATAATTCCTTGATGATCATTTCTCTTGGTGCAGCCACTCATTTATACATGGAACAATTTCACTTAATTGACGCTCGATCGGGCCCATAAATTTTGGGGCCTCATGCACACCATCTTGGGCCTCAAAAACAATTTCCAGTGTTTTATTATGTTTATGTAGGCATGTAGGAATTAAATGTCAGTTGGAACAAGGAATGCCCGGGTATAAGGCCCATTTCTTGTGACATATATATTTTTTAAGGGCCTTACATATTATCCCTGTATTTTAGGGCCTCATGTGCGTCATATTAGGCCCACAAATAATTTACTTCATAATTTTTTTTTGTAAGTACGGATATTAATGGGAGAATGCAATTTTGGGCCTTATGGACTCCATATAAGCCCCAAAAGTTATGCCCCCTCCCCTATTGGTTAACACAAACATGTTAAAGCCATGCTGAAGCATTAATGAGAAAAATTAGTATTTGACGTAAGACCCAATTTTCCTACACACTTTTTTGGGCCTTATGAGCTCCAGGTCGACCTAAAAATGATTTCTAATCTCTCCTTTGCTCATACAGACCTATGCCGAGCCAACATTAGCCAAAATGGCCGATATTGGGCGTAAGGCCCAATTTCTTGGGCCCTCTTAGAAATTGTTTTTTGGGCCTCATGAGCTCAACATAAGCCTCAAAACCTATTTCCAGTGGCTTATCTGTTTGCCCAGACATGTCGAAATTATATGTCCAGAAAATGAATATTGGGCATAAGGCCCAATTTTTTTTCCCTCTGCTGACACGATAAAAAATTGTCTCGTTTTCGATAAATGTCAAGATTATGTTACTGGTTTCGATGATTCCAGAGCAGTTTGATGGAGGTTACTCTGCCACTATGACTTTCATTTTTTTTTTCTTTTTTCTTGAGGCCCTCCACATATTCTTTCTAACTATATCTCGTCGGCGTGATCTTGCTCACAGCCGCGCAAGAATGATTTTCGAAATATGATTAATTGCCCTTTAGTCTGTGGTATATTTCTCTCGTTCAAAACTCCATTCCGCTCATTTTTTTTTTTTTTTCAAGTCAGGTAGATTTTTAAATTTATTATTAAAAACATGGAAGTTATTGTAAGCTGTCGCTTGGCAATTTTATCTTTGAATTTTATCGCTAAATGCTGGAGCGAAATTTTTCATAAAATAAGGTTTATCGGAATTTGTTGAAATTTGGAAAAACAAAAATGAATTTTTTTCTTGAAATTTTGGAAAAAAAATTTTTTTTGAAATTTTGAAAAAATTTTTTTTTTTTTAAATTTTGAAAAAAAAAAATTTTCTTTTTGAAAGTTTGAAATTTTGAAAAAAAAAAGAAAAATTCCAAAAACGAAATACAAAAAATGAGTGCAAATGAATATATATATATATATATGGACAATCTAGATCCATCAGTCCCCCCCCAACTTCCCTCACTCCGCGGTTTCTGCCGCGCCCTCGCGCTCCCCTAGGTCGCTTTTTTTTTTTTTTTATACTTCATATCTTACACACTCATACATACTAAGTAAAATGCATTTATTAAAGTTGTAATATAATATTCACATTTTGTATGTTAAGGAGATTTTATCGTGTAAATGAATTGAACGTACAAGCGATTTATCTAGATGAATCGGTTCAACTATGTGGTCTACAACGAGTCGAGATATGGAGTGAATAAATTTTAATCCTGGACCAATTTGTCCGGCAAAAAAAAAGGAGAAGCCGAAATTGATTTTAGTAATTTATCGGTGTGGGAAATTGGCGGGAAAATTTTACGATTTGAATGGAAATTTTTTATGGAGGCGAATATCATCAAATTTTGAGGTACCAAAATTTTGTGAATTTTTTGCGGGAAATTTTGACATTTCACAATTTTTTTTTGTGATTTTAGATTTTTTTTTTTAATTGCACATTTTTTGCAATTTAAAATTCAAAATTATTTTTTTTTGCAATTTTTTGCCGTTTTAAAATCTTTGAAATTGTCACAATTTTTTAATTTAAATTTGTGTTTTTCTGGCGAAATTTTCCTAAGAATTTTCAAAATTTTTCTGAAATTTTCCAAAAATTTTTCGAAAATTTCCAAAAATTTTCAATTAACCCATTTAAAAAAAAAAAAAAAAAAAAAAAAAAAAAAAAGTAAAATAAAACCGATAATAATGAGCCAACACAATGTCGATGATAGGGGGGGGGGGGCGGGTATAATGTATCTACGAGTGCGCGGCGGTGGGTGGCGGGGGGGGGGGGGGGGGATTCGCAGTTCAGGATTGACTTGGCTTTTGCTCTCGGAATTTTTCAATTTTGTCACGTTCAAGTTTAAACACAGTGATTTGTTTCCGCTCGTCGTTCCTTCCCCGTTTCCATAACTCCATATCCCCCCCTTTTTTTTTTTTATTTTTTCATCCCTACCCACTTTGTTACCTCCGCCGATTCCAGCATTCGAATCAATGATTTCGTAATTTTACGTTTTTTCCTTTTCGTTTTCTAATTTTGTTTTATTCGGTTTAGGCAGAAGGTAATGGAGACGAAATTACGGGAATTTTCGAAATGATGTTCTATATACGGAATTTTGAGGGGTGATATTAAGACATTGTCCATATATATATACAATATATATATATATAATTGAGAATTGGATTTTGTGAATTTTGCAAAGAGAAAAAATTGGAGAAGTGAAATCCTGCGCGACATAGGGTCTCATGGTCGCATCCACAGTAGAAGTGAAACTTCACAGGGCAATCCCAAATTTCGATATGCGCGTGGCGCATGCGCACACCTCAGTTCGCGCATAACCGCGCGTATCCCCACGCAAATGTCAAAAATCTAACGCAACCATTAAACAGCTGGGCAGTTGCGTTAGAAGTTACATTTGAAAAATTGAAATTCTATCCATACTAGTGTTGTGTCCCGTCTTTCGGCGGTTCAATTATTTTTCATAACAAAATCATGTTGAAACAAAAAAGGCGGGCAATCGCTAGGACATTTTCTGGACTTCCCCCCCCCCCCTCGCCACCCAAGATGTAGAAGTCTCTTTCAATCTTGTTTTTCGGCAGTTCTAGAATTTTTCTGTCCAGAAAAGATAATTTTTCAGGTAGCGCCGCCGCCGATTACAATTGTCGGTAAAATTGAGTACTACTTTACCGACTGCAGATGAGTTCACCGACTGTAGATCAGGGCAGCTCAGCCGGTAGATGGCGCAGCGGATTGTTCGGTAAGCCGCACATCTCAAATTATCCAGGGCAAGAGGGAGATAATGAGGTCGTGGGTGTGTGTATGTTTGTGCGCGTCTCGCGCGAAAACTAATGGACGAATCGAAATGAAATTTTCACTGTTAATTGGCCTCAAGACCCCGGTAACATATAGGCCATAAATTATTGGGCTAAATTTTTTTTTTACTTTTATTATTTTAATAAAAAAATTACGATAAAATTAAAAAAAAAATTTTTTAATTTTCTGAAGGAAAAATTTGAGAGACAAAAAATTTTCTCAGAATTTTTTTTTTTTTGCGGGAATTATATCTAACGTTTTGCAATTTTTGTAAGAATGTGGCGACGTGATTTTTCCAGGAAAAAAAATTTTTTTTCACCATCCAGCTCCTCGTGTTAATAAAATTTCACGCGAAATCGTGGCGCCGTAATATGATATAATCGCGATATAACGCACAAGTGGAAGCCCAAGCAATTTCTCTGTATCTTCTTATCTAATCATCTAAAAATTTTCAGTTTTTTTTTGAGCATTTTGCAAAAGTGTTTGGAATTTTCTAGAATTTTTTACAGGTATTTAAAAATTTGTGGATATTTTTGAAAGTATTTTTAAAATATTGTTTGGAAATTTTCAAAATACTTTTGAAAAATTTTCAAAATATTTTTTAAAAATTTTCGAAATAATTTTGAAAATTTTTTACATAAATTCAAAAATGTTATTTAATTTTTGGAATTTTTTTCCCGAATTATTTATAAATTTGGGGATTTAAAAAAAAATATTTTGGAGTACTTAGAAATTTCATGTACCTGTATATCTATATTATGTCATCAATATTAATTTTTTTTCAGACGTTTTGAAGTTGCTTGGAATATTCTGGAATTTTTTTTACGGTTTCCGAAATTTTCAGATAAATGTTTTTAATTATTTATGATTTTTCCAAATTTTCCATAAAATTTCCCAAAATTTTCCAAAAATTCTTCCGAATTTTCCCAGATTTTTTTTTCATCTCGTTACTTGAAAAATAATTATAAAAAATAAAAACAATACAAAATTATGAAAAACAAATTGTCCAGATTGATCGTCAATCCGACCCGACAATCAATCATAAAAATAAAAAAAAGTAGTGTCTATTTTTTTAATACGAAAAAATGAATTTTGCCGATTTATCGATATCTTTTGACAGATATCAAAGATTTTGTAGGTATACATCGATAAAATTACTATCTAATAGAGCCCGCGAGGTCATTGACCCCTTAAATACGCGCAAATCAAAATTCGAATTTCGTGCTCTCAAAATAAAAATTTCCAATTTTTTTTTTTTTTTTTATCATTAACAATTTGTTTTTAATTTTTATTTTCAGAATTTCCAAGATTTTTCGCAGCGCAATGATCCATAACCTATATGTTAACGGGCACTTGAGACCAATTAACAGTGAAAATTTCATTTCGATTCGTCCATTAGTTTTCGCGCGAGACACGCACAAACATACACACACCCACGACCTCATTATCTCCCTCTTGCCCTGGATAATTTGAGATGTGCGGCTTGCCGAACAATCCGCTGCGCCATCTATCGGCTGAGCTGCCCTGATCTACAGTCGGTAAACTCATCTACAGTCGGTAAAGTAGTACTCAATTTTACCGACAATTGTAATCGGCGGCGGCACTACCTGAAAAATTATCTTTTCTGGACAGAAAAATTCTAGAACTGCCGAAAAACAAGATTGAAAAAGACTTCTACATCTTGGGTGGCGAGGGGGGTGGGGGAAGTCCAGAAAATGTCCTAGCGATTGCCCGCCTTTTTTGTTTCAACATGATTTTGTTATGAAAAATAATTGAACCGCCGAAAGACGGGACACAACACTAGTATGGATAGAATTTCAATTTTTCAAATGTAACTTCTAACGCAACTGCCCAGCGGTTTAGTGGTTGCGTTAGATTTTTGACATTTGCGTGGGGACACGCGCGGTTATGCGCGAACTGAGGTGTGCGCATGCGCCAGGTGCATATCGAAATTTGGGATTGCCCTGTGAAGTTTCACTTCTACTGTGGATGCGACCATGAGACCCTATGTGGCGCAGGATTTCACTTCTCCAATTTTTTTTCTTTGCAAAATTCACAGAATCCGATTCGCAATTATATACATATATATTGTATATATATATATATATCTATATATATTATATATGTATATACATGTATATGCAATGTCTTACTATCACCCCCTCGGCACGTGGGCTCCTTGAGGCACTCTAGGAGGTGGTAGCATCACACCATCCACTGCGCATGCGCACAGGTGACAACACAATTCGACTATGAAGTAACACTTCTAGTGACTCATGCCCCAATTTTTGTAGGGCAAAAATTGAGCATCACTGATACATTCAGCAATTCTCATACTCAAGATTGAACAAGTGGGGTGGGAGGGGAGGGGTGGGTGAGGGGGGAGCCCTTGGTCGGGGCACTCCAACGATAATTACACGGTGCGAGGGCCCCGGGACCCCAGAAATATATGTTCGATCGGCCGGTTTTTGAATTATTTGAAAAGAGACAGACCCTTACACACAATCTGCCTCTCAGTGTTGCTTATATATACGATATTATAGCTTCGTATAGTTTCCTTTGCCTTCTTTTCCGTCTGCCCCCCCTCCCCCCTCCACCCCCCCCCCGGACCCTTATCTTCTTGAAAAAAATTGTACCAATTTTTTTTTCTGTTCGTTCTCGCAATTTCGGGGCATTTCAGAAAATTAATTAACAAAAATTAATTAATTCATTTTGTACACTTTTACAATTTTTTTTTTTTCATACAATTTTAATTAAAAGAAAATTTATGCATATTTGCACTTACTGATTTTTGGCATGCCGACTTCTGCGTATTCCAAATTTTTCTCACACTTCTTATAATTAATTCAAACACTTTTTTTTTTTTAATTAATTGAATCACTTTTTTTTTAATTATAAACAATTTAGGGGTATAAAAAAATATTTTGGGGCTTACGTTTGATTTTGAAATTTAAAACGGGAACATTTTGATTTATTTTTGCACGTGGAAAAAATTATTATATATATGTATATATAGAATACTTGATTTATGTTTTTTTATTTTATTTATTTATTTATTTATTTTTTCGTTAATTAATAGGGCGCTCATAGTGATGAGCATGATCTTGGCAACTGCTCAAGCAGCCCGGAACAAATTAATTTGTCCCAGTTGCCACTCACTAATTCTAATTATCTTATCACTGGAGATAGAATCTGGTAGAAATTGTGGAGTTATTGGACAATTTCAACATTTTGAAAATTAAGATGTGGGTGAAGTGTGAGGTCCCAGCTCAGGCCACACATATGGACAGTTAGTTGTATGTGGAGAATACGATTGGCAATAGTAAAAGTTGTTCAAATTGTTCAAGTTGTTCAAATTGTTCAAACTCTTCAAATTGTTCAAACTCTTCAAATTGTTCAAATTGTTCAAATTGTTCAAATTGTTCAAATTGTTCAAATTGTTCAAAGTGTTCAAATTGTTCGAATTGTTCAAAATATTCAAATTGTTCAAATTGGTCGAATTGTTCAAATTGTTCAAATTGTTCAAAGTGTTCAAATTGTTCGAATTGTTCAAAATATTCAAATTGTTCAAAATGTTCAAATTTGTCGAATTGTTCAAATTGTTCGAATTGTTCAAATTGTTCAATTTTCAAGTCCGTTAAATTGTTCAAATTATTTCATAATTTCTCCAAATTTTTCAAAGTGAATACTGAGAAATTAGAATTTTATTTTGGAGTCGTTAGTGCTGGCGCCATTCTTCCAACGTTCTTCAGGCGCGCATTCAGACAATCTCTCACACTTTGTTTTGGGATCATATGTCGAAATGTGAAGGAGATAGGCCAATTGTCATGACAATGTTTTTTGTAGGGCACACTGAGAGCTACAATAAAGCTTTATATGAGCATTCGTTAATATTCTTAGTTTTGAAGATATCTGCGAAAAATGCTTTCGGTTGATGCCGCGGAATTTCTCCATAGATGCCGCGACTCCGAAGCCCGCGGCGCGCGTAATCCGCGAGACTTCTGATCGAGTCGAAGAATATAATTCCCATCAGCTTAACTGTGTGGTATAAATGATTTTTATCACCACCTATATAAACTGAAAGAGTTACTTGGGGCATTGAAAAAATTTCGCTCAAATATTTCAATTGTCGAACATATTTTCGATAGTGTGAAAATGTTGGGGAAAGTCGCATAATGCCCCATTACTTCATCTGTCAATTTTTTGATGAATTGAGTATGTAACCCGCTGAAAAGTGCTGTTTTTTGGCTGTAGAAAAAAAATTCTATTTTTGGGCGAAAGCCGTACACTTCCGGTTTCCCATGAAGAGTTATTTAAATTTATCCGACTACCGAGACCCGAAAAAAAAAATTGTGATTTTTAAGGGGGACCTTTTCCCCAATTTTTTTTCTCGTGTTTTGGTAATTCCGGAGATTTACCGAAGATCGGTTTACCTAGGACCCATTTGAACGGTGGGGTGACTCCCCCCCCCCCCCTTAAATCGGAAGAGAATTTCTACACTCGAGGTTTTTTTTTTAATAATTGATCACTTCTTAAATTTTTTTTTTTTTTTTTTTTTTTTGTAAATCGAGAAAGTTTTTTGCGATTTTTCGGAAGTTACAGGTTTTTTTTTGTTTTGACAACTTTAGAGATCTTTGGAATTTTTGGAGTTCATTGTGGTTACACCAAATTTTTCAAATTTCGGAGAATTTGGAAGATTCGGAAAATTTGGAAATTTCCGGAAAATTTCGGAAAATTTTAGAAAATTTGACAAATTTCAGGGCATTTGAAAAATTCCGAAAAATTGCGGAAAATTTGGAAAAATTCATACAATTTCGAAACATTTGATCAATGTCAATAATTTCACACTTTCACGAAATTAATTTTCCAAAAAAAAGTTGCAAAAACCGTAAAACAAAAAAATGAAATAATACAAAAAAATCCAAAAATGAATTGCAAAATAAAAATCCGATTTTCAAAAATTTCCGATCGCACTTTTCTAACGTTCGTACCAGAAACCGATTAAAAAATTCTCATGGCATTCGATCATTAAAATTTTTCACGGGTCCAGAAACTCTTTCACGTTTTTAATCCATCAAAAAACCCCTTCGGCCCCCTCCCCCTTCCCCCCCCCCCTCCCCTCCCGGGACTCACATCTTGACAATTACTCGTGACAAGCCGAAAAAAAAACGAATTTTTTTAATAATTTCAGGATTTTGAGTACAAGAAATGATGCTCTTTTGAAAAAATCTCGAGTGTGAAGACATGGGGGGATTAACCAAGGGACAGGTAAATGATGGGGGGGGGGATGATTAATCGATTCGGGCGATCTTACTGCCCCCCGTTGTGATGATTTTTTGACGTTCTCCGAGGACGAAAAATATCAATCAAATTGTTTCCCAAAACGCGGTGAAAGACGGAATCAACTTTCGAAGATTTAGAAAATTGAAAAATTTGAAGACATTGAGAAATTTTTTTTTAATTTTCAAATTGAAAATTGAAAATTTGGAAATTTGGAAAATTTGAAAATAAAAATTTTGGAAAATTTGAACATTTTGGAAAATTTAGTAATTTTGAAAATTTGAAAATTTGAAAATTTCGAAAATTTTGAAAATTTTGAAAATTTTGAAAATTTTCCAAAATTTGAAAATTTTGAAAATTTTGGAAAATTTGAACTTTTGGAAAATTTGAAAATTTTGTAAAATTTGAAAATTTTGGAAAATTTGAAGATTTTGGAAAATTTGAAAATTTTGGAAAATTTGAAGATTTTGGAAAATTCGAAAATTTTGGAAAATTTGAAAATATTGGAATATTCGAAAATTTTGGAAAATTTAGTAATTTCGAAAATTTCAAAATTTCGAAAATTTTGAAAATTTTGAAAATTTTGGAAATTTTGAAAATTTTGGCAAATTTGAACACTTTGGAAAATTCGAAAATTTTGGAAAATTTGAAAATTTTGAAAATTTTGAAAATTTTGAAAATTTTGAAAATTTTGAAAATTTTGAAAATTTTGAAAATTTTGAAAATTTTGAAAATTTTGAAAATTTTGAAAATTTTGAAAATTTTGAAAATTTTGAAAATTTTGAAAATTTTGAAAATTTTGAAAATTTTGAAAATTTTGAAAATTTTGAAGATTTTGAAGATTTTGGAAAATTTGAAAATTTTGGAAAATTTGAAAATATTGAAAATTTTGAAAATTTTAAAAATTTTAAAAATTTTGAAAATTTTGAAAATTTTGAAAATTTTGAAAATTTTCAAAATTCTTAAAATTTTCAAAATGTCAGGAAATTTCGTAAAAATCTCCAAAATTTGTATTTTCTCAAAAAAAAAAAAAGAAATCCAAAATGTTTGATTTCCCACCAAAATTGGACGACGTGTCCTTCAATAAAACCCCAACTTCCGGAGCTATTGAATTTTTTTTATCTCTCCACTGCTTTATTTATTTTTATCATTCTTTTTTTCAGTCTTCCTAATGTGGTGGGCTCTTTTTCTCTTCTGAATTGAAGAGTCAAAGAAATGAATAAAACAAAATTGGAATGAATTAAGCGGGCAATCGTATGACAGAAGTATAAAAAAAAAGATAGAGCGGAAAGACTGAAAATGACTTACAAAGAGGATATAAGAGTTAATCCTAAATAAGTCTATTTGTGTCACGTACACTCTTTCACCAGAAATCTCCAATTTACATTCATTTGAATTCACGTCTAGCACATGATTCAATATACGCGAATAACACCCGAATTATATAAAAAAATTCACACGAAATTTTGAATTTGAAAAGTTAGGAAGAATTTTTGAGTGGTTGGGAATTTTGGACATTTTGGACATTTTTGGGAATTTTGGAAATTTTAGAAATTTTTGGAAATTTTGGAAATTTTTGGTAATTTTGAAAACTTTGGGAACGTGTTGGAAATTTTTTTTAATTCTTGGAAATTTTCGGAAAGTTTTGGAGATTTCTGAAAATTCCTAGAAATCTTTGGAATTTTTTGGAAATTTTTGAAGATTTTAGGAAATGTTGTCAATTTTAGTAATTTTAGCAGGAAATTTTGATAATGCCAAAAGTTTTTCAAAATCTTTTAAAATTTCATGAATGCTGAAACTTTGGACAGCATCACAGATTTGAAGTTCAAGGTTTTCTGAATTTGGCATTTTTTGGGAACTTTTCGAAACTCTCATAGTCTAAATTCGAAAAATTGCAAAAATTTCAAAAATTTCAAAAATTTCAAAAATTTTAAAAATTTCTAAAATTTCAAAAAATTCAAAAATTTCAAAAATTTTAAAAATTTCAAAAATTTCAAAAAATTCAAAAATTTCAAAAATTTCAAAAATTTCAAAAATTTCAAAAATTTCAAAAATTTCAAAAATTTCAAAAATTTCAAAAATTTCAAAAATTTCAAAAATTTCAAAAATTTCAAAAATTTCAAAAATTTCAAAAATTTCAAAAATTTCAAAAATTTCAAAAATTTCAAAAATTTCAAAAATTTCAAAAATTTTAAAAATTTCAAAAATTTTAAAAATTTCAAAATCCTCAAAAACTGGAGAAAATCATAATCCTCAGACGTTCTCAAAGTCCCCCCCTCCCCCCACCCGCCACAAAAAACTCCCCAAAGACCCACATGACCCCATCCTCCATTCATCCACAAAAAACGCGTATATTTAGCATCCACCCCTGCATTACCAATATATTCAAAATTTTTTCCCCGTTCCCACGACAATGAGAAGGGTGCTATCTAAAAAACAAAGGGTTGCCCCAATTTTCATCCCAATTTTTTTCCCTATTTTTTGTGTGTGTTGGATCTAGCGGGTGGGGTCAATAACCCCGCGGGCTCCACTTTTCCCATATTGGGTTAGGATTGCAGCTTCCGGTGTTTGATCCTCAAACAAGCACACTCTTATTGCTTCTCCATGCGCTCACAGCGTTCAATTATTTTTCAATTTTTTTTTTTTTTAATAATTGAAATGTTGGGCGGGTGGGGGGAGGGGGGGGGAGGCGACGCCGCTGTTTACGTAAATAGCGAGAGTCATACAAGTTGGCAGCACTGACTAACTCAGCTGTTGTGCGCTATCGTATAGTCAAATCAAGCGCCATTGGTGCATTCGTATTTGCCGCGCTTTTTCCCACGTGACTCGCTGCGCCAATGTTGCCACGTGCTCACGCTGCGCGCGCAGTCACTTCAATAATCCGTAGTTTTTTAAAATAATTTTGGGTGAACAGTGCCGAGAGGCGAATGAAAAAATTGTGGCGATAGGTCCAGTTATTGAAATTCTATGCGTCTGCAAAATTTCGCGACACTGGCTGCATTTTTTCGCGGGGTTTTTACGTTTTTTTTTCGTAACTCTCGGGAGAGCCCATGTTGCTTGACTATTTTTAGAAAATTCATAACAATTTATCCATGGCCTCCAGCCATCTGAATTTTTGCATAGGGGTTATGAATAGGTCGTAGAATGGATAGAAAATTAGATGATTTTTTTTTTATAGTTGTACATGGTTTATGGGCGATAAGAACACCTTAATTTAGAAATTGGTTGAGTGTCTTTCGCTGGAAAAAGGCGCGCATATTCGGAAATCTAAAATTGAGCTCGATAAGTCAGGGGCCATGTGCCCAATAAGTTAGCGGTATCTGTTGCGCGTGCATAAGAGGCAATGGGGGAAAAAATAGGAGAGAAAAACGGGAAGCAAGAGTGAAAAATCTGAAGAGAAAACCGACTGGAGACGTCTGCGCTCCCTCAAAAAGCCCTTATCGCGAGATATATTTTTGTCCGAGACTTGCCATTCGCAGACCACTCGAAAGCTCATGAGAATTCGATATAGTCGCAAGTTCATGAACCTCTTCGTTGTCTCTCATTATCACAATAATGCGTCTAATAGAGTTTAATATCAAAAATTTTTGCGAAATTTAAAAAATGAAATTGAGAATGAAAATAAAAAAAATTCCAAAAATTGTAAAAATTTCCAAAGATTTCCAAAATCTTTCAAAAATTTCCAAGAATTCCCAAAATTTCCAAAAATTTCCAAAACCTTCTAAGTTTCCAAAATTCCGAAAATTTCCAAAAATGTCCCAAAATTTCCAAAAATTTTCGAAAATTTCTGACTTTTGTCAGAAAATTTTCTTTTTTCGGGGGAAAAAAAATCTTTTCCTCGCACGCACAAGCTATATCTATATACGTATACATGTATATGGTACATGTATAAATGGTACAGATGCCCAATATGGTATTTGGTATGTGCAGCTGACGTAAAAAAAAGGGTTAAGGAGCCGAATAAGTAGAAAGGGTTGAGCCGCGGCCAAGAGGTAAAAAATCGACAATTTTTTTGAAGAATCAAATTCATATTTTTTATTATTCGTTTCTATAGGGAGTTCCAAAAGTTAATACGCTGGATTTTTTTCCATGGAAAATTTGGAAATTTTGGAAATTTTTGGAAATTTTTGGAAATTTTTGGAAATTTTTGAAAATTTGGGTAATTTTAGAAAGTTTGGAAATTTCCACAAAAAACTGAAGAAACTGAATTTCCTTTAAAAAAAAAAATCCCCTGAATTTGGGAATAAAAGAAAACCCCGGACGTAAATAATCTCACGGTAATCATGATTTCGATATCATCTCGGGTCTGTTTGCCCCCAGATTATCCGAATTGTACAATTTTTCCGGCGGTTTTATCTTCCTTTTTCACTTTCGAGGATTTTTTCAAGGTGGGGCGGAAAGAGTTTACATCTGGTTTCTATTATTCTTTTGCTCTTTGGTCATGTAACACGTTTTCGAAACGTGACTCCAGGTTAGGCTCGGAGATTTCGGGGGTGGGATTATTATTTCATTGAATTTTTTTCACTTCGCGTTTACCCTGTAAAAAATTGTGAAAAAAAAAATAGAAAATTTCGAAAAATTTTGAGTGTCATATTATATTCATTGCACATTATTGCATTATGTTTGTTACTTATTTGCAGGTACACACGTAACCCAGCCATCGAGCCACCCACCCATCCGCCCACCTACCCCCCCACCACGACCTCCCATCCACCCCCCACGCCCCGCCCCACCCACTACCCTCCCACCTACTCACCACGCCCCCCAATCCACCCACCACGCCCCCTCCCACCCTCCCACCTACCCACCACGCCCCCCCCCACCCAATACCCTCCCACCTACTCACCACGCCCTCCAATCCACCCACCTACTCCCCACGCCCCCCAATCCACCGACCACGCCCCCCCCCCACCCACTACCCTCCCACCTACTCACCACGCCCCACCACTCTCTCACGTACCCACCACGCCCTCCATCCACCCACCACCCTCCCACCTACCACCACGCCCCCCCCACCACCTACTACCCTCCCACCTACTCACCACGCCCCTACCACCCTTTCACCACGCCCCCTCATCCACCTACCCACCACGCCTCCTCCCCCCCCCCCCCCCCCACCCTATCCACCCGCCACATCCCCCCCCCACCCACTACCCTCCCACCTACTCACCACGCCCCACGACCCTCCCACCTACTCACCACGCCCCACGACCCTCCCACTTACCCAACACGCCCCCCTCCATCTACCCACCACCCACACGCCCACCCATAACCCTCCCACACACACACACACCAGATACGTTATGTATATCACACCCAAGCCTGGAATTCGGTTTATTGACACCAAAGAGGCACCAGGGGGGGGGGCTGGTCTCCCCCCCAAAATACGTTATTGAATACACATTAAATCCCCGAAGGTCTTAACCCTTTGATCGGTATAACTGAAGGCTTTTCCAGAGAACGATGAGGTCGAAAAAAAAATCACCAAAAAAGGGGTGTAAAAAGGGTACAACAGAAAAAAAATCAAAATTGCGCAAGATGACATCTTTCGGGCGGCCGCTCCTTTTTTCATTCCAATGCTTTTCAATTTCTATGGAGACCTTAACCATTCAATGCGCGCGCTTTACCTGCACACCAGCTGTGTTTTCACTACAGATTTTCTACTTTGGATTTTTTCAATTTATTTTCGTGATTTTTTCACTCGTCGGCGATTCTCATTCAGCCGAACTTCTCAGTTTTGGGTCTGGGTTGGGAGTAGTTAGTGTGAACTGGGGTAAACTTGTTTTTTCTATTTTTGGAAATTTTGGGAATGGGGAGTTTTGGAAAATTTGAGGATTTTGGGAAAATTGGGAATTTGGGAATAATTAGATTTTGGGATGTTTGAAATTTTTTTTAAAATTGAAAATTTTGACAAAATGGCATTTTGAACATTTTGAAAAAGTTAAAAATTTTGGTAAATTTCAAACATTGTCGAATCATTCCAAATTTGCAAAACTTTCTAATTTTAGAAGTTTTCAAAATTTTTGAAAATCCCAAATTTTTTTCAAAATTTTTGAAATTTCCACAAATTTCCAAAACTTTCCAAAAATTTCCAAAAAGGTTCAAAAATTTCCAAAAAAGGCTAAAAATCTCCGAAGATTTCCAAATTCTCAAAAGTTTCAAAATTTCCAAAAAATTTCAAAATTTGTAAAAAATTTCAAGACTTCCAGCAATTTCTAAAAATTTCCAAAATCAAATTTTTCAAACTTTTCAAATTTTTCAAATTTTTCAAATTTTTCAAATTTTTCAAATTTTTCAAATTTTTCAAATTTTTCAAATTTTTCAAATTTTTCAAATTTTTCAAATTTTTCAAATTTTTCAAATTTTTCAAATTTTTTAAATTGTTCAAATTTTTCAAATTTTCCAACTTTTTCAAAATTTCAAAAATTCAAGTTTTCCTGTTTTTCTGTCTCTAACCGCCAGCATGATGGTGTTGATTTCACCTTATTGTACTTGAGATGGGGGTGGGGGAAGGCACAAGAAAAGAATTTTGCGCCCAGCCGAGCGCCCTTAATCCCCATGTAAACGAGGGCTTTCTTAAGGCGTCATGTACATTGGGCCTTTAAAGACCGCCTATGGACGCCCTAATCAAAATCCGATACCTCGGTGTTTTTGCATCAAACAAACCATTTTTGAAATTTCTGAAAATATCTCAATAATATTAAAATTTCAAAAATTTAAATTTCCCAAAAATGTCAAATTTATCAAAAATTTGGAAAATTTTAAAAATCCAAATTTTCCAAAAATTTTAAATTTTCAAAATTTTTAAAATTTTTAAAAATCCAAACTTCTCAAAAATTTCAAATTTTCCAAAATTTTCAAATTCCGCAAAATTTCCAATTACTAATTTTTTTTCAAAATGTCGATTTTTTCGAAATTTTTGAATTTCCAAATTTCCTCAAAAAAATTTTGTTTTTTAATTTTTAATATTTTCAGAAGCTGTAAATTATAGTTATCTCGACTTCTCAATGTCCCATTACGTTCCCTCTGGTCCTTAAATCTTCGGCAATAATTTTTTTTTCCCAGGATTCCAGGTATATATAGGATACACACCGGAAGCGGCCAAACCGGGGAAAAACCGAGGGGTAAGTAAAAATTGTTGAATTCTCCTCTCTATTTGAATAAGATTCACCCTGTTTACCATTCACGGCAATTCTCCCTCATTCTTTATTTTCCACCCCTTGAAACGCATACTTCGCGAATCTGCCGACCTAACTCCTTTCCCAAGGGGTTGCATAGCGCGCGCATGTGTGTGTGTGTGTGTGTGTAGTCAAAATCTCTCACAACCGCTTTCTCATGTACCAATTATGCAATCACCCTCAATATTCATACCGAAATATCTCGAAAACGAATAATGATAGAGAAAAAAAGTTTAAATAAATTTTGTTCCTTGCATTAAAATGCACATTTTATGTTGAATAACTTTTTCTTCTAACGTTCATACTTTAAGAGGAAATGTGGGTGGAAGCATCGCGGACGGCGTGTGAGCGCTTGCAAGCGACCGGCGCGAACTCTACAGCATTTATTGAGAGAACGAGTAGATGTAGAGGAAAATAGTGATAATAAAAAATATTCGGCATGAAAAATTCCATCAGTCAAGTTTTATGACTTTTTCCCGTATCTCCAATAGTTTACAACGTATTACAGTTGATGTGCAACGGGGCGATGCGAGTTTGCATTCCGTCCGACATTCAACCGCCATTATCTCAGGAAGTATTACAGATAGCGATAAGGTTCATAGGACCTGAATGATTCTCCATGAAACGACGAATAATTTTTATTAGGGACTTTTTTCTCTATCTCCATTATTTAATCGAATTGCTCTGCACCGTTGTCACAGTGACGAAAAAAAAAATGGAATCCTTCCGTTAAAAAAACTGAATTTCTCACAAGATTTCATAACGCGCCCCGCATTCACCCCCAGAATGACAAATGGTTATTTTTACGTATGAAAAAAAAATGCCACCCCACACCTACCACATCGAATCAGGCTCGATTAGTTGATACGTTCGTTACAAAATCCCCCGAAAAAAAAAATCTTGCCACTACAAATGTGTTTTTTTTCCTCCACCGATTTGATGGATGAAGTGTACCAATCATGCGTGAAAAATAAAAAAATTGCCAACCCGCGAAAGTCCGACTCAATACAAACAAATTTCCATGCATTAGTTTCACGATTTCATTGGGACTTTTATTTTCAACCCCTTTCCCATTTCACCCTGGGGTATGTTTAACGGATGCCGCATACAATTACCACCGTATTTTTTAAACACACTCTTGTTGCTTCTTCATGCGCTCACAGCGTTGAATTATTTTTCAATTTTTTTTTTTTTTTAATAATTGAAATGTTGGGCGGGTGGGGGGAGGGGGGGGGGAGGCGACGCCGCTGTTTACGTAAATAGCGAGAGTCATACAAGTTGGCAGCACTGACTAACTCAGCTGTTGTGCGCTATCGTATAGTCAAATCAAGCGCCATTGGTGCATTCGCATTTGCCGCGCTTTTTCCCACGTGACTCGCTGCGCCAATGTTGCCACGTGCTCACGCTGCGCGCGCAGTCACTTCAATAATCCGTAGGTTTTTAAAATAATTTTGGGTGAACAGTGCCGAGAGGCGAATGAAAAAATTGTGGCGATAGGTCCAGTTATTGAAATTCTATGCGTCTGCAAAATTTCGCGACACTGGCTGCATTTTTTCGCGGGGTTTTTACGTTTTTTTTTCGTAACTCTCGGGAGAGCCCATGTCGCTTGACTATTTTTAGAAAATTCATAACAATTTATCCATGCACTCCAGCCGTCTGAATTTTTTCTCCTTTGCGTGTGAACGATATTAAAAACAAATTTGTTAAATCAGCATAAACTTGAATCAACAGTCCGGCAATTAATTACTGCCGCGATACCTCTCCATTACATATCATTCGCATAAATGTTTATGTCAGACTCAAACGTCCGAAAAAAAAACACACATCTTTCAAACGTAAATATTGATGTTTCTTAAGGTGTATGCGCCGCGAAAAGCGAGAGTCGTCACGCGATCACTTTGCTGTCTTTATTAAGTGAATCCCCTCATTACTTTGCACGCAACCCCTCCCCCCCCCCCCCCACCCACCGCCCGCCCGCCCCCACAAAAAAAATACTGCCGTAAAACCCGAAATTTTGCGGTCCATTCTCCTCAGATGAGGAGAGATTCGTGAAAAAAAAGGATCAGAATAGCAGGGAGCCCTTGCAATCATTAGCGAAGGGGTCCATCCGTTCAAGCCAATTCAGCTTGGAGTAGCGGCTGCCGGAATTTCGGAAACACGCATTTTTGGAATTTTCAAAATTTTCAACTTCGTGATAGGAAGAGATTGGTATCATCCCGGAAGTCAGCTCTATAAAATTTTCTAATGACGTATGTTTGTTTGTGTGTGTGGGGCTGGGTGGGCCGACGGTTATGGGTGGGTGGTGGGCGGTTCCGGGTGGATGGGTGGGCGGATCTGAGTGGGTGGGTGGGCTAGTGTAGGTGGGCGGGTGAGCTAGTGTAGGTGGGTGGGTGGGCGGGTCTAAGTTAGTGGGCGGGCGGGTCTGGTCGGGTGGGTGGGCGGCTCTAATTGGGTGGGCGGGCGGGTCTGGGTGGGTGGGTGGGCGGTTCTGGTTGGGTGGGTGGGCGGTTCTGATTGAATAGGTGGGCGGGTCTAAGTGAGTGCGTGGGCGGGTCTGGGTGGGTGCGTGGGCGGGTCTGGGTGGCGGCGTGGGCGGGTCTGGGTGCGTGGGCGGGTCTGGGTGGGTGGGTGCGTGGGCGGGTCTGGGTGGGTGGGTGCGTGGGCGGGTCTGAGTGAGTGGGTGGGTGCGTGGGCGGGTCTGAGTGAGTGGGTGGGTGGGTGGGTGGGCGGGTCTGGGTGGGTGGGTGGGCGGGTTTGGGTGAGTGCGTGGGCGGGTCTGGGTGGGTAGGTGGGTGGCTCTGGGTGGGTGGGTGGTCAGCTCTGGGTGGGTGAGTGGTCAGCTCTGGGTGGGTGGGTGGTCAGCTCTGGGTGGGTGGGTGGACGAGTCTGAGTGGGTGGGTGGGTGTTGAAATAGCAAAATTTCCAATTTCAAAAATCCCCAAAAATTTCCTTCCGATTCACAAAATTTGATTCCACCTCAAACTTTCATCTCCATAGCGCGTAGACCAGGGCGCTCAATTTTTTGTAAGATGGCGCCACAGAGCAGGCTGCTCGGGGCGTAGCGCGCCGAAAGAAAAAAAATCTAAAAATAAAGAAATTATTTGCGTCTCCCTGGCCGACAAGTGGGGTGGGTGGTGGGGGAGGGGGGGCGGGGGGACTGGAGCAACATATTGAGTCCCATCTTTGTAAAGCGCCGATTGGGCCCCATAAATCAATTAATTTCTAGTTCGATATAGCCCGTAGCTAATTTAAATTCTTTCAGTCTCGCTTCATCACAGTTGCCTGGACCGAAAAATCATCCGGGACACTGATGAGGCACAGAAGAAGTCACCTGGCTCAGTAATGTTGCATTTATTGAATGCCAAAGTGAAGAGAGAATCGTAACACGAAATACATTTGGATGACGGAGGAGAATGGTCCATTAAAAGGGAAGTACAAGAGATGGGTGGGGGGAGGGGGGGGGGCGCCACCTCAAATATTTCTCAGCGAATTCCTAGCCTTGCTTCGCTCCCTCTTATAAAAATTCAAATTACTCTGTTTAAGATGCTTGGACAAATTTGGGGGGGGGGGGGGGGAAGGGGGAGGGGGGGGGGGGCTTTTTTTGTATCGGTATTTTTCCATCGGTAATTTTATTTTTTGGTAGAAATATGGTCTAGGGAAAATCTAGGGATAAAATATCTAGGGAATTTTAATAATTGCTAGGGAATTTTAATAATTGCTAGGGATTTTTTTCAAATATCTGGGGAAAATCTAGGGACATAATATCTAGGGATTTTTTTGTAAAGCGTAGGGACTTTTAATAATTTCTAGGATTTTTTTACAAATATTTAGGGAAAATCTGGGGATAAAATATCTAGGGAATTTTTTATAAATTGCTAGGGACTTTTAATAATTTCTAGGGATTTTTTGCAAATATCTAGGGGAAATCTGGGGATAAAATGTCTAGGGGGAAAAAATTTGCGGGATAAAATATCTAGGGAATTTTTATAAAGTGCTAGGGACTTTTAATAATTTCTAGGGATTTTTTGCAAATATCTAGGGAAAGTGGGCGGATAAAATTCCTAGGGAAAAAAAAATTTCGGGATAAAATTTCTAGGGATTTTTGGCATATATCTAGCGACTTTTTGCGAATTTCTAGTAATTTTTTCAGAATTTGTGGTAATATTCTAGGAATTTGTTAAACAAATTACAATTTTTTTGGGAATTCTATGGAAAAAATTTTGGCCAAATTTCGAAGAAATTTTCCAAAATTTCCGACAAATTATCTGAAATTTTTTTGACCAGGAATAAACAAATTAGGAATTTTAAAAACTCTTCGTGTAAATAAAAACAGCAATTTAGAGAGAAATCATATCACGTATACTTTAGAATTGCTCAATATTTATGATTACATAGCACAAAAACACATTAACTAATCATTTCTAATTCAAAATAGTTTCCGTTATATATAGTATGTAATGCGCATGCGCCATTATCAGGGAACACGTGATCGCGTAATAAGTAAATAGACGCCAGTAAATGATGGAAAGTGGCAGATTGCACAAGACGATTGACGATTGTATCAACAAAAGCCAAACGTGAATATTTCAGCACTATTTGTACATCAAAAAAAATGTAGTTATAGGATTTAAAAAAAATCGGTTGAAAAATTTCCCAGAAAATCTTGGACTGAAAAATTCCCCAGAAAATTGTGAACTCAAAAATTCCCCAGAAATTCTTGGACTTGAAAAATTCCGCAGAAATTTGTGGACTCGAAAATTCCCCAGAAAATTTTGGAATAGGAAATTCCCCAGAAAATTTTGGACTGAAAAATTCCCCAGAAATTCTTGGACTTGAAAACTTCCCCAGAAAATTGTGGACTGGAAAATTCCCTAGAAAATTCACCAGAAAATTTTGGACTGGAAAATTCCCCAGAAAATCTTGGATTGAAAAATTCCCCAGAAAATCTTGGACTGAAAAATTCCCCAGAAAATTTTGGACTGGAAAATCCCCCGAAAATCTTGGACTCAAAAATTCGTGAGCTAAAGAAAATTCCCATAAGAAAAAATTATTTTTGTACATAATTGTAGAAATTTGTATTTTCAATTCTATATATATATATATATATATATATATATATATATATATGTTAAAAATGAAAGAATTATTTTTGTACATAAAAAGTGTAAAAATAAAAAATATAGAAATTAATCGTTAGAGCTCGAACCATTTTTCTACCGATCGTGCGATTTCTTTAATCGATAAAATTGTCTTCGAGAAAACAAGATTGAAGAATGGGTGAAAGTTTAGAAATTAATTGAGACATTTGTCGTGATGCCGATCGTGTCATTAATCACTGAAAATTGCTCTCGATTTCGTCATAAAAAATTGTCCCAATTTTTTTCATCAACAGAAATCAAATAACGCTAATTATTAGTTGTAATTGCCGCGCAATTTTTGGCGGGCTTTATTGATCTCATACTCCTGACATCTAGCGTTGATTTTGTGTTCAGATATGCTCAAGACCCTATTCGGTAATTTTTCGGATTATCTGGTTTACCGACTGCAAATAAGTGAGCTGATATTTCTTGAAAAATTTACAGTCGGTAAATTACGAATGGTAATTTACCGCAGTTACCGATAATGCAGATTTCGCAAATATTCAACTTCTAAAATAAAAAGAAAAAATTAATTTTTCGAATTTGGTCGGGTTTAAAAAATTCTGGTTGATTTGGGACAGTGTGTGTGTGTATGTGAGTGTGTGTCAGTATGCATATATGTATGGGTGTGTGTATGGATATGTGGGTGTGTGTGTGTATGTGTGTGTCGAGTAATATTCACCTAACGCAAGTCTAATTAACTTCCGGCCCCCTCTATTGGAATTTCGGTTTTATCTCGCGAGTGAGCGGAGCAACAAAAATTTGATATATAACTTTTTTGTCGGGAATTAAATTCTCTACAAAAAATGTTCTACAACATTTTTCCTCAAAATCAGTCAGTAAAGCGCTAATTCACTTTTAGTTTATCGATCGTCGGTATTTTATCGAACATTCTCTTCTGTACCGGCTCTCGATAAATGAATAATCCTGTTTTAATTACCGATTATCCATGAGTTAGAGATCTGTAATCGGTACATAAATGTGGGACACTATTTTCTATAATCAAAAAATTTTTTTTATATTTTTTTCTAATTGCAATTTTTGGAAATTTGGTAATCAATGCAATGCTATATCTATATATATTTTTTGACGTCTCTAATTTTGTTTTTTTGAATTCTGGGTTTTGCCGATTTTACCGACGGTTGGTAAGTTACCCACTGATTCCTACAGTAATTTACAGTCGGTAATTTACCAATAGATTTTTTTTAACAATATTCAAATTTGATTTTTTTTTCAATATAGAATTTCAAAATTTTGATTTTTGAGAAGGATTTTTTTCTGAAAATTCAGAAAAAAATAGATTAAAAAAAATATCGTTTATCAACAGTCGATAGCATTTAAAAAAATGTTTTTTTTTTATGATTCTTTAGCATTTTTCTTCATTACGAAGTGAACAACAAAAATTTCATCTTCATTTCCGGAATATAAGTTTCTCATACCAATCCAGATTAAGAAAACTCCATTTCCATATCAATTTCCATATTTCCACTGGCTCATGAAAAATTCATCATCTCCCTTTGCAATTTTTCCATTAACCTCGTTAGAAATATTTCTTTATTTTTCTTCCTCCTTGAAGAATAATACCCTCGCCATTTGGCCCCTGTAAATTAACTTGTGAATACCTTTACACAGGGATAACTTCTTGCGACAGGCGAAGAGGAGGAAAATGTGAGAAAGGAGTATTTGTTAAAGAGGGGGAAAATTTGGAAAATTTGGTAATTTGGAAAATTTGGAAAATTTGGAAAATTTGGAAAATTTGGAAAATTTGGAAAATTTGGAAAATTTGAGAATTTGGAAAATCTGGAAATTTTGGAAAATTTGGAAAATTTGAGAATTTGGAAAATCTGGAAATTTTGGAACGTATGGAAAATTGGAAAATTTGGAAAAATTGGAAAATTTGAAACTTTGGAAAATTGGAAAATCTGGAAAATTGGGAATTTGAAAATTTGGAAAGTTGGAAAATTTGAAACTTTGGAAAATCTGGAAAACTAGGAATATGGAAAATTGGGAAATTTGGAAAGTTTGGAAAATTTAAAATTTTGGAAAATTTAGAAAATTTGGAAAACTTGGAAAATTGGAAAATCCGGAAAACGAGAAAATCCAGGAAAGTTCCAAAATTGAAAAAAATTGACAATTCGGGAAATCTGGAAAATCCGTGAATTCGGAAAATTTCGGAAAAGCGGAAAACCTCAAAAATTCCGAATGTCAAAAATTTCTAAAACCTCAATCCCAGACAATGTCGCATCCAATACCCCCAGACCCAACAATAAAAACAATAACAATGGAGAAGAACGGGTTCTGAATACACCTGACGTCCGAGAAAATTGAAGTCGCAAGATGTGTTTACGTACAGAGCCTAAACAAACAGGATTTTCACGTCAACGGTTTTTGAGGGACCAATAAGAGTATCGCATCAGTGGGTGGTGGGTGGGTGGTGAGTGGGTGGTTGGGTGTTCCATCCCCGCGAGGTCGGAAAGCAGGAGCCAGTGTTACGTATACAAGCTTTCAACAAGTTTACAAAGCCCCATCCTTTGCCTACCCCCTCATGCGAGTAGTTCTCGCGTGTGTACCGACTTGAGTAAGTATACTTTGAGTCCTACCTAGTGAGAAACAGGTGGGTTTTTTTTTTCTCTCAATTGAAGGTGAAATTAGGACACTAGGCTCACCGCAATTAGCCACTCACGGCACATTCCCGGAATTTCAGATAAATTGGTGTAAATGGAGAAGTACAGACAAGTACCCCAGGACAAGTACAATACTAAAAAGTACTATACTGACAGGTAAGGCCCTGTAAAGTACGATGCTGATAAGTATGAAACTCAAAAGTACGAGACTCAAAAGTACGATACTCAAAAGTACGATACTCAAAAGTACGAGACTCAAAAGTACGAGACTCAAAAGTATGGTACTCAAAGGGTGGTACTCAAAAGTACAGTACTCAAGAGTGCGATACTCAAAAGTACCAGACTGAAGAGTATGGCCTCTCAAAATACGCTACTCAAAGTTACGGTACTCAAAAGTACAATGATCAAAAGTACGGTACTCAAAGTGTGATACTCAAACGCACAGTGTTCAAAGGTGCGGTACTCAGTAGTGCAGTACTCAAAAGTACAATACTCAAAAGTACAATACTCAAAAGTACAATACTCAAAAGTACAATACTCAAAAGTACAATACTCAAAAGTACAATACTCAAAAGTACAATACTCAAAAGTACAATACTCAAAAGTACAGTGCTCAAAAGCACAGTACTCAAAGGTATAGGGCTCAAAAGTAGAGTACTCAAAAGTACGGTACTCAAACGTATGCTGCTTAAAAGTACGATGATCCTAAGTACGGCACTCAAAAGTACAATGCTCAAAGGTGTGGGATACTCAAACGTATAGTACTCAAAAGTACAGTGCTCAAAAATACAGTGCTCAAAAGTACATTGCTCAAAAGTACAGTATTCAACAGTACAATACTCAAAAGTACAATACTCGAATGTACAGTACTCAAAAGTACAATGCTCAACGGTGTGGGGTACTCAAAAGTACAGTGCTCAAAAGTATAGTGCTCAAAAGTACAGTGCTCAAAAATACATTGCTCAAAAGTACATTGTTCAAAAGTACAGTATTCAACAGTACCGTGCTCAAAAGTACAATACTCAAAAGTACAGTGCTCAAAAGTACAGTGCTCAAAAGTACAGTGCTCAAAAGTACAATACACAAAAGTACAGTGCTCAAAAGTACAATAATCGAAAGTATAATACTCAAAAGTACAGTACTCGGAAGTACAGTACTCAAAAGTACAGTACTTCAAAGTATTTAAAAGTAGAAATAAACACAAACATTCAAAAATTTCCAAACTTCCTAATTAAAAATAGATTGCAAAATCCCAAATTCCAAACAATCTCAAATTTTCAAAATATCGGAAATTTTCCCAATTCTTCGACAGCGTTATACATTGTCTATATTCGTCAATAAATTTTCTTCTATACCCATGTTCAACATTCAAGTACAAGTGCTTGAAGCACAGTTGCCCACTAACTTTCCCAATTTGTTGACTATAGCAAGACATACTCGACAAATTGCAAATGAAATCTTAACAGAAAATGTGCAGTAACGAGTTCCCAACTCCATTGAATTACCCCCCCCCCCCCTCCCCTCATTGCAAAAACAATAATAACAATTTTATCGTTGAAAAACAATTGCACAGAGTTTTTTTTTTGTCCCAAATCAATAACTGTGCGACGGAGGTGATTCCGCCATAGCACTCAATTCCCATAGCGCGAATTTGCTCCTCGCGATTAATTGAGGTCATAATAGCGTGATAGATTTTTTTTTTATTTTTGTGCAATATTTCCGTGAACAAATTATTTTTTTAAGGAAATTTTGAGATGTGGGACATGGTAAAAAAAATATAGAAATTTTAAAAAATTTAAATACGTGAATTTGGCGGGAATTTGAGGAATTGTTGGGCGGACGTCCGGCGGACGTCCGCTCGACACTTCGCATTCGTATTGACGTTAACTCAATGTGGTACAATTTTTTTTGTCGTAGAAACAATTCTGAGTGGTTGAGATATTCAAATTTTTGGCGGGAATTCAAGCAGTTGTTGTCCGGACGTCCCCTGGACGTCCGCGCTTATTTCTTCCCCCGCGACATTTTAGAAATTGTCAAAAAAATTGAATTCTTTTTATTATGGCCAATTTTCGAAATTTCTCGAGTAAACTTTTTTACCAAGACCAATTAATCTTCATTTTTTTTTTTCGTCAATTAAATTTTTGTTTTTTGGCCTCATTTAACGGTGACTGCGGATACTCGGGGGGAATAATTTTGCTAATTATCAAAATTAGTGAGTGCACTCTTGAGGGAGTAGTAACTCGAGTTGGTCCATTCACTGGGCAGAAGGGGTGAGATTGTGGGCGGAGGGTGGGTGGGAGAGTGGGAGGCTGGATACAGAGGTCGTAGGTCACGTAGGTCCTTCGAGACCGCAATGCGGAATGCGAGCGTTTCATAATCATAACAATAGTGACATTAATCGGAATGGGAGAGACATGTGACATTGGAAGCTGTAATTAACTCCCGTGGAGGGGTAAAAATTGATTCTCAAGCTAAAACCTCCTGTGTGTGTGTGTGTGTAGTCAAAATCTCTCACAACCGCTTTCTCATGCACCAATTATGCAATCACCCTCAATATTTATAACGAAATATCTCGAAAACGAATGATGATAGAGAAAAAAAGTTTAAACAAATTTTGTTCCTTGCATTAAAATGCACATTTTATGTTGAATAACTTTTTCTTCTAATGTTCATACTTTAAGAGGAAATGTGGGTGGAAGCATCGCGGACGGCGTGTGAGCGCTTGCAAGCGACCGGCGCGGACTCTACAGCATTTATTGAGAGAACGAGTAGATGTAGAGGAAAATAGTGATAATACAAAATATTCGGCATGAAAAATTCCATCAGTCAAGTTTTATGACTTTTTCCCGTATCTCCAATAGTTTACAACGTATTACAGTTGATGTGCAACGGGGCGATGCGAGTTTGCATTCCGTCCGACATTCAACCGCCATTTTCTCAGGAAGTATTACAGATAACGATAAGGTTCATAGGACCTGAATGATTCTCCATGAAACGACGAATATTTTTTATTTAGAACTTTTTCGTCTATCTCTATTAGGTAAGCAAATAGAGTCGGAATGACCCTTGTGAGTGACGCTCATAAGTCACCAGTTAAAATTTTTCAATTTTCATAATGGCTTGGAAATTTTGAAAAAATTTAAATTTTTCGAAAATTCTCAAAATAAATTTTTTTATCAAACATTCAAAATGTGATGGATTGTTTTTTTATTTTCAAAGTTTTGGGGAAATTCTATTAATGATTTGTTTTGCGGTTTACGTTGTACTATATATATGGTTTCACCTAATTGGCTCTTTGGGTCAATGGGCAGCTCAGTTCGGAAATTAGGAGGTTAGGGTCATGGCATGAGGCTTGTGCGGGGTTGTAGCTCCGAGATATTGATCTGCGACCGCAGTATGAAATTCAGCCGTTGGCTCCTGAGCAATCACCGATTTTCATGAATTTTTTATTTCATTTTTCAAGGGCCCTGGGAAGTGGGCAGAGAATATTGATAGTGTTACAATTCTCAAATTTGTTGGAATTTTTTTGGAATTTTCGAAATTTCCAAAATTTCCAAAATTTCTGAAATTTCCAAAATTTCCAAAAATTTCCAAAACCTCTAAAATTTTCGAAAATTTCCAGAATTTCCAAACCATCCAAAAACTCCACAATTTCCAAAGTTTTCAAAACTTTCAACATTTGACGAATTCCAGTGTTTTCACATATTCGTCATTTGGTCATTTTCGGTCATTATCGAAAATTTGCGTCATTATCAAAAGTGTCCAAACTTTCCAAAAGTCTCCAAAAATCTCCAAACTCACCAAAATTACCAAAATTGCCAAAATGACCAAAATTACCGAAATTACCAAACTCACCAAAATGACTAAAATTACCCAAATTACCAAAATTATCAAACTCACCAAAATCACTAAAATTACCGACATTACCAAAATTATCAAAATTACCAAAATTACCAAAATTACCAAAATCACCAAAATTACCAAAATGACTAAATTTACCAAAATCACCAAAATTACCGAAATAACCAGAATTACCAAAATTACCAAAATGACCAAAATGACTAAAAATACCAAATTTACCAAAATTATCAAAATTACCAAACTCACCAAACTCACCAAAATCATCAAAATTACCAAAATTACCAAACTCACCAAAATTACTAAAAATACCAAATTTACCAAAATTATCAAAATTACCAAACTCACCAAACTCACCAAAATTACCAACATTACCAAAATTACCAAAATTACCAAAATTACCAAAATTACCAAAATTACCAAAATTACCAAAATTACCAAAATTACCAAAATTACCAAAATTACCAAAATCACCAAAATTACCAAAATGACTAAATTTACAAAAATCACAAAAATTACCGAAATAACCAGAATTACCAAAATGACCAAACTTACCAAACTGTCCAAAATTACCAAAATTCCCAAAAATTACCAAAATTACCAATGCTTCAAAAAGATCTCCACTACTGCCTTCCCCAATTGTCCGAAAACTTCCCCAAAAAAAATTCACCAACCTCCTAATTCCTGCAATTACCAAAAAAAAAAACCCCCCGTCTCACTTTCCCCATGGAGCCCAGGTTCTCGCGTCACGTGCTAAATTTCCCGTCTCTGGGGCATCTCACGAAAAAACGTTATCGATCTCCCCTTCCTTTTTTTCCCCGGACCCCCGCTAAACGGCGCTGGTTGATTCTCTCACAATAATTCTTTGTTGGAACAAAGCGCAACAACTTTGCGCCCGACAGTTTCAAACTGCCTTGGACTCTAAGAGATGCACTTGCGCCCGGGACAATTCATTTTTCTCATTTTGCATTAACCCTGTTTCTCCCTTTTTTCTCCAATAAATTGTGAAGTGAAATGGGCAAGCGCTAAATTAAAACTTTTTCTGTCCCCTCCCCTCCTGCCGAATCAATGCATTTCCCCTCAACTGGACCAATTTGCCAATAGAAAACATTTTTACCGAACGAAAATATTTTTTAAACACACTCCTGTTGCTTCTTCATGCGCTCACAGCGTTCAATTATTTTTCAATTTTTTTTTTTTTTTTAATAATTGAAATGTTGGGCGGGTGGGGGAGGGGGGGGGAGGCGACGACGCTGTTTACGTAAATAGCGAGAGTCATACAAGTTGGCAGCACTGACTAACTCAGCTGTTGTGCGCTATCGTATAGTCAAATCAAGCGCCATTGGTGCATTCGTATTTGCCGCGCTTTTTCCCACGTGACTCGCTGCGCCAATGTTGCCACGTGCTCACGCTGCGCGCGCAGTCACTTCAATAATCCGTAGTTTTTTAAAATAATTTTGGGTGAACAGTGCCGAGAGGCGAATGAAAAAATTGTGGCGATAGGTCCAGTTATTGGAATTCTATGCGTCTGCAAAATTTCGCGACACTGGCTGCATTTTTTCGCGGGGTTTTTACGTTTTTTTTTCGTAACTCTCGGGAGGGCCCATGTTGCTTGACTATTTTTAGAAAATTCATAACAATTTATCCATGCACTCCAGCCGTCTGAATTTTTGCATAGGGGTTTTTAATGCGGCAAAGAATGGGCTGGAAATTTAGAAAATTTTTTAATGATTAATGGGCAATTATGGAATATTAAGAGCCATTGGAAAAATGCGGAAGGAGCCGGTGGCAATATCCTTAAGAATGATGAGAAAATATTAAAGTGGAATTTTTCTCAAGTTTATTTGGAGGACCAAACTATCCTCTCCAGCGTTGATTGGATCCTGTGTAAGCTGCGGAGGGGACTCGAGGGCTTCAACTTAAGAATTGTTTTATTCCACTTTCTCGGCCCTTATCGTCCGGGTAGTTGAACCGGAAAGTCGTCTCAGCCATGCCCGGGGATAAAAATTAATCCGACGGTTTGTTCTAGCGAGACGCTCTGTCTGTTTAATTTTTATCCTCCTTTGAGACATGTTCCACACCCATCCCACCCTCCCCTTCCCCCCCCCCCCCCACACTCACCCACCCACCCCTTCCAATTCAGCGATTAAATGGCAATATTCCCTTCGATACCTTCTGAAATTAAAACATTGGAATTTCTCAGCCTGATAAAAATTTTTTTTTGAAAATTTTTTTTTGAACATTCTCTTGAAATTTTTTTTTGAAAATTTTTTTGAAGATTGGTTTGAAAATTTTTTGAAAATGATTTTGAAATTTTTTTTTTTTTGAAAACTTTTTTGAAAACTTTTTTCAAAATTTTTTTGAAAATTTTTTTGAAAATTTTTTTTGAAAATTTTTTTGCAAACTTTTTTGAGAATTTTTTTGAGTATTTTTTTAAAATTTTTTTTGAAAATTTTGGTCTCTTTTTTTGGTGGCTAATTTTAGAGCATTTCAAACAATGGATATTTCGAAAATTTTGAAACTTTTAAAGTTCATCGGCGAATGAAAATATTCAATTGATCTTTCCTGGCCGTTTTCACCACCGAATTCCGGGACTACGTTGAACAATAGTAGGGACAATCTATTCCAATTGAGGGTGGGTGAATGGTGGGCGGGGGGGGGGGGAGGGAGGGAGGGGGAGAAAAAAATGTTTGGGGTTTTTATGGTTCGGGAAACATGGTCACGGGGGTTCCCACTGTTCGAAGGCTCATGCCAAATTAATTTAGAAGTATTTTCACGTGAATAGTTTTGTTGGTATTGGAAAACAAAATATTTGAGGATTGTGAGAATTTTTTTTTTTCACATGAATTTTTTCTACTTGTATTTATCATACACACACACACACACACACACACACACACACACACACACACACACACACATGCACAATAACTTTACATTATTAGTTCCCAAAAAGTATTGGTCCCACCAGAAATCAATTAATAATTCATTCAAAGGGGTTACGCCATAATATTACATAATGTCAAGAGCCCGAGCTTTCATTAGAAGTGAAACATTCAATTTCTCTATTAATTGAGTGCCGTTATTCTCTCTTCCAATATCGTATGACCTGAACTCAATTAACAATCAATTACGAGAATGCTTTCATTTTACAAATGTTCACTTCAATGTATCACGTGGACCAATATTGGATAATCAAAGAAAGTTTTAGAAAATTGAAAATAAATTATTTTTTTGGAAAAATATTGGTCCAGGAGAATATTGGTCCAGGCATATTGGTCCAGGACCAATGCAATATTGATTCGGATACATTAATAATCACGATGTTTTATTGTGTAAAGAGAGCTTCAGCGAGAAATATTAGCCCGGACCAATGTTTGGACCAATATTGGTTCGGCGGAATTTAACTCAAACTTTTGGAGAACCATTGGTTCGGTTACATTCGCCATACGGGAAAATTTTGAATTATAAATAGTCGTCGGGGGAAATCCTGGTCCGGACCAATATTGGTCCGATCAAATTTTAAAGCAGAATAATTCGGCCAAAATGTAATTATTTCTGAATTCGTCAATGTGTAAAAAAATAAAAATGAAAAAATATTACATAATGGGGGATCAATGTCCTGATTATATTGCATACATATATATGGGATATGCAATATATGTATGCATATATATATATATATATATATATATATATATATATATATATATATATATATATATATATATATATATATATATATATATATATATCATACATGTTTTTCCACTAGAGTGGTTTCTTGACTTGACAAAATTTCTTACAATCCGGATTGTTTTCATTTTTCGCGATATGAAATCTCATTTTTCCCACCCCCCCCCCGTACTCCCCCCCCCCCCCCAGGATCTTCTGGAGCAGTTGTGGCTCGGGACCTCCCGGGCTTTCTGCGCCAGCACCCACAACCCCTAGTTCTCGTTGAGCATTGCGCGATATCCCGGCCAGCACAGGCGCTCAAACAGTCCGACAGGGGTAGTTCTCCACCCCCTCCTCTCCCACCCCCCACTTCACTCGCAAAAATGTATCAGAGGACAGTATAGTAATTTTGAAAGCGCCCGGACTATTAGTCTAGAGAAAAAATGGCGGTAAAATATTGATTTGGAGCCACATTGGTCCGGACCAATAACGGTTTACATCGATATTAGTCCAACGAAATTTCAGTTCATAAAAACTAACGCGTTTGGACGATATTTTCGGGGACATTGGTCCGGACCAATATTGGTCCGTAATGACATTGGTTGGTATTGATTATGGGTGAAAGTTGCAGCTAATTGGAATTATGAGTGATTGTTAGCAACTTGCAAGATTTGAAGTTTTGCAATATATTGATCCAACCAAGAAGCCAATGCAAGAAGCATTGGTCCAACCAATCGGAGGAGTGTAAGCGATCCAAGATTATCCACAATTTTCAAATCACGTAAAGTAATGCCTCAATATATATATATACGCACAGCTTTTCTGAAGGATCATAATATTGGTCCAGAGTAAAATTAGTCCAGATCACCATGAATCTAGAGTAAGATTGGTCCGGCGGAATACTAATTCAGAGAAATTTATCGGTAATTTGGGAAAACTTTTGGATATGAAATATTGGTCCGGACCAATATTTCAGAAATATTGGTCCAGGAAAATTTTAATACGGAGGCTTTTCAGGAATTTCCCAACACGAGTGCTTCCATCAGCGCAACGATAAAACCAGTAACTCCCACCACCTCCCTCCCCCTCCTCCCAACTTACAGTGGTGTATCGGAGTAGAAGCTGAAAGTGACGGCGTGAGTTGTCGGACCCAGTGTGCTCTCCGAAAAAAAAAACTAATGGGACGGAGTGTGAGTCACGGAGTGGTGTGCACTAAAACCTGGGTATGTTTTTTTATTTGCTCTGTTTAATGCAAAAAATATTGCAGCTAGACGAACACATACACACACACACATTGTTTCAGAGATGTTTAGAGACCTTATGAACACTCAGAAACATCGACATTTCACTCGCCCATTTTTAGAAACATTTCCATAAATTACCTGCATCAATTGGTCCGGACCAATGTTCTTCCAATATCAATATCCGGACCAATATTACTAATTCTCCGCACCAATATACATACTTTTTCTTCCGTGCATAACTTTAACATCATGCTGGATCTAAATTGGTCCAAATTGTCGGACCAATGTATCGCTTATAAAATTACTTTAGAATTCTGTCAAATGAATCATATCGAATCATTTTTCAGAACTTTCGGACCAATATTGGTCCGGACCAATTTGATGCAAAGCATTATTGGTCCAGTTCGATTTTGGTCTACATCAATTCCAAGTATTTCTAGATTGAAGTAATAATGAATACTAGTTTGTAACGGTACAGATTGAGCACAAATCAAAGAAAGGGCCATTGGTCCAAAGAAATTTGACAGGAGAGGTAATGGTCCACGTGAATATTGAACGATACATTCGAAAACCACGATTCCACTATTCGTGGAATTGCCCATTCTTTATCCACAATACTCTCTCTCAATTCTTCTATTCATTGATCCCATTGGTCCGCAAAAATATTGATTCCAAGTAGCATTGGGCCACAATTATCTCAGTCCATTTTCTACATATTCTCAAGATAGAATTCTATTTGAATATTGAATGGGACCAATATTGGTCCAGCGGCATTTGGTTGAAGGGCCATTGGTCCGGGTACATTTTGACCGAGAGCATCATAGGGCTCTAGCTCGTCCATCACTACTAAGATTTCTTGATTGTAATCAGTATAAGCAATTGAATTTTCATATTACGAAGTAGAATGACCAATATGCTGTCAGCGGGGGCGAACCAATGCAAGTATATTCCATTATTGGTCCAATGCTACTCTGACATACTTCACATTTGTATATCGACGAATACAGAATTGCCGATGAATAAACCCCGGTACCATTATTGGTCCAGTGAAATTTGACTTGATGCTCATTGGTCCGGGCATTTTGTGACCGGGAGTATCGTAGGGCACTAGTTCACCCCTCGCATCGACGGTCCACTGCCTACAACCCCCTCCGGTATCCACAGAATCTACCCCTTCAGCACTCACCCCCCCCCCCCCCCTGGTCGTGCGCCCTGCACAGCTCGACACCCGCTCCCCCCCACCACCCGCCAACCCCCACCCACCCAACTACCCACGTTCTATCCCTCATTCCCACTCCTTTCATACCAGTCAAGGCGAATGGCACTGCCACAACTGGACCAGTGGTACTTTTGCACTGTGTGCACACAAGTGTAATCCGAGTCGAGAGTAAATGCAGGTGGTTTTCTTTTTTTTCCACGCTATTAGGTGTTTTTGTTTTTGACAGTGAAGTTCAAGTGGGGAAATCTGAAAGCCATTGATTTTTTTTTTGGGAATTTTGCAATTGGTCCTTGGACCAATCGATTTTTTTTTTTTTGCTGCATTTTTAGTCGAATTTTTTTTTTTTTTTTTTTTGTGAAAATTGTGATTGGTGAAGGGAAATTGGTCGCGGGATCTCGGAACCAATGATATAGTGCCGACGGATTTTTTTCCGACGACGGGGTGAAGGTTTTATTGGGGGGGAGGGGGGAGTTCAAGGACTCCGGGAAAATATTTACTGGACCATGAGGAGATAGTGACGAGCTGGGTTTGGACACATGTAATGTCGGTACAGCGCTTGGGATATTCCAAGTGAGTAGTATTGGTTTGTTAAAGGGGACAGTGCGTGTTTGTTTTAGAGGGGGAAATTTTTCCGTAATTTAATCTGATATTTTTTGCGTTTTGGGAAAATGTGGACATTTTTTTAATTCTAATTTTTTTTCTTTTGTATTTTCATTTTTCATGCTTTGAATTATTTTTCTACCTCCACTTTTTATGGAGGCTTCCAAAAAAAAATGTTTTTTAGTTTCTTCAAATTTGCTGTTTTTTTAATTGATCAAATTTACAGAAGAAATTTCAATTTGTGAAGTTTTTGAATTTTCGAATTTTTGGCCAATTTTTTTCTCCGAAAATTGTTAAAAAATGTTTTTTTCTTAAAACATTGTAAATATTTGATTTTTTTATTCTAATTTTTTAATATCACATTATGCAAGAACAAATAATTTTTTAGCGTTTAAGTAGTTAGAGCAATACAGTAGTAATCTCAATATTTCGTCAGACGTATTTCAAGATTTTTAATGATTAATTGTGTGAATGGAATTGCGCGGGAAAAACCTGGAGAAGCTATCACAAATAGTTGAAGAGAACTGGCTGTATGTGTGTGTGTATGTGTGTGTATGTCTGTGGTGTGTGTGGGATGAAATCACTCCAATACTTCTGTCGTTACAGACAATTCAAAATGTTGATAACGCCGTATCTCGATACTGGTTACAGATAGGAAAAATTGTATGAAAAGAGAAATGTTCCTCACGTCGAAATGCACATTTGATGTTTTATGCTTTTTTTTCTAAGTCGCATAGTTAAGGCGTAATCGCAGATGGAATCTGCCGATGGCGCTTGAGTGTTTGAATCTGACGCGCGCGCACTCAGGCCGGATTACCTACAGGTGCTTGAGGCTTTGAAAAATCTTGGAAAAAAACATGTCAGGCATGGATTACAAATGGGGATGGTTTTTGGGTGCCCCATGGGGACCACAAACATATTTGGCCCACAGTTGTATTTGAATTTGGGATCTAATGGAGCAACGCACCCAGAAATGTCGATTTTCTAATTGGCAATTAATTTATATGAAACGCACTGGACGGTCAGTCGAGCCCAGACTCCACGAAGACGTTTCTATTGGTCCTTGGTTTCATCCCAAATTATTTGACATTTCATTGTTGAAAGTCAATTGGCCCTCATGCGACCTTAAAGATGCCGGATGAATTTTAGTTGCGAAAATTTTCACTCTTTGGGCAAATCGATTAACAGAAGTGGCGGGGCCATAAATCCGTTGTGAAATCAGATGAAGTGAAAATAAGAAGGCATCTCGGTCTGATTGCTTTTTTATCCCCCCACTTTTTTACACTAATATTTTTGCAATTTTTTTTATGCGATTTATCATTCCTGGGGCGATTCAGTCATGTGAAATTTTTCAATGCTTACGGAGTAATGAGATATTCATACTAGCCTGAAGCCTTTTCATGTTAATATGAGAGCAGGGACAAGTGGATAAATTCATTGATTTTTGTCACTTCATTCGCCCGTTGAACCGTGAGAATTTTTACTAAAATCCCTGAATAATAATTGACAATAATTCCCGAAGACAAAATTCCATCAATTTTTTTTTAACACAAACCAAATGAAATTGTCCACACGGCTGGGCAGGAATTTGAACAATTTGAACAAGTTGAACAATTTGAACGATTTGAACGATTTGAACGATTTGAACGATTTGAACAATTTGAACGATTTGAACAATTTGAACAATTCGAACAATTTGAGCGATTCGAACAATTTGGCCAATTTGAACAATTCTGAACAATTCTGAACAATTTGAACAATTCGAACAATTTGAGCGATTCGAGCAATTTGACCAATTTGAACAGTTCTGAACAATTTGAGCAACTTAAACAATGTGAACAATTCGAACAATTTGAGCGGTTCGAACAATTTAACCACTTTGAACAATTTGAACAATTTAACCAATTTGAACAATTTGAACCATTCGAACAATCTGAACAATTCGAACAATTTTGAGCGATTCGAACAATTTGACCAATTTGAACAATTCTGAACAATTTGAACAAGTCGAACAATTTGAGCGATTCGAACAATTTGACCAATTTGAACAGTTCTGAACAATTTGAGCAACTTGAACAATGTGAACAATTCGAACAATTTGAACAATTTGAACGACTTTTTTGTTACCCAAATTGAAAAAAATTATGTATGTGACGCGCGCGCGTGTGTGTATGTCTGTGTGTGCCTTCGTACCCGATCGGCAAAAAGATACAATTGACTAACCGCTATCGCCTGAATTGAGTGAAAGTTACTGAAGAAAAAGTCACAGCATATAAGACGTTGATTTTTATGTTCTCGAACATTTTTTGGAGAGCCGCACTTGAGAATTGCAAATTGCAATTTGCTAATGGCTGTCGCTTGTATGTGCGGCCCGAAGTGGGGCTTACACTTCGACCACTTCTTATAGAAAATGTGACATCTACTCAGAAAGCCAATTTGAGCCGCTTGTGTCCACCCGCCCTGCCCCCTCCACGCCCCCCGGCCCCACCACGCCCCCCCCCCCGACCCCACCACGCCCCCGCCGACCTCACCCCGCCCCCGCGCCGACCCCACCACGCCCCCCGCCCGCCCCGCCGCGGAATAAGCTGTCTCGTTTGGATAGATACGTTGTAACCACACTTTGTGGCTAATCCCAACATTGTTTTCGTCAGTCACCTGAATTCCAAATTAACGACTGAACTTATTCGATCGGAATAATTAGGCGGAACTTTGGGGGAGGGGGAGGACTTAACCCCACCCACCGACCCGCCCACTCGACGAAGGTCTATTGAATTGGAAAATTTCGGGACGACTGAACCGAATGATTCAAATCTCTGATTCCTCCATTGGTATCTAATACACACACAGAGATGCCCCCGTAGATCGGCTCCCTCCGAAAATTGATTAATTTCGTTGATTGTTTTTTTAGCAACAATTTGCAATATCTCACTAATTATGCGAGCTACCGTGAAAAGTCATAAGACCTTAAATATGCATTTTTACACGTTGAGCAACTTTTGTTATACATATTTTTTTGTCCCACCAACGGCTCGCCCGCACGAGCGTTATAAACAATTAAAATTGTTTATAACAATTAATGCAGTGGAGGGATTTTAACCGAAATCTAATGAGCGCGAGAGTTGATGGGGGACGCTTCGATTGCGACCTTAATCGTTTCAATCGTGCGTGCCGGTCGCGAGGAGACCGCCCTCAAAATTTCGGTCACAAACATACAGACACACACACACACACACACACAATGTACGCCACCTCGAAAAGGTATCGAAATGATTCAGGGGGTCATGAAACGTGAAGATATGAATTTGGGACTTCCCCTAGCGGGAAGTTAACAAACACACGTGACCCACTCGTTCTCCAATGTCCCCTATAAAACGCCCAAATACACAAAAAACTTTCAACCAATCTCCCCAAATAATGCAATTGCCAATCTATGACGCAATACATTCTTCGCTTGCTCCATTTTCGTTACAACGAGTGCCCATAAAACGTGAAAATTCGAAAAAAAGAACATTTCCCGCCAAAACTTTCAACACAATCGCATCCATAACCTATTACATAATACATCCGCGATTACGTATATTTTCAATTAAATTTGTTCTATAATGGGATAAAGTCTGGCGAAACTTGGTACAATGGAATATCACAACTCATATAAAAGTATTTGACCCATTTTTTTTTCTCCATTTTTCTGTAATCGATAACATAAATGACGCCAAACTTTTCAAATAATACAATTTTCAATTGCTGTTATAACACATTTTTTTTCATTCGCTGCTTTTCCGTTAATCTTTGCTGTAGAGCGGATAAGTTTTGTGTGTGTGTGTTTGTGTGTGTGGGGGTAGGTGGGTGGGCGGGTGGGTATGGGTGGGTGTGTATCGGTGGGTGGATGGGTGGGTGTGTATCGGTGGGTGGATGGGTGGGTGTGTATCGGTGGGTGGGTGGTTACGGGTAGGTGGGTTGGTGAGTGGGCGGGTATGGGGGGGGATGGGTGGGTGGGTGGGTGGGGGGATGGGTGGGTGGGGGGGGGGGGGTGGGAGTGGATGGGTGGGTAGGTGTATATGGGTCGACGCATATGTGTGAGGATGAATGGGTGGGTGGGTCAAAAAACCACGACCTCCCAGGCCACTTTCACGACAATCGAATTCATAAGCTATAAATCACAATTTTTCACTGGTGAAATTATACCCCGCCCCCCCCCTCTCCCGAAAACTTCCCCTTTCTTCATCCTCCCGACAAATTCATCCAAGTCCACTCATTGTTTCTGAGTCCCTCATATACATATGTACTCCACAAATTCCAAAGTTTTGGCGTCCCTGTGAAAACTTTTTAGAGTCCATCCGGTAGCTCTCCACCGCCATCAACTTATCGCGTTACCATTCCCCCCCCCCCCTTTCTCCTCCTCCCCCCCCCCCTATCACCTCACCACCCTATCGCGAATGGCATAGCCCGGGTATATGCAGGAAGCCCTTGGGTAACAACCCGTAGCGCCACTGGGCCGAGTTTAAAATAGAGTTAACCCACCTTCGCATCACCGGACAAAGATTTCCCACAACTCCCTAGCGTGTTAACTCGATTTGTGAGCTTCGACGTGTGACGATCTGATCAATCGGCACGTTCCAATGCATCATCCACCTAATTTTGCGCTATCCAAAATGCGGAGCAAGAAGAAACAGAGGGTGAACGTCAATTCCCAAAAAAAACTTGCTATTCGGAAGGACAGTCCAAAACGCTAGAAGGCCCCTCGGTTCCGCCCATTTAAAATGAAGCTGGTCTAATGATATTGTAGGTCATGTACCAGACCAACAAGATAGTAACAATAGTCGAATAACAGGTTTCCAATGTCATCCAAACATGCCAAACCTCTCATCTGCCTTAGCCTTATAGCTTCCGCCCATCCACAAGCCTTCACTTCGTCGATCTGGGGTAAGCGCCCTACTTATACCTAACTTTTCAAAACAAACAAATTCATAGCCCCTGAAAGCTGCCCTCACCATAGTCCATCAATGGTCACATCCCAATTCATCATATATCCAATTCAGTGAAATCCTTACCGCTCCTTCAGAAAAGAAGAAAATCAACAAGTCCAAAAGCCAGAAGGCTCCTTGGTTCCACCCATTTAAAATGAAGCTGGTCTAATGATATTGTAGGTCATGGACCAGACCAACAAGATAGTAACAATAGTCGATTAACAAGTTTCCAATGTCATCCAAACATGCCAAACCTCTTATCTGCCTTGGCCTTATAGCTTCCGCCCATCCACAAGCTTTCACTTCATCGATCTGGCGTAAGCGCCCTACTTATACCTAACTTTTCAAAACAAACAAATTCATAATCCCTGAAAGCTGCCCTCACCATAGTCTATCAACAGTCACATCCCAATTCATCATATATCCATTTCCCTGAAATCCTTACCGCTTCCTCAGAAAAGAAGAAAATCAACAAGTGCAGTACGTCCAAAGAGCCCGAGGATTAAATCTCAAATCTACTTAAATATGCCATGAATCTGCTACGACTCCTCGACTCACTCCCATTTATCTTCCCTAGCATTAAAGAAAAACGACCAAAGAAGGAAAGAAAGAAGAAAAAGAAAAGAAGGAAAAGAATGATGGTAGGAACACTGGGCATGCATTTGTAGATGAAAAGCACCGTCAATGCTTCTTGAATAATTCCCCATGAAATCTCTCGGTAGAGTTGACTCAGTATACATTTGAAATAAAAATTGAGCCACGTATCTCACTTACTTCTTGAGCTTCATAAAAGAATCAGTGTGGATTTTCTCATGTGGGCTTGTACATGGTGATACAAAACAGGTGAGAAGCCAAGGATTTAACGCCCAAGTTGATCTTTCCGCTTCTTTACTCCCGTCCAAGGATAAATCCCTTGGGATACCACTCACTTGTTTCCCCCAGTGTCGGATTTCTCCTCCTAATTTGAATGTTTCATGTTGAATTGGTCTTTTGTTTCGGGAGCTCTGAGACTACAAGGACGTTAGAAATTGTAGCAGAAAGCGTATTCCAAATTGGGATATGTTGATGCCATAGGAATCTGCAATACCAACACTGAGATAGTCTCGGCAGCCAGCATTGTGGCAATGTTGTCTCCAAGGGTGGGCAGCCAGGATTGGACCAGTCCGCTTCCGATTCCAGATCACATGACAAGGAGCTCCGAGAAGACCCATGGGACAGCCAACGTTGGTTCAGTACCAGACATGTTCGGCAGCATGCTAGTTCCGGTATTTAGACAATCTTAGCAGAGGTGTTTTCTTAGGCTGATGCCGGGCGAGGGTCGACGAGCAGCATTGCACCACCGTTGGTGATTTCCAAGGGCAAGGAGCCACCGTTGCAGCAGGACAGTCTTGGAGAGCGGTTGTCTGGTTAGAGTTGCTGTTTGTCTTCTTAGATCTAGCTGGCCATCCGCTTAGATCTAGGTGGTTGTCTGCTTCAATCTAGCTGGTTGTCTGCTAAGAAGTAACTAGATGTCTGCTTAGAGCTAGCTGTCACCGTGATGTCCTGTCTTGCTGCCATTACGGTACTATTCGACCAATTCTTTCCTTACGAAATCAGTAAATAGATGAATAAACAAATAGATAAATAAGTAAACGAAGCTCTATACTGGTCCAGAGTTCCCTCACGGTACCAGTGTTTCTGCCTGTCTTGGCAAAAAAGTTAACTGAAAGGATAGACAGCAAGAAGCAGGAAGCAGCAACTAATGATTCTTTTCTTTTTCCGTATCCGTTCAGGAAAACTTGTTCAGTTGACTTTACATTCTTTGTTCATGTCCGATTCCGGTAGCCATTAGTGACCCTTTTCCGTCCTCACCTTTAAGCAAGACTAGCCCAAGGCGTTTTTCCCGGGGGTGGAATTCACTCAGCTAGAAAAACGAGAAGGCTCTTTTGTTCACTACTCTCTTTTTTTCCCTCGACCTAGGTTCGATATTGTGGCGTATTTACTCGGATGTATCGCCTGAAATCACGTACAAAATGTATTATCGATAGGAGATAAGAAAATGGGGTTGGTGAGGGTCGTCTAGTAGAGTTAAGAACACGAGTGGATGTTTTATCGTCAATGTGACGGGGTTCCAAGTGAAAATCAAAAAGCTGGTGAGAAGTCTCATCATAGAGAATAGCTTGGATATCATCGTGCAGTTATGGGGTGGACTGTCGTGCGATAGGTCCAACAGGCAAGTGATGGGAAGTCGATAAATCAAAAGTGATTTATGGTATGTCGTCAATACCATACAGCGATGTGAATCGTTGATAGATGATCAATACGTTGGTGGAGAAGTTAGAGGTGGTGAAAAGCAGTCGATTGAGATTTATTGGTTAAATTGGGGATTGATATGTAAAGGTTTGAAAGTTTGAGGCAGCCTGATGAAGCGTTTGCTGGTACCGGTACAATCGATCGGAGTAGCTTCTATTTTAGAAGAACTTAATCCTTGCCTTCGTCGAAGCTTCCAAATTGACAGATCTGTGTTGAGTGCGGTTTTTTCCATAGCTAGACCTCTCACCTATAAGCCCCTAAGTTTTCGTGGAGATCAGATCACAAGTTTTTGGTACCCACCGACTTATGGTGAAATCCATCTGAGCGGAATCCGAAGTCAATAGGGTCGGAGGTGATGAAAAGCAGTCTATTGAGCTTTATTGTGTAAATAGAAGATTGATATGTAAAGGTTTAAAAGTTAGAGGCCGCCTGATGAAGTGTTTGCTGGTACCAGTAGAATCGATCGGAGTAGCTTTCTATTTTAGACCTTAATCCTTGCCTTCGTCGAAGCGTCCAAATTGACCGATCTGTGTTGAGTGCTGTTTATTTCATAGCTAGACCTCTCCTCTATAAGCCCCTGAATCTTCGTAGAAATCAGATCAGAACTTTTCGGTATCCACCAACTTAAGGTGGCACCCATCTAAGCATCATCCGAAGTCGAAATTCAAATTTCAAGTTTTTCAAGATTTTGTCTACCGATTTCAACCTAAATTGATCTGATTGGTGGAAAACAATCAATAATCAATGACATGTCGTATTAGGTAAGGTTTCTGAACCTCCATTTTACCATCTTTAATATATATATAGCTAGTAATAGGCACCTACCTTCGCATTTGGAGCTGATGATTCAAATCAGAAGACCATACGTCCCTAATTGAATTGTAGATATGATCTCCAGCCATCAATTATAGCCAAATGGACACTGAGCAGTGGAAAAGGTCGTATCTTTGCGTTTGAAGTGAAGATATGATCTTTGCCATTCTAGCCAACCCAATGCCATAGATTGCTAATGCCAAAGAATTATGTCTGCACTCCAAAGCTACCTTCCTTTTTTAATTTCCTCCTCCACTTGATAACAGGAATATCCAATGCCAAAAAACCAGCATTTCACCCGAACAACTCTACTCATAAATTTTTCCATCCTACTGAATAACAAAAAAAAATCACCGAAGAAGGGAGTAAAATTCGGCCATAAAAGTATAGTCTTGATATATGTCTGCGGATGCAGTTTTTTCCCCTACGACAAGCTGACTCTATTTATTATCATATCAGCTGCATGACAAGTCAGAGATACAAAATAAAGTGGTGTAGACTGAGTGACGACGTTATTCCCAACTCATGTTTACATATACAGGGTGTCCCATTTAAAACGATGCACCTAAATATCTTTTAAGGTAGGTATACCATGGTGAAATATACCAGATTATTTGAGACATTCTGCCACTTGGAGACATTGGCCACATGTTTCCTGCAATGGCTAAATTTACTCACGGAAAATTTGATTAAATCCAAAGCCACCTTGGCAAATGCCACAAATGGTAAATTAGTCGGATTACAACCAATTACGAAAATTAAATAATCCCAGACTGTGACTCATTGAAGCCATTGCACAAGCTAAGCATTAATTGTTCAATTTGCTCCTAAAATATTCACAAGGGTGAGATAATTCTAGTCAAGCCAAACCTTCTCTGTACCCATCTTTTGACCAATCGACGACACATAACATCCTGTTTCCGAGAACTTGGCACTTACCAAGTCAATTTGTAGAGCAACCCTTTCACCCGACTCTCGACGTTATACGGTGTTTCGATTGTAGCCCTGGTTGATCGTCCTCCAGCCACCCTCCACCTCTCCCGATCCGCCCCCCCCCCCCCCCCCCCCCCACCCACTCCGCCCCTATAACCAGTACTCATTCCAGTAAACCATCCAGCCACATAATCCCATTCCCTCCTTCCATTTCCAAGCACTCTCTATTTCTCATGTGTACACCATTAGTTTCCATACCTTTGAACAATTTTCATCCTAGTTTAACCCTCGGGCTTCGGTCATCCAAGCGTTGTCCACAGTGACATTTTCGATTTCCAATTCCCGGGAACTATCGTTGCGTATCTGTGGCCCAATGTACCTTTTCATTTCTCCCCTTCGTTGCTGGGTTCCTCCTTTTTTTTTTGGTCTACACCAATTCCAATTCGACGCCATTACACAGAACCATCTGTGACCGTCAATTTTTATCCCATCACCTATCACACTAAACGGATCAATCGCCATCCAATTTGCATTCTACGAGTGTTTTAGGAATGGTGGCTATTTGGCCAATTTGCATGGACATGGGTGAATGCCAGGGGGAGGTTTACGGAATTGAAACAAGTGGTGTTCTTTGTTTTAGGAGTCGCGGTTGATCATATGGTTGTCATTATTATCAGTACAATTTTTGGGGCAGTTTTTTGGTGAGATGGGGTTCAAATGATCTTCATTGAGGCCAAAACAAACAACTGCAAAATTTTTACTTATAACTTTGCCCAAAAAGTGGATATTTGTCGAATTAAATCGACTGTTGCTGCTTGTTTATGAAGACCTTCACCATCAGCAGCGTCGACTGATTTGGCTGGGCCGATCACTATCAAATACGGTTTATTTTATAGCTACTAATACCAAGTATAAACGCTTAAAATTTCAAGCGGACCAGATCTAAACTTTACAAACTGGGTCGACTTGAAGAAACGAAAAAATGAAAAATCTCATTTGGCATTTGCTAAATTAGCAAGAAGCAATCACTCTTGGTTAATGAGCAGCGATTGATCACAGGATTTTATTAATACCCAAATTTACTCTAATATGCCTATGGTGGTACATGTCGTACAAATTGACTTCATTAACTCATTCACATTCAGGCTTCAGAATCACAGGAATTTCTATTATCCGCGTGGAGAGGTCGAAATTACAGGTGGGCTGGTAGAATTGAAGCACACGTGGTGATATACTTCGCCATCATTCGGTTGTGATGAAATGGTTCACGATATTTCATTGCTGACGGCAGAATGAGGTAGTTTCATCATGAATATTGTGAAATTGTGTACAACTCGTGGAATTAGGGATTTCAAGTGTTCCGGAAATCATGGGGATCTCCATAATTTGGGAGGATGGAAAATATGAGATTGTAAATTTGCAGAGTTGGCAATGCTGTGATGGTGATTCGCCATTGAGAGTGCAAATCTAGATTTATAGAAGTAATTTCTGTCTATGGAGATTTCAATTTTCGGAAGATATTCGATACAGCTTCTTTTTAGGAAACTTCGATTTTCAGCTTCGTCGGAGGGCTTGGGTAGATCAATGATCTTCAAATGAGGCTCATTTCATCAGTTATCATGTAAACTATGAATTTTGAAGAATTCAGGTGTACCCGACCTAAAATCTTTACAACCCTTCAACCTAAAGACGAATCCATTCAAGTTCTCGACTTCATCTGCCTTAGCTACTTCTCTCGATTTGAATTCGCAATCAATTTTACGGTTCATTCAACGTGGTTAATTCGAATGTAAAACTTCGATGATTGAAAATATCCTCAAAGAAGGTTAGTTCATATCAGCAGAGTGATCAGAGCGCCTTATCATCAGGACGCTTTCCATTTTGGCTCCGTCGAACGATTTGGCACGGCCGATTCCTTTCAACTAGGTTGCATTTTGCAGCTTACAATATCAACTACCAAAGTGTGAAATATTAGGAATATCCGATCTAAATTATTTACAATGCACCAACATTAAGGTAAATCCATTAAATTCTCCGCTTCATCTAGCTCGGCTCCTTCCATGTATTCAAATGTAAACTAACCCGCCGATTGATTTCAACTCATTTTATCTTCATCAATTACTTATGCCGGAAAGAAAATAATTTTTCACCCATGTCCCGCATTACAACCTTGATCGCGCGAGTAAAGAATTATCCACTTTAATTTTGTGTACAGCGCGTCTCGAACTTCCAACCGTGCACCATGCAAATTACGCAAATTCACTTGGGCTCCAAGCACCTCAGCCGTTGAATGTAAATGGGATAACGAATCTTGCATAGGGGCTTGCTCCCCCCGCCCCTCCCCCTCCTCCCACACACATTCACGAACATAGGAAAACAAAAAATGATAAACAATGGGACACGGCGATTTCCGGGATAATGTGATTTTCGGTTTCCCTCCATTCATATTCGTCCTCCCCTCGGGAAATTTTCAAATAAATTGCTGTGCAATTTGATGGATGATTTCAGCTAGCCTGATAGATTTGGGAGGACATCATTCACCGATTGATCGTTAATGGAGTCCATTAAGTGTCAATCAAATTTAATGAGCGAGTTGGTCGTTTATAAATGACCGGGAAGAAAGTGATGATGCAGTATGAGGAGGAGGAGAATGGTACAGAATTAGATAATAATGACAAGAAATAAGACAATTTCTTTTACGTTACTTGGAGAAGGTTTAACGAAGGATGAAACCAAAAACAAGAATTGGTGGATTGCTACATCACCTGGTAGTTTACCAGTAGTAGCTGTCCGTGTACTAGGTCTTTTGAAACGATATAACGGGTCTTAAATACACATATTCCTGGTTTTAAGAGCTCGTTGTAGGTCTCAGAATGACAGAATAGGTCTTGGATTCAGAATAAGTGGTAATATCATGTGGATGGTTGCATTATGAGACACTGATACATCATGATATCACATCCGGTTGGTCCAACAATACATAGTAGGTCTTAAAATGACATAATCATGCTTTTAAGAAGCCATAGTGGGTCTTAAACTCACATAGTATGCCTTTTAACACCATGCAGGAGGTTTTAAAACACTATGCTAGTTGCTAAAATCACATATTAGGTCAGGATATCACATAAAAACCGTTCCAACAGCCCATAGTACGCGTTAAACTCACATATGCTGTATGGAGACCCCATAAGAGGTCATAACATTACATAGTAGGCCTTTTAAAACCATACAGCAGATCTTAAAAGCACATAGTAGGTCTTACAATCGCACAGTATATCCCGCCATCACATAATAGTTGCTCTAAGACCGTACAGTATATTTTAAACTCACATGACATATATTGTAAGACCTCATAATGGGTTTTAAAATTATGTTGTAGATATTTTGAGATCACAGAATATCTTTTAACAGCATATGGTGCGCTGTAAATTAACCCGGCATGTCTTAAAATCACATAGTACGTGTGAAACTCACATAGTAGGTGTTAAAGTCGCCCAGTCGGTCTTTTACAACACCGTAAGGAGTCTTAAAATGATATAGGAGGTCTTTTAACACCGTATAACAGATTTTAAAAGCACATAATGGGTCTTAAAATCACACAGTAGGTTACGATATTACATGGTCAATGTTTTAAGACCACATAGTATGTCTTAAATTCACATGGTAGATCTTAAAGTCACAAACTCGGTCTTTTACTACGCCGTAGTGCGTCTTAAAATGACATAGTAGGTGTTTTAATACCATATAGTAGGTCTTAAAAGCACATAGTATGTCTTAAAGTCACAAACTCGGTTCTTTACTACGCCATAGTGCGTCTTAAAATGACATAGTAGGTGTTTTAAGAGCGTATAGTAGATCTTAAAAGCACATAGTAGGTCTTAAAATCACATAGTAGGTCTTAAACTTACATAGTACGTCTTCAAATCACATAGTAGGTCTTAAAATCACATAATTTGTGGTAAACTTACCCATGCTTTCAGCTAACCCTAAATCCACCACCACCATCGCCTTTTTGACTTCACACGTTTGGTCCATGGAGTGATGGAAATTCACACAGTGCACTCTCACCCTAGGTTAAATAAATGAAAAATAAACAAAGGTAGTAGTGCGAATGCGAGAGGTTCAAAAGGTATTTACATGGCATCCAGCGGGCTACATTGTCTGCGAATGAGTGGCCTAAAAAAAACCATGGTGTATTTTTTTTTTTTTTTTCAAGCACTCTGATAAAACAATACATCACTCTTGTGAAAAGTGGTTGTATGTCGGGAATTTTGATTTCGGGCAAAATGTTGGGGAATGTTGTGCCGATGGATTGAGATATATGTGATCGTGGATTAATGGAGTTTCAAGGAGGCTATGGGGTGAAAAAAATGCGGACAATTTCCCCCCCCCCCCCCCCAGAAAAAAAAAATGTGAAAAAAAAATCAATTTTTGGAGTCAAAAATTTACAAAATTAATTATTCAGTTAGAATGCAAGGGTAAATAAGCAAAAGGAAATCAAGAGAATCAAGCGTAATGATTGCGCGCATGCTGGGTGGGAGGGGGCTTTATATTCATTAAAGACGCTACAAAGTTCGTACGTTTATCTCAGAAACTTAGTTATCCCTGTGCGCATATACACTATTCAACCGAATTTTCCACATTAGTAGATACAACGGCACATACAAACACAACTCTATAATAGTTTACCCATACTTCTTCATTATCACAATTTTGATAAATAATTCACAAAAAAATTAATAAAAACAATTCTCCATTTTCCACAATTTTTCCAGCATTTTCAAAAATTTTCCAACATTCTCTACCAAGTTTCCAGGATTTTCCCAACATTTCCCAGCATTATCAAAAAATTTTACCGCCTTTTCCAAATTAGTCCAAAATTCTCCAATTTTTTTTTTTAAATTGCCAAAAAGAACTTACATTAATTAATTGTTTAATTAGTTTTTTTAATTATTAATTGTTATAGTTTTTTTTTTTCTTTTTTTTCTATAATTTTCAAAAAAAAATTATAAATAGTTAATTAATTAATTAATTGAGTGAAATAAATTCAATTCAATGATTATGAATTTCAAAAATTAATTAATTCCACGGAAATGAAAAACAAAAATATGGCAAAACAGAAAAGTCAAGAATCAGTTTATCATCTCGAAAGGCACTATTCAAAGTTATGCTAATTCCGAGGTATACAGCTAGAGCTTTTTCCCTCATAAACTTTGAGCTTCAACTGGGGTAAGAGATGAGCGCCCCCCCCCCCCGCGTCCCAAACTTACCTCCAAGTTTCTAATGAAACCGTGTATAATCCTGCACCTAACGAAAATCATACATGAATAGTTGAAAATGATATTCAAAACTTGAGTTGTAAAATTTTCCTAGACTGGAAAATATGTTGATGTGGCTTACCAGTGCCATAAAACAATTACTAAAACCATTATGCTGGTGAAAAAAGACTTCAACCTGAAAAGTTTGGACTGTTTCAAGTGCCCCCTCAAAACCCACAAAAATCCGTTAAATTTTATCTCTCGTATATGCTAAAATTTCACCAAGAATTTAATACCAATGCCACTGGTATAAAACGTGCCCTTTGAACTGTAAAATTTATAACGTATCTTGAATGACACCTTGCAACCCCTGGGAGCTACGAGGGTTTTATTTGACTGAGTCAATATTAAGGAATCTCCAAGAATATTGCCTCCGAAAATTCGTACCTTCCAGTGCTACTTCGGAGCGATTTATCGGATATTATTAACTTGAATTCCATGGTGCAAAAAATGTTAAAGCGCATCTTCATCTTCATCTTCATCTTCATCTTCATCTTCATCTTCATCTTCATCTTCATCTTCATCTTCATCTTCATCTTCATCTTCATCTTCATCTTCATCTTCATCTTCATCTTCATCTTCATCTTCATCTTCATCTTCATCTTCATCTTCATCTTCATCTTCATCTTCATCTTCATCTTCATCTTCATCTTCATCTTCATCTTCATCTTCATCTTCATCTTCATCTTCATCTTCATCTTCATCTTCATCTTCACCTTCACCTTCACCTTCACCTTCACCTTCACCTTCATCTTCATCTTCATCTTCATCTTTATCTTTATCTTTATCTTTATCTTTATCTTTTTCTTTGTCTTTGTCTTTGTCTTTGTCTTTTTCTTTTTCTTTTTCTTTTTCTTTTTCTTTTTCTTTTTCTTTTTCTTCATTTTCATCTTCATCTTCATCTTTATCTTTATCGTCATCTTTATCTTCATCTTCAGCTTCTTTATACTTCATCAGATAGATAAAAAATCCTACCATCCAAAATTCGTCTAGACATCCCTAACTTCCGCAAATCCTTTAAATTACGACTCTCGTAAAGGTGTTCATTCCCTAAGAATTGAATACCAATGATACTGCTATAAAATGCGCCCGTTGAATTGTAAAATCCTCAACTGTTCTTCAACAATACCTACAGTTACTACTTACAGAAGTTTTATAGACTTGACTACTACAATGTTAAAGAGAAGTGGAAGAATATAAAAAAGCCGGCTGTGCGCCTATGCCATTTATCTAAACTTTGTTTTTATCTGATATTTATCTTCAGTAGATAAGATAAAAATAAAAGAAAGGTCTTATCTTTCATCATGTATTTATTTAGATATTTTGAGATGGCCATCTCATATTTATCTCATTTTTCATCTTATCTAGATGAGATAAAAATAAGATAATCATCTCATCTTCATCTTGAGATTATCTGAAATTTGCCTCATGAAAATAAGACAGAAATTTGACAAATTATGATTATCTTGATCACCCATTCATCTTATCTTTATCTTCCACTTATCTCATCTTCATCCTCCCACTCATAACCTCTCCTCCATCCAATAAAATCCCCAAACTTCCTCCAAACTCCCTTTAACCCGCCAAATCCATCAAATTTCATCCCTCATAAATTCCGTAATTCCCCCCCAAGAATTTAATACCAATGATACCTCAATAAAGTGTGCCCTTTGAATTGTAAAATCTTCAAGACATCTTGAACGACACCTACAGGTACTACTTATGGGAGCTTTATAGACTTGGCTTGTGCAATGTCAAGGAAAAAAGTTAAAAAATACAAAAGAATCGACGGTTATGTGCATGTACCATTGGAAATATATGAAATGAGGGGTGAAAAGCTGAAGGGGATGGGGGGTGGGATTTCACTCCAAGCGCCCACGTCTTCTTACCTTAGCACGCGCGGAAAATGAAACAGGCGATATGTAGATATGGGAATATATCCCAGGGATATATGTATATTTTCCCTGCTACCATTTGAGTTTAGACCTCCGTGGAGTATGCGCAAAGGTTGTGCGCAGAGTGGGAGGGCGGGGGGGGGGGGGTGGAAGGGCGATATAGTCGCCATAAATTTCATCTGCTTGTACATGGGGTCCTGCATGTGCATTCTGCTCTACAGAGGAGAGGGAGGAAGGAGGGGGGGGGGGGAGGGTGGAAGAACAGAGTTCATGCTTAATATTATACGTAACGTCCACGTGAAGATGCTGCACTTTGGGGATACTGGGTGTCTAGATAGCCACATTAAGGAATCGTGGTGAGTATTTCAAGCATATGACATGCTTGGATTACATATGCTTTGAAACTTGGGTGAAGTGTATGGAGATAATAAATTAGGACTGTCCTTCGTCTTCTGCAGACGTCCTGAAGATATTTCCAATGTTGATCTTCATCTTGATCTTCATGTTGATCTTCATCGTGTTCTTCATGTTGATCTTCATCTTGTTCTTCATGTTGATCTTCACCTTGATCTTCATCTTGATCTTCATCTTGATCTTCATCTTCATCTTCATTTCCATCTTTATCTCATCTTCATCTGTATCTTCTTCTTCATCTTTATCTTCATCTCAATCATCTTGATGATCTTCATCATCCTTGTCAAACTGATTTTGAAAAATCATTGTGGACTAACGGATGGTCAGAAAAATCTGAAAAAAAATATGGAAGCCCCTACCATCGAGTAGACTCCGGAAAAAAATTATGAAAAATATCCGAGTGCATAAAATGTCAAATCTCCAGCCCGATATATCACAACCTAACCTCCCTTAAATCACCCTAAAACCTCTCAAGTCCACCATCATTTGCAGTTATGGCGCTATCGTACAGTTAGAATTGGTCTCATCTTCAAAATTTGTAGATAGTTATAGTACACCCAGTACGTAGACGTGCTATTCACCACCTGGCTGGCTGAATGCGCCCGAGTACACTCAATCCATCCTCTGTACGTGGCACAGGCCACGTCCCCATGCATTTTAGGGAAACTGCCTGTACTGTAATAGCAGTACGTCTAAGATGCATTTGTGGACACATGCCGATGTACTCAGGAATGCATTCTTCGTTGGGTAATATAAATCATCCTGACTTTTTCCTCTTGTCTACCATGAGTTTTTTGTCTCCTCGATGGGGGGGATTCCCCGAAGTACTTGTGAGCCTGACGGGTTTACAATGTGGAAGGAGGACATCTGGGAGTTGATACTGATTCACCTGTCCCATTTCCAGTTCCAATGAATTTACGTCGCATCAATTACCATCGGTCACGAAAATAGTTCGCATATGTCATAATGTGTTGAGAAATACCACAGCTTAAACATCTCCAGATGATGTGCGTGTCTGTGGTGTGTGTGAGTGTGTGTTGGATAAAATCACTCCAGTACTTCCGTCGTTATAGACAATTCAAAATGGTTATAACGCCGTATCTCGATAACGGTTATAGATAGGAAAAATTGTATGAAAAGAGAAATGTTCCTCACGTCGAAATGCACATTTGATGTTTTATGCTTTTTTTTCTAAGTCGCATAGTTAAGGCGTTATCGCAGATGGAATCGCCGATGGCGCTTGAGTGTTTGAATCTGACGCGCGCGCACTCAGGCCGGATTACCTACAGGTGCTTGAGGCTTTGAAAAATCTTGGAAAAAAACATGTCAGGCATGGATTACAAATGGGGATGGTTTTTGGGTGCCCCATGGGGACCACAAACATATTTGGCCCACAGTTGTATTTGAATTTGGGATCTAATGGAGCAACGCACCCAGAAATGTCGATTTTCTAATTGGCAATTAATTTATAGGAAACGCACTGGACGGTCAGTCGAGCCCAGACTCCACGAAGACGTTTCTATTGGTCCTTGGTTTCATCCCAAATTATTTGACATTTCATTGTTGAAAGTCAATTGGCCCTCATGCGGCCTTAAAGATGCCGGAGGAATTTTAGTTGCGAAAATTTTCACTCTTTGGGCTAATCGATTAACAGAAGTGGCGAGGCCATAAATCCGTTGTGTAATCAGATGAAGTGAAAATGAGAAGGCATCTCGGTCTGATTGGGTTTTCACCGGTTAGGGAACGTTATTTGGTGGTAAGATTTATCGCTCTTTTATTTTACTGAATTTAACGAATTCTGGGAATTTTGAAATTTTGAAAATTTGGGAATTGGAAAATTTTGAAATTTCCCAAAACGCCATCAATATTTGATAACAAAAGTTTAAACGAGGTTATCTCGCTCAATTTTTCTCGCACATCAATTATGTATTTGCTCAAGCCTCATCTATAGGTGACCACCGCCGGAACAACGACTTGAGCGAAACTGCTAACGTCCGCGCTCACCACTATTATATTATTCATATGTCCGTCCATAATTCAAGCGCGGTTGGAATGAGACGCCAAATTCGTTCCGCATAATGAAAAATCCGGCTGAAACTTTTTAAAAAATGGATAAATCCTTTTAGTTTTCGTATGCTTGGAAAACATGAGAAACGATACCTCGTTGGTGATTTATGTAGAGTTCGCTGAGGGCAAGTTTTATGCACGAGTTTCTTTCATTCGGCTAATGTATTTTCTATTTTAGCATACTATTGGCGTGTGTGTGTGTGTGTATCCTAAATTTCCGAAATGTCAAAAAATTTCAAAATTTCAAAATTTTCCAAAATGGCCAAATTTACCAAAATTTCCAAAAATTTCCAAAATTCCAAAAAAATTCAAAAATGTCCAAATTTCCAAAATGTCCAAATTTCCAGAAATTTCCAAAATTTCCAAAATTCTCAGTTTCCAAAATTTCCAATATTATCAAAATTTCCAATATTTCCAAAATTTCCAATATTTTTAAAATTTTCCAAAATTTTCGTAAATTTCTAAAATTTCCAAAATTTTCAAAAATTTCCAAAATTTTCAAAAATTTCCAAAATTTTCAAAAATTTCCAAAATTGTCGAAAATTTCCAAAAATTTCTAAAATTTCCAAGATTTCCAAAATGGGTAAAATTCAAAGAATTTCCAAAAATTTCCAAAATTACCAGAATTGCAAAAATAAAAGAGAAAAAAAATTCACCGACAACATAACGATTTCATTTTCCCCGTGACGCAAAGTAAGCAATAAATAACAGCGTCTCTTTACCCATTTACTAACTTTTTCTTTCATTACACAAACTCCAAACTCAGTTGCCCCATGCTTGTGTTATACCTATTTAATGCCCCAAGGGTGCAGAAAAATTCAAGTGGAGTATCCGCTTGAATATTTTCCCACCGTTGCGCAGATTAAAAACTCGAACATTTTCAAAATTCCCCAAATGTGAAAAAAGCAAAAAAAAACTGTACAAAAAAAAATCAATTTTCAAAAATTGCAAATTTTCCAATTTTTCAAAATTAAAAAAAAAATTTTCCAAAATTTTCCGATTTTCCCAAAATTTTTCACAAATTTTCCAATTTTGAACCACCAAAATTTTCTTTACAAATTTTCAAAAAATGTAAAAAATTGTAAAAATTTTTTTTTCTAAATCCAAAATTTTTTTTAAATCCCCAAAACTTTTTCAAAAGTGGAATAAATCCACTCAGCTCACTGCACAAAGTAAGCAATAAACAAAAAAACGGTCTCTTTAAGAACTTTTTTTTATTACACAAACTCCAAACTCCGTTACGCCATAGTTGTGTTGCCATAGGGGGGGGGGGCGGCGGGTGGATTGGGGTGGTGTATCCGCTCGTATATTTTGCAACGGATTTTCCGGGATCCGGGGCGGGGGTTGGGTTTCTTAAGAGAAAACGACGGGAACATGCCTCTTGGCTCTGGCTCCAAGTTTAAAATAACGTTATTTGATTTAGCGAGCCGATAGTCAAGCCCAGGTACTCCACATCGTTGAATGGCCAATAGTAAATGGGGAAATTGAATTAAACGTATGGTAAGGAGAGGCCCATTGTAAGCAATTGTATGGGCGAACGAAAAATTTCAAAATTTTACAAGTGCTCAGTATTCGCAGACTGAACCCTTCCATTTTTTTTTTAATTTTGTATTTTTTTTCCTGAGATTTTTAAACTTAATTTTTTATTGACTTTATGACTTTGTCCAGCGTTTTGCAATTTTCGCAATTTTTCATTTGTCATTTGTTTGAAGCTCATAATTTTTGCAAAATTAATTCTCCTTTTCGATTTTTTTCCCAGCGTCCAATTATTTTTTTTCACCCAGCAAAAGATTTTTTACATCCTAAGTTATAAATCTAACAATTTTTTTTTAGTTCCCAGATGAAGGTTAAATTATTCCAGACTGCTCCTATTTATCCCGATTTAATAAAGTAGACTTCCGGTAGTTTGGTATGTTCGGGGATCTACATTGCGCGAAGTCCTGAGTAAAAGGTGCCCCCTCCCTGCGCCGAAGGGGCGGAGCGACGTGAGGGGGCCAGCGCAGCGACCACTCAGCGGGCAGTGCTGCCCCACTCACCGGCCCCAGCGCCTGGGATCACTAGCGTAGTGGGGGACGCGCCCCCCTACGCTACTCTGGCTGACGAAAATCTACAATACTTTCATTATTTTTTTTTTATTTTCGAATTTGACGATTTATATTTTTTTTCCGTTTACTTTTTTCATATTTAATATTGAAAAAATTCACATTAAGAGGATGTATTTTCTATATTTTTTTTTCCAAATTTAATTTTAAATTTTTTCAAATTTTAAAGGAAAATTTGAGCGAGTGATAGTCAAGCGCAGGTACTCCACTTCGTTGAATATCCGATAGATAATGGGAGAATTAAATTAAACGTATGATAAGGGACGGCCGACGGTGAGCCGTTAAGTAAACGAGCGGAGCAAAGCAAAAAAAAAACGCGGGAAGACGGAAAAATGCGGCCAGCGCCATCTCAAGTGGAATAAGGCATTGCGTTCAACGCTAAGATTCATTTTTACGCATCGTTGAGCCGGATAATTACACTATTATCGGATTAATGATTTTTTAAATTAATTTTTACAAGCAAACGTCAAAAGGCCAAGACAATTTTTATTCCACCAGAGATATTACAATCTAAAATTATCGCACTCGACATTTTAAAAAGGCGTCACGACTCGCTTATCGTAGTTCCCATATTCCAATGGGACAGTGTTAGAATCGTCAATCAGACGCGAGATCCATTTTTACCTGAAATTTTGGCCCAATCTAAACGCGGGATAGTTTCCCAATTTTCAATCCTGGCGATAATAACAATTTCCCATGAGACAATGTCCCGTTTATCCCATGGGACACTGTCCCAGTTTTCCAATGGGACATGGTCCCACTCTTCCAATGGGACACTGTCCCAGTTCTCCAATAGGACACTGTCCCAGTTCTCCAATGGGACACTGTTCCAGCTCTCCAATGGGACGCTGTACCAGTTCTCCAATGGGACACTGGCCCAGCTCTCCAATGGGACACTGTCCCAGCTCTCCAATGGGACACTGTCCCAGCTCTCCAATGGGACACTGTCCTAGTTCTCCAATGGGACACTGTCCCAGTTCTCCAATGGGACACTGTCCCAGTTCTCCAATGGGACGCTGTCCCAGTTCTCCAATGGGACACTGTCCCAGCTCTCCAATGGGACACTGTCCCAGTTCTTCAATGGGACACTGTCCCAGCCCTCCAATGGGACACGGTCCCAGTTCTCCAATGGGACACTGTCCCAGTTCTCCAATGGGACACTGTCCCATTCTCCCAGTGGGTCATTGTCCCATAGTTCCCGAGGAGATCGACCTCAAAATTTCGGCCACAAACATACACACACATACAATTGCGAGTAATTGAAGGAGAACGAAGTTTGAAAATTTATATCACCTTGACTATATGGGACAAATCTCCAGACTTTCATTCCATTTATTTTTTTTTTTCCTTCTCCTCATGTTTATGTGGCGCGGAATATCTCTGTGGTTTATGAGGTCGGCTCTGTGCATATTTCATAACTGCATAAATTTTTATTCTACAAAAAGGAAAAATTATGAACTGTTGAGTTGTACATGTGTAAGTTTAGAGGGGCTAGGTTAAGGGGGGGGGGGGGGACGAGGGAGAACTTGAAATATCCGGTAAACGGAAAAGTGGGGAAGCTTAAGCCTCATCATACCCGGTTTCATCTCGTGCTATGGACCAAGCTAGTGCACTTCTTTGGATTAATTAAAGCTCGTTAACTCGGCCTGAAATGACTTTTCTCGAGCACCGGGACTCCCTCAGAGAGAAGGGTGCTACACTATATCGTTTATTTAAATTCCTTGGAATTTTTTTCAAAGTCAGGGAATTTTTTCTAAAACCCCTGAAATTTCTCTAAGACCTGTGGAATTTCTCTAAGGCTCTTGGAATTTTTCTAAGGCTCGTGGAATTTTTGTAAGGCTCCGGGAATTTTTCTACGACTTTCGGAATTTTTCTAGGACTCGTACAATTTTTCTACGACTCGCGAAATTTTTCTAATGCTCTTGGAATTTTTCTAAGACTTTTGGAATTTTTCTAGGACTCCTTGGAATTTTTCTAAGCCTCCCGAATTTTTTTTAAGACTCGCAGAATTTTTGTAAGACTCCTGGAATTTTTCTACGACTTTCGGAATTTTTCTAGGACTCCTGGAATTTTTTTATGACTTCTGGAATTTTTCTAAGATGCTTGGAATTTTTCTAGGACTCGTTGGAATTTTTCTAAGGCTCTTGGAATTTTTCTAAGACTTTTAGAATTTTTCTAGGACTCTTTGGAATTTCCCTAAGACCCTTGGAATTTTTCTAAGCCTCCCGAAATTTTTCTAAGACTCGCAGAATTTTTGTGAGACTTCTGGAATTTTTCTATGACTTCTGGAATTTTTCTAAGACTCTTGGAATTTTTCTAAGGCTCCTGGAATTTTTCTGAGACTCCTGGATTTTTCTTCAACTTGTTTCTCTCAATATAAGTGTGATGCTGCGGGGGACCAGGCCAATGCCTGACGACGACAAACGATGGAGAGGGCAAAAAAGAACGAACAAATTTAGAGTAGCCTGAAGGCCTTTTAATCCTACCGCATAGAGCTGGAGAGACTTGTTCTGCCAAGTGGACCTAACGCGGTTTACGAAAAAAAAAAAAACAAAAAAACAACTTACGTGAAAATATAGATAATTCGAGAAACTTGAGTGGTTTCCTAGTTCAGTGGTTTACACACACACACACACACACACAAAACTACAGCCGAATTTTCGGTAAATTGTTTGCATTTATTTTTCTTTCATTTGTTTCATTCAACATTCACGCTCGTATAAATGATCCCAACGAGCGAGGTAAATATTTAGGTTTATGGTTGAACGGGTATACGCGAATAGAACTGAATTTGTTTTTATTTTGCATAAATTACGAAAAAAATGGCGATTCCTGTTTATTCTGGCATTTACGTGGTTATTTATTTACTGTTTGCATTTGTTTATTCCGCAATTTTATGCCAAGTTAAAATGAGAAACAAAAAAATACAGTCTATTGAATAATGGAATTATGAAACGCACAGGTTTTCCACAGTTTACCGCCATTATGATTTTTTTGTATTGATGATCGTGCTCGGAATGAATGCAATGTTTTGTATGCGTATTTTTATGCAAGACCTAGAAATGAAGAGTGTGATAGCGGTGGAAATTCGAGTTTTCCCAACGTTTGGAATTCTAGCACCGTTTCTGTCATGTGTGTAGGTGTGTGGGCGGATCTAGGTGGGAGGATGGGCGGGGCTAGGTGGGAGAGTGAGCGGGCCTATGCGGTAGGGTGGGCGGCCTATGTGGTAGGGAGGGCGGGTCTATGTGGAAAGGTGGGCGGGTCTAGATGGGAGGGTGGGCGGGTCTAGGTGGGAGGGTAGGCGGGTCTAGGTGGGAGGGTGGGCGGGTCTAGGTGGGAGGGTAGGCGGTTCTAGGTGGAAAGGTGGGCGGTTCTAGGTGGAAAGGTGGGCGGGTCTAGGTGGGAGGGTGGGCGGGCCTATGTGGAAAGGTGGGCGGGTGTAGCCGAAGAGTGGGCGGGTGTAGCCGAAGGGTGGGCGGGTCTAGGTGTGAGGGGGGGGGGGGGGCTATGTGGAAAGGTGGGCGGGCGTAACTGAAGGGTAGGCGGGTCTAGATAGAAGGGTAGGCGGGCATAGGTAGGAGGGTGGGCGGGTCTAGGTGGAAAGGTGGGCGGGCGGGTCTAGGTGGAAAGGTGGGCGGGTCTAGGTGGGAGGGTGGGCGGGTCTAGGTGGGAGGGTGGGCGGGTCTAGGTGGGAGGGTGGGCGGGTCTAGGTGGGAGGGTGGGCGGGTCTAGGTGGGAGGGTGGGCGGGTCTAGGTGGGAGGGTGGGCGGGCCTATATGGAAAGGTGGGCGGGCCTATGTAGAAAGGTGGGCGGGCCTATGTAGAAAGGTGGGCGGGCCTATGTAGAAAGGTGGGCGGGTGTAGCCGAAGGGTGGGCGGGTCTAGGTGGGAGGGGGGGGGGCTATGTGGAAAGGTGGGCGGGCGTAGCTGAAGGGTAGGCGGGTCTAGATAGAAGGGTAGGCGGGCATAGGTAGGAGGGTGGGCGGTCCTAGGTGGAAAGGTGGGCGGGCCTAGGTGGATGACTGGGTGGGTAGGCGCCAAAGGTGGGTGAAGGGATGGCTGAAGAAATGAAAACAAGAATCAAAACAGGAAACACTTCTGCCACCTCTTCTACAAAATTAAAAAAAAAATCACCGTACTGCAGCAGCTTTCCCCAACCTCTACAAATATAATTCCATTATTTTGCCGGCCATACAAAAAATGTACACACCAATACCCAATCACTAACCCATTATTAGAGATAACAAACGAAAGAGAGAAGAGCAATTTTGCGGCTGACGCGTACCATTGTTCACTTTTACCGCAGTTATTAATAAAGAATTGAAAATCCTTTCAATAAACTATCACAATTTTTTTTGTCCCCCTTGTTTCGCTTCCGCCCAATAACCGCGAAATAATCAAACTCTTCATTGACTCTCTGAATTGTGATAAAAAAGATACATATTGTCAAAGCTACACCAGCTGGGCCAATTTTATAATTTTTTTTAAATCGATAATCATATCGATTTTTTAGAATCATCGGTAAATATATCGATTCTTGAATAATCGATAAGTATATCGATTCTTCAATAATCGATAAGTATTTCGATTCGTCAATAATCGATAAGTATCTCGATACTTAAATAGTCGATAATTATATCGATTCTTCAATAATCGATAAGTATATCGATACTTAAATAGTCGATAATAATATCGAATTGTAACAATCGATAATCATATCGATTTGCAGTGATCGATTTATGCAAATCGATTAGAAATTCAATTTACATTAATTGTAATTGTCATATACGAAAATGGCGTACGAAACTGTGGCAACCAGGGTCGATGCCACCGATGTGGAAGAATTGTTAAAAAATTCCATTTCAATGGAAAATAAAAAGGGAATGGAATGTTCGAATAATGGAGGGCAGTGACTAAATTTTTTTTGTATTTCAACAACGACATATGCTCCATATCCATATTGGATAAGCTTTCGGCTTTCGGGTCATATATGACTAGAACATACGTATTTTCCCGACACCTCAGCCTCCTCCAAATTCCACGCAAACTCCCCTCAATATATAGTACTATTTTACTCCTTTACTCCTTCGGCTTTCTATTTTAACCCCCAAGGGCTTTCAGAACTTTCGAGTTTTAATAATATATGTCAGGTTATTTCCCGGCATTTCTTCATGTTTAGGTTTAGAAAAAGTAATGGATATTGAAATATTTGACTTTTGCAATGCTCAAGAAACATGGATGCATTAAAAGTGTATTCTTCGTTGTGAAAATTAACTAAAATCGATTATTTTAAAAATCGTCTATATCGATTTTAATCGATAGTCGTATCGATATGAATCGATAGTCGTATCGATATGAATCGATAGTCGTATCGATATTAATCGATAGTCGTATCGATATTGATCGATAGTCGTATCGATATTGATCGATAGTCGTATCGATATTAATCGATAGTCGTATCGATATTAATCGATAGTCGTATCGATATTAATCGATAGGCGTATCGATATTAATCGATTACTCATTCTCTTTCGAGAAATGGATTATTCTCGAGAATCGATACTTTCCTGGCAAAAAATCGAAATAAATCGACATAAAAAATACACTAAAACACAATCGTTTTTGTTTCCAAAAAATCAAAGGACTATAAACTTATCGAGAGAGGATCGATATTGCATAATCCCACAGCATCTAACCTCCATCGTAAACCCAGTTTTCAAGTTGCGAGAACAAAGCATCTTCATATTCCCGAAAATAATCAAAAATTCACTACTTCGCAGTTGTAAAACCCAATGGGTGACAATATCCCTCAAATGTTGATTTGACCAGAATTATTGATCGTTCGATTTTCATGGTGCGTAAAAATAAAATGTAGGTTAATTAATTCCATCGATGATGCCCCCCCCCCCGCCGCCCATCCGCCAGAGTCGTAAAATTTTGCACGACGGAAAAATATTCCGACGTCGTAACCCATCAATAAAAATTTACGAGTCGAATGAATGTTACAGAGTTAAAACAATAAAAGATGGTAAGAAAGTTATAAGATAAAGACAATTGAAATTAAAAAAAAAATCAGGTGGACAATTACTTGGTTTTTAAGTCGGCATGACCGTTCCCGCTCATAAATTAGCAATTTGCCACTAAATAGAGTCTGGTGATTCCCCTAAATGGCTTCATTACTCAAAACCTGGTCGAATTTTTTTTTTCAGCTTCGATAATCGACATCGAAAAAGTTGGAAAATATCGATTGTTTTGAAAAATCGATTGCGATATCGATATAATCCTCTGCGATTATCGATAATTGACATCGATCTGTTATGGGTCGATGCTAATATCGATTTCTAGAAATCGATAAATATATCGATTAGTTGTAATCGACTTTAATATCGATTCCTAGAAATCGATAAATATAACGATTAGTTGTAATCGACTTTAATATCGATTTCTTGAAATCGATTAGTTGTAATCGACTTTAATATCGATTTCTTAAAATCGATTGTTTCTAATCGACTTTAATATCGATTTCGTTAAACCGATTGTTTCTAATCGATTACAATATCGATTTTGACAAATCGATTCAAATGTCGATTTTGACAAATCGATCACAATATCGATTTCTTCAAATCGATCAAAATATCGATTTTCAATTTTTTTTTTTTCAATTTCAAACTATTAAAACATTGGCTTGTGAAAGCAAAAATTCCAATATCGTTCGGAATTTTTTTCACCGCATCCCCATTTTACGCCTCTTGTCCAAAAAATTGAAAACGTAAATTTGTATGACTACAATGCGCCCATTCACAGCCCGCAAAAAAGCTCAATAATTCGTGCTTACACTGACAAAAATCTCAGCTGTCCTTTTTTTGTTTCTCTCTCCAGCGCATGTGTTTGCGGACGTGCAAACAGTGGGCTTTGACAAATGACAGTGCACCTCCTTCCCCAATTCTCTTTTAGTCAACAACAAACAAACACAAACACTGTTTCGCTTCGTTTTGCGGGAAAAACACCCCTGGCGCCCCCTATTGAGGCCGCTGGATAATCAGCCTAACCAAGCATTGGGATACTAGGGAGTGCAGAATGAGGTGGATGAAAAGCAAAAAGCACAGCCGGAAAGCATTTCTGACGGTGCTTTCGCAAAAGCTCATAATATCGCATGCTAAGGAATTTTTAAGGGCATTTTAAACGATAAGATAAGTGGCAAGACTTCATAAATAAAATGATAGAATTTTCGTCCGTCGATTATCTCTTTTTTTTTCATAAATCGATTATTCTATCGATTATCGAGTTTCAATAATCGATCCTGATATCGATTTTTGAAGAACCAATCAGGATATCGATTCAACTATCGATGTCTGCAGATCGATTAGACAATCGATATCTGCAGATCGATTAAAGAATCGATTTCTGGAGATCGATTACAGAATCGATTTAAGAATCGATTTCTGCAGATCGATTTAAGAATCGATTTCTGCAGATCGATTTAAGAATCGATTTCTGCAGATCGATTTAAAAAATCGATTTTGGAAAATCGATCGAAAAACTCGACTTCTGTAAATCGATTTAAAAGCTCGATTTCTGCAAATTGATTTGAAAAATCGATTTCTCCTAATCGATTTTAAAAATCAATTTCTGCGAATCGATTTTTTGAATATTTGCATGATTTTATTCACTTGCTCAGATTACTTAATTTATGATTATGTAATGAGGCAGGTCCAAAAATACTGCTGGAAGCTCGTTTTGATGATGCTTCACGAGATTTCGTAGGATCGCATATTGAGGCATTTTGAGGTATATTGAAGCTTTATCCCCGTTATCCGTGAAATCCGCTGGGGATTCTCCAGGTCAAGGATGTGGAATGGAAATAGATTTCGAGATTAGGGCAATGGCATATTCTCCACAGGCATGCATTTACTGCGGCCAAGTATAGCGCCAAGTAGGAAAGCATTTTCAAATTTGTAGTTCTACCGTTCCTAAATCGATTTGTTTTTACATTTTTGGACCAATTTTGAAATTAAAAAATTTTAATGCAAATTTCGATTTGAAGTTGCCTTACATCTCGTCATTTTTTATCAAAGCAGGTGCTCCGAGAAAGCCGAGAATATTAACAGTTCAATGCGGAAGAGGCTGAAGAGGCCAATCATTGCGCTTCGAAAAATTCCCGGGCCAATTAAAATCAGCGAAGTGGACTACCCCATCACTTCCAGTTGTCCGCCGCGATTCGCACCAACCACGTTTGCATTTTCTTTTTTTTTTATTATAATTTTTTTCAATATTTGAGGTTTTGATAATGTTGAACATTTTTGAAATTTTTGAAATTTTTGAAAGTCTTGAAATTCTTAAAAAAATTCGAAATATTCGGGAAACTTTTGGAATTTTAAAATTGGTGACAACGTTGAAATTTTTGAATTTTGTGAAAATTTTGGAATTTTGGAGATTTTTGAAATTTCTGGATTTTTTGAAATTTTTGAGATTTTTGAAACGTTTCAAAATTGTGAAATTTTTGAATTTTTTTGGAATTTTTGAAAATTTTGAAGATTTTGAAAATTTTGAAAATTTTGAAAATTTTGAAAATTTTGAAAATTTTGAAACTTTTTGGAAATTTTAAAAATTTCGAAAATTTTGAAAATTCTAAAAATTTTTCCAATTTTTCAAATTTTTGGAATTCTTGAGATTTTTGAAAATTTTGCCATTTCCAAATATTAACAGTTTTAAAATTCCAATTTTTTTTACATTCGTAATTGGCCGCCCTGACCTGCACGCACCAATACGCTTGCTGCCCGCGCAAAATGCCCATTTCATTTTCCGCCCCACTCCACTTTTCCATCCACCCTTTTTCTTCATTCCTCGATTCTCCCTGGGGTGTTATTCCAGCCTAGGTAACGGACAAACTTTTTTTCTCCTGTTAGACTCATTTTTCTCCACCATTCACATTCCAACGATTTTTTTCCCCATCTTTTTCTCCAGCAGCCATTAGCACACACATCCAAACTTGCACGTAACCTAACTTTGACCCTTCGCAAATGAGGAGGGGAAAAAAAGTATTCAGGAATTCATGTCTCCCCAGGAATATCCACATTCGCTCGCAATTTGCTTTTCATGAATTGCAAATTAGAAAATTACCAAGGTACATAAAATAGCTAATTTGCCGCAAATCGATTATAATATCGATTTTGATATCGAAATATTTCGATCGATTATAAAGTCGATTGCTCATTAGTCGATTATGGCATCGATAGGCGATAATCGATTTTAATATCGATATGCGATAATCGATTTTGATATCGATATTCGATAATCGATTTCAATATCGATATGCGATAATCGATCTCAATATCGATATGCGATAATCGATATTAATATCGATATTTGCGATAATCGATCTCAATATCGATATGCGATAATCGATATTAATATCGATATGCGATAATCGATTTTAATATCGATATGCGATAATCGATCTCAATATCGATATGCGATAATCGATATTAATATCGATTATCGAATAATGCTATTCTGAAGAATTTTAAAACTTTTTACATTTTTCAAATTCTTGACTCTTTTGAAAGTTTTTTAAAATAAAAATCGACACATCGAAATTCACTTTGACCTAATGGAAATTTCGTGCCAAAAGAAAGAATTAAAAAATATATTCCTACCCCAGAGTATTTACATTCACTCGCAATTTGCTTTTTATAAATTGCAAATGGGATATGTATGGATGCAAAAAGGCGGGAAATCTATACTCGTTCAATTGCAATAATTCTTTTCATATTTTAAAATGTTGAATTTTTATTTTCAACATTGTTTTCTGTATTTTTTGTGTACTACATTCTCATATAAAAAAAATATTCAATTATTGAACACTTCGAATTTTCCCAATTATCAAATTTTGAAAAACATAAAAAAAAAATTTGAAAATTTTGGAATTTTAAAAATTTTTAAATTTCAATTTTAAAAATAAATAAATTTTAAGGATCTTCAATTTTTTCCCCAATCCTAAATCTCTTCACATTTATTCGTAATTTACTTTTTCTCAATCACAAATATATGATTGGTACGCCTGAAAAATGCGGGGAATCCCCTTACTCATTCAATTCCAATAAATCCTTTTCTTCCTATTACAAATCTTTTCCGTTCGGTGGCGCTCATTCAAATTGTGGAAATGGAATTTCACGATACAACTCGAGCCCGATTTCGAATAAATTAACTCGAGGCGACTATAAAAGTGAAATTCCTCGTGTTCGTCGATTTATTTGTAAAACAAATGGCCCCTTCCCCCCTCCCCCCATGAATTTTCCATGAACTGGAAAAAGATTCGAGTGTATTCATCGAGAATGGAATACAATTTTCTTATCACTTTCCAAGATTCAAAACCTGGTCGATTTTTTTTTTCAACTTCGATAATCGACATCGAAAAAGTTGGGAAATATCGATTGTTCTGAAAAATCGATTATAGCCTCGACTGCGATATCGATATATTGCCTTGCGATTATCGATAATCGATCAGGACATCGATTTGTTATGGGTCGATTCTAATATCGATTTCTTGAAATCGATTAGTTGTAATCGACTGAAATATCGATTTCTCGAAATCGATTATTTCTAATCGATTAAAATATCGATTTTGACAAATCCATCCAAATATCGATTTTGACAAATCGATTACAATATCGATTCTGACAAATCGATTACAATATCGATTCTGACTAATCGATTCAAATATCGATTTTGACAAATTGATTAAAATATCGATTTAGACAAATCGATTTCGGCAAATCGATCATTCATTTTTTCAATTTTTAAAAAATGTGTGTGTATGTTTGCGACCGAAATTTTGAGGGCGGTCTCCCGAACGGCGCGCTCGATTGAAACGATTGAGGTCGCAATCGAAGCGTCCCCCACCAACTCTCGCGCTCATTAGATTTCGGTTAAAATCCCTCCACTGCATTAATTGTTATAAACAATTTTAATTGTTTATAACGCTCTTGCGGGCGAGCCGTTGGTGGGACAAAAAAATATGTATAACAAAAGTTGCTCTACGTGTAAAACTGCATACTTCAGGTCATATGACTTTTCACGCTAGCTCGCATAATTAGTGAGATATTGCAAATTGTTGCCTAAAAAAAAAATCAACAAAATTAATCGATTTTCGGAAGGTGTTAAAATTGCAATTATTAAATTGAATTACAAATTTAACCCGGCCGTAATAATACGGTTGAATATCACCCTAAAAATGCATTCACTCTAAAACGCAAAAGCTCCCGGAATTTTGCCTAATTAATTAACCCCGACATTCATAATATTAATTTTATTACGCTAATGGTGGCTTACTTGAAAGGGCACATTCTCATGAGTAATTTCGAAAATAGCGCGTCTCAACTGTTCGCCATCTTCTTTACCCACTTTTCGTGTTCTACGTTTTACGTCGTTGAAAGAGGCTCCCCACGTAATGATAATGGAAACGACGGAAATAATTTCTGAGGCGTGAGCTTTCGTGAACCACGCGCCACTCACCATCTGCGGAATGGGGCGTTGATTTTTGGGATGAAAACTGAACTCAAGAGGTTGGAAATTATGGCGGGAATATTCAAAATGGCGGAAGGCATTTGCAAACGCCGCGACGTTGCTATGGAAACGCGCCCAAACCCTGAAAAAGACGTGAACGCAAAAATTGGAACATTGAAAATTAACAAAAATTTGGAAAAATTGACAGTTTGCAATATTTGGAAATTCAAAAGAAAATGCAAATGACAAAAACTTTAAAATCCAAGACAGTATATTGAAGTATTTGAATTCTTTTGGGGAAGTTTAGAGGTTAGGAATTATGGCGGGAGAATTCAAAATGGCGGAAGGCTTTCAGCCACCTAACGAAGTTGTTCCTAATCGAAATAAGCTGTCCTCTCTCGTGATTGGTTGCTGAGTAACGTGAAGTTGGCAACGCTCAGAAATGGCGGGAAATTCAAATCCGACTTTTTGAATTTTTGTTGTTTTTCATTGTTAACAATGTTAACAATTTTGTAATTTTTTTTCGACTAATTAAAAATATTTTGACTGTCCCAAATCGTCCCATTTTTTGAGAAAATATTTTGACTGTCCCAAATCGTCCCATTTTTTTTTAAAAATATTTTTTGCTTTCAGTGATACAAGTGATAGAGTCCATTGACTTCTCTCTCTATTTATCTTGAGAAAGCAGACAATGTTTCTCTCGAAAATGGATCAATGGGTCGATAAAAACATTTCTTGAGTACACATCATGGTCGTTAGCCGCTCGATGCCTCTTACTTTAGCAGTGGAGCTTGAAGCGACTGTTCTTTTACGCTACCCCATCTTTTATGCCCTTCATCCTTTCTTCATGAATTGCGTGTCCCATTGAGTCCGAGCGTGTAAAGCAGACGTTCCACTGGGGCTTGCGGTGAATGGCGCAGGGACGATGAAAGGAGACAAGTGATTTTTTTTTTTTTTTTTTTTACTATTTTCTCATACACTTGGGACATCGGTATCTAGCGTAATGGCTTGTGTTGGGAAATATTGGCATTCTTGTGGGGTTTTTTGCAGGGGTTGGAGGATTTTGAGATGTTTTGGGAGTTTTGGGACACCAAAAATTTTCAATATTTACAAAAATTCTCAAAATTTCCAATATCTCCAAAAATTTCCAAAATTTCCCAAAACCTTCGAAACATTCCAAAATTTCACAGTTTCCAAAAAACTTCAAAATTTCCAAAATTTACAAAATTGTCCAAAATTTCACTTTCCAAAAATTTCCAAAATTTCCAGGAGTTTCCAAAAGTTTCCAAAATTTCCGAAAGTCTCCAAAATTTCCAAAAATCTCCAAAATTTCCAAAACTTGCAAAATGTCCAAAAATCCCCAAAATTTCCAAAATTTTGAAAATTTCCGTAATTTCCAGAAATTTCCAAAAATTTCCGAAATTTCACAGTTTCCAAAAAACTTCAAAATTTCCAGAATTTCCAAAATTGTCAAAATTGTTCAAAATTTCAGTTTCCAAAAATTTCCAAAATTTCCAGGAGTTTCCAAAAGTTTCCAAAATTTCCGAAAATCTCCAAAATTTCCAAAAATTTCCAAAACTTGGAAAATGTCCAAAAATCCCCAAAATTTCCAAAATTTTGAAAATTTCCGTAATTTCCAAAAATTTCCGTAATGTCCCAAAATTTTCAAAAATTTCCGAAATTTCCAAAATTGCCAAAATTTCCGAAAATTTCCAAAAATTCCCTAATTTCCACAAATTTCCAAAATTCCCGAAGAATTTCCAAAAATTTCCAAAAGTTCCAAAAATTGCCAGAATCTCCAAAATTCCCAAAAATTCTCAGAACCCAAAAAAAAACCCGAACCCCGAAGAAAAATCCTAAGAAGGCCCACTATCGTCTCACACTACACATTGAACTAGAGCACATACATCAATACCCCAGGAAGTGCATACAAAGTAGGCAAAGAGCCTAGTTCTCCCCAAGAAAATGGAGTACAGTCGAGCGATTTCTCCAACGAGCAGCAAATGGGATTCCTCTCGGGAAATTACACATACTGACATGATGCTGGGGCTGCCCCATGGACCTAAATCTATGGAGAGAATATACATGGCATATGTTAAAAGCCCTCGAAAATGAAGAGTCCCAAACTCATATCTCCACGCTTCAAGACCCCCTGAATCATTCCGGTACGTTTTCGGGATGGCACACATTGTGTGTGTGTGTGTGTGTGTGTCTGTATGTTTGTGACCGAAATTTTGAGGGCGGTCTCCTCGCGAACGGCGAGCACGATTGAAACGATTAAGGTCGCAATCGAAGCGTCCCCACCAACTCTCGCGCTCATTAGATTTCGATTAAAATCCCTCCACTGCATTAATTGTTATAAACAATTTCAATTGTTTACAACGCTCTTGCGGGCGAGCCGTTGGTGGGACAAAAAAATATGTGTAACAAAAGTTGTTCAACGTATAAAAATGCACATTTAAGGTTTTATGACTTTTCGCGCTAGCTCGCATAATTAGTGAGATATTGCAAATTGTTGCTGAAAAAACAATCAACAAAATTAATCAAGTGTTGTGTGGCTGTGGAAGAAAAACCCGTAAAAAAAAATGTGAAGCAAGTTTAAGAGAAATAAAATGAAACTGGGAGCCGTTGGAGATGGAAATGAGGGTTAACGTTCAATTAAACATTTTCATTTTTTTCACTCTCCATTTCACACGCACTTCCCCAGAATTAAATGTTTTATAACCTTTTTACACAGTTTATCTAGCAAAAAAGAACTAAAATTTTGATAGTAAAATTTGCTATCTATTTAAAGAAAAATCTCCAAGATATAATTTCCTTCGTTTTGGAGAGAACTAAATTGGGACAGTGTCCCAATTTTCATTTGGGCGAATATATCAATTCGGAATGGAGATAATATCCCAATTGTCAATTGGGACAATTTTCGAATGTTAAATTATATGAGTGTCCCATTTTATTGGGACAGTGTCCCAATTTTGTACTTGGGTGATTGGCCCATTTCCAGTTGTGACGGCACCCCAATGTGACATTTTGACGACGTCACAATGTTGAATTGGGACGGTGTCCCAATGGCCAGTTAGGAATATGTCTATAGTCCCAATTAGAATCATGTGACCAATTGACATGATGCCCAAATTGAAAATTAGCAGGTGTCCCAAATCGATAAATAGAAAGATGCCTAAATTTGCAAGTGAGCAAATGTCCCAATTCATCAATGGGACAATGCCCCATTTTACAATTGGGGCGGTGTCCCAACTCAGAAGCGGGAGCATCCCGCAATTTGAAATGTCCCAAACTTGTAATTGCGATAAAGTCCCAAACTTGGACCTGGGACAATGTCCCAAATATGAAAGTAGACGTATGTCCCAAACTTGACATTGGGACAATGTCCCAATGTGGACCCGATGCGCTGCTCGAACTTGGAAATGGGACAGTCCAATTTGACAATGGGACAGTGTCCCAATCCTAAATTAGATCAATGTCCCAATTCTTAAAATTATCCACTTTTCGATTTACAAAATCCATAGATTTTCAATCTTGCAACTGTCCCAATTTTCAATCACCAAAATCTCAATTATAATCATAGAGAACAAAAATTAAAAATTGAACCTCGCATTTTTGACATGTTTCAGTAAGTGATTAATCTGGGTAATTAAAATTCAACAACTCAAGTTAATTAAATTCTCTCAACTTTTCATATAATAAACACACATACCAAAATATTTCATCCTAATTATTTCCCAACAACTGTGCCCAACATTTAATCCCCAGTCTAGGATGAGTTAAGCCGGATTATGATAAGTGTAGTCAGTGGCTTTTCCATGCGAGGTTAGGCTAGATTTCCGGTAAAAGCGATCGCATTAATTCCCCAATCCCCAGTTCAGGATCACTGGCGAAGCCCATGGCCTATGTTCCATCTCTATTCAATCCTCGGCTTAACTACCTTAAGGAGGTACTATATAGCATTTTTCAGAAGAAGATTATTGGTAAATTTTTCGCAAAATCGATATATGAGACCATCTCTTAAAATGTTGAAAATCAGTGGGTTGAAGGTCATTGGCAACATGTCCCAAAATGACAAGAGTATGAATCTAGATGAAAAAATCAATTTTCAATTGGGACAATGTCCCATTTTCAATTGGGACAGTGCCCCATTTTCAATTGGGACAGTATCCAATTTTCGTTGGGACAGTGTCCCATTTTCAATTGGGACAGTATCCAAATTTCATTGGGACAGCGTCCCATTTTCATTGGGGCAATGTCCCATTTTCATTGGGTCAACTGCCCCATTCTTAAATTGAGGTGGTGGCCAGTCATCAAATTGGGACAGTGTCCCATTTTCCATTTGTGTCATCGTCCCGAATTTTCCGATTGGGACAATATCCTATTTTGCAATTAGGATCATGTCGGATTTTGCAATTGAGACAATGTCCGATTTTCTCAATTGGGACACTGTCCCATTTTCAATTCATCAAAAATTTATTAAATTATAAAAATCTTCACATTATCATGATTTACCATATATATATGTATATATGGTAAATATATATATATATATATATATATAGCAAAATTTTCCAGGTTGTAAAAGCCGAATTTTCCAGATTTCCATTACAACCTTAAATTGCCTGAACCAAAAAACTGAAGAGCCCAGTGAAGTAAACGGTTAAGAGACATTGCACTCTCCCTGGAGCCATTTTAATCCCGGAAAATCGATTGCAAAAAGGCAAAAAAAAAGCAGAGAGAGAGACACGAGAGAAAGTATAAAAAGAGGAAGGAAATTGTGGACTATCCCAGGAGTGAACAGGGTCCATTTTCACAAAGGAGTAGAAATGCGAGGGGAATAAAAATGGAGAGAAAAAAAAAATGGCATGTCCGAGAGAGCAGTTACCCCTACCGCCCCCTGTCGTCAGCGTCACTGTATCACTTTCATTTTTCTTCTTCTTCTTCTTCTTTTTTTTTTCACCGCCCTTTTTACGTACGGCCAAATTACTTTTCGACTTCAGCCATCATTCCCGATGGGGGTCATCATTCCAACTCAACTGAACAAATTTAATTAGTGAGAATGAGGTGGGGCGATAAGAGGAAAAAAAAAATTGAGGTTAGAAACATGCAGGTCTACATATGAAAACCGTAAATTGAGTGCTTGAGAGGAAAAACTGGAGCTTGCAATTCTCGGTATTTGTGGGAAGCCTGCAGAACGAAATGTTCTTAGAACCCGAATATTTCTTTACAACAGAAGCTTTTTTCGAACCATGTTCTTGGAACCAGGTTCTTGGAACCAGGTTCTTGGAACCAGGTTCTTAAAACCAGGTTCTTGGAACCAGGTTCTTGGAACCAGGTTCTTGGAACCAGGTTCTTGGAACCAGGTTCTTGGAACCAGGTTTTTGGAACCAGGTTCTTAAAACTTTAGCCTTGAAACCTTATTCTTGGAACTTTAGTCTTCAAACCTTATTCTTGAAACTCTGTTCTCGTAACTATGTGCTTGGAACTATGTTCTTGGAACTATGTTCTTGGAACTATGTTCTTGGAACTATGTTCTTGGAACTATGTTCTTGGAACTATGTTCTTGGAACTATGTTCTTGGAGCCATGTTCTTGGATCCATGTTCTTGGAACCATGTTCTTGGAACCATGTTCTTGGAACCATGTTCTTGGAGCCATGTTCTTGGAACTATGTTCTTGGAACCATGTTCTTGGAACCATGTTCTTGGAACCATGTTCTTGGAACCATGTTCTTGGAACCATGTTCTTGGAACCATGTTCTTGGAACCATGTTCTTGGAACCAAACGTTATTAAAACCAGAAATTCCCAGAACCACAAGCTTTTGGAGCCCAATTTTTTCCCCCCACTTAACGTTCTGAATTTTCTCTTGGAAATGAGTTCTTATTGTCGATTAAATGAGTGAATTAAGATCGATTACTGGAATCGATATAGGGTACTGTGAATTTTATTCGGGCATCAAGAAATCTTGAAAATAAAGTTAATGAAGACTTTGCTTGGTAATGGAGTTCTTTAGAGAGAAGAGCAATCTCGTGTTTCCTTTTAATAGCAGACATTACTCAGATTACGGGCATTTTAATGTTTACAATGAGCTTTCACGAGTAAAAATTCAATAGCCTTCAGAATCAACCGTTCTTACAATCGGAAATTTTGAACATGCCAAATCTGGGAACTCGAAGTTCTCGGAACAGTTCCTGAACTCAAAAAAAATTGATCTAAATACTATTGGTACCAAACAATCTGGAACCGCGAAATTTTGTGGAAGCAAAAGTTATTGGGAACGAAAGTTTTTAAAACCGCCAAAAATTCTCGGAACAGTTCTGGGACGGAGGTCCAAAATCCCAAAGATATTTAAGCAAAAGTACTAGTTCTAAGAAGCAGAATATTTTAGGGAACGATGTTTGGGGCCAGCCATTCCTGGAACATGAAACGAAAAAATGTGGAACCAAAGGCTCGCGGAACAAAAAAGTTTGGAACCAAAAATTCTTAGAACAAAAAAAAATTAGAACCAAAGATTCTCGGAACAAAAACAATTGGAACCAAAGGTTCTCGGAACGAAAAAATTTGGAACCAAAGATTCTCGAAACAAAACAATTGGAACCAAAGGTTCTTGGAACAAAAAAATTGGGAACCAAAGGTTCTCGGAACAAAAAAAAATTGGAACCGAGGGTTCTCGGAACAAAAAAATTTGGAACCAAAAATTCTCGCAACGATTCTCAGAACTTTATGTTGACTGATATTTTTTTTTTTTGCAGAGATGTGAGGAATGATCACGTGGGTTATGGTAGGGCTGCTCCTAGCTGCGGAAACTACATGCGGCAGGAATCTCGTATCGGAAAACGACGTTGGCAGGGACGAGTTGAAAACCAAGCAGAATGGACTGAAAAGGCCAGACGAGGAAGACACATATCGTAAGTGAAAATTCTCATCGAATTCTCGTCAAATTCTGCAAGTTCCAGAATAGCATACCTCAACCAAACAGGGCACTCCATAAAATTGGGTATATCCAAAAAATTTAAATCATGTGCTCATGGGGAAAATGACGAACGTAAATATTTCTCTCGGACATTTCCACATGTTTTTACATCTCGATAGGAAAAAAAAATTTCCCAAATTCTCCAAAATTTTCCAAAATTTGATGAAGATTTCCCAAACTTTTGCAAAATTTTCCAAAATCATTCAAATTTGCCAATTTTTACAAATTTCACAAAATTTTCCAGAATTTTCCAAAGTTTTCCAAAATTTTCCAAAATTTTCCAAAATTTTCCAAAATTTTCCAAAATTTTCCAGTTTTCCAAAATTTTCCAAAATATTCTAAAATTTTCCAAGATTTCCCGAAATTTTCAAAAATTTTCCATATCTTCAAAAATTTTCCAAATTTTCAAAGATTTTCCATATCTTCAAAAATTTTCCAAATTTTCAAAAATTTTCCAAATTTCCAAAATTTTCCAAATTTTTCAAAATTCTGAACTTTATAAAAAAAATAAAATTTCCCGGAAGTATCAGAGTCAAGTTTTTCTGGTAATTATTGAAAGTGGATGAAGTAGTGGCATAATTTCGACGATGGACCCCCAAAATATGGAGATACGCCCCCTGATTTGAGTTTCGCTGAGTGGCATGCATTATTAATGCTAAAAGGTCGCTCCTCCAATTCAAATGCGGCGGACTTTTGGCAAAGAAGCATTTTGGCACATACGATCTTCTGGTTTCAAGCCTGATGTAGCCTATGTATAATTCATGAGGCATCAGTATGAGGCCAAGGATTAGCGATAATTTGTCACATACTGTTGGAAAAAAATGGAATTTTTTAGCGGGTTTTGAAAATTTGAAAAGTAGAAATTAAAAAAAAAATTATAATCTGAAAATTGTAAAATTGCAAAATTCAGAAAATTCCAAAAGTTCAAAATTGTTCACAATTTGCAAATTTTGAAAATTCCAAAATTTCAAAATTCCAAAATTTTAAAAATTTCAAAATTTTAAAAATTTCAAAAATTTCAAAAATTTCAAAAATTTCAAAAATTTCAAAAATTTCAAAAATTTCAAAAATTTCAAAAATTCCAAAAATTTCAAAAATTTCAAAAATTTCGAAAATTTCAAAAATTTCAAAAATTTCAAAAATTTCAAAAATTTCAAAAATTTCAAAAATTTCAAAAATTTCAAAAATTTCAAAAATTTCAAAAATTTCAAAAATTTCAAAAATTTCAAAAATTTCGATAATTTCAAAATTTTCAAAATGTCGAAATTTCAAAATTCCACAATTTTGAAAATTTCAAAAATTTCAAAAATTTCAAAAATGTGAAAAATTCAAAATTTCAAAAATTCAAAATTTTAAAAATTCAAGATTTCAAAAATCTAAAATCTCAAAAATTCAAATTTTCAAAAATTCAAGATTTTAACAATCCAAAGTTTCAAAAATTCAAATTTCAAAAATTCAAAATTTCAAAGATTTAAAATTTCAAAAACTCAAAATTTCAAAAACTCAAAATTTCAAAAATTCAAAATTTCAAAAAATTCAATTTTTCCTCAGCACCGGAAATAGCCTTAACAAAGTTTGGCCCCAGCTTTTTAACCTAAATCAATTTAAACTTTTGACCCTTACATTTAGACCTCCTTAGAGGGGCTCTTTACCTAACGCAATTTAAGGATAAATCCCAAAGTTTTTTTAATAAGATTTGCCAAGTCTGTGTTACTGGAGTTGAGATTTAGAATTTCTCGATGCACGCGAGAAATTTTACCGACATTCTCCGGGAGTTGTATTGAGGAAGTCACGGAGGATTTTTAAATTATGGAGATTCAGTTCATCGAGTTGGATTTCGCCTCCAATCTCCACTTTGGGAGGTTATCACAAGTCAGGGAATTTCTCGCAAATAAAAAATAATATTTAACTTTTTTTCCCAATTTTTTTGGCCCAACTTTTAATTTTTTTTTTTTGTTTTCAGGTCTAACGTGCTACACTTGCGTCAACGTCAGCGATAACCAGGTATCGACGGCTCCATTAAACACTCACCGAGAGTGTATAATACCCCTATCGCGCTCGGTCCAGCCCCCCCCCCCTCCCCCTCCCCCCACCCACCGACCGACCGACTACCCCCGCGCCACCCCACTCCCACATATAGACACACAAGCTGTTCCATTAAATACTGCTCCCCGCTTGTGCGCATGTGCTGGAAATTTTGGTGAAATTACGACACCATTATCTCATCTAGATAATCTTATCTAGATCAGTCATCTCATCTAGATCATTCATCTCATCTGGACCATTAATGTCATCGGAATCATTAATCTCATCTAGATAATTCATCCCATCTAGATAGTCTAGATAATCTAGATGATTTGGATCATCTCATCTATTTAGATGATTCGAATTTTTGGTATTTTGCGCATTACCGAAATTTTCGGAAATTTCAATTTTCAGAATTTTTCGACTTTCTAGATGATTCAGATAATATATATATTCATTATCTGGATCATTCAGCTTATCTAGATGATTAATTCCACCTGAATCATCCATCGAATTTACACGAATTAGACCGATTACTGGCATCTTGCATAGATAATTTACATTAGATGAATGATGGAGATAATCTTAACTGAGCAGATGAAACAATTTATCTAGATAAGATGAATGATCTAGCTCAGAGAAATTATGTCGATAATAGCAATTATTGGGATAAGGTAAATCATCTAGAAAACAGGATTTATGTACATATTATGAAGTATCTAGATAACATTAATTCATCTCATCTAGATACTTCATCTTATCTCGACAATTCATCTCATCTTAACAATTTATATCACCTGGAACATTTATCTCATCTTGACAATCAATTTCATGTAGACCATTCATCTTATCTTGACAATTTATCTTATCTAAAATTCATCTGCAAGATAATTAATCCCTAAAATAATGGCAAATCGCAAAAAAATTATTACATGGACATTTGTTATTTACCATATTTTTTTTTTACTCCAATTTTCATATTTTAAGTGACCTCCGGGATATCGTATTGATAAGCCGCAGCCACAGCACTCGAATTGCCAGTCTAGAGGGCCATAACATAATGAATGTATCGATTTTAATGAGTCTTCATTTCCCTTTGAATACCCCCAATTATCGGATTAACTTTCACATTCGATTACATTATTATATATTGTCAATTATAGATTGCAAACATTATATTTCAAATGAAATATGTGATAAATTATCTGTATGGTAAATTGACAAGATAAATTATACGAGATTAATAGGCCGGTTACCCCAACCATAATTTCACATAAATTTTCGGATGACATAACAAATACATTAACCATTCAAAATATAAAAAATGGATTATGAACACTTGAAAACACATGTGTGTGTGTGTGTGTGTTTTCATCCCTCTCTCTTGTACCCCCCACCTCAACTGCTCTTCAGCATTTCTTGGGTAGGGCCTACTGGACACCCATCCACCCGTCTTCAAAATTTTGCCATAAAGGTGTGTGTGTGTGTGTGTGTTTTCGTCCCTCCCTCTTGAACTTCTCACCACAATTGCTCTTCAGCATTTCTTGGGTAGGGCCTACTGGACACCCATCCACCCGCCCTCGATTTTTTGTCATAAAATTTGTGCGTGTGCGTGTGTGTGTGTGTGTCTTCGTCCCTCCCTCTTGTACTCCTCACCACAATTGCTTTTCAGTATTTCTTGGGTAGGGCCTACTGGACACCCATCCACCCGTCTTCGTCATTTAGTCTAGAGGTTGTGTGAGTGTGTGTGTGTGTGTGTTCGTCCCACCTCTTGTACTCCCCACGGTAGCTGCTCTTCAGCATTTCTTGGGTAGGGCCTACTGGGCACCCATCCACCCGCCCTCGATTTTTTGTCATAAAATTTGTGCGTGTGTGTGTGTGTGTGTGTCTTCGTCCCTCCCTCTTGTACTCCTTACCACAATTGCTTTTCAGCATTTCTTGGGTAGGGCCTACTGGACACCCATCCACCCGCCTTCGAATTTCTGTCAAAGTTATGTGTGTGCTTACACTTGCACACACACACACACACACACCCCTCGTTAAAAATTTGTCATAAAGTTGAGAAACATGGTAAAATTCCGCCGTTGGATGTTTTACTCATTTATCAAGGAAATGGAACAACCACAGGGTGGTATATATAGGAAACCTCGCTGGTCTAGCGCATTTCTAAATTACTTTCCCCACCATCCATTAACACAAAACGTGGCAAGTTGGATATCCTGCTTTTACCCAAAATTTGGATTTAATCACGGCTAAGTTCTCGTTGCTCGCGCCTACGGCAGTGCGCCGCCTGTTACAATTTTTTTGGAAAATGTTCTTGGAGGTGCTAAGGTGGCAATTTCACGCCGTGATAACTGGTGAACAATCAGAGATACAGAAAAATGCCATAAAATCTTTTATGCAGGGAATATCATTGGCAACAAAAAAGTCCTTTACCAGTTTTGTCTATGTCCAACGCTGGATGAGGTATATGGGAAAGAGTCAGATGTGGAAGGGATGAGGAACTTCTGAGGAACGCACAAACGTGGTCCAACATTTCATGGAATGGCTCGGATATAGACCTACATCCAACTAAGCTCAGTCTATTTCTATCTCTCTCGCTCGAGTGGGACTCGATTCAACCATTCTTGTCCGCAAGCACCCCAAGGCTCTTTTTGGTGAAGCCAGACAAGCCCACCTAGAGTTGATTTATTTCACGACGTCTTATCGATACCCCGTTCTATTTTGAGAGGCCACATCCAGCCCCCGAGCACACTAATATATCCTAGAATTTTATGAGAAAATTGCGGGAGCAACGGAGGGATCTTTTTTTCACCAAATTTTGCAAAATTTTTTGAGGATTTTGGGAATTTTGAAGATTTTAAAAATTTTGGAAATTTTGGAACTTTTGGAAATTTTGACCATTTTGAAATTCTGAAAATTTTGAAATTTTGGATAATGTCGAATCTTTGGAAGTTTTGAAACTTTCTAAAATTTTGAAAATTTTGACAATTTTGACAATTTTGACAATTTTGGAAATTTTGGAAATTTTGGAAATTTTGGAAATTTTGACAATTTTGGAAATTTTGGAAATTTTGGAAATTTTGGAAATTTTGGTAATTTTGGAAATTTTGGAAATTTTGGAAATTTTGGAAATTTTGGAAATTTTGGACATTTTGAAAATTTTGACCATTTTGAAATTCTGAAAAATTTTGAAATTTTGAAAATTTTGGAAAATGTCGAAATTTTGAAAGTTTGGAAGTTTTGAAACTTTCTAAAATTTTGAAAATTTTGGCAATTTTGGAAATTTTGGAAATTTTGGAAATTTTGGAAATTTTGGAAATTTTGGAAATTTTGGAAATTTTGGAAATTTTGGAAATTTTGGAAATTTTGGAAATTTTGGAAATTTTGGAAATTTTGGAAATTTTGGAAATTTTGAAAATTTTGACAATTTTGGAATTCCAATTCGTTTTAAAAATTGCAAAAACTTCAAAAATTTCAAAAATTTGGAAAGTTTTGAAAACTAGAAATTTTCAATATGTTAAAAATCTTGAAAAATTTAGAAATTTTGAAAATTTGGAAAATTTTGGAAATTTTGGAATGTGCAAATTTTCCAAATTTGAAAAATTTGTGAAATTCAATTTTTTCAAAATTTTGAAAATTCCGAAATTGGCAAACTCTCTTTTTTTCAATAATTGTAGAGAAAACTCGAAATTAATATTTTCGTCGATGAACAAATATATTATTTTTTTTTACAGATGTGCAATAAATGGGCTATAGACACCCCCTGTCCCGCAAGTGGTCGAGATTTTTGTCGATCGCTGCATATTCTTGATAGTCGTGGAAATAGTGTCCTAGTAAGTATTTTCACAATTCATACTTTTTATCAAAACTTTCAAAATTTTCCAAAATTTTCCAAAATTTTCCAAAATTTTCACAAATTTTCAAAATTTTCCAAAATTTTCCAAAATTTTCAAACATTTTCACAAATTTTCAAAATTTTTTAAAAATTTCAAAATTTTCAAAAATTTTCAGATTTTTGCAAAATCCTCAAAATTTGCAAAATCCAAATTTTTAAAATTTTCAAAAACCTCAAAATGGTCAAAATTTTACAAATTTTTTGAGTCCCCCAATTTTTCGATTTTTCATCTATTAAGTTTATTGACGCCGAACAACTTAATTCTATAATTTCCCCTTATCACTCAATGAGCCGCACTATTCCACTCGGATACGGAAATCTATTAGAGCCTCAGCTATTATGAAAACGTCAATTTTCATCTGCGGTATTTTGGGAATAACCGATGACCCAATTCTGAAAAGGTCATCGGAGCACTCGAGTCTATCCCGGCTACAATAGTCCCTAGAGTATCGATCTACGTTATCAATCAATGATAATGCAAAATTATGTAATTTCCAAAAATTTCAAAAAATCGCAAAATTTTGAAAAATCGAGAAAAAAAATTCGACGCTCAGAAAAAATGGGCAAAATCTGAAAAATTACAAAATTTTGAATTTCAAATTTTAAGTTTTGGAATTTTGAAAATTTTGAAAATTTCAAAAAATTTTAAAAACGTTAAATCAATCAAAAATAATACAAAAACGTGTAAACTTGCAGAAATTGTAACATATGAAAACACGAAATTCTGTTTTTTCAGGTCAGTAAAAGCTGTGCAAGTAGCGCCGAATGCGGTCCAGCCTCGGTCGGTTGTGTGCCCGTAGACACTCAAAGAGTACGAAATTTATTAACCTAATCATCATTAAAAACTAATCTCAACTTATAATATCATCTGACCGTGAAAAAGTCAATATATATCGAAATATATCGATATGTATCGAATCATATCGATTCATATCGAAAAATCCCGATATGTATCGAATCATATCGATTTATATAGAAATATTTCGATATATATCGAATCATATCGATTTATATCGAAATGCATCAAATTATCTCGATATATATCGCAACATCTCGATATGTATCCTACACATCGATAATTTTCGATATAAAATCGATACAATTCGATATAAATCGATACATTTCGATATATATCGATACATTTCGATATATATCGATACATTCCGATATATATCGATACATTTCGATATATATCGATACATTTCGATACATATCGATACATTTCGATATATATCGATACATTTCGATAGGAATAGAAAGACCAAAACGCATTTAAGACTCTCGGAAAATTGAGAAAAATCAGCTAAAATGTCGTTTTTCTCCTCTTTTCTCATAGATTTGCATAAGCTGCTGTGACATGAGTTACTGCAATGTCGACTCACCAACAAATTCTACAAATGCAATATACACACGCAAGAGACGGGGCAAGTCCAAAGGTAAACGGAAGAAACCGGGAAGAAATGATTCTGGGGCAACGCGTCACTACCAAACACTCAGCCTGACGACACTTGCTGCCTCACTCCTCTATGCATATCACTGCTGAGCTGAGACTCAGTCAACGATAAATAAACTAATTAAAAAATTTAATAGCACAAATAAATTTCTCGAGGGGCGGGGGGGGGGGGGGAGAGAGATGTAAAAAATATTTTCTAATGAGGCTTTTATTTGATTGTTGGAAATTTGAAATTTGCAACTTTTTTTTTCTTCAATTTTGACACTCGAACTGTTCAGATTTTTTTTTTTTGGATTTAAAAAAAAATTCCAAATTTTGAAAAAATTTATTTCAAAAATTTTCGAAATTAAACTTTTTTTTTTTTCATTTCGAATAATTTGTCACATTTTTAGGTATTTTGAAAAATTTCCAAAAATGAGAAAAAAGCCTTAAACAGGAGAAAAATCTAAGGAATTGTGTTCTCTCTAAAAGATCAATTGTAGCCAATGCCTTGTTATCCTCAATTAATTTTTTCAACGAAAAAAAAAAGAAGAAAAAAATTAAGCGTTACTCAACAATTACTTATTTTGCTAAAAACACTTGTTGATTAGAAAAAAAAACAATCATTTACAATTGTGTTCTGACGAAAAACAAGTAAAAAGAAAAAATGGCAAATTGAGGTGAATCAACGATCAATTACTAAAAAAAAATTAATAAACAATTAAGTAAGTACTCAGTAGGAAACTACCAAAAAACATAAATTAACTAAAAATTACGAAATTCGCTATTTCATTATTTCTCAAAAAATTTCCAAATTTTGAAAATTTTTAATTGAAAAAAAAAAAAAATTCGATTTTTTTGGAGAGTCTCAAATTTTCTTAAAAATGAAAAAATAATTATTTGTGAAGAATTTTAATAAATTCAAAAAATAATTATTGAAAAAAAAAATAATTTTGAAAAATAATGAAATTTCGAATTTTGAAAATTGGGGGGGGGGGTGGTAACGGTCCTAGAAATTCAATTAGACGTACGCCAAATCTCTCCTATTGAGCTAAAAAAAATTAATTGATTAATTAATCAACTACTGGAATGCGGGCTTGAATTAGGGGTGGGGGGTGGTGGTGGGGGATAATTCAACAAAACGCGTACCTAATGCTGTTTTACTTTTGACAAATCTATCGCCTATCTAAGACTCATTGCTGATACTATTAATTATATACGTATGAAGATATATATATATACATACATACATTATGAATTATAGATGATATACATTGTTTCGGCATTATGTAATACTGTTGGTAATGAAATAAAAGAGTAATTATAAATCTTCACGATTTTTTCCCACGCATTCATTGATACCTCCCCTTTTCGTAATTTTTCCGTTTTTTTTTTTTAATTTAGAAATCAAGATTCTCCTGAAATGTCCCTCTTTTTTTCAATTTTTGAAAATTTTCATTGAAGTATATCGTGAAAAATCGAAATATATCGAGAGATATCGATATATATCGAGATATATCGATATGTGTCGAGATGTATCGATATCTATCGAGACATATCGATATGTATCGAGACAGCGATATGTCTCGAGATATATCGATATGTATCGAGAGATATCGAGATGTATCGATATACATCGATATATATCGATACGTGTCCAGATATATCAATATGCATCGAGACATATCGAGGGGTATCGATATATCGAGGTGTATCCATATATCGAGGTGTATCGATATATCGAGGTGTATCGATATATCGAGGTGTATCGATGAATCGAGATATCGAGATATATCGATGAATCGAGATATATCGATGAATCGAGATATATCGATGAATCGAGATATATCGAAATGTATCGAGGTATATAGATATGTATAAAGGTATATCGATATGGATCGATACTGTTCGATATGTATCAAACTAACATGAGATATATGAGACTGTGTACCGGTGTACCGAAACACATGAGTATATACCACGTTATATCTATATACTGCGAAGTATACCGATATGTTTCTATATATATCTCTACGTATCAAAAATATATAAAATAGTATTCCAAAATGTACTATTGAATTCGAAAATTAGAAAATCAATTTATCAATTTGAGATATACGACATAATGTCTCAAAAATTTCATCTTGAATAAAAAAAAATTAATTGTGCCTTTCTCTTCAGAAATATAACTAAAAATTTGCAAATTTCAAAAATTTCGACGATTTTTATATGCTTCATTATTTCAAGCCTGTTTTACAGTTCTCATAATTATATCTCAGATCCCAATATTTTCAATAATTTCAAAAATTTTCATAATAAAAAATGCAAAAATTCAAAAATTTTCTAACCCCAAAAGTCCCAAAAATTGAACTTGCAAGATTGTCACATTTTGTCCGCATTCAGTACCATTGTTCAGAAAATGTGAAGACGATACCAAAAAAATGATAATTTTCGAATTTCACAAGACTTACAAAACTCCAACAATCCAAAATTCCGCTCTCAAATCACAAAAGTTTTTCAAAATCCGCAGCACCTCAAAAATCACCGCCAGAATGTTGAGTTCTGCGCATACGTCTTCTGCGCACATGGCGCGCACGTGTCGCCCCCTCTCGAATATTGCCCCTTTTCATTTCGTTCATAACTAAAATGGCGGATAAAAGTCGAGTGGTGGATCGTGACGGTAAAAATCCAGAAAATCATGAAAAGGAGGGCAAGAGTAAAAGGTATAAATGGCAGAAAAAAAACGCGCAAGAAATTTCTCGAAATTTGATTATTTAGAAACATAAATTCAAATTGAATATTCGACTTTTCATGAGGTGACAAAATACACCCCGGCACTGCTTCAACATTATGACAAAACGCTCATTTGTTGAGAATGGATAAACAATTGAGCACCAATTTCAATTGTTAATTAAAATTGTTGTGCGGAGTTTTAGTGGGTAAATTAATTATTTGGGTGCAACAAATTTAATTGCTTATTAACGCATCTCGCCATTACGTTCATCTTTGGACTTTGGCGGGATATTTGAAATGGTAATTGCGCTTTTTTTTCTGTCGACTTTAAAAGAATTAATTAATTTTATGTACTTCTTCTTGAAATTCTTCTGCATGATTTTTTAACAATTTTATAAAATCATTTTGACAAAAAGTGTCAGAATTTTGGAAATTTGAAAATAAAAATTTTAGCTTGAAAAAAGATATTTTCGATTTTTGTCAATTTTTTTTTTTCACTTAAAATTTGGTTCTAATAATTTTGACATTATCAAAAAAAATTTTAGTTCTTTGGGATCAATTTTCCTATTTTTAGTTTTCAAGGTCACAAATTTAGGAAATTACAAAAAGTTCAATTTTTTTTTTCAAAACTGTAAAACAAAAAAATTACAAAAAATTTTCAAATTTGGGTTAATTTTTTTTTTAATTTTCAAAATTACCAAGAATTCGAAAAACAATTTTTCAAAAATTATCAATATATTTTTTTAATTGTCAAATTAATTTTTCAGTGCGAAGAAGCGAGAGGGCAAGAAGAAACATCAGCAATCAAAAAATGCGGAAGAGAGCAGTGAATTGATTCCAGTTGATGGAGAAGTTCCTGGGGCTTGCAATATTTCTATAAACGATATCGAGCTAACAATGGAGGTATTCAAAATGAAGCTAACGCCACCAAAAACCCAGGAGGACGCCATGCAAAAAGCATACCAATTTTGGAGTACTCAACCAGTTCCAAAAATGGGTATAACATATATTTCTACTCAAATTTTCTTCCCTAAAAAATCCACAAATTCGCCTTTTTTTCTTTTATTTCTCTAATTATATTTTCGAATTTTCCGAAATTTTCCTGAAATTTCTAGAATTTTTTAAAATCAATTTCTGAATTTTTCGAAATTTTCCTGAAATTTTTAGAATTTTCTGTAAAGTTTTTCTGAATTTTTAAAAATATTATTAGAATTATCTCTCAATTTTTAAAAATATTTTCACAACCAATTTTTTTAAATTAAAACAAATATATATAAAAAATTTTTAAAAAAATGTTTAAAATTCTCATTTTCTGTAAAAAAAATCTGCGAAAAAAAATCTCATAAATTCATTGGCTAATTAATTTTTCTCAAACTTTCACACAATTTAAAAATAGGCAAAATTAGGGAAATAAATTTTTGAAAAGTTGTTTAGTAAATTCATTGACTAATTAACTACCTTAATTTCAGATGAGAAGATTGTGGTAAACGAGCCAATAGAACAGAACAAAACGTCCATTAGGCCTGATCCATATTCACTACCCGATGGATTTCAATGGGACACTCTCAATTTGGACGACCCACTTGTTCTTGCAGAGTTGTATACACTTTTGAGTGAAAATTACGTCGAGGATGACGATGCAATGTTCAGATTTGATTACCCTCAGGATTTCCTAAAATGGTAAATTTAATAATACATTTTTTTTCAATTTTTTTCTGACATCCTAATATTCTAATAATATTTCTAGCAAATTCTGATAAATTCTAATAACACCAATATAATTATTACAATAATTAGATTTTGTTAAAAATTAATCCTAAAATTTTTGGAATTTCTGGAATTATTAACAACTGAAAAAAAAATGTTTGGACATAAAAGTTACTTAATTGAATTAATGGAAAATTTTGAAAAAATTAAAAAAAATAAATATTCAAAATTGAACCTTGTATATGAAAAAATAATTCCAAAAAAATTAAAAATTATGAAATTTAGAGTTCCAAAAGTTTTTCAAAAATTCCCAAATTATTTCTAAAAATTTCTAACCCATTTTTTAAAAAATTCCAGGGCTCTGCAGCCTCCAGGATGGTGCAAGGACTGGCATTGTGGTGTTCGTGTAATAAAAAGTGGTCGATTAGTTGGATTTATATCGGCAATTCCTGCAACGCTACGTGTCTACGATCAGTAAGAATATTTTTCCCCAGAATAACACCAGAAGTAACCTAAAAAAAATTTAACATAAATTTTCAAAACATTAAAAAAAAACCCAAATTTTGAAAAATATTGAAATTGAAAATTGGATTTTTTGCACGAAAAAAAAAAACAAAATCTCAAAACAAAATTTCCAAAAATTAAGAAAAAATGAAAGATTGAGATTTCCAAAAATTTTAATAATTAATAGAAATCGAAAAATTGAATTTTCCAAAATTTTCAAGATTTATAAAAAAAAAAATCAAATTAATGCAAAAAAGAGTTTCCGATATTTTCTAGCTCTCTAAAACACAAAAATCACAAAATTTGCAAAATTCAAAATTTTCAAAAACAATTTTTTTTTTTTTTTTTTTTTTTTCTTTCTTTAAAAAATTCAAAAAATGAGAAATGTTTGTACTAAGTAAAAAAAAAGCAGATGAATGTAAAAAAGTGTCTTTCAATTTTTCAGCTCCCAAAAAATGGTGGAAATAAATTTTCTGTGTGTGCACAAGAAGCTGCGCTCGAAGCGTGTAGCACCAGTTTTAATTCGCGAGATAACTAGGCGAGTGAATCTTCTGGGAATATTCCAAGCAGTTTACACAGCTGGTGTAATTCTACCAAAGCCGATAGCCACATGTCGCTATTGGCATCGCTCGCTAAATCCAAAGAAATTAATTGAAATTAAATTTTCACATTTGTCTCGCAACATGACAATGCAGAGGACCCTCAAATTCTACAAACTTCCTGAAAATCCAAAAGTGCCTGGATTCCGAAAATTGGAAGCTGGAGATGCTGAGCAAGCATATAAACTACTCAATGAGGTTAATTTTCCTAAATTAAAATTTTTCAACATAAATTAGCAAAAAAAATGCAAAAGTTGGAAAATTTTCCAAAGTTTGTTATTTAAAATTTCGAAAAAAATTACTTTCAATTTTTAAAATTTTTTATTTTATTTTGGAGTCAATTTTTTTTACATTTTTTCAATTTTTCAAAATTTTTGGAAATTTTCATATTTGGAATTTTTCGCATGTTTTCAACGTTTAATTAATTTTTTTTTTTTTTGGGATTTATTTCTTAATATTTGATTTTTTTTTATTCTTGAAAATTTCAAATTTTGAAAATGGAAAAATATGGAAAATTTTCAAATCTTCATAATTTCGAAATTTTATAAATTGGAACAAATTTCTATCGATCATTATTTATTAATAAATTTTTTCGATTTTTTAAATATTTACATTTATTAAAAAAATTCAAAAAAAATTTGACGAATTTCAATGTTTATCATTTTTTTTTCAGTATTTAGAAAAATTTGATTTGGTGCCGATTTTTAACGAAGAGGAATTCCGACATTGGTTCACACCCCATAATGGAATAATAAACACCTTCGTTGTGGAAAATGAGGGAAAAATTACAGATTTGGTGAGTTATTATACACTCCCAAGCTCTGTTATGCACCATCAGACGCACAAGACACTAAAAGCTGCCTATAGTTTCTATAATGTGTCAACAAAAACACCATGGATTGAGCTCATGACTGATGCCCTCATCTCAGCGAGAAATGTGAGTTAAAACCCCTCAAAAATTCGAAAAAAAAAATTAATTTTTTTTCGAAATTTTCCCATTTTCATTTTTTTTTCTTATTTTTTTCTTCTTAATTTTTTTTTCTCTTCAATTTTTCTTCCTAAAAAATTACGAATTTGTGACTCCTAAAAAAATTTCCAAAAATGATTGAAAAAAAAAAAAAAATTGTGAAATTTTTTTTTTCAAAAAACCAAAAAAAAAAGTCAAAACGGTAAAAATTTACAAAAAAATTTTACAAATTTGGGACTTTCCAAAAATTCTCTTAAACTGAGAAAAATAAATAAAATATTCTGAAATTTTTTTTTTGCAAAAAAATTGAAAATTTTAAAAACTAAAAATTGAAATTTCCCTCCAGTGATTTTATCGATTTTTTTCATTTTCAGTTGGGCTTTGATGTGTTCAACGCACTCGATCTAATGGACAACAAGGCATTCCTGGAGGCCTTAAAATTCGGTATAGGCGATGGAAATCTTCAATACTACCTCTATAATTGGCGTTGCCCCTCCATGACGCCCAACAAAATTGGTCTCGTCCTTCAATAAACCAACAATCAAATGTTACTACTGTTTTTTTTTTTTCTATTTCTCAAAAAACACAACAGTGGCATTCTCAATGGGTCCATATTAAAAGCATTTTTGGAGAATTTCTCGTAACCAAAGAGAGATACACCAAATTTCACCTGAATCTATTTTGTCCCAAATTTCAGAACTTACAAAAAATGCTCTAACAAAAATTTTCGTATTTCTCCTAGATTTCGAGATATTTGCAAATATCGAAAAATTTAAAAATCCCAAAAAAACATTTACAATTTTTTCACCTACACAAATTTAAAAAAAAATTGCATTTTTGAGAGGTCTCAAAATTTTTTGATTGGAAGAAAATCAAAATTTTTAAAATTCAATTTTCTAAAAATATAAAAAAATAAAAAAAAAAAATTTTTGTAAAAAATTCGAAAAATTTCTTTTTTGTAAAAAATTAAAAATTTTTTTTTTGTAAAAAATTTTCAAAAAATTTCAATAAATTTTCCAAAAATTGAATCCATTGACAATTTTGCCACTGATGAGTTCAGCCAAATCTGCGAATTGAAAAGTTGGAGTAAAGAATTTATGGAGGGGGAGGGGGAGTGTTTGCTTGTAGTAAAGATCAAACTCATTATTTTAATTAATTAATGAATAAGTATTGATTTTTATTTTCTCCAATCGTTCAATATAGAGCAATTCTGTAGCGAAGTGTTGAAAATCATATTTGAGGGCACTTAGTCGAGGTCAGTTTTGGGCCACTGTCCCAATTTTAAAATGGGACAATTGCCCCCTTTTCCTATCACAATAATGTCCCATTTTTCAAATTGGTATACTGTCATTTGATTGTGACACCAAATTGGGACAATGTCCCAATTTTTATTTGGGACAATATTTTCATTTTTATTGGCAAAATGACCCACTTTTCAATGGAGGAAGAATTAATTTTTTTAATTGGTCACATGTCCCAAATTTGGATTGGGACAATATACACATTTTCAGTGTCCAAATTTGCAGTTGTTAATGACTCGAATTGTAATAAAAACTTTCAATTATCCAATCAAGGTTGTCCCAATTTTCAACTGAGTGAGTATTCCGAGTTTAGTCATCTGTCCCAATTTCAAATTGGCAATTGACAATGCCCTCGAATTCAAACTATAGATATTGTCCCATTTGACATGTCAATTGTAAATTGGGACACTCTCTCAAAGAAACAAACTTTCATGGAAAACTAGTTTTTTTCCCACTTGTCCCAATTTAACACTTCACTACATAATTCATATTTCCTTTGGTGGAATTTACATTTTTTTTTGTCCGCCAGTCTATCAAAAATTCTGGAGAACTGCTGAATGAAATATTAGGGAATAAATGAATAATAAAATCAGATCGAGCTATTTGAAACATTTTAATTACTTATTTATTTCTTGTCCTGAGTCATCTATCATAATGTCAAATTGGGACAGTACTCCGAATTAATATTGGGACATCATCCCATGTTATGATTGGCACTTGTCCCAAACATGATTTGTAAATACACACCAAAACATAATTTGGGCCACTGTCCCAAATTATGGATGGGACAGTGTCCCAAATTGTTTGATGTGTAAATACAAATTGTATTTGGTGGAATGTCCGAAATATACTTGGAATTATGTCCCAAGTCACATTTGGGACACTGTCCCAAATTGGGTTCGATTGGTGTCCCAAATTATACTTGAGGCACTGGGCCAGTTACAACTGACAATTTTTTTAGTTCAAATTACAGGTGGTCGGATGTTCCTCGCTGTGAATTGGGACAGTGTCCCAATTTCGTCATACTGTCCCAAACCACAATTTCTATCTTCACCTAGGAAATGGAAAACCTATGATGACTAATTTCCCTGATACATCAGGACTTCACCAATGGCCATCAAGCAAATGATAAAAAAAAAAAATACACGCATAACATTGCGTGCAACTGACAAGGTCCCTGACTGAGTGATAAGGGATAACCACATGGAAACCGAAACTCCAATGACCCCGAGAGTGACAGCCTTATCACAATTTTTTTTTTTGCGAACCTCGTCACGCGCGCAAGATCATTAACTGCTGAGTGGGGTTCCCCATGGAAAAACAATATATATATATAGACATGTATAAACTAAACATGTATATATATATATACATGTTTAGGTTTTTTTCATTTCTCATTTTTTTTTTTTTGAAAATTTTTCGATAAATTTTTTTTTCGAGATTTGTAACATTTATGAAGCTCAGAAATTCTATGATTTTGAAAAATTGAAAAATTTTGTAAAATTGGGAAAACTTGTAATAAAAAAAAATGGGAAGTAATTTGCGAGGGAAAATTTGGCTTTTGTCTCCGTGAGCTTGAAACTTCGAGATGAAAATTAGTGAAAATAGATAAGATGCAATAATTGCGCTAATTGTTCATGAGGTTTAAGGCCGCCTGGGGCCACGATACACCTGAGCCGAAGGTTGTAAGCTTATCTCAGAGGTCGTAGGCAGATGAGACCTTCAAGATACACAAGGCTATTTTTTGTTTATTTCATTGTATATTTGTTGAATGAATCCAGCAGTGCAAGATGATAAAAGCCGAGTAAGATTATTTTCTCCAAATGAAAAGACTAACCATATAGGAGGTGTCTATAGCGCACGCGCTGTGTTGAGTTTATGAAACCGCGAGTTTGACCCGCGGACCGCCACCCACCAACAACTTCCCGCTAGCTTTTCATTGCCCATTATTCCATTATTTTTACTACTTATTTTGCACACACACACACACACACACAGATGCACCCGTAGATCGGCACCTTCCGAAAATTGATTAATTTTGTTGATTTTTTTTTTAGCAACAATTTGCAATATCTCACTAATTATGCGAGCTAGCGTGAAAAGTCATAAGACCTTAAATATGCATTTTTACACGTTGAGCAACTTTTGTTATACATATTTTTTTGTCCCACCAACGGCTCGCCCGCAAGAGCGTTATAAACAATTAAAATTGTTTATAACAATTAATGCAGTGGAGGGATTTTAACCGAAATCTAATGAGCGCGAGAGTTGGTGGGGGACGCTTCGATTGCGACCTTAATCGTTTCAATCGGGCGCGCCGCTCGCGGGGAGACCGCCCTCAAAATTACGGTCACAAACATACACACACGTTTAGTTGGTCAATGCGGCGTTTCGAAAGTTAATGTAAAACTGAAATTGCCGGTGAATTGATCAATCGTTGGGCAATCGCGTGGGATTTTAGACACCAAAGGCCCTTTTTGTGACCTTAACGTTGATATTTTTAGAAATTGAAGTAGGGAATTTAAATTGTTTGAAAAATTGAAAAAATTGCGAAATTGAAAAAAATTTCAATAATTTCAGAAATTTCAAAAAATTCAAAATTTTCAACAAAATCCAAATTAAAAAACAAAAAAAAATTCCAAAATTTCAATAATTCAAAATTTCACAAAATTCAAAAATTTCAAAAATTTGAAAATTCAAAAATTTCAAAAATTTGAAAATTCAAAAATTTGAAAAAATTAAAAATTTCCAAATTACAAAAAGTCCGGGAAATGTCAAAAAGTTCAAAAACTCTAAAATGTCAAAAATTGCATCCAAAAGTTTTTTTAAATTACAATAAGATCTCAGGCTTTTTAAAACTAAAATATCCTTCTGAATATGCAAACTTACCACCAACTCAATCCATAAAATTACAATTAATCAGTAATATATTCGACAAATGTCAACGTGCCCATATCGTCTCCTCGTCCTACGCCGAATAACAATAACAATAGCCCAGAAGTGCGCGTGCCCTTTGCCGATTGAAATTCGAGAGCAGTGAAACATGCAATTATTGATACTATAAGTTAGTGATTCTAATTTCTAATTTCCCGCAATTTTTCAAACTTGCAAAAATTGTTAAAAACAAAATCCAAATGTGGAATCGTGTGAAATTTTTCGCGCGCGTAAAAAATTTTGGCGCGCTCCGGAACTTCTCAGTATATCCGGCGTCATATAATTTTTTGCGGAAGTACGAAGGTGGCGGGACGAGAGGGGGGGGGGGCGTCACGTGATAACAAAAGAGACGTTCGAATTCTCCATTCGGTAACTGAGAACGGCGCGAGGACAAGTCCAGAGTGGGAACAAACAAAATACATAACGAAATAGCTCGTGAATAAATAGTCGGGTTTGCGTCTTGGAAAGTTCAGTTGTTAGTTCATCAACAATGGTACGTGATTGTGAAATTGTTGCTTCAACTGATTGTTGAACACTACCAGGTAATTACCGCGGGAATTTTGGCATTTTGACGTTCTACCATTTTGAACGTGTTTCCCGCGCTTTTTGAAAACATTATGAAATTACAAAATTCGTTTTGATATTTAGTTTGCAAAAATTCGAGAGGAATTAGTGTCTTCGGGAATTTGGAGAAGAGAACATTTTTGCACAATTTGCAAAATGGCGGGAAATTTGAAATTTGTTATTCTACGGTTTTTAAATTTTTTCCCGCTGTTTTTAATTTTTTTTTTAGAAATTACGAAATCAATTTTTGGATTTAGTTTGCGATATTTCAAATGATTAATGGAAGATGGAATATTTAGTGACAATTAAATTTTTTGGTTGAATTTGCAAAATGGCGGGAAATTTTGACGTTCTGCAATTTTGAAATTTTCCCGCTCTTTTCGAGGTTCCTGAAATTGCAAAATAAATACACGTATTTAATTTGCGGAATTGAAAAAAAAAATTGAAATGATTTTGGGAACATTTGTTGAGATTTGCAAAATGGCGGGAAATTTTGTATTTTGCTCTTTTACCATTTTGACTTTCCCGCTCTTTTTAAATTCTCTGAAATTACGGAATAAATTTTCGGATCTAATTTGGAAAATTTAAACGATTTGGGCAATTTCGCACAAATGAAAATTTGTTTTGTCAATTTGCAAAATGGCGGGAAATTTTAAAATTTTTACAATCGACGAGTTTCAAATTTCCCCACTCTTTTCGAATTTTTATAAAATGGCAAAATCAGTTTTCGTATTTAATTTACAAAATTGCAAAACGTTAAAATGATTAGGGAAATCTGAAGAAAATAAACATTGTTGGAATTTGCAAAACGGCGGGAAATTCGAAATCTCGCCGTTCCACCATTTTGAAATTTTTCCCGCTCTTTCGAGGTTTAACGGATGATTTTTTTTTTAATCCTATGGGAGTTTTTATAGCATGTCCGTGAAATCTTATGGGGTTCTACATACGGGGTAGTCTTTCACAAATATCTCCCAATTGATTGACACTGTCATACATGAATTATTGAGTGCTTTTATCTTTTTTATGGTTTTTAGTATCTGACATGTACAAAATTTTATTATTCCTGTCGACCCTCACCCGGATAGACTCAACCTTCTCCAGGTAAGTTCCGTTTTTTTCTTATCTTTTATTCATAGGAGAATTTGAAAAATTTGTTGAAAAGTAAAAATTTTTTAATTCAAATTTTTTGGAAATTTAAATTTTTTGAAAATTTCAATTTTCCAAAATTTGAATTTTTAAAAAAATTCAATTTTTCGAATATTTAAGATTTTTGAAAATTTCGAATTTTTGAAAATTTCGAATTTTTGAAAATTTCGAATTTTTGAAAATTGCAAATTTTTGAAAATTTCAAATTTTCGAAAAATTGAATTAAAAAAAAAATCACAATTTTGAGAATGTGCATTTCTTAGAAATTTTGGAAAATATTGTTATTACAAGTGAATAAATATGTCTTCTCCACCTCCATTATTTCAGTATTACCGACATTATCTTCGGTAATGGCGGACCCACCCCCGAGTACATGGGTGCCGGACTTGGAAGGGACTACTGGGTATATTGGAACGTACCCACCTTTATGTGTCACAAGTACGGATTGTACTTTGCGGATGTGCCAAATTACGGAATTATTCAAAATCGCAATGATACTTTTCGTGGAGAAAAAATTGCCATTTTGTATGATCCAGGAATGTTTCCTGCAATTTTGAAAAGTCAAAATGGTAATAGTACTTTGATGGTTTCGCAGTGATACAGTAGGAATGGTCAAACATATATATATATTCAACTATATATATGCATAAGTACTATTCGATAAGAACTCCATATACAAGTACTACTATACAAGTACTAATATATAAGTGCTAATATAAAAGTACTATTGTATAAATACTAATATACAAGTACTATGGTATAAGTACTAATACACAAGTACTATTGTATAATATATTGTATAAGTACTAATACACAAGTACTATTGTATAAGTCCTAATATATAAGCACTATTCCATAAGTACTAATATATAAGTACTATTCCATAAGTACTAATATATAAGTACTAATATGTAAGTACTATTCCATAAGTACTATTCCATAAGTACTATTCCATAAGTACTAATATATAAGTACTATTCCATAAGTACTAATACATATATATCAGTGTATGTTTAATATAGTATCCTATTTCTATACACACAGTAGTTACTACTGTGCCATGGGAAGTGCATAGTAATCTCCATTATTTCTTTTTCATATTTTTTTTTAGGATCAATGTACCTGAGAAATGGAGGTGTACCACAAGAGGGTGATCTCCAAAAACATTTAGATCTCTTTACCACCCACTTGAATGAGCAAATTGATCCAAATTTTTCCGGAATTGGCATTATAGATTTTGAAAGTTGGCGCCCAATTTTCCGTCAAAATTGGGCCTCATTGGCGCCTTACAGGGACCTATCAGTATCAATTGAAAGGAAGAGACATTTCTTTTGGAGTAACAAGAGTGTGGAGAAGGAAGCGATAAGGAGATTTGAGGAAGCGGGGAGAAATTTTATGAAGGAGACTATTAAAATTGCGAGATCTTTGAGACCTTATGCCACGTGGGGCTACTATGCCTATCCCTACTGCTTTAATTTGAGTCCACAGCAGAACAGCTGGAATTGTGATGAGAAAGTTAGGCGAGATAACGACAAGTAGGTCATCAACAAATCATTTTTAAGATTATTTTTGAGGACAGTGGGCTTTTCATAACTCTGGAGGTTGTGGGCGGAGATTTTTCGCGAATTATGAGGTAAGGGTTACCCCCTCCACACTCGCAATGGGCGTGTCCACAGGGAGGGAGAGATGGTATGATGACTCGAATGAGGATTGTACGGACTCTTTTAGCCTCCAACCCCTCCAAAATGTCATCCTCACCTCTCTAAGACGTTAATATTACATCCTCCATGAACCCACGTACAATACCCCTCAAGCGCTATCCCTAACGTCACGCGGAGTGGGGGGGACATTCCCCTCCCCTGCCTGCTACTGCAAGAGTTATGGAAAGTCTACTGCAATATTAGATATTTTTTTAAGTTTAGGATAGAAAATCCAAAACTATAAAAAATATATATATTTTTTTTTTCAAGTATGCTATGGCTCTGGAGGCTAGAAGACGTCCTCCTACCTTCAGTTTACTACCGAATGACACTATCGAGGGACGAAAAAATTGGACTTATATCTGGCAGGCTTCAAGAGTCTCGAAGATTACTTAGAAAAAATGGTTTGGGAGCAATGATCCTGCCCTACTTCTGGTACAAATATCACGATCAGAGGAATGCTCTCCTTTCACAGGTGAATATGACACCAACATGAGCACAAAGTGTTTCATTGGTCAGAGCAAATAAAGTGTGCTTGATTGAAGTATGTGAAGGAGTTGAATTAAGTAGCAGTCTTGATCCAAGCTATCCCAACCTGATTCACAACGACTCAACTTGATCCAAGTAGGGTCACTTTATCCAGGTTAATGTGACCCAAAATGGACCCAACTTGATCCTAGTTGACTCAATTTGATGCAGGTTGAATGAACGTAACCCAAGTTGAGTCAACTTGATCCAGGCTGAGTCAGGTTGGTCCAAGTTGACTCAATTTCATCCAGGTTGAGTCAGTGTGATCTAAGTGGACTCAACTTGATCCAACTTGACTCAATGTCTTCCAAATTGAAGCAACTTGATCCAAGTTCATGCAAGTTGATTCAAGTGCATCCAAGTTGATTCAAGTTCACCCAAGTTGAGTCAACTTGATCCAAGTTGGGCCAACTTGATTCAAGTTGAGCCAACTTGATCCAAGTCGATTCAACTTGAAGCAAGTTGAATCCACTTGCCCTAAGTTGACTCACCTTGATCCACGTTAACCCAACTTGATCCAACTTGACTCAATGCCTTCCAAATTGAGTCAACTTGATCCAAGTTCATGCAAGTTGATTCAAGTTCACCCAAGTTGAGTCAACTTGATCCAAGTCGATTCAACTTAAAGCAAGTTGAGTCTAGTTGCCCTAAGTTGAGTCAACTTGATCCAAGTTGATTCAACTTGACCCACATTGGTTCAAATTGGCCCAACTTGATTTAAATTGATCACACTACACCCAACTTGATTTGACTTGTCCCAACTTGACCAAATCTGACCCAATTTGGCCCAACTTGACTTGATTCAATTCGACCTGATCCAAGTTCCCCCAATCTGACCCAAATGGATCCGATCTCAACAAAACTTAGAACAACTCAATTGGAGTCACTATAGCTACTTAATTTTTTTTTTTTTTTTTTTTTTCTAGACCGATGTTTATGACAGTTTTCGTACAATGGCTGTCAAGGGGGCATCTGGCCACATCATTTGGGGAAGTTCCAACGATTTTAAATCACGACAACAGTGCGAAGACTTTCACGATTATTTAGTCAACACTTTGGGACCTGCAGTATTAGACGTTAAACAATTGGTTAAACAATTGAGGGATAATGGAGATGGTTCTACGTCTGTTCAGCAAAGTGAGGAGAGCCAACCAACAAGTTCCACAGAAATTATTTATTAAAATTCGCTGTTTTATGCAGGATCAAGTATACCAAGTAATTATTAATTATTGTCATTATTAGTTAGTGATGCATGTTATTGTTGTTAGTTGGATTTTTAAACAAGCATGAGTAGAGTTAGAAAAATATGGAGAGGACAAAACAGATGTGTAAATAAATTTTGTTATTTAATATTTTCATTTTTAAATTATATTTTAACATTTTAATTTATAAACTTATTCAAATTTAGATTTTTCTTCATCTTAGACAAATTCCAAAATCATCAAATATTTAAGACTTTTTAAGTTTTCAAAGTTCTCGAAATTTTTAATTTTTTTTTAGATTTAAAAAAAAGTTTTAAAAAACTCTTTTTCAGTTTTTCAAATTTTTGACGTATTCCACATTTTCAAATTTTTTTTGGCAGTTTTATAAATTTTTCACTAAAATTTTGACAAAATTTGAAAATTTCTCAAGATTTGGTTTTTTTTCAAAATTTTCCAATTTTTCAAAATTTTCAAATTTTCCAAAATTTTCAATTTTTTCAAAATTTTCAAAAATTTCCAAATTTTCAAAAATCTTTAAATTTTTAAATTTTTGAACTTTTCAAATTTTTTTATGGATTTTTCGAATTTTTAAAATATCAGTTTTGAAAATTTTTAAAAATTGTTTAATATGAAATTCTTTTAATTGACAAACCTTTTGAATTATTTCGTTTTAAAAAAATGGAAATGGGGAGATGAGATTAACGTTTCTCAATAATGAAGTGGCCCCCCTCCATTATCGTATCGGGTCCTAGGACCCCCCCCCACTCTCTCCCCCTAAATCGCTACTTTGGCTACCGAGTTTACTAATTCAAGGTATGGGGCCCCTGGGGGCAGACCCCAGCCCCCGTTAAAAATAATCATCATTCTGGAGTCATTGGCATGATAATAACCGAATTACAGTTTATTACTATAATTACTCAAATTTTTGATTGTGGAAAAAAAAGAAGTTTTCGCACACTAGTGATATATATATGTAAACGGCTTATTGATTATATTGGAATGAAGAAAATTTGTATGAAAAAAAAATCAATTTGTAAAAATTGACAATTTCAAAAATTCCAAAATTGAAAATTTCAAAAATTTCAAAAATTTCAAAAATTTCAAAAATTTCAAAAATTTCAAAAATTTCAAAAATTTAAAAAATTTCAAAAATTTCAAAAATTTAAAAAATTTCAAAAATTTCAAAAATTTCAAAAATTTCAAAAATTTCAAAAATTTCAAAAATTTCAAAAATTTCAAAAATTTCAGATATTTCAAAATTTTCAAAAATTTCAAAAATTTCAAAATTTCAAAATTTCAAAATTTCAAAATTTCAAAAATTCAAAAAGTTCAAAATTGACAAAATTGACATCTTGATGAGAAAAATATTTTTCTCCACTTTCCTAAAATCCCCTTGACCCCGCTAAATCCCGATAACCCCTAAAAATCGGCTACCGACATCGGGGCCCCACCCAATAATCGAAAAAGCACCCGGCTAAAATAGTAGCCTCCATAAACCTCGATTCCTCCTCGCGAATGCCCCATCCCCATTCACCTCAGAAGGAAACACGACAAGTTTTACTGGTTCGAGGTGTAATGCCTCGGGCGTTCTTACGTTTTTACAGTGCGCGCGTCTTGAAAAAAAAAAACGAAAAAAAGGTAGTCAAAGTCTCTTTTCCCTCTCCTCCACCTCCGTCCTCGCCTTACGCCACTTTCCCCTCCTCCCTCCACAAATATATGACGAATATGTGCTATACATGTGCACAACACATGGTAAACCATAAGATATCCCGTACATAATTCATAAAATAGAATTCCCCCAAAAAAACGTGCGCCGACACTGCGCCGACATTGTGCCGACATTCCTCCAAAACCACCAGTTGCGTCTAAATTTTCCCTAAATATCCCCAAGTACTGCCCCATATCGAGAAAATACAGAAATATGAGATGGACGATGCCAATCGGGCGCCAACCTTCAGCCGACACTAATCATTATATCCCCGTATCATGAAAACCATTAGAGATACAGCAAAAAGTGTTTAACAAAAGTTGTTCCTCTCTTAAAACCACACACTTCATCTCTAATGACTTTTTCCCCTAAGTCTCATAATTAAGGACCTACGTGATCTCAAAGTCATCGATTCAACCCGCATGCTATCAGCCATATCCAGTTTACTGCAATTCCGAATTTATCTCGAGAACCACTCGGTGCAGAGAAAACTGGCATAAACCTTTTTTGTCGGAAATAAAATTCTCTACAAAAAATGTTTTATAACATTTCCTCTTAAAATCACTCATTAAGGCGCTAATTGAAGTTTTAAGAGAATCTGACCGAATTTTGGATGACACAATTCTGCATGACTAAATGTCTTAACAATCTCATATGTATATATCTTCGATCGGTATGAACATTTTTTTTATCCACAAATATATGAGATATATATATATATATATATATATACATATGTATATATATAGGACACACACATTGGCCGATTTAGGTCCAGGACCTCTCAATTCCGTTCAAGAAATCTCAATCATGAAATGGAAAAGGGGGTGGGTGGGTGGGAGGTGGGAGGGGGGGGGGGTAAAAACAGATAGGTTACCGATCAGTACGGGAAAAAGGGTGGGGGGTCCATGGGGGGGGGGGGAGGGGGTATAAGGAGCTTGAACAGCATCCGATCCGTGAGAAAAGAGAGGGGGGCAGGTCGGGGGGGGTTCAGAGTAGAACGGAGCAACGAAGAAACGAGTGAGATCGGCAGTTTCGTGCCACGGGGCACTGGCGATCAAGCTTTTCAGGTTTACTCCACGATTCATGTTTGTAATTTTGAAAAAATCACAGTGAAAAAGTTAATTTTATTTGGGGATATTTGAATTTCGCGGGCCAAATTGCGCGGGAGATTTGAACGAGTGAGGTTGGGCGAAAATTTTTGGGCTTTTTTTTGGGGAATTCTTGGGATGGTTGTCGTGGTGATGATGACCTAGGATTTGACAGTTTGGGGAATTTTGACAGTTTCGACAGTTTTGGATTATTGGCGCCAGGACGCAACAGGTGAGTCGATTTTTTTTTTTTTTTTTTTGGCACAGCGCGCAAGGGCTAATTGTAGGTGTAACGAAAAGCGCAACGAAGTGTAACGATTTCGAACGAAGTGTGCGATGCAATTTATGAAATTTTACAAATTTTGAAAGGTGATTTTTTTTCTCAAATTTCCAAAATTGTGGAAGTTTGAAAATTCCAAATTTTTTGGGGATTTAAATATTTTGAACAATTTTTGAAAACTTGCCCATTTGAAAAATCTGCTAAATTTTGAAAAAAATTATATATTGAAAAATTTATATATTTTCAAAAACTTTTAAAACATAACACAAATTTTTGATAATTGAAAAAATCACAAAAAAAATTAAAAATTTCAAAAAAAAAATTAAGAATCGGAAAATTTTTGAAATCTGCCCGAAAAAATGTTTTTTTTTTAAATTTCAAAACATTCAAAAATTCCAAAAAACCTCGAAATTCCAAACCTTCCAAGTCTCAAAAATTGTGAAGGCGGGTAGAGGGGGTGGGGGAAAAATAGTCATTATTAAGGGTGTGAGGCTAATCGCGGTCTCTTCCCTTTTCAATTTTTTTCTTATTTGGAGGATGCCGAGGTATCTCCAACTGAGGATTTTTTGCTCCCATATCCCAGCGCGAGAAAGATCGAGATCGTTATCGGGTAGCGAAGGGTGATGGAAACTTAGGGATCGGTGTCTCGGTAAAGCATTAAGAAATTACTTTATTTTTTTATTCTCATTCATTTCCCTTTAGGGTATCACTCCCTTTTTTTTACGAAACCGATTTATGATAAAAAAAATCGGTCAAGTTTTCAATGCCTGTTTCTTCCAAATCGGTAGAATTTTTCTAGAATTTTGAATTCGAATTTTCCCAGATGGTTTTCAATTAAATGAACGTGTATTTTTGCGTAGATGTGTGTGCGTGTATATGGTTGGGCGGGTGAGTGGGTGGTGGTGGCTGGCTGGGTGGGCGGGCAGGTGGACGGGTAGTTGTGACTGGGTGGGCGGGCGCTTGGGACTGGGCGGGTAGTTGTGACTGAGTGGGCGGGCGGTTGAGATTGGGCGGGTGAGTGGGTAGGTGTGACCGGCTGGGTGGGCGTGCAGTTGGGGCTGGGCGGAGAGGTGGGCGGGTAGTAGTGACTGGGTAGGCGGGCCGCTGGGCGGGTAGTTGTGACTGAGCGGGCGAGCGGTGAGACTGTGCGGGTGGGCGTGCACTTGGGACTGGACAGGTGGGCGTGCACTTGGGACTGGGCAGGCAGGTGGGCGGGTAGTTGTGATTAGGTCGGCGGGCTTTTGGGACTGGGCGGGTGAGTGGGTGGTTGTGACTGGGTGGGTGGGCGGGTGGTGATGAGTGGGCGGGGGTTATGACTGGGTGGGTGGTTGGGGGGGGGGGGGTTTATGACTGGGTGGGTGGGGAGGGGGGGCTTATGACTGAGTGGGTGGGCGGAGGGGGGTGGTTGTGTGTGTGTGTGTGTGTCCAACGAACCGGAACCTGACATATCCTTTTTTAAAACCCTAATTGAAGCTTCCAGAAAATTTTGAAAAATTCCCAACTTTTGGAGAGATCGGATGCTGAGATTTCGATGCAAAATACGAAATACCGATTTTTTTTGGTTAATAGAAAGGGGAGAATTTTAATCACAACTTTTTTTTCCTACTTCAGCACAAGACCTGAAAACTGATCAGGGTTGGGCTTATCTTGCCGATCGGCACCGGCCGGAAACGATATATATGGTAGAATCAAAAGATGTGAAGCAATCTTGGAAAAAAAAATGGGGTTTTATCTTTTTGACCATTTGTTCATCTCCCCTTTTTCTGCTCAGAACGAGCCGTTGACATTCGTTTTAATTATCCGGTGTTTTTGGGGGTGGGGGAGGGGAGGGGGGGGATAGGGACAGATTGTGTTTGAGCTTGAGGTTTACGATGGGTCCAGCCGGAGAGGGATATTTGATACCGATCTCTCGGGTTTCGATGGGGAAATTTCAGCCCTTTATACAGGGTCCTTGGGCCTTAAGGAGTTAAATACTTGATTGAATTGGAAAAAAATGGCAAAATTTGTGGGTTGTTGGGAAATTTGAAGAATTCCAGCGATTTTGAGAATTCGAAAATTTTGTGAAAATAACAAAAAAAAAATTTGATAAATTTTGAAAATTTTGAAAATTTTGAAAATTTTGAAAATTTTGAAAATTTTGAAAATTTTGAAAATTTGAAAATTGTGAAAATTTGAAAATTTTGAAAAATTGAAAATTTTTGAGAATTTGAAAAATTTGAAAAAAATGAAAAATTTGAAAAAAAATTAAAAATTCGAACAATTCAAAAGATTTTAGAAAATTTTCGGAATTTTCGAAATTTTTAAAAATTGGGAACAATTTGAAAAATTTTGGAAATTTTAAAAATTTTGAAAATTTGAAAACTTGTGAAAATTCGAAAAATCCTGCTTGGCCAGCTGGTAGCCACTACCAAGCCTCAAGTATTTGGAAGTTATCACGTAGCACTGAAGCTTATTGAGTCGAGGGTACTCGAGCCCACCGAAGTCATCAGTGATCAGCAGCTTCTCCATACGTGAAGTACCGTAATCTCGAGATGTAAAGAGTGGGGTATAGTCCCCGGAGATTCTTGTCCGTGGATCGACGAGGGAAACTTTCATATTATTCGCTGAATATCTAAGACACTCCATTCCGCTCACCGCCATTCCACTGTCCACTGCCCTACAAATTTGAACATTTCAAATTTCGCGGGCTTTTTTTTGCCAGGAGCCAACTTCCTCCCGCGCCGCGAAAACTGGTAAAAAACTTTTCTTCCGCGACTCCAATTACCCCTAAAAGATGCCATTTCCCTCTGATTGTCCACCAGTACCAAGATTGACAGGTGCAGAAGGCAATAAACACTGGGTGGTTCACCACTCCCAGGAAATGCCCTGGCGGTGGCCACCTGAAAGCGCCGTTTAAAAGACTCACCCATTAACCCAACAATGTCATTACATTTTAACGAGTCTCTCAATGCTCCATCATCAGTACCAAAGTCACATGTTTCAAGCATAAAACTTGCTCCCCCCCCCCCCCCACCCCCCCCCCCCCCCCTCCACCCCCCCCCCCCTCCCACCCACCCAGCATCCTGCTCCAATGCATTATCGCGATCTCTCATTTTCTCTCGCTCTCGATGAATTAGTATGGGTGAAGAAACAAAAGCAAGATGATAGGCAGTACCAGCCAATGGAGACGAAAATAAGGAGTGGTGATTTTTTTTTTTTTTTTTGGACCTAGAGGGAGAGAATAAAAAAGAAGGAGTCACCGTGGCGCCACACGTCCAGCTTGTTTTGCCCAGCCTCCCGTGTGCTGTTTTCGCCATATTTTTTTTTTACCTTTATCTCAAGTTAAGGAGTTTTTAGGCTCCTTGCCTTTTTTTTTAAGTCTCTGCCTCTGTACTTGGCTCTCCCCCCCCCCCCCCCCCCCCCCCCCGCGGTTTTTTTTATCGATGTCTTGGAAGTGGCGAGGTTGACAACTAATTTTTGCAAATTGCGTAGTTTTGCATTATTTTTGCTACCTATTTGGGACACACACACACACACACACATACAAAACGTCAGCAATTGATTTGGGACGTTGAAGCGTGAAAGAGGGCAAAATTCCGAGTCGAAAGTTCCTTTGCAACTTTTCTGTAGGACGCTCCCCCGTGAAGTTATTGGAGTCTAAAGTTGAGCAGTTCTAGCACGGAACTGTTCCTGGAACAATTCCGAGATCTTAATGTTCATCTGGAACAGATGTTCCGACTGTTGTTCCACCTGGAGCGATTTCCGGAATTCAACTTTCATCTGGAACCGTTCCTGGAACGGTGTTCTGGAACTGAGAGTTCACGTGGAACGGTCTCCGGAACTGAGGGTCCACCTGTAACGGTCTCCAGAACTGAAGGTCCACCTGGAACGGTTCCCGGAACTAAGGGTCCGCCTGGAACAGTTCTCAGAACAGAACTCGTTCCTTCATGGGAAACAATTCTGGGAACTGGTAGTTCACTTGGAACCGTTCTCAGAATTGGAACCACTGTTCCACTTCAAACTTCAATCACTTCAAGTGAAGGAACCGTTCCAAGAATTCCAAATGCGTTCTGGGAACTGGTCCAGGTGGAACTTCAGTTTTGGTCACCGTTCCAGGAACAGTCGTGCACAGAAGAATAAGTGTGTTCTGGGAACTGATCCATATGGAACTTCAGTTTTGGCCACCGTTCCAGGAACAGTCGTGGACAGAAGAACAAGTGTGTTCTGGAAACTGATTCATGGGGAACTTCAATTTTGGCCACCGTTCCAGATGGAACTTCAATTCTAGAAATGGTTCCAAGAATCTCTCCAAGTGGAATCACAGTCGCATGATCTGTTCCAGATGAACATTTAGTTCTTGGAACTGTTCCACGTGGAACTCCAAGTGGCCAATGGGCTAACCAGTACTAGAACCGTTCAACTTCAAAATTCAATAACTTCGCGAACACCAATGGCGGGAAATTCAAATTACTTCCCAGAACACAACCTATATACCCTAATATACTAAAAACAACTCATTAAAAAATCAATTTGAATAATTATCACGTGTTTATTCACAGTCAAACTGCTCCGTCATTATTCAGCCGCCATTCTGTTTTTACAAAAAAACAAAAATTTGTAATTGTTTTTTTGCAACAAAAATTTGTACATTTTTTTTTGCAAAAAAAATTGTAAATTTTTTTTTTGGCAAAAAAAAATTTGTGAACTTTTTTTGTTGCAACAAAAAATTTCTCAATGTTTTTTTTTTTGCTTTTAATAAACTTCAAATATTTTTTAAGTTTTTTTTTTGCAAAAAAAAATTGTTAAATTTTTTTTTTAGTTTATTTTTTAATTTTTCCTACAATTTACTGAAATTTTATTTTCATGTGACACTGATATTTTTCAATATAAAAAATGCGATCTCAAGGAAAATTCCATCCTCACTTCCATCGATACCATCGCCATTCTCCCAGCATCACTTGGTCCATAGCATCAAGCTGAATAGGTAAACGTTATACGCACATTGGTACGTGTGTTGTTGTCCTCGGCGTACACCACACGACTCATGTTCCTTAACCATGTACGGTGGGGGGTGCTGGGAGGAGGCGCGGGAGGGGGAGGGGGGGGGGGTTAGGGAGAGACGGAGAACCAATATCTCGAAGAGCGAGTGGGACAGATGATGTGGAAAGTGCGCGGTAAAACGCCTGCGAGGCGGGAAAAGATACCGACGAAGGTGATCCGCTGGAAAAGAACTATTGGAGTGGGGGCAAGAAAGTTTAATACTTGTTTTCTGCGCAAATCACCAATATAAGCCCATTGCGCATTACGTACATATTGCGCATTCCGCGCAGGAAATATTTTTTTAAAGCCAATAATATTTACCCGATTTTTCGGCAAGTTATTGTATTGACCCCTCAATCGATTTTGTTTATTTCGATTCGTAACTAGGGTTTTTAAAAATTTCTATGCGTGTGTGTGTGTATGTTTGTATGTGTGGAATCGGAATTTTCCGTTAGCGATTTATCATGAACGGACCGAACGAGCTGGGAACATGGAAGTCTCATTCGGAGCGACTTCAAGGAACTTAGATCGGATTAATTTTTGGTTTAAATTGACCGAGCCGTTTTTTTGTTATTAACAATTGAATTGTTTACAACGCTCTATTTCAAAAACGGTAAGAGATACGGCAAAAAGTATTAAGCAGAATTTGCTCTGTGAGTGGAAATGCATATTTGATTTCTTATCACTTTTTTCCATAGTTGTCATAATTAAGGAGGTATGACGGGTTTAACCCTCGAGCGTTCCCACCCCTATTGGCGTCTCACTCCCACTCCAGTAACGCGCATAATTCTCGTCCTCGCGCTGACTATGCGGCTAGTCGAATATTCATAATTATCTGCTTGATAAGTGGCATTGAAACATTTTTCGACGGGCGGAGACATATGCGCAGGCTGGGTGCGCAGTAGCCCACTGCGCAGCCGTTCCGGTTTTTCGTTACGGGAGAATTTTCGAGGTTTTTTTTTTAATGGTCTGTTAAGTATACCAAAATTATTGCCAACAAATTCTGAATCGATGTGTGTGTGTGTGCGTTTTTTCCGCTTCCAAAAAAAAAAAATTCAAAATTGTTGATAAAATTCCAACTTGTGGAATGTCAAAACAAAATTTTTTCCGTCATGAATAATGATATTGTGTCCCATTGGAGAAATTCTGTGAATAGTCAGTTTTTATTTTTTGTTTTGGTCGTGGGCGGAACCTTTTGTGGCTCTTGGGGCGTCAAATTTGGTTGAAAATCAAATTAATCTTGTGGCACCTTCCACCCCCGCCACTTTTTTTTTCGGCTGTCCCGCGGCGCGGCGGAGGGGGGGGGGGAGCGCGGCGCAGTGGAGTGGGGGTTGACTCTGTCTCATTCTATTGCAAGGGGGGACGTGAGAAGGATTGGGCAGCCGGAGGTCCGGTTTGGTTATGTTGTGGTGCTGAGGCGAGAAGAGAAGGTGGCGCGCAGCAACAAAGACGCCTTTGGGGACTACTGAGGTGGTTCTCAGGGACGGACGTCTCAGACACCTGATATTTATTCTTTTCACCGGGACGCTGCCGATTGCAGCGGCGGGAGGGGGAATTTTGGGGTTGGTGGGGAATCTTCAAGCTTCCTGCGTTTTTCTTTATTATTAGTTTTGCAAGTTTGGAAATTTGAAATTTCGAAGCAATCTCTATATTTCTCGTTAAGGGACGTGCTCGATTTCTTCGATAATCGATATTTTGCGAGATACCAATTGCATTGTATCTCGATGTTATAGTTTCAACTAATTTTTCCTCGATTGTATCGACTGTATCGATTTATATCGATTGTATCGACTTATATCGATTGAATCGATTTATATCGACTTCTATCGATTGTATCGACTTATATCGATTTATATCGATTGGCTCGATTTATATCAATTCGATCGATTTATATCGATTGTATCGACTTATATCGATTGGATCGATTTATATCGATTGGCTCGATTTATATCGATTGGAGCGATTTATATCGATTGGATCGATTTATATCGATTGGATCGATTTATATCGATTTGATCGATTTATATCGATTGGATCGATTTATATCGATTGGATCGATTTATATCGATTGTATCGATTTATATCGATTGTATCGATTTATATCGATTGTATCGATTTATATCGATTGTATCGATTTATATCGATTGTATCGATTTATATCGATTGTATCGATTTATATCGATTGTATCGATTTCTTATCGATAGCATGGATTTCCCTAGTTTTATCGATTTTATCGATTGCAACTGATCAAGGTCTCGACCAGTCTGCAAATGAAAATAAATCACGTCTCGGTAGAAATAGAAAAAAATGTGTACGAAGACGCGCCAAAGACACCGCGCTATAGTATATATCGTCTGGAAAAAAACGAAATATCCCATGAATATAAATTTGGAAAAGAAAATAATGCTGGCGTTGGAATGGTCTTCTGCTTCTTCTTCATCTTCGCTCAGTAGCTTTTTTTATTTGGGGAGAATACTTTTTTGCCGGTCTACTATGCTCTTTATCTTTCTGCTTCTTTGCCACACGATCTTTCTTCAACACTGATTCTGACACCCTGTATAACGCGTGAGTTACCACCTTGGGAATTCACTTTCTCGTGGCTTGCGACACAAATTTTATTTTTTTCGTCATTCAAACTTTCAAAATTTTGGGGCTTTTTCCTTTTTACATTTGCAGGATTTTTCAAAATTTTTGCGTTTCGAAAATTTTTGAATTTTACCATTTCGATTTTTTTTCAATTTGGATGAAAACTCGAAATTTTTCAATTTCAAAAATTTGGAGATATTGGAAATTTTTAAAAATTTTGAAAATTCTGAAAATTTTCAAAAATTTCAAAATTGTTTAAAACTAAAAAAAATTCAATAATTCTCAAAAATTCTCAAAACTTCTTTAAAATTTTCAAAATTTTTAAAAATTATCAAAAATTATCAAAAATTTTCAAAAAATTTCGAAAATTTTGAAATTATCAAAAATTTTCAAAAATTTTAAAAATTTCATAAATTTAAAAAAAGTCAAAATTTCAAAAAGTCCAAAATTTTCAAAAATTCCAAAAATTTTCAAAATTTCCAAAAATTTTAAAAATTTCAAAAAGTCCAAAATTTTGAAAAATTAGAAAAGTTTTCAAAATTTTCAAAAATTTCAAAATTTTCAAAAAATCCAAAAATTTCAAAAATTTCAAAAAATCCAAAATTTTCAAAATTTTCAAAAATCCAAAATTTTCAAAAATTTCAAAATTTTCAAAAAATCCAAAATTTTCAAAAATTTCAAAATTTCCAAAAATTTCAAAATTTGCAAAAAAAAAATGTCAAATTTTGACGTATGCTCCTCATCAATGGGAAGGCCTTTCGTTCAAGTTGACCGACACCTGGGTCTCCGGTTCGACGACCGGCTGCCTATTACGTCACCATAGGACCCGCCCCATGCGCCTGCGCATTTTCCCCATAAAAAACGGGCCCCGCTCACTCAACCGCGAAATTGTTTCGAGAAATCCAGATGCGTGCAGCAATCTCCACAATTTTTATTGCTTTTCTAACTAATTTGTGATTTTTCAAAACTTGAAATTTGGAAAAAAATTTTTACTAAATTTTCAAAAAATGCCGCCAATTTTTTTTCATCCAATTTTTTCGAAACTCCAGTTTTTGCAAAAACTCAGTTTTTCTAAAAAATTGTAAAAAAAAAAAAAAAAAATTATAAACTCAAATTTAAAAAAAAAATTGGATTTTTTTTTTTTTCAAATCTTGCATTCCCATTGGCCATCATCAAAAATATTTTACTCCAATTGAGTCAACTGAGGCCGATTAACGTTCACCTGATGGCCCATTGGCAAAAACCGCGAAATTTCTTCAGCGGCCGTTGTTTCAGTCGTAAACAGTACAGCTTTCGCTTTTTTGGCGACAAAATCCGTCGAATCCAATCATGGGAACGCTCTGTCGGTTCAGAATAAAGCGAATAGTTTCATGATGGACCTTAAGGTAGAATCCCATGTTTTTCCCAAGTAATTTTAGTTCATAGGAAGACCGAAGGAATTTAGCGAAATTCTTCTTTTTTTTTTCTCCTACAAAATGGTGAGTTTCGCCAAATTCCCTAGAGTAAGAAATGGCTGCACCAATTTATTTCTAAATTCGTAGAGGAATATTTTACGTGCGTATGTACTTGTGTGTGTGTGTGTGTGTGTGGAAATCGGAGCGTTGTCCCAATTGATAACTGGGACATTTTCCATTGTTGTGGGAAATGGGACATGTCCCATTTCGAAAAATGGGACGTGTCCCATCTCACAATTTGGGCATGGCCCATTTCAAAAATTGGGACATGTCCCATTTCGAAAAATTGGGGCATGTCCCATTTCAAAAAATTGGGACAGGTTGAATTTGAAAGACGGTGACATGTCAAATTTCACAGATTGGGACAAGGCTAATTTCAAACTTTGGGCTGTGTGCTATTTCAAATATTGGGTCGCGTCCCATTTTGAAGGTTGGTCAATGTCACATTTTGAGGATTGGGACATGTCCCGTTTTACGCACTCTGTGTGTCCGACTCATTCATCATTGGCACGTGTCCCATTTGGCGAATTTCAATATGTCCCATTTTTGGAATTAGGGACATGTCCCAATTTTGTCGATTTGATTGCGTCCCATTTTTTAAAATAGGACATTCTCCATTTTGAGAATTTGAGCGTGTTCAATTTTGAGAATTGGACCGTGTCCCATTTTCGTAATGGGACATGCCCCATTTTCAGCATTTAACCTAGAGAATTCTTGAAATTGGACCATGTCCCATTTTGAGAGTTGGACCCTTCCCAATTTGGAAAATTGGGACATGTCCCATTTTCATTTTTGGGACATGTCCCACTTTGGGGTTACGGCACAGCCCATTATCAGATTGGAACGCGTTAGTTGGGACATACTCTATTTTTGGATTCCGGCTTGTCCCAATTTTAAATTAAAAAAAGCAGAATTTAGGGTTTTTCGTTATTTTGAAATTTTAGACCTTGAATATTTTTGCCATAAATACAATCGCTTCCGACATGTCTCAGGAAAGATATCAGCTCTTTTTTTTCACCAATTAACTAACAATTTTCCTCATTTTTATTTTTAATGTTACAGCGGCCATGAAGACCATGAGAAATCTTCTCACTCTTATATTTCTTGGAACGCATCTAACCACTCTTCTGGCGCATCGTGAGCACAAGGTTTGTTGAAAAAAGAAAAAAAATTTGTTCGTAGTTTCCCAACTTTTTATTTTTTATTTTTAATTTCAATCATTTTTTTTTTTTTTTTATTAAATATATTTCAAATTTTACAAAAATTATCAGAAATGTTCCAAAAAAATTTCAAAATTTTCCGTAATTTTTTTTTTGAAATTTGAAATTTGAAATTTGAAATTTGAAATTTGAAGTTTGAAATTTGAAATTTGAAATTTGAAATGTGAAATTTGAAATCTGAATTTTAAAATGTACAAAAAAAATTCCACTAACAATATATAATAATTTAGGTTCACAATATCGTTCTATATCCGGACAAGCACAGTTGGTGCAAGACAACACCAATAAAGCAGGTTGTCACATGGCCCCAGTGTTCATCCCAGGAGTTGGATAACAACGTATGCGTTGGAGCATGTTTCTCTTATATGGTACCACACAGCGAGCCCTCAGCTCCAGGCGACCTTATTAGGCCTTACTGCGACTCCTGCCAGCCCCTGGACAGTGTCTGGCATACGGTAAGTTTTTACCATCATTGTCGATCATCCAATTGTTCCCAAGCGCCTCCTGCTCCATTTTGCCATTAAATAAAAAACTATAAAGCTACACACACACACACGAACATGCGCACCCACACACAAATCCTACGAAAACAATATATATATTGATTTAGATTATATTCATGGAAAACGCCTCGAAACGCTCTGATCCAGGGAAAAAATCGATTTTCCAAATGTGGCCGGAAAACAATATTTTTTCAACCGGAAGTTGAAAAATATTCATGCCACGATGTTGTGTAGGTAGTGTAGATGTGCCCTAATCAATAATATTTGGTATTTGGTTGATGATGGCTGTGATATTAACGGATACGAATTAGATGATTTCAAATTCTTATGAGACCACTTGCAAGCCGTTATGTACAAAATATTTAGTTATGGCAGAAATATTCAATAATTAACAGAATGAATATTTAATATACTGGCGATTATTGAACCCTCGATCGGTCGGACCAATGGCCTGTGTGTGTGTGTGTGTGTGTTATCCATCTTATGAATGCCATCGGAATGATACAACAGAAAAAATCGATTATCTCGTTAACAAGTGGATTTCCACTAAAGTGCCGTTTTACATTTTTTGTATAGAATTTCATTTCCGATCTAAAAACTCTTACCTATTTTCCTCCAAACTGTTTCGTTAACAAGATAGATTAAAAAATCGGTAGCTTGATCTAATAACTTAAACTGCTGGCCCCATTTTTACTAAATTCCTTTCGGTTTTCTATTCATAAAAAAAAATCAAAGCCTTTTTAGACTTTTTAGGGGAAATCATTCAACAAAAAAATGGTCACACACAAACACACACACAGATTATTCTGGAATGACGTAGCACGCCCAAGGAGAATCTTTTTTGCTTTCATGAATAGTTGACCTTGGAAACTGAAACATTGGAATCATCAAAAGAAAAAATTTAATTGTTATTGACTTGAAATGATGACATCATTTATTTATTCATCCTCTTCACACCAAAATTTCGACCAGCAACCATTGCATGATCCATGTAAATGTATCGTCCAATGGCTCCATTTTCGCAAACATGAATTTATTTTCGTACACCTGCCGAAAATTCATTAAGCTTCAAATCCAAAAAATAATCATCCCACAATGTTCTCCAACTAATCCTGAATCATCCTAACCAAGAATATCCGGAATTGGTCTAATGATGGCGGTGATATTTGCGGATTCGAAACAGGTAACGTAGCCCCTCGAATGCTGCTTCTCCAAATATTCTTTTCTAATTTGCTTTTCAGGTCACCCTCGACTGCAAAGATGAGGACAACAATCCAATCACGATGCAGAAGAAGGTTCAAATAATAACAAACTGCTCGTGCTCCTCCTGCATGGAAACATCCCGAATAAAGCCGGACTACAACACCCTTCTTCGAACCCTAGCTGAAGAGGACAAAAATGCTAATATAATTCACGAGACACCAGATTTGTTGCTGGACCCTAATCTCAATTCGTCCAAGAACACAACTAAGGATACCCTGCAGGTAGGTTGAAAGCAATTAGCCCTGGCCATTGATTAGTTACTGACGCCATCGACTGGTGGCAGCACTACCCTCCATACCTTGGTAGGCCACCGAAACCCTGATTGTGACAAGACGGACAGTCACAAAAGTACGATTATTTCGAGAATGGTTGGAGTTAGAGAAAAATTGTACAAGACTTTTTTGTCGGCCCTGAAATTCCCTACAAAAAAGGCTCTATAAGATTGTCCGCTAAAACCGCTCGTTAGGCAATGGCTGCTGTCTGCTTAAGAGACCAAGAAGCAGCTAGCACCTCCTTGCTCATCAACTTGCATTTCAGGTGACAGACAAGTTCATGCAGCTCTTCAAGCAGATGAAGGAGAAGGAGAAGATTGATCAGGCAGAAGCTAAGGAGCTGTTTGCTGAATTTGAAGAAGGTGGTGATCTTGGTAAGCTCCAGGAGATTCTGAAGAAGTATGAGCACGTGGAGGAGCATCAAAAGCACCACAGCCACCACAAATTGGAGAAGACCCATAAAGATCCAACTGAGACAAGTCCTGTCCACCATCCAAATCTTCACAGAGGACCTCATCATTCTCTGGTTCTTGATTCAGATGTTAAGGAAAAAATTGACGTGGAGCCTCATTATCTTCAGCCTGCTGTTGCTGGACAGGAGATCAGTTATCATGACACTGGTGTTGTGGATAAAAATAAAGACAAAAAAGACTTCATTTAGGAATTTCTCCAGCAGAAACTACGATTTTGGGCCGTTCATATGAAAAGGGCCCACTTTGTCGATTGTTGCTTTTCGAGATAGCGACGTCTTTCCACTTGACATCATTGATATAGGTCAAGATTATATATCACTCAATACCGACAAAGTGGGCCCTTTTCACCTGGAGGCTCATTTTACTCATGATTTGGGAGGAAAGGTTAGGACATCATCTTATGACACATATCAGTAGTCGGCAATTTATCCGGGGTAAATTACCGATTAGTGGTAATTAATCGATGATCGGTATCATACCGATCGTCGATAAATTGCCGATCGCCGATATTTTACCGATCGTCGTCAATTTGCCGATCGTGATTAATTCATCGAACGTTGATCATGTACCGATATAAATTAATTATCTTAATTAGGTCTTCTGGCAGATAATTTACCGATCACAGATCAAATACCGGTTTTTGATTCTGGAGAAATACCGATTTTCGTTACATACCGATCGTCGATAATTTGCCGATCGCCGATATTTTACCGATCGCCGATATTTTACCGATCCTCGTCAATTTGCCGATCGTTAATAAATCATCGAACGTTGATCATGTACCGATATAAATTAATTTTCTTAATTAGGTCTTCTGGCAGATAATTTACCGATCACAGATCAAATGCCGTTTTTTGACTGGAGAAATACCGATTTTCGTTACATACCGATCGTCGATAATTTATCGGTAGCAACCCAAATACCGATCGTGGATAATTTGCCGATCGCCGATACTTGACCGATCGTCGATAATTTGCCGATCGCTGATATTTTATCGATCGTCAATCGAATTTTTCGAGTTTTTTGAGGTTCAAATCCAATTTTTTTTTGATCAATTTCTAAATTAAATTTTGGTCAATTTTATTGGAGTTCCATATCATTGATATTTGATACCCAATCAATCGAGTTTGATAAGGGGCGAGTAGTTATAAGCTAAATGTCACGTTAGGTCGAACTAAAGAGAAAAGGAAAAAAATTTTAATATATTTAATGACGTTTATTTGTTAGGAATGATATTTAAACAATTTGTAATTATCAACTAATGGCGCATCAGCGTCTGTAATTTTATATATTTTCGTTTTTATTATCTAGATGGATTTCTGTAGAAAGTGAGTACAAAGTGCGCACAGTTGAATAAAGTGGAATGTAAAAGAGGATCGTTAAGAATTTTTTTCTCTCTCCGAGTCGAACTAGTTTCACTCGATAGACTTTACACTTTCTTGGATCGTTGGTTCTACTTTATCAGGTTTAGTTGTTTATGGAGTACTAAGTCTGTGGAGTCCCCCTCTGTGTGTGTGTGTGTGTAGTCAAAATCTCTCACAAACGCTTTCTCATGCGCCAATTATGCAATCACCCTCAATATTTATAACGAAATATTTCGAAAACGAATGATGATAGAGAAAAAAAGTTTAAACAAATTTTGTTCCTTGCATTAAAATGCACATTTTATGTTGAATAACTTTTTTTTCTAATGTTCATACTTTAAGAGGAAATGTGGGTGGAAGCATCGCGGACGGCGTGTGAGCGCTTGCAAGCGACCGGCGCGAACTCTACAGCATTTATTGAGAGAACGAGTAGATGTAGAGGAAAATAGTGATAATAAAAAATATTCGGCATGAAAAATTCCATCAGTCAAGTTATATGACTTTTTCCCGTATCTTCAATAGTTTACAACGTATTACAGTTGATGTGCAACGGGGCGATGCGAGTTTGCATTCCGTCCGACATTCAACCGCCATTATCTCAGGAAGTATTACAGATAGCGATAAGGTTCATAGGACCTGAATGATTCTCCATGAAACGACCAATGTTTTTTATTTAGAACTTTTTCTTCTAACTCCATTATTTAATCGAATTGAGTCAAGTCGAAATTATGAAGACCCAAAATTTCTACAATTTATTTTACAGTCTCAAAATCTTCAAATATTTGACGAAAAATGGCCACTATTCGAAAAAGGCGGAATAAAATTTTGAAAAAATTGTCAATTACGAAACGCAACCTTTATCAACTTTCACGTAAATGTCATTTACGCGTTACGGTCATTACATTCTATACATTCATTATACATGAGATACCCAATTTACTTTTCCTGTGAAAATTATTTTAATCTCCAAATTTTGAAATTGTGTACAATTTCTGAATTTTAAACAAAAGTTTCTATCTCTGAAATTTATTTTTTGTTTCGATTTTTCAGTTTTGTTGAATTTTAAGAAAATTTAGGATTTTTCATTTTTCCGAATTTTCCAAATTTTTCCACATTTTCCATATTTTCCAAACCTTCCAAAAGTTTTCACAATTTTCAAAATTTCCCAAATTTTCCACAATTTTCCAAATTTTCCAAAATTAAGCAGATTTTCCAAGGTTGACCAAATTTTCCAAATTTTCCGAATTTTCCAAACTTCTCCAAATTCTCGAAATTTCCCAATTTTCCAGGTTTTCCAAAATTTTCCACAATTTTCCAAATTTTTCCAAAATTTTCCAAATTTTTCCAAATTTTTCCAAATTTTTCCAAATTTTTCCAAATTTTTCCAAATTTTTCCAAAGTTTTGCAAAATTTTCCAAAGTTTTCCGGATTTTTCCAAAATTTCAAGATTTCCCAAAATTTCAAAATTTCCCAAACTTTTCAAAATTTTCCAAAAATTTCCAAAATTTCCCCAATTTTCCAAAATTTTCCAAATTTTCCGAACTTCTCCAAATTTTCCAACAATTTTCAAATTTCCCAAAATTTTCCAAATTTCCCAAACTTCTCCAAATTTTCCAACAATTTTCAAATTTCCCAAAATTTTCCAAATTTCCCAAAATTTCCGGGAAAAAAACCCATGTAAGTAGGGGGTTACTTACATGGCGGATTGTGGGAAGGGGGGGGGGGCTCCTCTCCCCCCCCCCCCCTAAATCCGCAAAAAAACCGGCAAAAAATTTTGCAAATATCAACCCAGACCTGTTCTCCAATTTCAAAAAAGCCCGCGCTTTTCCCAAAAACCTAAATTCAACCCCCCCCCCCCCTTCTAATCAGTGATACATTGATAAGCAAGCTAAACTAGAGGCTCACCGATAAGTACACAACTACAAATTACCACGATTTGAGACTGAACGCCTGTCGGTTAAAATGAAAAGTTGAAATCAGTAAGTTGCGAGTCGTCGATGACATCGGAGGCGCGTAACTTAACAGAATTATAATAATGTAGATCCTCTAACGGCGCTTACGGTTTTTTCGGCTTATTAAAACGCTGATACCGTGAGTTAAGCCTAGAGGATTAATGCTTAATTGAGTTGCCCAGTGTCCCGGACTTCGTGATTTTTATTTTCAATCTTTTCCGCCGGATTTTTGGGATTTGTGACGTGGTAATTTTCGGCCAGCCGAGTTTTAGTGATTTCAGTGATTTTTCTGTTTTTTTGCTTTTTTCAATACTTATATGTGGTGAATTTTATGCTTTGGATACGGCCTCAAAATGGATATCATGGATGGTGAGAAAATTTTTTTTGGGGCATTTTGGAAATTTTGAAAATTTTTGGACAATTTGGAAATTTTTACGTTTTGGGAATTTTTGGAAATTTTGGACATTTCGGAAATTTTTGGGAATTTTTGGAAATTTCGAAATTTTTTGTCATTTTCGAAATTTTTGGCAACTTTGGTCATTTTGGAAATTTTGGAAAGTTTTGAAATTGGTAAAATGAGAAAATTACCAAAATCCCTGAAGTTTTTATTATTTTCAAATTTGGCGGGTATTTTTAAACAAAATTTTTAAAAATGACAATTTTATTTCCCATATTGCGAATAGTACATAGACAGAACATAGAATTTTTATAAGCCACTACCATTGCGGGAAGTTCACAAGAGGGAGAGGGGAGGGGAGGGGGGGGGGGGGAATGGATCGGTGGCGGGGGAACAAGATGGCGGCGGGAGGGGGTATTTATCTCCGATGATGTGACTGTGACTTATAACTACGTACATAATGATTAGTTATTAACGAATATATTGTGTAAGTCTCTAAACAACACGAACGCTTGAAATTGCGCCACTAATACAGGATGCGCGCGCAGCCAACTCTGAATTTAAAAGCCACCTAACCTTCAAATTGCCTAAAAAAGGAGAATCATTCCCAAAGCTGCAGTGAATACCCTGACGTAGCTATCGATTGCCTAAACGACTTGATAAGTATATCGATTAGCTTTCGAGTGAACTATCGATTTGGTTATCGATACACAATCGACTTGGCAATCGATCGGTTGTCCGTCGATTTCATTTATATGTGAAAGTAATCGAAACACAATCGATTTTGCCGACAGTCGATTGGGTATCGATTAACCTCAATGTGAAACTAATCGATACGCAATCGACTTGGCCTTGGATCGATTGTGTGTCGATTTAAATCGAATTTCTATCTCGTCGAGACACGATCGACTTGGCATTAGATCGATTGTCAGTCGATTTTAACGATATATCGATAATCCAATCGAAATTCACTCGAAAGCTAATCGACATATTGATCAAGTTATGGAATCGAAAGTCGATCGACGGGTTTCGCTGAGATATCGAATGCGGACATCGATATATCTCGATATTATCGAAGGAGTGTAATCGACAGAGACACATAACCAAAATGCATCTCCAAGTGTGATTTCGAGTTCGATTTGAATCGCACCATCGATAATCGATATTTGCCTTCGATACTCGATCTATTTCGATTCCGATTCGTTTCGTGGTCGAAGCTCAATGTATAGTGTGCGGTAGTTAAATCCGTACAAATTTCAATTTGAATTTCCCGCCATATCGTAGTTCCGTCAGATGTCGCGATTGAGGTGCGTCAATGCCATGGGCGTTTAGTAAACAGCCGTAACCTTAGAATAGCCTAGGTGCTACGTACAAGTGCGGAGTACAATCGAAGAGCCGCGATTATTGAAAGCCATCGCGCTGGGGCATTCAGCGACCGAGATCATTCGATTCTTCGGCTAACCGTGATCGACTGTTTATGATGTTGTGGCGAAGTACAATGCTGCGGAGAAGTGCGAAATGGCGGACACAAGCCATTTAGTCCAGAACTGGCTATCAGACAATGCGGACATGTTCTGGTCCAAAGAGTTTTGGCCACCGCCGAGTAGCCCGGATTTGAACCCCCTCGACTACTATGTTTGGAGCGTTGTTGAACGGGCTACCAACAAGTCACGGCACCCTAATGTCGCGTCTCTCCGCACCACTATCGAAGCAGCATTCGCCAATATGTCCAGCGCTGCATTACGGAGTGCGTGCGGCCGCTTCAGGACAAGGATGTCGGCGGTAATTGAGGCCAACGATGGTTATATTGAGTAATTGTACTCCTGACAGGTCACACGAATATTGACTAAAAACATTTTCTTTTACACTTGTACTTTGTGTCAATAAATTATATTTTAAGACAAAGTTCAATTTGTCCGGATTTAAGTGCCGCAGCCTCTATAGCTGTATATACTTATCAACAAACTCAGTATATTGATCTTCCGTAAAGGCCTGTTTTGCTTATAAAGAATTTAGACTTAGATGTCGGATAATAATAGACAAAGTTCGAGGCCCCTCCATTAGGAAATGAAAATAATGTTCCTATTTTTTTTTTCATATCTCTCTATCTCTCTCTTCGGCGACCTTGAGATCGAATTGTTCGATTGATAAAATAATGTCAGGGGTCGAGATATGCATCAATTTATCGAATTGAGCAAGAGAACTTCGCGAAGTGATAAAGTAATTAAGATTCATTTGGCCGAGTTAAAAAATTCTTCGAAAATTATATGTCATGTATATATAATGCTCTGAAAATTTTCCGATTTTTCAATTTTTTTTTCTATGAATAATAACTTTTTTTTTTATTTTTATCTTTTTTTTTTACAATTTTTGCAATTTTTGAAATTGTGAAAATGACGAACGCATTTCTTATTTTCAGTATTTTTATACATATATATATATATTTTCATTAAATAAGCATATATTGTTTTTGGGATGGTTAAATATTTTTTGCAACCGCAAATTTACAATTTTTTTAATTATTAATTTTTTATTATTTTTATGATTCCGGATTTTCCAAATTTTTTCGATGATATGAATCTTTGGAGTTGAAAAAAATATTAGTTTTGAAAAATTTCAAAATTTGCGAACACTTTGAACATTTATTTTCACATAGAGCGCACTTGCCATAGCTCTCCAGTGTGCGGGCAGATGTTGCCGCACAGGCTGAGCTACAGATTCCCCCTCCACACTGGCAATGGGCGTGTCCACAGAAAGAGAGAGACAGTATGTTGCCTCGAGTGAGAATCACGCCTATTGTTCTATCGCTAGCCCCTCCAAAACGTTCATATTAGACCGCCCATGAGCCCACGCGCGACAGTATGCCGCGAAATGCTCACACCCCTCCAGCGCACTTCCTAACAGGGCGTGGAGTGGGGGGCGCACTCCCCTCGCTCGCTGGCGCTGGTAGAGCTACGGAAAGTCCACTGTATTCACGTAGATTAGAACGTTTTTTTGCGCTTTATTGTGATGAATTGTCTTCCAAAATGTGACGTGACCCTACACTCGCAGCGTAACAGCGAATGAAATCGGTCAACTTTGCGATTTTTTTTCTCCGGTTCTAAACGTCAGAAAATTCCAAAATTTTTAGGGTTGTTCAGGCATACATTCTTCTATCAGCCATAAAAATTTCATTCGATTGTATTAACATTTTATGGGCAAGGCATATTCTAAACCTGGCGACTCTCATTTTCGGTATTATTTAAAATCGGTAGGAGTTTACGGAATTTTGTCGACTGTCAATCGATGTGAAAATGGTCTTCAGCCCAAATTACTTATCTTATCGTTTAAAAGCCTATAAGTCGCCGGGGATAACATTTTCTTGGAGGTACTTATCCGAATGATGATAACGATCATTAGTATCAACGGGCAATAACGGTATATGTATGGTCATTATGGAACTTTTGACTTTGGAAGGCCTTCAATGTTATTTGGAAATTTAAGAGCCTCCATTAACGACTACAACATTGTGTTACGATATTATTCTCTTAATTTTCAAAAATCGGTGGCAGGGCTAAATAACACAATACAAAAATAACACAATACCCAAATTTAAAACAAGGACAATTGAACATAACGACAATTCATCACAAGGATAAAGAAATGTGTACTACCGCACCTGTGGTTATAATGTTAATGGTAATATCATTGAACCTTTAAAGTACAGCAGAGCTCCCTTTATTTTCCGAGCTCGGGGAGTGACCTTGAAGCAATTTCGTGGAGAAAAAAATTAGGGAAGCCCCCCACTCTGCCCACTGGTTGGTTGGCGTGGTGGGGGTTAACTAAAATTGCTCTCTTGTCTTGTCTCTTTTTTTTTCTTCCTTTGACCGACATATGGCCCAAGGAATTTTGAATTTTAATATCATTGAACATTTGCAAGGAATTGCACAGAATACTAAATTGTGAAGACGTTGGTTCTTGATGCTTTCGGGGATTGGTATTTTGTAATGGATTTATCTGAATTTTTATGGAATGAAGTAATCTATTTAAGCTCCAACTGCCAATGCGCGCTTTAGTATTGGTGAAAATAATTTTTTAATGTTGACGGAGAGGGTTTGAAAAATTATTAGGATGCAAGTTGAACGATTTTCACTAGCGCGTGAACTTTTTTTCCCGGAAAACATGCGCCAAAGGTGGAGGCTGATTCAGCAGATCAGATTTCTCGGTGGGAGCCAGTTACAGAGAGTTTGCCAATTTTTGTTTTGCATATATATAAGAAAGTATATATATATGTATATACTTTTTTTTTGAAAAATGATTTTTTTTTATTTTTTTTTTGAACGTAAAACGTTTTTTTTCAAATTTTATACACTTCATTTTTTTTTTTTTTTTTATAAAAAATTTAGTCAAAATCTCTAAAATGAGATTTTTTTTTTTTCAACAATCCAAAAATTTCAGTCACGCAAAATTCTTTAATTTCCCAATCACGAATGTTCCAAGTTTGTCCAAAGGTCGCCTTAAAAATAGACGGCCTAAAGTTACTTCGTAATATTGCGCAACATAAAATTGTACCTACGATCACACCCGAGCCCATCCTGCAAATTTGAATTTTTGGGAATCATACATATAGATATATTATGCTAATGGAAAAAACCCGTTTCGAGATTGGCTATTAGCACCGTCGTTGAGCAAGTGGATTTACAATTAATGGCTTCAATAGATATGTTTTTAAACGACCACGGACTCTGTGATCGATAAATCACGGGGTGTTTTTTACATTAACAACATTCTTCATTCCCACACGTGTGTGTGTCTGTATGTTTGTGACCGAAATTTTGAGGGCGGCCTCCTCGCGAACGGCGCGCACGATTGAAACGATTAAGGTCGCAATCGAAGCGTCCCCCACCAACTCTCGCGCTCATTAGATTTCGGTTAAAATCCCTCCACTGCATTAATTGTTATAAACAATTTTAATTGTTTATAACGCTCTTGCGGGCGAGCCGTTGGTGGGACAAAAAAATATGTATAACAAAAGTTGCTCAACGTGTAAAAATGCATATTTTAGGTCTTATGACTTTTCACGCTAGCTCGCATAATTAGTGAGATATTGCAAATTGTTGCTAAAAAAAAAATCAACAAAATTAATCAATTTTCGGAAGGTGCCGATCTACGGGTGCATCTGTGTGTGTGTGTGTGTGTGCAAAATAAGTAGCAAAAATAATGGAATAATGGGCAATGAAAAGCTAGCGGGAAGTTGTTGGTGGGTGGCGGTCCGCGGGTCAAACTCGCGGTTTCATAAAGTCAACACACCGTGTACACTATAAGCGCCGCCTAGTTCTTATATTTGAAGCTACATATGTAGATGTTGAATCACCAATTTCTGGATAATGCTAAGTTTCAAAACTAACATTGTATGTTTATTTCACATAAGAAGTGAGATATTGATCGTAACGCAAATACATCGGTCACGCCAATCTCAAACGAGCTCGGAAATTTATAATTGCCGGAATTTAGAGATCTTCAAGGCCGATCACACAAATTACTATAATTACCGTGGCAAACATTTTTTTCTGCAATTTCCCAATTTTAAAATTTTGTTCCAAATTCTAAGTCAAAAATAATTTAGAACAAAAAACAAATTATCAAAAAAACGATTCCGTTAAAAAAAAAAATTCAAATTTTCAAACTTCTCTAATTCACCAATTTTTCCCGCCAAATTTTTCCAGCCTAGGTTATAAAAATTCTTTTTCCGCACACCAAAAAAAAAAAAAAAAAAAAGAAAAAAACATGCAATAATTTTCAAACTCCCCTGTCACCACGTGACGTTTAAAAAAGCCCGCCAAAATTTCCGGAAGTGCCGGACTTCCCCAATCCTCAAAAATTTTAATAATTCCGCGAAATCCGTATTTAATCTCTGCCCACACAACTTCGGCGTGACGTCACTCCTAACCGTCATTTGTCGTCACAAAAACGCCCCCCCCCCCTCCCGCGCGTCGCCGCCAAACGTCTGTGCCCGCACAACTAAAATCGAGACTTCACTGCATGCCAAAAATTGCACACACACTTGTCATAGTCCGCTCCGAGTTTCCCGGTACCCCCACTCCCCCCCCCCCCCCCCACCACCCCAAGCGCTCGACACGTGCGCGATGGCAGCCCCGGCTTTCCTCGCCGCTGCAATTGAGCTGCGCGCGCACGCCAACGCATCAACGACCCGAGCACTTCCGAAAATTTCCGAACTCCCCCCCCCCATGTGCTCTAGGCCAATGTCATATAGCTATGCGACCCGAAATAAACGCAAAGATTGACTCACGCGCGCCCACTAACACATTCAAACGCGAGGGATGTCGCCCGAACATATCCGAACATGTCCGAACTTCCCCCACCTGGCGCGCGCTCGGTTAAACTCACGGATAGTCACTACAAGGTAATTCCGCGAATCAAGCTGCGCGCGCATACCAACACAGTCAAATGACGCGCCCCGCATGTAGGCACGAGCCCCACCGATCATCGCCGAACAGTTCCGAACCTCCCCCTCCCCCCCGCCCACCCCCCACTGCCCAACAAACTCGCAATTTCCCCCGAAAAACGTAATGCAAGAATCGAGCTGCGCGCGCATCCCAATACATTCAAATATTATTCCGGCATCTGGCGCCGAGCATTGCCGAGCGAGTACGACGTTGGCCGACGTCAGTCTAGACCGAGGACGAATGATCCGCCACACGGGATTTTACTAGAGCAGTGAAATTCGAGACCTCGAGGGCTAAACAGTGTACGAAAAATTTATTCCCAAGATTCTTTCCATTTTCCCAATATTCCTAATTCAGATTAAATCAATTAATCAGTTGTTTTTTGAATACATGAAAATCGGCGCGTCAAGTGTTGCGCAGTGGTTTTGAACAAGTGGATCAGTGCACGTTTTTTTTTTTGTCTCGCCCCTCTACCCCCGTAATTTAATGAGAAATTGCAATTGTTCGTGGTAATTAATCATCCGTCAGTATGAATAAAATATTGGGAATGAACTATTGCACAGTGTTCTCTGTTCTTAGAAGTCCCGAGGCGGGTGAATCATTAAAGCGAATCGTTTGAAAAAATTTATTGATTACCCAAAAAAAAAAAAAAACAAATTGGCGGCAAAAACTTTTTTTAGCGACTCCATTTTGAGCAGACCCATTTTCGCCATATCTAATTATAGAAGTGATTCAAGTGGAATTTTTTTTTTTTAGTGGACCCGCCTTTTTTGGTTACGTAAAAAAAAAACTTATTTCCCCATTTCCAGTTTATCGATTCCCAGAAGTTTACGTGGTAACGGCCGCTCCAGAAACCCTCGGATTTATTGACAATTGCAGAACGCGCTATTATTATAGTGAAGTGAATATCAAAATCTAGTGACAAAAAAATTACCAGAAAATTCCCCAGACGCTGTCACTAAAATTTGAATTTTTCCCGCGCAAAAATTACTAAATAAAAAAGTTTCCACACTGTTCTAAAAAGTCCCTAGAGTATCTAAAAAAGTCCCAAGACCCCCCATAAATTTACTGCAAAAGTTACTAGACACCTGCAAAAAGTCCCTAGATCCGAAAGACGGCGCAGGCGCACTACTTCCCCTAACCTAGTGATGTATTTACGGCCATTTGAAAAAGATTGTCAACACTTCCAAAGCACCAATCGATCACCGCAATCACCTGTAACCCCTCAACTTGCCGACGAAACTAGCCAATTGTGCACGGAAATAACTAAATCTAGGGAATTATCACGCGGCATGAGTGCGAGTGAGCGCGCAATAACAACCCCAAGAATTGGCTGGAGAAAATTGACCGATCCTGGTGACTGACACAACGATAAACAAGAAATATTACCGATACGATAGCATAACCTATACAATCAATCGGTAAAATTGTTATCATTATTGCCAATATTGTGCAATAAATATTGTTTTTTTGTTGATGCACTGATGGAATCAATTGATCAATTAATATTGATTGATGATATGATGAGAATTGTGATAATGGCGGGTAATCGGTGTCGGTAGCAGACGGGGTTCATTGATTGGTTAAAAGTGAGGATCACGTGACCTTGGTTGAAGGATCCAGAGAGTTGGATCCTGATTGATCGATCTATCGGAGATTGATTGGAATTTGGACTGGGTGCCTTGCAGATTGATTGATCCATCATTGGAGTTCTACTTGGCCCGATGCGCATGCGCGCAATGTCGCAGTTGTTGTGTTGACCGCAAGTCGGTTCAAATCGACTTCAAATTTCCCGCCAATGAATTTGATTGGCGCATACACTATAATCAACTCAGCAATTCACAGGAAATCCGGATTGATTGGAAAATATTTAATGCAATTTGGGAATTGGAAAATTAATTCGAAATCGGTGAACCGGAAGTGGTGTGCGGAAATTGTTAATTAATGCAAAATCAAAAGTTGTACTTGAGCCATACACAACCGGAAGTTGTAATCTTTTGGAAAATTAATTGTTGGTGGACAATAATAGGTGGGGAGGTGTTTAGAGGTTAGGTTAGGTTAGACAAGGGAGTTCCTAGGGAGTTCTAGGGAATTTAGTGGTTAATGAAAGAGTGATCCAAAGATTAGGATAGTGCCAAGGGATTTAGGGATTTTTTTTTGGGGGGATTGGTGGGGGAAAATGCCGGCAACACCCAATAAGCTCAATTTGAGCTTTTCGAAAAATGCGTACAGCGTTTTTGGCGGGCGCAGGGACGGAAGTGGGGAGGAACAGAGAACTGAACAGAAAACTGAATTGTTAGAGGGTAAGCAATTTTATAAATGGAATTGACAATTTTTTCTAGGGATTTAAAAAAAAAAAATTTTTTTAATTTTTTTTTTATTTTATTTTATTCTATTTTTTTTTGTGGGAAATTTTGAAAGCAGTGGTCTCAGTATATTTTTTTTGGTTTAATTTGAAAATTTGGAGGGTAGAGTCGGGTATTATGGGACAGTGGGTATTATGGACCACCCTAATCTTAAGTGCAAAATGACATGGGGGACTTTTTCTTTTTGGTTTTAGACTTCTGTTAATAGATTTTTGACTCAAAATTTGAAATTGTGATTTTTTTTTTACGTGGTTTTTTGATGGGATGTTGTTTTTGCAGGAAGCCGAGGCAATGGCCTTTTACATCTTAAAAATGGGGTGGACTATATCAATCCGGGGCAAGAAGACCAGATGGAAATTTATGGGTAATTATTACCTGGAAAATATAATTTTTAATATTTGAAAAAAAAATTGAATTTGTCAAATTTAAAGAAATTTGATATTCTCTTTTCAATTTTTTTTTTATGAAAAACAATTTACAGTAAAAAAAAAATTGTAATAGCAAAAAAAAGTAGAAGACTCTTTCGTCGATTTTGGGTCGGAAAAGTCAAATTCATTTTTTTCGATTTTGGCCAAATTTAACATTGGGGTCTTATGGGGAGGCAAACTTAAATTTTTTAAAATCCAATTTTTGGCCCCGTGCACGTTTATACTATCCAATTGGGATCCCTAGAAGACAATTACAAATTACATTTACAATTTTTAAAAAATAAAGTTACAAAGTAAGAAAAAAAATCTCAATTGCAAAAAAAATTATTTTCAGATACAAACGCAATAAAGTACACACTATCATCACCTGGTTCCTGATTGTAATAACCGCTGGTCTACTTCGATTAGTCTTCCATTGGATTCCCCATTTGATGCTCCTGTCAACTCATTCCAAGTGTCCCATGGACGAGGCAGAGACTGTTCTGCTAATCGAACGATTTCAGGGAAAACATACGAGTTATTACGTGAAAAAATTGAAAACGATGACTGCAAAAGAAGTTTCGTAAGTATTAAAAAAAAAAGAAAAAAAAACAATACTACTTTTTTTGTCGTTTCAAAAACGTTACACAAACGTTTCAAAATCGTTACACAAACGTTTCAAAAAAGTTACACAAACGTTTCAGAAACGTTACACCAACGTTTCAAAATCGTTACACAAACGTTTCAAAATCGTTGCACAAACGTTTCAAAAACGTTACAATCGTCGGAAAAATAAATTACTATATTATCGACTGTAGGTCTGTTTTTTTATCCGAAAAAAACAATTTTATTGACACAATTTTATTTCATAAATTCATGTTTTTGTTGAAGGAAAAATATCGACGAAGATTCTCTGATTGATGAGCCCTTCTCCGATGCTGGAAGCTTGGATAGCATCTCGGTTGGTGGGGAAGAGCCCATGTTATCTGTACATGTGCATGGCGGTCAATTTAAACGTAAGTCAAATTTACAAAAAAAAAATATTGATTAATTTTTTTTTTTGTAATATATTCACATTTTTTTTATTTACAAAATTGTGAAATTTAATTTTTTTTCCATTCACGAAATTCTGATTTTTTTGTTCAATTTCCAAAATTCTGAAATTCAAAATCAAAATTTGTCAATTTTTTTTTCATCACATTTAAAAAAAAAAGTTGAAATTAAAAAAAAATTGACATTTTCCAATTTTTGATCTCAAAAAAATAATTTTTTTGAAATTTTTGAGAAAATCTTTTTTTTTTTTAATTCAAAAAAATATTTTCGCACTCGAATTTTTTTTTTAAATAAAATATTTTTTTTATTAAATTTTTTTTTTTTTGATTATTAAATTATTCTAAAATTATGTTTTTTTTTTCTTCTTTTGTAGAAGTCCCCTCGATCATAACATTCAACTGCAAAAAATTGACGTACATATGGGACACAGAGAGATCGGAATTTATGAAACTGTCGGGCCTCGACAATGGCGTTTCCACATCGACGTTACACCAGACGCCAGGTCTAAATTCCCTCGAGCAATTTCTTAGGTGAGTCATCACTTAGAAGCCTCAGAGCACCCAATTGACCCCTCCCAATTAATCAATTTTGCGCTTATCAATTGAACCGCAAAAAACACGTGACCCTAATCAACCACAAAATCCCTCCAAAAAAATCCAATTACCTCCTCACCAAGTGGTCCTACGCAAAAATGTTATAGAACATTTTTCGTAGAGAATCTAATTCCCTACAAAAAATCTATATGACAAATTTCTCTGCAGCGCCTCAGTCTCGAGATATTCGCGAAATTCCAGCAATACCGTTTTCGAATACTCGTGGCAACACTGTACTCCCGATTGACGCTGTCATTAAAAATGCGATTATCTCCTTACTGAGTGGTCCTACCGCAAAATGGTATAGCACATTTTTTGTAGAGAATCTAATTCCCTACAAAAAAGCTCTATGACAAATTTCTCTGCAACGGCTCACTCTCGAGATAAATGCGAAATTGCAGAAAGCGCGCGATGGCTGTGGTAACGCACAGATCACGACAACGACCTTGAGACCTCTGTATCTCCCAAATTATGGAACTTAGAACAAAAAGTCATACAACATAAATTACGTAGTTTTGAGAGAGGAACAATTTTCATTACACACTTTTTTTTCTATCTCTAACCGTTTTCGTGGTAGAGTCCAATTTGATGACGTCATACACAATCTCGATGGTGTGATTGTTCGCCAGGACTTGTTGGAGAACACACACACACACACACCAACACACACACTCTAACATATTTTATTTGTTTTTTTTTCTAATTCCAGACGAAGTGTTTATGGAAATAATGAAATAGTAATTCCAGTCAAGGGATTCCTGACTCTCCTCTGCCTCGAAGTACTTAATCCATTCTACGTCTTCCAGATCTTCAGCTTTTGTCTGTGGATTGCTGATGATTATTATTATTATGCAATGGCAATTATGACAATGTCGTGCTTTGGGATTGGAATGGCGGTTCAGCAAACTCGAAGTGTAAGTATTAAATTGATCTTGGAGCTTCATTTGGACTTATTATTGTGTTGCTGAAGAGTGAGGACATCTACAGGACATGATACGTAGCTGCGGACGTCCGCATAACATCATTTTTGTCCGGGGACGTCCTCAGAACATTCATTATGCCCTTGGACGTCGTGACGACAGTGTTTATGTCCCTGGACATCCCTACAACATTAATTATGTTCCTGGACGTCCACATAACATTGGTCATGTCCACGGACGTCCTCACAACATTGTTGATGTCCCTGGACGTCCTGACGCTATTGGTCATGTCCTTGGACGTCCACAGAACATTACTCGTGTCCCCGGACGTCCGGACGACATTGTCCATGTCCCCGGACGTCCTCACAACATTGTTGATGTCCCTGGACGTTCTCACAACATTGTTGATGTCCCTGGACGTCCTGACGCTATTGGTCATGTCCTTGGACGTCCACAGAACAATACTCGTGTCCCCGGACGTCCGGACGACATTGTCCATGTCCCCGGACGTCCTCACAACATTGTCGATGTCCCTGGACGTTCTCACAACATTGTTGATGTCCCTGGACGTCCTGACGATATTGGTCATGTCCTTGGACGTCCACAGAACATTACTCGTGTCCCCGGACGTCCAGACGACATTGTCCATGTCCCCGGACGTCCTCACAACATTGTTGATGCCCCTGGACGTTGTCACAACATTGTTGATGTCCCTGGACGTCCTGACGATATTGGTCATGTCCTTGGACGTCCACAGAACATTACTCGTGTCCCCGGACGTCCAGACGACATTGTCCATGTCCCCGGACGTCCTCACAACATTATTGATGTCCCTGGACGTCCTGACGCTATTGGTCATGTCCTTGGACGTCCACAGAACATTACTCGTGTCCCCGGACGTCCAGACGACATTGTCCATGTCCCCGGACGTCCTCACAACATTGTTGATGTCTCTGGACGTCCTAACGACATTGGTCATGTCCCTGGACGTCCACATGACACTGCTCATGTCCCCGGACGTCCACACAACATTGACCATGTCCCTGGACGTCCTCGCGACATTACTTATATCCCCGGACGTCCTCACAACATTGCCCATGTCCCCGGACGTCCACACGACATTACTTACATCCCAGGACGTCCATGCTTTCCAGACATCTCTAATTCTAAAACATTCACACTTGAAATAGCAGCGACCTAACAAATACCTTTCTACTTTTGTCCACCCCCTCCAGAATCAACACAAGCTCTCATCAACAGTCCACTCATCAGACGTTGCCACAGTTATGCGTGATCGTACAACCGGCAAAACTGATTCAGTAGCAGCAGAGCGTTTGGTACCTGGTGATATATTAGTGATACCACCCCATGGCTGTCTAATGCCCTGCGACGCTGTCCTCCTTACCGGCAATTGCATTATCAATGAGTCCATGTTAACTGGTGAGTCTGTACCAGTAACAAAAACACCAATTCCCTCATCATCCGTAACATACGATACCAAAGAGCACGCTCGTCATACACTTTTTTGCGGTACTAAAATCATACAGACACGTTATTATGGGGGTGAAAAGGTACTAGCTGTAGTTATTAGAACGGGCTTTACCACCAGCAAAGGTGGTCTTGTTAGATCAATTTTATATCCACCACCAGTGGACTTTAAATTCGAGCAGGATTCGTATAAATTTGTCGAGCTATTGGCTTGCATTGCAAGCATCGGTGTCATTTACACCATTGTCAGCAAGGCTATGCGTGGAATACCAGCTGGTGAAATAGCACTGGAAGCCCTGGACTTGATAACAATTGTCATACCACCAGCTCTGCCAGCTGCCATGACAGTGGGTCGATTAGTTGCCCAAAATCGTTTAGAAAAGAAGCGAATCTACTGCACCAGTCCAAGAGCTATCAATGTCTCGGGTTCCATTGATTGCATTTGCTTTGATAAAACTGGAACACTTACTGAGGATGGACTGGACATGTGGGGTGTTGTATCAGCTGTGAACAAGAAGTTCCAGATTCCAACGAAGAATATCACAACGCTGCCTGCTAATGAGGTGTTGGTAGGTATGGTCACCTGCCACGGCATCACCATGATCGATGGTGCACTGGTGGGTGATCCCCTGGACCTCAAGATGTTCGAGTCTACAGGATGGACACTGGAGGAGCCTGATGTCTCTGACAACACAAAGTTCTCCATGATGTTTCCAACGATAGTCAGACCGCCGAAGGACTCGAAGTTACTGCAGGGACCTAATCATGAGGTAGGTAATAGGGCAAGGCAGAGCTCTGTATCATCGGACATGGAGAATCCTTCCTTCAACAACCTAGCAGCGTCCGATGCTGATCTAGCTGAGCAGGGATTGGAGATCGGCATTGTTCGACAGTTTCCGTTTACATCGAGTCTTCAACGAATGAGCGTCATCACGAGAACCCTAGGTGGTAGTCATTTCGACCTGTACTGCAAAGGTAGTCCAGAGATGATTCTAAGTTTATCTCGACCAGAGTCCATTCCAGCAGACTTTGCTTCGGTCCTACAAGAGTATACATCGGAAGGCTACAGGGTGATAGCATTGGGCCACAAGTCCCTCAACCGTTTGACCTACACCAAGGTCCAAAGAATCAGTCGGGAAGCAGTCGAAACTAATCTGACCTTCCTCGCATTTGTTGTTCTTGAGAATCGGCTGAAGCCGGAGACAACTCCAGTGATCAAAGCCCTCAATCGTGCTTGCCTCAAGATCGTCATGGTGACTGGCGACAACATGCTAACTGCATTGTCAGTTGCTCGTGACTGCGGAATGCTTCATCCGGGAATGCCAGTCATAGCTGTTGCTGCTGTCACCCAACAGAACCAACAGAAGCCTCACCTATACTTCACAAGAAGCGACAGCCAACAATCGCCATTATCACCAAACGGTCAAAGCAGCATCAGCGAAATGACGGACATCAACAGCATCGCTTCCTTCGACACCATCGAGAGTGGTTTCGTCAACACCACTGGCAACAACGAGGTGTATCTATCAGACAAGCTTCCCTCCACCAACAAATACGTATTCTCCTTGACAGGAAAGACATGGTCCATGATAAAGCAGCATTATCCGGAGCTTCTACCGCAGATAACAACTCGCGGTACGATCTTCGCGCGAATGTCACCCGATCAAAAGCAGCAGCTTGTCCAAGAACTGCAGTCATTAGGCTACTACGTAGCTATGGTTGGTGATGGTGCTAACGATTGTGGTGCTTTGAAGGCAGCACACACTGGGATATCGTTATCAGACACAGAATCATCGGTAGCATCGCCGTTTACCAGCCGAGAAACCAACATATCCTGTGTTCTATCCGTCATCCGTGAAGGCAGAGCAGCGCTAGTGACGTCCTTCGGCATCTTCAAGTACATGGCCGGCTACTCCCTCACCCAATTCATCTCGGTGATGATGCTGTACAGCATCGAGTCCAATCTAACGGATCTTGAATTCCTGTACATCGACCTCTTCATCATCTCGATCTTCGCCTTCTTCTTCGGCAGAACCGAAGCCTACGATGGACCGCTTGTTAAGACTGCACCATTGACCAGTCTCATCAGCACATCACCAATCCTCAGCCTCGTCCTCCAAATGATCATAGTAACGATATTCCAAGCGACGAGCTTCTGGCATGTTCAGCAGATGGATTGGTACGAGCGTTTCAATGCAAGCGCTAGCGCTGACAAGGATGACGTTGGTTGTCTGGAGAACTACACGATCTTCATCGTAAGCTCGGTTCAGTACATCATTCTGGCTGTGGTCTTCTCAAAAGGACATCCATATCGCAAGTCCCTCTTCACCAATCATGGACTTCTAGCTTCCTTCATCCTGATGTCGGTGTTCTCGATCTACTTAGCACTCTGGCCGTTTGATTGGCTTGCTGAGCAGTTTGAACTGGTGCTGCCTGGAGACATGAGCTTCAGGCTCATCCTCATTGGCTACGGCTTCGCCAACTTGGTGGTTGCCATTGTGGTGGAACGCTTCATCGTTGATTACTTGATCTTCAGGAAGCTCAGGTTCAAGTGGCATGATGTTGACAAGTCGAAGAGGAAGTTCCTTGCTATTGAGCGGGATATGGGAAAGAATCTCAAGTGGCCACCGGTGTCTCATGAACCACTACCAGAAGCAGCACCTGATCTTCTGATCCGGCAGAACACAGTTACGGAGATCAAGATCGAGAAGAGGATGACTGAGGGCAGAGAAGCTGATGCTGGCTTCCTCAAGTCACCAGGTTCTGTTGACTTCAAGCGCTTTGGGTCAGCTCGAGAGATGACCTTGAATGCAAGGTCACTGTTCAACGATCAGAGGAATACGGTCTCCATGCAAACGGTGCCAACAAGATTTGAAGATCGAGAACTGGAGAACGTTAGGAGACCTAGGCTGGATCTTCCGTTGAAGAGAAGGCATAATTCCGAGTCGGAGAATGGGATTGATAGCTATGGTGGTCATAGAATGAGGCAGATCAATCCGATTGCTACTTTACCCAGGGGGCAAACCCAGACCAATAAGGTGACAGAGTTCTCCAGAATTTGGAAAGGTGAGAATGGAGAAGCCCAGAGTGTTGTAGAATTGGATATTCTGCCTTCCTGAGGAATAATTAGACGGTGGGGGGGTTAATTTTTAAAGCGCAAAGCTTAAGGTTGTTAAGATGTTGGCCATCGTTCTTGGTTTTCGAGGGTTCAATGGAGAAAACAATGCATGTCGCTGCTTATAATTTATGGGAAGTTGACGTTTATATGCAAGTTAAGGGTAAAACATTACCGGTTATCGGTAAATTACCAGAGATCGGCAAATTATCGGTGATCGGTAAATTACCGATCTTGGCAAATTATCGGTGATCGGTAAATTATCAGAGACCGGTAAGTTACCGGCGATCGGTAAATCGCTAGCGGCCGGTAAGTTACCGGCTGCTGATAAGCTATCAATGGTCAGTAAATTGCCGACGATCGATAGAATAGCTGTGATCAGTATCGATAGCGTTTATGAATTTTTCTACGTTACCGATCAATGGCAACTTACCGATTCTCTACTTACCATCAGTATAAATGACAAGTCTTGACGATTAATTTTTTTTTCAGTTCTTTCCCCTCTGTCATTTTTTTATATTTTAGAAACTATTGGCAGCTATACTATATACCGATTTAGGATGCTTTTACAGAAATCGGTATTTTTTTTTTCTTTTTTTTTTTTTAATTTGGCTAACCCTGCCTGAATTTCCGAAGAGGACGCTACTTATGAAGGTGCTAATTTGTTTTTTTTAACGAGAATGTTAGTGCATTTAGGAATCAAGAGATTTATGATTAAATTTTAATGACGTAACTCGCCAATTTTCCCGATGGAAAATCCCTGGGTCCCTTTTGACCCTAAGCATTGTTGTTAATTTAGTATTTGAGTATCATGAAATGTTCATCACTAAGTATTATTAAGTTCATTAGGACATTAATTTAAGATGAAATGAATGTGGATGATCCAACTTTTCGTGTTCATGATTGATTTTCAATTTTTTTGATAGAATGTATTTTTTTCTTTTGCATAATCAGGCAATTTTAGCATTTTTCCATTGGTAATTTACCGATCAGCGCCGGCAAACTACCGATGATCGGTAATTTATCGACGATCGGCAAGTCGCCAATGATCGGTAATTTATCGACTATCGGTAAGTTGGCGATGATCGGTAATTTATCGACGATCGGTAAGTTGGCGATGATCGGTAATTTACCGATTTTCGGTAATTTACCACCTGTTGATAAAAAATAGTTGTTAAATTAAAAAAAAATTATTTTAAAATTGGAATCATGAAAAATAAAATTGGAAATTTCTTAATGTGAGTAATTATTGCCATTCAATTCTGTACTTATTAAAAATGTAGAATTTTCAAATTTCCCGCTCATTGTGAAATACATGTTGAATGAATTGTTCAAAAGTTATCTATGTGAAAAATTAATAGTAAAATTAACAGTATGAACTATATTTGTAACTAATTATGGTGAAATGAAGAAAAATGGTTTTTCGATTTTGTTACCAATCTGTAATTTATGGAATCATTTATTTATCGATGAATACTTAATTAATGGCTGTTATGGCTGACTCACGATTGAATAAAAATCTTCTATTATTATTGAAAAGTGGTTTTAGTTTCATTAGTGAGGAGTGCAATAATTTTTATAAATTTTATTTATATTTTAGGCTCTTATAGTAATTTTTAAATTTTTTTTTTTTGTATTTCAATTTGGACTTTTAGTATCTTCAGGATTTTTTCTAAACACAGTGGTGTGTTATTAAGGGTGAGTATTTTACTGGCAAGGCTGAGCATTAACGATGAATTTTTGGGATTCATCGATTTTGCTTCAACAAATTGTTTTCAATTATCTATTAATAAATTAACAATTTTTTTTGTGAAAATCTATCATTACTTAATTATGCTATTTTTTGATTTTCAATATTTTTTTTAATTAAATTTTTGCAATTTTTCAATTTTTGAACTATTGTCAAAATTTTGAAAATTCCAAAATTTTCAAAAATTCCGACCTTTCAAAAATGGCAAATTTTTGAAAATTCAAATTTTTCAAAAATTCTAAATTTCCTAAAATTCACAATTTGCAAAAAGTCCTTTTTTTTAATTTCAAAATTTTCGATAATTGAAAATTTCCCAAAAATTTCTAATTTTCCAAAATTCAAAGTTTTCAAAAATTCAAATTTTTTGAAAAATTAAAATTGTCAAAAATTTCAAATTTTAAAAACCTCAAAATTTTCCCTAATTGAAAAATTATCAAAAATTCAAAAATTCAAATTTTTCAAAAATTGTAAACATACTTCTACACATAAATTATTAATCTCTGACATATTCCATAAATTTCACAATCTTAAATGTCAAGTGTAAAAGTTTATCAAGCACAAAAATTATGAACAATTAGAATAAATTTCAATTTCCTAAAAATCAAATTTTCTATAAAATAGCATTTACAAACTCCCTTAAATTAATCTTTGTAATATTTTTAGTCTTAAATAATACAGAAAAATTTTCTTATTCCTCAATTAAGTATTCCTAATTTCATCAATTAATTTTAATTTTGTGACTAGTTTATTAGTAATTAATCAGATCATTTTATTTGGCGCAGGTAATGTATAAATGGCAATTTTTTCTTTGGTAATTATTGAAAAATTATGTGAAGAAATGAAGAAATACTAAAATTGAATTAACTCTTCCTAATCTATTTTTTTTTTATCAAAATTTTGGAAAATTTATCAAATTTGGAAATTATAAAAATCCAAAATTTTTCTTGTAATTTTTCAAAGTTTCAATCCATCAAATTTTTTTTTGCAAATTTGGAAAATTTTACTTTTTTGTAACCTCAAAAATTTTGAATAATTTTACAATTTTCAAAATTCTCAAATTTTTCAAAATTTTCAAATTTTTGCAAATTTTCAAAATTTCTAGATTTTACAATTTCTAAAACTTTTGAAAAATTATTTTTAATTTTTTGAATTTCCCAATTCTGAAATTTCGAAAATTTGAAAATTTTCAGATTTTTTAAAATTAGTAAATTTCAAAAAATACAAAAAAAGTGTAATTTTTTTTTTAATCCAAATATTTTAAAGTTGAAAAAAAATTAAATTTCTGAAATCTCAAAAATTAAGAAATGTCAAAAAATTTGGATTATTTCAAAAATCGCAAAAATTAACCAAAATCCAAGATCTCCTTGTCCTACAGTTGACTCAAGTCTTCCCCTGCATCCCATCGGAATAAAGAGACCACTGTTCCTTCATCGTTGATTAACATAGATGAGATCACTTCCTCGAAACATAGCTTCAATAGTTGATTTTTTGTTGTACTCAATGCCACGTGACTCGACCATTTCCACAAATTTCTGGTATCGCTTCCAAGCAGTGATTGCCGCCACATCCTCTTCCCGTTCGTTTGTCGTCTTATCCTCGACATCCTGACCCGTCAACGTTGACTCCGTCGCTTGACAAACATTCTGCGGTTCCGGAATCATCTGATAACGAAGGTAAACAACATTCATTAAATATAGCAATTCAATTTGTTAATGGTGTGTATATGTATATGCGTGTCTGTGTGTATGTGTGGGTGGGTGGGTAGGTGGGAGGTTCGTTGTGGGCGGGTTGGCGGTGGGTGAAAGGTTGGTTGGGGGTGGGTGGGTGGGAGGTTGGTTGTGGGTGGGGGATTGGTTGTGGGTGGATAGATGGCAGATTGGTTGGGGGTGGGTGGGATGTTGGTTGGAGGTGGGTGGGTGGGAGATTGGTTGTGGGCGGGTGGGTGGGGGGTTGGCTGTGGGTGGATAGATGGGAGGTTGGTTGGGGGTGGGTGGGTGGGTGGTTGGTTGGGGGTGGGTCGGTGGGAGGTTGGTTGGGGGTGAGTGAGTGGGTGGGCGGGAGGTTGGCTGTGGGTGGGTGGGTGGGTGGAAGGTTGGTTGTGGGCGTGTGGTAGGGTGGGAGGTTGGTTGTGGGTGGTGGGTTGGTTGTGGGTGGATAGATGGCAGATTGCTTGGGGGTGGGTGGGATGTTGGTTGGAGGTGGGTGGGTGGGAGGTTGGTTGTAGGCGGGTGGGTGGCGGGTTGGTTGTGGGTGGATAGATGGGAGGTTGGTTGAGGGTGGATAGATGGGAGGTTGGTTGGGGGTGGGTGGGTGGAAGGTTGGTCGGGGGTTGGTGGGTGGGTGGGAGGTTGGTTGGGGTTGAGTGGGTGGGTGGGAGGTTGGTTGTGGGTGGGGGGTTGGTTGTGGGTGGATAGATGGCAGATTGGTTGGGGGTGGGTGGGATGTTGGTTGGAGGTGGGTGGGTGGGAGGTTGGTTGTAGGCGGGTGGGTGGCGGGTTGGTTGTGGGTGGATAGATGGGAGGTTGGTTGAGGGTGGATAGATGGGAGGTTGGTTGGGGGTGGGTGGGTGGAAGGTTGGTCGGGGGTGGGTGGGTGGGTGGGAGGTTGGTTGGGGTTGAGTGGGTGGGTGGGAGGTTGGTTGTGGGTGGGGGGTTGGTTGTGGGTGGATAGATGGCAGATTGCTTGGGGGTGGGTGGGATGTTGGTTGGAGGTGGGTGGGTGGGAGGTTGGTTGTAGGCGGGTGGGTGGCGGGTTGGTTGTGGGTGGATAGATGGGAGGTTGGTTGAGGGTGGATAGATGGGAGGTTGGTTGGGGGTGGGTGGGTGGAAGGTTGGTCGGGGGTGGGTGGGTGGGTGGGAGGTTGGTTGGGGTTGAGTGGGTGGGTGGGAGGTTGGTTGTGGGTGGGGGGTTGGTTGTGGGTGGATAGATGGCAGATTGGTTGGGGGTGGGTGGGATGTTGGTTGGAGGTGGGTGGGTGGGAGGTTGGTTGTAGGCGGGTGGGTGGGGGATTTGTTGTGGGTGGATAGATGGGAGGTTGGTTGGGGCTGGGTGGGTGGAAGGTTGGTTGGGGGTGGGTGGGTGGGAGGTTGGTTGGGGGTGGGTGGGAGGTTGGTTGGGGGTGGGTGGGAGGTTGGTTGTGGGCGGGCGGGTGGGAAATTGGTTGTGGGCGGCTGGGAGGTTGGTAATGGGTGGGTGGGTTGTTTCAAAAATTTCCATATTTCAATCATTTCAAAAATTATAAAACTTCCAAAACCTATAACAAGTGAAAAAAAAAAATAAATTTGAAGCAAGAAAGATTGGCGGAAGTGATTTTAAAAAAAACTTCATTGGGGGTGAATGAGTTTGGGGGGAGAGGGCTCCGGCCCATGTTTTCAGGAAGGATCGTGTCTACATGAAAAGTTGGCTTCTATATACCGAGTCCCACCCCCTCGGGAAATCAATACTCGTGCGGTTATTTACAAGGATTCAGTTCCCGCCAATAAAATCACATTAGTGGTCACTTTTTTTTTTCTCTATATTTTATACATTAATAAACAAGATTTATGCTGTTATTATTTAAGAAAATTGAAGGCTACAATTTCTGCATTTTTTTTTTTAAATAAATTAGAAAAAAATAATTTTTTTAATAAATTAAAAAAAAATCCAATTTTTCAAATAAAAAAAAAATCTATATATATAGATATATATAGATATATCAAACACGTTTCGTATGTTTGAATTTTTTTAAAACGTAATTTTAGTTTTGAATCGAGAAAAAAAATCGCCATTTTATCTTGTACAAAAATTATTTTTTTTTGGGTAAAGAAAAATTCCAAAGTAAAAAAAAACTGAAATTACATTTCTATTGAAGCCCTCGGATTTCGGTCCATTAAAAAAAATATGAGGGTCAATTGACGGGACGAGTTTACCAATTGATACCAATTACTCCACTTACTGAACTTAACAAATATTTCGTTTTGAAAGACATTGAAAAAACTATGCTCAGAAAATCCATTATTTTTTTTTTCTCAATTTTTGGGAAACTGCGGAATTTTGTAAATCAAATTTCCCGCCAAAAATTCATCACATTTTTTCCTTCAACTCTGTCAATTTTTTTATAAAATTTTTCGAGCGCAGAATTATCTTCTTGTCCTCAAATTTTGAATTTTTTTTTTTGTAATTTTTCTCAAAATTTCAGAAGAAAATTCTATCCAAATATTTTTTAAATCACTTTTCGCGGCAAATTCAAAAATGGCACACCTGCATTTTTCTTATTTACCCCAAAAAGTGAAAAAAAAAACGAAATTCCACATTTTTCTAACTTCGAATTTTTCAAATTTCTGAAATCACGTGTTGAACCAATTTGCGCGGGAAATTCAAAAACTCTAAAACCCACAATTTTTTTTCTCGAAAATTCTGTTTTCTTTCAACCTTCATTTTCCCATTACAAATAAAACTCTTAATTTGTAATACTCACATTTCAATTTTTGTTGTAATCAATTTGCGCGCGAAATTCAAAAATCCAAAACGCCAATTCAGCCGTGACTTTTCTCAAAACCTCCAAAATTATTACTCAAAACTCCACTTTTTAGAACGTTGCCTTTGCGCGGGAAATTCAAATTTTGCCACTTCTTATTTTAAGTCTTGATCTCCTCAAAAATTTCTGATTATATTTTTCAAATTTTGTGTTCCGAACTATGTTTTCAAATCGCAAGCTGGAGCTTGGAGCTCGACTCGGCGCCGACTAAGTTACTAACTTAACTCGATGTAAGCAGATGTTAAGGGACGCCGAGACTTGCTATATACATCAGCTGTGTCTGTGTCGCCGACGCCCCACCCCCTCCCCCGCCCCCCGCGAGCATTGTGTATCCTTTTTTGGGGCATATGGGGACCATCTGGGCTGGGGCTTCTCGCTTGTCACGGTCTAGCTCTATTATATTTCCCACTTTTTCATTTCTCATTTTCAAAAATATTTTACATCTTCAAAATATCACTATATATATATATATAGATATATATCATTATTACATAACTAAAATTTAATATTATGACCTAAAATATCATTATTATTATTCAAAATGTCACTCACAGTATATACGTATATATAGATATATCGTTATGTTTAAAAAAAAGCGCGCGAAATGACGACCGTCAAAAGCTGCGCAAAATGAACAAAAATCGGTCTTATTTTAATTTTTCCACTTCTATTAATAGAATTTCACTTCTTATTCATAATTATAATGCAATTATGATATGTAAACTGTAATTACACTGCGTAATTATAACTATAATAATAATATACAAAAGTGCAACACTGGAGTATACCTATATATAGCGCTATCCATATATAACAAAAGCGCGCGAATTAATCTAGTTTTAAAAGTTGCGCTAAATGAAAAAAAATAAGATTTAGTTATCATTATGATTATTTTCGTAGGTTGAGTTCAAAATTTACCCGCGCGTGGCGCCACTGCGCACTTTAGACAAATTGACAAAAAAAAAGTTCAACAACACTTTCGAAAAATGTAAAAGAACTTCGCCGATTATTTAAACAATAAATATTCTCGAAGTTTTCATTAAGTTTCAGTGATTCGAGTTTCTTAAATTTAAAATATTTTCAAACCCATGTCACAGGTAAGTGTCAACCAGTTGCGCATAACCTCAAACAATATTCAAAAACATAAATCACTTGTTCAAATAGTGAAAGATATATATATAGTACAAAATTGATTCATCAATTTTTTAAATCCGAAAGTTTTTGAATTTAATCAATGCCACGTGGCGGGAGTCACGTGACATCAAACTTCGGTAAAATTATTTTAAAAATTTTCTTATTTCTCAGGTGTATATATATATATAGAGGGAAATTAAGATGGATCTTCTGTACACGATAAATCGAAAATCCTCTTCGAGGTTCTTCCCCTCGAACGAGACACTCTTGGAGGGCCACTGCCTCTGCTCCATATCGTCCAGGAACATTGCCGCTTTTACAACCACAGTTCTGTTTGATGATCACGTTGGAAAAACTTGGGGCTCACATGTTTATGTATGCGATCTTAACATGCCCTGGCACCCACACAGGTAAAAAAAATTATTTTAAAATGCTAAGTATCATTAAAAAAAAAAAAAAAAAAAAAAAAAAAAATATTCAGAATTTTTGAAAATTTTCTGTATTTTATCAAAAAATTTTGAAATTTTGCTAAAAAAAAAAAAAAAATTATTCAGAATTTTTGAAAATTTTCTGTATTTTATCAAAATCTTTGAAATTTTGCTAAAAAAAAAAAAAAAAATTTGAATTTTCAAATTTTGAAAATTAAAAAATCTGAAAATTTTTTGCCAAAAAAAAAGTTTGAAAATTTTGAAATAATTTTACAGGGTGACCTCGAATCGCTCGTCCCCCATTACTGCCCTAGAATGGGACCTACCTGGTGATAAGCTCGTGGTAGCTGATCGTTCGGGCACTGTTCAACTCTGGATGTTCAAAGATCATGTTCTGAACGAATGGAGCTTGCTGGGCTCCACGAGCTTCCCTGGAGAACATATCCTCGGTGCTGCCTGGTTTCACAATGGCAAAAAAACTGCCCTTGTCACTGACAAAAAAGACAGCATTCACTACTCGGACAAATTTACCAATTTACTCTTTGCTCCTTCTGTCAGACAATTTGGGGGACGCGCTGCTGAAGGAGTCCTAGTTGTCTCTTCAACAGGTAATCATTTTAAAATTGTCAGAAAATTGAAAGCAATTTCTAAAATTATGACAATTTTTTGGAGAACAATTTAAAATTTTTTTAAACTACTCAAAATTGTTTTTTAATCTTTTTTTTTTTGCAACAATTTTTTCCAAAATTACTACCAAACTTCTTTCAAATTTTTTTCCAAATTTTTTTCCTCGATTTTTTTTTCTAATCCCAAAATTATCTGCGTAGTTCAATTTTATCTTGTCTCTCCCAAAATCATCTGAATTTTGTTATTTCATCTAACAAAAACAAATTATCTAAAAACCTTCGAAAATTATCTAGACCATTTCGAATTTATCTCGAACGTTTCCAAAATCATTGAGTCTTCCCCAAAGTTCTCTACATTTTCCCAAAATTATCTAGATCTTCCCAACATTATCTAGATTTCCCCCAAATTATCTAGATTTTCCCAAAGTCATCTAGATTTTCCCAAAACCATCTACATTTTCCCAAAGTCATCTACATTTTCCCAACATTATCTAGATTTTCCTAAAATTATCTGGATTTTCCCGAAATTATCTATATTTTCCCAAAGTCATCTACATTTTCCCAAAGTCATCTACATTTTCCCAACATTATTTAGATTTTCCTAAAATTATCTGGATTTTCTCGAAAGTATCTACATTTTCCCAAAGTCATCCAGATGTTTCCCAAAATTATCTGCATTTTCCCAAAGTCGTCTAGATGTTCTCAAACTCATCGAGATTTTCCCAAAATTATTTGGCCATATTAAACTGCTATATATATAAACAGGTATGATTGGGGCAGTTCTTATCACACGTGACGTCACCACACCAATCTGCGTTGCAACGGAATCGCTCTCCTCAATTCGCCAGAGGATTTCCTCAGTTGATCTATGTTATGGCAAAAATGGCCACTTTCTCGTGGCAGTTACGAGCGGCACAACGGCATTTCCCATTCGTTGCTATCGCGTTCTCGTTACAAAAAAAGATGACAAGTGTACGATAAAATCCCTAGCCCTGCCCAGTTTCTTCCTCCAGGATGGCCAACTTCGTGAAAATTGCACGGAAATTACTCACCTGAAGGTAGGCACATTTTTTTACGGTCAATATGAAAAGGGACCACTTTGTCGATTATCGTTTTTAATTGATTCTACACGCTTATATGGATATCTAACATATAAGAATGATCTTTGCCATCAAATTAACCAATAGAATCGCGTATCGACAAAGTGGTCCCTTTTCATACTGACGTCTATATTTCATCCCAGCATTAGATTTTTCATTCTGATATTAGTTTTTCTGTATTTGTGTGTTTTTAACCTCTCAAAAATGCCCATCAAATAATACCTTTAATATTATTATTATTTTTTTAATAAGTTTGTAGTTCGTGAGGATGCAGATTCACTCGTTATTGCTGCGTCGGGTGAGGGCGAGGGTTTCGTTGATGTTTGGGAATTGCGAGAGAAAACACAGCCAGTACATAAATTATTTCAAATAAAATCTTCAGAGCCATTCAAGACTGTAGTTTGGCAGCATCAGTCACAGTACAGGTAGGAAGGCATAAAATTTCATTGATATGTTTGAAAATTCAATGTTGGACCAATATCTTCTAATACCGGACCAGTGTCGATTAATGTTGGGTCAATGGCGATGAATGTTGGACCAATGATGTTTAATGCTGGACCAATGTCGATCCATGCTGGACCGATGTCGATTAATGTTGGACCAATGTCGATCAATGTGGGTCGGCGCGATGTTGGGCCAATGCCAATGCAATGGTGGACCAATAACGAGTCAATGTTGGACCAATAACGAGCCAGTGTTGGACCAATGTCGATCAATGTGGGTCGGCGCGATGTTGGACCAATGCCAATGCAATGGTGGACCAATAACGAGTCAATGTTGGACCAATAACGAGTCAGTGTTGGACCAATGGCGACTCAAGGCTGGACCAATAACGAGTCAAGGGTGGACCAATAACTAGGCAATGCTGGACCAATGACGGGCCTATGGTGGCCCAATAACTAGTCTATGGTGGACCAATAACTAGTCAATGCTGGACCAATAACGAGTGAATGTTGGACCAATGTCGATTCAGTGTTGGACCAATGTCCACAACACTATTCAAATAAATGAAAAAAAAATTGCTCATTGGTCCCAAATTTTTACTGTCACCTTTGGAAAGATGTTGGTACTATAGGGAAATTCGTGATTATAGGTGTCCAGCAGCTGTCACAGCTATAGGCACAACCAAGGTATCCCTGGTGACGACCCTACCACCCCCTAGTTTCGTCATAGTGACCTTGGCCGACTCGTCAGTTCACTGTTTAAGTCGCGAGGGACTCAAGGAGATCACATCGTCGTCGCTGTCACGTGGTTGGGGTCACGAGCCAGCAGCCAAATATGCCAAGGTAAAATTTTCAAGGTCAAACGTTCCGGTCTCCATATCTCTTAAGGGATGAGACCCAGAGGAAAAACTCATAGGACATAAAATGTGCGTTTTGAGCTGGGGAACAATTTTCATTGACTACATTTTCTTCCATCTCCCACCGTTTACGAGTTATAACAAATTGAACCTTTGAATTCTAGGGATCAGTGACAATCTCCCACGTCGATCTCTCCTGGCTCGGATTTGTCATGATGGCTGTGGACACACAGGGCAACTTTTACCTGTACAAACTTTTGCCAGATGGCGGCAGTCAAATTACTCTCAATTATGCCTGCACAATGCTGGAGTATTGTTTAGTTACTGGACTTGATTGGTTGGATCTTATTCTCGGTCTTAGGACGTCCATGATTGAAACTCTCTGCGAGAGATTTGATGCGTCTTATAATAGGTAAAAAACATTTTTTTTTATTGAAACATTTGAATTTTTCTTTTTCAATTTATCGTTACAATTTTTTTTTTTTTTTTTTTTTGGCAAAATTGAAATTATTAAAATTTTTTAATGTAACATTTTTGCCATTTTTTTCCTCTTATAATTTCTACCATTTTTGAAAATTTAAAATTTTTTTGGAAATTTTAATTTTTTTTGAAAATTTCGAAATTTGTTTGGAATTTTGACATTTTTTTGCAATTTCAATTTTTTTTTGAAATTTCACCATTTTTTTGGGATTTTTAATTTTTTTTTGAAATTTTAATTTTTTTTCAAAATTTCGGAATTTTTTTGAAATTTTTAAATTTTTTTGAAATTTCAAATTTTATTTGAAAAAAAAGCCTCTTCTGAAATTTTTTAATGTTCCAATTTTTTTGTTCCAGGCAGAGTCCAGCGACGCAGCAGTACCACTACATTCAGTTTCTCTGCATAAAAACTTCCCTGTACCGAATGTTGGGTAATGGTCAGAGTAGAGCTGCGGACCTGAGCGCCCTCCTGATGATTCATTCAGTGGCAGCGGCTTTCAAAGGTCTGCTGAGGCCCAGTGACGTCATAAGCCATGATAAGGGTCCAGCTGAAAGCTTGAGCTCAGTGATAAGTGAGGTTAATGGTAGCATAACTGATGTTGACAAGGTGCTGCTACACCTGGATCCAAAGGAGTTCACTGTTGAGCCCAGCACACTCCAAAGCTTTCGCCAGCTCATCCAGTGGGTCGCTGACCTCGCCCTCAATCTACTTGCTAGACTTCCGGAGCAGAGGATGCAGATGAAACCTGGTGGGGTGAGTCACTTCTTTGATCTTGATGGACATGACAGCTGTCAAAAAATTGGCAGCTCTCAAAAAATTAGCAGGACATGACAGCTGTCAAAAAATTGTCAGCTCATGACAGCTGTTACAAAATTGGCAGGACATGACAGCTGTCAAAAAATTGGCAGGTCATGACAGCTGTCAAAAAATTGACAGCACATGACAGTTGTCAAAAAATTGGCAGCACATGACAGTTGTCAAAAAATTGGCAGGACATGACAGCTGTCAAAAAAATTGGCAGGTCATGACAGCTGTCAAAAAATTGGCAGCACATGACAGCTGTCAAAAAATTGAGAGGACATGACAGCTGTCAAAAAATTGGCAGGACATGACAGCTGTCACAAAATTGGCAGGACATGACAGCTGTCAAAAAATTGGCAGGACATGACAGCTGTCAAAAAAATTGGCAGGTCATGACAGGTGTCAAAAAATTGGCAGCACATGACAGTTGTCAAAAAATTGGCAGGACATGACAGCTGTCAAAAAATTGACAGGACATGACAGCTGTCAACAAATTGGCAGAACATGACAGCTGTCAAAAAATTGACAGGACATGACAGCTGTCAAAAAATTGGCAGAACATGACAGCTGTCAAAAAATTGGCAGGTGATGACAGCTGTCAAAAAATTGGCAGGACGTGACAGCTGTCAAAAAATTGGCAGGACATGACAGCTGTCAATTTTTTTTTTTTTTTACTTTTTTTTGGAAAGCATTTGAAGGAGTTTGACATGTCAATGCAGGTGTCATATATTGGGCTTTGACAGAATTTGGCAGAGTATATAGCATGCTGTCATTGAATGTCATAATATGTTGGGAGCATGTCGAGGTCATGGTCTGTCAAAATTTGGGAAATGGCATATTTTGGCATTTGACAGGAGCTGTCAAATTTTGACAGTTTGAGTAATTTCATGGTGGATGTGATGTGATAGGAAATGGTATCGTTTTTTTTATGGTATCTTTCAAAATTATGTCGTATGTTCGAAGTTGACAGAAACTGTCAACTGTCAAAATTTGACAGCTCATGTAATCTCGTGATTGATATAATGTAACATGGTTTCTCATAAATTTTTTTGACGAAATCTGTCAAAATTATGTCTTATGTTCGAAGTTGACAGATTTTCATTTTAAAGAGACCAGAAAAATTCTCAAAAATTTCATAAATTTTTTTGGCAGTCGTCCAAAAAAAATTCAAAAAAAAAATCCTTCACACCCAAAAAAATTCATCAAAAATCTAAAAAAAAATGTTTTTTTATTTTGAAATTTTCCCGCCACAATTATGACCAATGAGGAATCTTCCTATTTCCAGTACGAATTGCTGAAGGACCATAAGGCCCTGAACATAGTCCGCGAGTTGCTCGTGATAATAAGAATTTGGGGGTTATTGAAACCCGCGTGTCTTCCAGAGTTCCAGAGGACAGTTGACAACGTTGACGTCCTGGCTCTCCTCTTCCGCTTGCTTTCGAAATTGGTCCAGGGTAACGGGGAGACTGGTCAGCAGATTGACGATGGTCTGATTGGTAAGTGGCAAAAAGAAAAAAATCTCCATCTAAATAAATTCCCAGGAAACCTAAACTTCCACTGCTACCATGGTGACAATCAGACAGGATTTGATAAGAGACCACTTCCTCCGTGTTTCCCGAGTTTTTCCCCAGTCATTAAAAGTCCCTCGCGCTTTTCAGTCGCTAATTCCAAGATCGCGTAAAAACCTCCAACCTGCCCCATCCATTAGCACCTAAACGCGTTGACGTTCCTGCCGCTCTGACGGCCAAACTATCATCCGTGGAGAAAAAAGTTTCAAACAAAAGTTGTAGCTGCTGTCAATACGAAGAGAATGACAGGTTACAAGTCGAGATATCTCGATTAGAACCAGAGATATAGCCTTGGTTCCATCAGCACAGCATCTAGATGTCATCTAGACGTTCCTGACGCTCTGACGGCCAAACTATCATCCGTAGAGAAAAAAGTTTCAGATAAAACTTGTAGCTGCTGTCAATACGAAGAGAATGACTGGTCACAAGTCCAGATATCTCCATTAGAACCAGAGATATAGCCTTGGTTCCATCAGCACAGCATCTTGGTGTCATCTAGACATGGAGACGCTGCTAATGAAAGACTCGTTTTCCAGAAATCGAAGATACTCATCGAGTTTTGAGTCGCAACGGAGCTTAGATAAGTCACCAGGTTGCTCCCTGTTCATTCCAATCATCATTGGAATGTCCATTTTCCATTGGGTGATCATATGTCCTTTGGTCTTTGGTATGCTGTACAAAACTGTCTATACCGTTGACTGGCCCAGCATCTGGCCTTGGTTGTTTTGGATTGTTGCCCTGGTTCTATATGTTGATATTGTATTTTTCTTCGTTGTCTGCTGGAAATTTTCAAGGTACCAACCGAATGAAGGTGGTGAGAGAATTGAGGGGACCAGCAGCAGATGTCCTCTGGACTCCATTGAAGAGGAAAGTGAATCTGGAGTGGTCAGGGAGCTTCAACATGCTGAAATTGGGTGGGAAAAGGATCAAGTTTGGTCTGGAGCGAGGGCAAAGCCTTCCACAAGATCTGGATGGGTGGACGTTGGGCCCGAAGAGCTTGCCTCCGGAAGGACAAGTGCAGCTAAACAGGTGGAAAGTAAGTCAGACAAGGGTGAAATTGTGCCTGGAGAAGCTAGCAATGAGAAGGCTAGTCGAAAGCCTGGACCTGGAACGACAGACAATCTAGCTGGAAGATTTGACGATTCGTCCACAATGTTACGATTGATGGAATTCCAATCTCGAGGATCTGACTCGCTCAACAGTGAGCCGGGTACGAGTGAAATAGGGCCTGCAGGGGCAGACATTGGGCGTGGCTTTGGAGAACTTGGAGCAGAACTGAGGTCTGGACGATTAGCGAGTTGGGGAGGGAACAAATGTCTTGGGCGGGGAAATACCGAAAGTGGGTGGAGCCATAGGCTTGGGGAGGGGGCAAACTGGTCGAGGGAGGCGGAGTCTGCGCCTGGGGGAGGGGACAATTGGTCAAGGGAGGCGGAGTCGGCGCCTGGGGGCGGGGAAAGCTGGTCGAGTGAGGCGGGGTCTGCGTCTGGGGGAGGGGAAAATTGGTCAAGGGAGGCGGAGTCTGCGCCTGGGGGAGGGGAAAGGTGGTCGAGGGAGGCGGAGTCTACGCCCGGGGGAGGGGAAAGGTGGTCCAAGGAGGTGGAGTCTGTGCCTGGGGGAGGGGAAAGGTGCTCGAGGGAGGCCGAGTCTGCGCCTGGGGGCGGGGAAAGCTGGTCGAGGGAGGCGGAGTCTGCGCCTGGGGGAGGGGAAAATTGGTCGAGGGAGGCGGAGTCTGAAGAAGGGGAAATCGAGGAAAGGGTGGGGGGCGCATTCTGGAATGTTTCCAGGCGGTCCATCAAGGACTACCTGAAACTCGTCACTGTGGAAACGCCATCGCCAGATGGCAGCAGGGTATCCCCGACTCCCAGAACACCCAGAGATGTATTTTTTGCCGATTTCATACGAAATGCGGATATTGCAGAAAGTGGGGGAGATCCGGGAGAATCTCAATTTTTTGGTTATGATAGATTCCCCAAAATGCCCCAAGCGCCTAAAAGCGCTCAATTAGGGACTATGAAAACAGTGAATAACCCCGAAGGCGAGACGAGCTGTGCAGATAACCTGAAAGAGGAAATTACGAATGGGAAAAATGGCGGGAAATTTGAAATGCCTGAGTATTCAATTGAAATGTCGGAAGACAAAATGGCGGACAATTTTGGGGATTCTGCGCAGTTGCAAGACGCCCCAAGCGCTTCAAATAACCTAAAAGAAGAAATAGAGCGAAAGGACAAAAATGGCGGGAAATTTGAAAAACATGAACACCGGAAATTTGAATCGACCGACCCAAATTTATCGAATCAATGTCGTGGATTTGACTCGTGGTCCATGGAAAAATGTGAATTGTGTGGAAACGAAACCGGGGAAATGCAGAAAACAGAAGTGGATAAATTGGAAATAAATTTGACGGAGAAGGAGAAATTGTTGCGAAAGAAGAAAAAGAAACAACAGAGACGATTGTCACTGGGAACTGACAATCTCAACAATCTTTTGGCATCTCCAGCCACGTCAAGACACTCAAAATCGGAAACAACGCTCTATCCAATTCCAGAGAAACTGGAAGAACAATAATCCCCCCCCCCCCCCCCCAAATTAACAAAAAATCACAATTAAAGTTTCCGAAAAAACCGGTAAAAGTAGTTCCAAATTCTGGTTTTTCTTCAACAGTTGTTGAAAGTATTAAATAAAAATTCAAAAACATCCTTAAAAACTGTGTTAAAAGTGATTATAAAGAAAAACATTAAAAAATAATCCAAAATTGTTTTTGTGGATAACAAAATTTGATAACGTGACTTTTGTTCGTGAAATCAATTGAGTTTCTGGTTAGTGATTAAGGTAATTTTTTTGTCTGAAGAAGTTTTTCAACTTGCGGTTGGGAAAAGTTACTGTAATCATCCCGAAAATGAAATGTGGGCGTGTTCGTGGGGGCGTGGGTGAGTGGGCGGGCCCTAGGCGGTGTGGATGAGTGGGCGGATCCGTGGGGGTGTGGATGAGTGGGCGTGTCCGTGGGGGCGTGGACGAGTGGGGGGCGTCGGTGAGTGGGCGGTCGACTGAGGGCGTGGACGAGTGGGCGGTCGACTGAGGGCGTGTCCGTGGGCGAGCCCGTGGGGGTGTGGATGAGTGGGCGTGTCCGTGGGGGCGTGGACGAGTGGGGGGCGTCGGTGAGTGGGCGGTCGACTGAGGGCGTGGACGAGTGGGCGGTCGACTGAGGGCGTTCGACTGAGGGCGTGGACGAGTGGGCGGTCGACTGAGGGCGTGTCCGTGGGCGAGCCCGTGGGGGTGTGGATGAGTGGGCGTGTCCGTGGGGGCGTGGACGAGTGGGGGGCGTCGGTGAGTGGGCGGTCGACTGAGGGCGTGTCCGTGGGCGAGTGGGCGGGCCCGTGGGGGTGTGGATGAGTGGGCGTGTCCGTGGGGGCGTGGACGAGTGGGGGGCGTCGGTGAGTGGGCGGTCGACTGAGGGCGTGTCCGTGGGCGAGTGGGCGGGCCCGTGGGGGTGTGAATGAGTGGGCGGGCGAGTGGAAGCGTGGGTGAGTGGGGGCGTGGATGCGTGAGACTACGTGTCTGGATCCATATATCTTACAAAATTTTCTGTATTAAGCCACTAAGTCAACCAGAGAATCCCTCAAAAAAAAATCTGGAATCAACTGTTGCTAATTTTTTTCCTTCCTCTTTCAGATGATTGCTGTTTATTGCCAAATCAGATAATAATTCCTCAATTGCATCAGGCCAATGGCTACACAGCTGTGGCAACACCAATTCTCCACTGGCAAAATCTTCCACTACAATTTGAATATGGAATAACACCGGAACAACTGTTTTTTGTACCTGAATTAAATCCGGTTGAGGGGTGCACACACTCAGGCCAAGTTGTGGATAAAATTAGGCACATTTACCTGGGAAAAGATCCCATCGTCTTCAAACAATGCACCAGGTAGATTTTTCTCCCAAAGTACTGTTTTTTTCGAATCCTCACGTCAACATTGAACAATTGTTTTCTCTAATACTAAAGCGCGCATTGGCATTTGGAAAAAAATTATTGACAATGTCAATGACACTGGACGTAAATTTGCCCAGTAGTTTTTTTTTTTTTTTTCATTTGATTTTTTATATTTTTTTTTCTTTATAAACAAAATTGTCGCTTGGAAAATTGCACAATATTATATTCGACCAGCATATAATCGGCCAGCTCGTTTATCGTGGAAATTTTCACTGAAAATTCTGACAATTTGCAGTAAAAAAAAATACGTTGAACATTATTCTATCGAGTGGCGCAAGTTAAATTTCAATTGGTTAAATAATTCATTTGTTATAAACAAATTGCGCACATTAGACTATCTTGTGAGGTGAGCGGGCCCCCCCGGGGAATATTGGAATTTATCTTAAAAATTAAGAGAATAATATGGTGAGACAGTGGCGTGGTGAAATAAAGCAATGAATGTGGGGAAGGAATTGCTGATTGAACTAGCGAATTTTCTGTTCCCAGGTGTGGAGGCAAAGCTCACGTCAAAAATATGAATAGAACTCCGGCAATCAGAGCTTGCGATTTACGCTGGACCCGCTCGTGCACGTGCGGCGGTACCTGGAGAATTGGGCGGGCAATTTAAATGCAATGAAAAATCAAGTATTAAAAAAAAAAAAAAAAATAGAAAAAAAATTTGGAAATTTTTGTAATTGTATCGTCTCAACAAAAAATTATCGGAACATTTGTAAATAGTTTTTTTTACTGCATCGTCAATCAGCTTTTTCTCAATTATGTGACTATATTCATGAAAATATGATTGACTAATATTTTCAATGTAATTTTTGAGCATAACTCTTGTTTAATTGTTAGGAATAAACAATTTTTGATAACTCCGGGTTTCTTTTCTTCATTCAAAAAAGAGGGGGAAAAATTGATGTGAAGATTGATTAATAGATTGATCGATTGATTCATTGATTGATAGACAACTCAAATGATTGATTGGAACGACACATCACTTATCCCAGTGATTTACCAACTGAATTGATCGATCAATCTGTTGATTGATTGATCGAAATTGAGTAATATTCAACCCCCAATTTTTGGTAATTTTGAAGATGTGTACTTGAAAACCGGAGAAAAAAAATAGTTCTGGGGATTGATCAATTGATTCACTGATTGATCGTTCGAGTGATTGATTGATTAGCAAATTTGGGCTGTGGTTGGCAAAAGACACTACCAATTAATTGATCAATCAATCTGTTGATTGATCAATCAATCTGTTGATTCATTAATCAATCTGCTGACTAAACGTCAAATTCATCAGTCAATCTGCTGATTGATCATCAAATTGATCAGTCAATCTGTTGATTGATCATAAAATTGATCATTCTGCTGATTGATCATAAAATTGATCATTCTGTTGATTGATCATCAAATTGATCAATCTGCTGATTGATCATCAAATTAATAAATCTGCTGATTGATCGTCGAATTAATCAAACTGCTGATTGACCAATTAATCAACTATCCAACCAATTGGTTTTTCATCAGATTGATCGATCAATCAACGCAGCAATCAATCGACTTTTTCATTGCCAAATGCAATATTATTATGGAAAGAAAACTATTAATTGATTGATTGATCAATCGAGTAATCAATCAATTTCTTAATTCCCAAATTGAAAAATTTTAATGAAAAAAAAAGCTTGGCCACAAAAAAATGGAAAAAAAACAAATTGATGAAATATTCTTTGACAAGTTTTTTTATTGCTCAATTAATATTCTGTCTTCTTTTTTAGGAAATTTCGATAAGAGAAAAATATGAAACAAATGTCAGTGGCTCTCGCCTTTCTTTCCTGCCACTCTTTTGAAGTCACCCATGTTGGTAGTGCTGATTGGCGATCCTATGATTGCCAAATGATCAATCTGCGTTGTCTCGGTTTTTCCCTGATTGTCCTTGATGAAAATCTGGAGATTAAGGACATTTTGGAATTTGACGTATCGTAGGGCCACTGGATTACCCTCCTCAACATCTTGGGCTGATAATCTGAAAATTGATCGGGATTGATCAGTGAGATTGATCGGAATTGATCAATTAGATTGATCGGCATTGATCACTGGGATGGATCGGGATTGATCAATGAGATTGGTCGGGATTGATCAAGGAGATTGGTCGGGATTGATCGGAATTGACCAATGACATTGATCGGGATTGATCAATGAGATCGATCGGGATTGATCAATGAGATTGGTCGGGATTCATCAATGAGATTGGTCGGGATTGATCAATGAGATTGATCGGAATTGATCAATGAGATTGACCGGGATCAATCAATGAGATTGATCGGAATTGATCAATGAGATTGATCGAGATTGATCAATGGGATTGATCGAGATTGATCGAATTAATAAATGAATCTTACTCAAGGTCCTGAACACTGGTGTTTGAATCAGCCATGTCGAAGTCAATGGTTCTGGGCTGATTGATGAACACTTTGATATTCTTTGGGCCCTTATCGCTGGGACCCTTGAACTTCAGCGAGTGCACTTTAACAGCTTGTCTGAAGGTTATAGATATTATCAATTGCTCATCGCAATCACTCTCCAAATATCCACCTTCAGCTGTCAATGAGTGCTCCAAGGTGTGATCGTCCGACTCGTTGAGACACTCACACTGACCCTTCATGATAAAAGTGCTCAAGTCCATCTGAAAAAATTAATAGAAATTTTAGGTAAATTGTTTGTCCATTTTCGGAATTTTTTTTTCACATTTTTGTTTTGGAAATTCAAATTTTTTCCACGATTTTTTTCAAAATTCGAAATTTTGGGAAATTTTTGACGTTTTTGATTTTTGATTTTTTCCCAATTTTTTCTTTATTTTTTTTTCCTAATTTTTCAGTTTCTTCAAAATGAAAAAAAAAATTATTTACAAAATTGGCAGATTTTCAAGAAATTAAAACTCCATTTTTTTTAAATTTGGGAAATTGCGAAATTCTCAAAATTTCATAATTCAAAAATTTTGGAAATTAAAAAAAAATAATTTTTTTTTTTTTTGAAGACATCTAAATTTTTCAAAAAATTTTTCATAATTTTTACTGCTTCCTAACTGGTTTGAAAATTATCGAATTAAAAAAAAAATCACGAAAGACCTTCAGTTAAAATCTTGCTTTATTGGTCGAACGATAACATTTTTTGATTAAATCATGATGACGTCACCAACGAAAGTTCCTCTTCGAGCAATTTTGCACTTTTTTTTGCAACAAATTAGAGAAACTCCATAATCAAATGCAAACTTTAAAAACATTGAAAAAAAAAAATTTAATTTCCTCGCTTTCTCAATTTCTTCAATTTTCGGGAAAAACTTTGGAATGTTTTAATTACAATTTTGGCACTTTGCCGGCATTTTCATTTTGGAATGATCCCCCAGTCTTAAAATTTCGATAATCGAACAGCAATTCCAATTTTCAAGAATCACTCCACACTCGATTTCGATAATCGAACTTCGAATTTTAATTTCAACAATCTTCAATTTTTCGATAATCGTTTTCCTTGTATTATCCACTACTATCGATTGTTTATATCGATAATCGATTACTATCGATTGTTTATATCGATTGTGTATATCGATAATCGATTAATATCGATTGTTTATATCGATTACTATGGATTGTTCATATCGATTGTTCATATCGATAATCGATTAATATCGATTGTTCATATCGATAATCGATTAATATCGATTGTTCATATCGATAATCGATTAATATCGAGTGTTTATATCGATAATCGATTACTATCGATTGTTTATATCGATAATCGATTTATATCGATTGTTCACGTTTCTCAATTGCATTCAACCCTGAAACTGAAGATATTTGTGATTTTGGAGTTTCAATAAAATGTGAAGTAACAGCAAAACAACTTTTTCGTGTTTTTTTTTTAATTCGATTAAGCTCGTTCGCTCTTGCTCCAGAAGTAGAGGATCGCAGCCAAAAGTATCATTCCAAAAATGTGGTAATAAGCTTTATCTTTGGATTCTCGTACATGTCCGGATACTGGGCCCTCATCCTCGTCACCACTTCCACCGTAGTATTCGATTATTTTATTCTCGAGGGCCTCGGAATTTGCACCCTGGCACAGTCCAAGCTTCGTTCGATTACGATAGAATATGAAGGTTGGCATTGCGCTGACACCCTGGCCTGCTGCTGTCTCTGCACATTTGTCAACGTCCACTTTCAGGAAGACTGCCTTCGGGTACTTTGTCGAGAGCTGTTCGAAAACTGGGGCTATTCGCTGACACGGACCGCACCTGGAAAATTTGATATTTTAAAAATTTGAAATTTTGAAAATTTGAAAATTTGACATTTTGAAAATTTGAAATTTTGAAAATTTGAAATTTTAGAAAATTTGAAATTTTGAAAATTTGAAATTTAGAAAATTTGACATTTTGAAAATTTTGAAATTTTGAAAATTTGAAAAGTTGAAATTTAGAAAATTTGAAATTTTGAAATTCTGACATTTTGAAAATTTGAAATTTTGAAAATTTTAAAATTTGACATTTTGAAACTTTGAAAATTTGAAATTTTAGAAAATTTGATTGTTTTGAAATTCTGACATTTTGAAAATTTGAAATTTTGAAATTTTGAAATTTGACATTTTGAAAATTTGAAATTTTGAAAATTGCAAAATTTGAAATTTTAAAAATTTGAAATTTAAAAATTTGAAATTAAAAAATTTTGAAATATTCAGAAAATCTTAAAAAATTTCTAGAATGAAAAAAATGTCAAAAACTTCAATTTGTATGACACATAAATCCTACACGTGGATATTTTCCAGCGATGACGTCATTATGTCATAAGTCTTGAAATAGTTATATGTACACTTCTGAATTAGCCTTGAGCAAACAATCACTTAAAATTTTTCACATTAAACCACACACTATATATTCCTTTTTTTCCAAAAAATTTACAAATTTGCAAATTTCATTATTTTTCACATTTCAATTTTTTCAAATTTTTTTATAATTCAATTGTCCCATCAATTTCGATTTCCATTTAACGCCATTGATTTTCAATTTCACCAATTACCGAAAATTTTAAAAATTCAAAAATTTCGTAAAACTGTCAAAATTTGAAAAATTCAAAATCGAAATTTTTTTTTTTCAATTTCTAAAATCAAAACTGCAAAGTTTCTAATAAACTTCGAAATTGGCGAAACGTCAAAAAAAAAAAAATCACTAAATATTAAAACCGCCAAAATTTAAAAGACCGAATTGGGGGAAATATAAAAAAAGTTGTTGCAAAAATTTCAAAAAGTGTTAAAAACTTCTCGATTCACCTCAACAATGCTCAACATTCATTTTAACCTAAAACTACTCACCAAGTAGCTGTAAAATCAACAACGACAAGTTTAGTCCTCGCACTCGACAATTCATCGCGAAACTCCCCATCGTTGTTTATAACCCTCACAAGCCCCATACTGCCCCAAAATTATATCAAATTAAACTTAAAAAAGTGAATTGCTCTTAAATAATGCTTACAAACGTTAGAGCCTATCAATTCTGACGAATGACTGGCATTTATGAATTTACATATGGCGGCCGCTGGTTTAATTCAAAAATTTCCCGCCAGAGGGAAGTGGTGGGGGAAGAGCGGGTCGTCATTGGAAATACGAACTTCGGACATTTCGAGTCGGTTTTTCCAACCCAATTCCATTACCAGGTAACTAAATACATCAAATTCAACCACTTTTCACTTTTTGAAACGTAAATTAATCTTTCTTTCTCCTTTTTTCAGAAAATTTAACTTTTTTCGCAATCTAAAATTTTTCTAACCTCTCTACAATTTTCAAGTTTTTTGAATCTGCGTTTTTTCCCGCCGCTTGAAATTCTCAAAAATTTTGAAAAAAACAAAATTGGGAATCAATTTCTATTTTTGCGTTTCATTTATTTTCAAAAATTCCATAAATTTGAAAAAATTTGGAATGTTTATTTTGATGAAATCCATCGACCGGAAGTTCATATAAGTGAGTTTTTCGAAAATTTTTTGAACAATTTTCAAATTGAAATTCTGTCAAAATTACCTTAAATTAATTTTGCAGATGGAATTTGCAATGAAATTTTGGCGCCATAACCTATTTCAAAAAGTTCCCGCCAGATGGAAAAATAGTGCGAGGGCGGGGAAAAATGCGAACTTGACAGATAAGAAGACCTAACCTGTCTAAAGACTCATCATTTACGTATTTACCCTCGCCAAAAAAGTTAATCCAAAACCCAAAAACCGAACTGTGCACAGATGGGCGATTTTTCAAAATCCCCAGCGCGGGAAAATTTTAAATTCAAATTTTTACCAATTACCAAGTTCCCATGTTGTGTTTATAAATTTCAATGATCAACGTACTAATTAATTTACCCCTAATCACTTGTGATCATCTTGTAATCTGTTTTTACCAATTTTCGTGCTTCAAGTGAATAATTCGGATTATTTCAATCTATAAATTCAAAAAAAAATGGAAAATATGGGGAGCGACGAGCTGCCAGGTAAGACATAATTTTTCATCTATTTTTATAAATATATTGACACCCAAAATTCCAATAAATTTATGAATTTTACTCCTTAGCTTGCAAATGATACTCCACATTTTTTTATACATTTTATAATTTTTTTTGCAATAAAAAAAAAATGAAAATCCAAATTTTAAATTTTAAATTTTTTCCCAATTTCCCCCATTTTTTTACTGACTTTAAACGCCTGGATGTCCACTTTACGGACGCTAGCGACGTAAAAAGCTATATGTCATAATGAGCCCGCCCTCCCCCCCCCCCCCCCTTCCCAAAACATCCAATTGGAAAGGGAGTGGGGGGTCTCGATAATGTCGTATTTCCCCTACTCCCCCTCCCCAAACGTCCAATTGGGAAGGGAGTGGGGGGTTTCGATAATGTCGTATTTCCCCTACCCCCCCCCCCTCCCGCCCCCCAGAAAAGTCTCTCACCGCCCCTTTTTTCTTGATATTGCAGCGGTGATCGGGGCCCTGCTGGACTCCCTCGAGGACCGCTGTCCCACCGCGCAATCATCAATAACCACCGCCCTCCGCACCCTATCCCACCACTCGCCCCCCACCCTAATCCACGCCGCCATTTATTTTCTCGAGCTCCACCGCAAGCTCCCCCCCACCCACACATCCGGCGTTCTGCGGACAATGTCAGAGTGCCTCCGAGATTCCCCGTCCCCCCTCCCGGAGGACTTGGCAACGTCCGTAGCGTCGCTGGCAGTGTCCCACCTAACCCAAAAGTGCGAGGACAACGCTTCGGAGCTACTAGTCTCCCTAAGCCGTCTCCACTGCACCCAATCCATGAGCGCCCTCCTCGAGCAATTTCACTCCAATGCAATCCCCTCGCCGTCAATAGCTCGAGCGATGGGACTGATTGCCTCGTGCAATCCCTTCGCCATGGTTCCCTTCATCAAGCTCACCCTGTCCATCGTCATTCCCCTTCTCTTCTGCGATCAGGAAGAATCGCAGAAGCTTGCCTTCTGCTTCCTTCTTGGCAAGTTTGCCGAAGCCATCAACGACTATGTGATGAACCTGGACGAAGCGCCAGATCCCGCCATCTCCAAGGCGATCTTCACCGAGGAGATGTCCGAGAGCTTCAACGCCTTGACCAACTACTGGATGAAGAACACACGTAGCATCAAACTACTAGAAGCTGCTGTAAGTGCTATTTGTCCTATCCTGCCGCTGCTGCCTGAGCAAGATGCCGGCCAAAGAGCTGCTAAGCTAACTCCAACGCTTCTACAACTCTGCAAGCATCCAAATTGCCAGCTTCCGGCTACCAGAGGCCTCGCAGTGCTGCTGAGTCATACATTGGTTGAGCATCGGGAGGTTCTGAGACCATCCCTCGAGCAGATCCAGACAACTCTCTTCGATCTTGTCAGCGTTACACCATTTGAGGCATTCCGAGACACTGTCCTGACGCATTACGAGGTGCTGCAGTGTTTTAAAAATCTAGTGGTTCTCTACCCCGAGGAAGGCCTGGACAGGATCCTCCAGAATCTACGAAATCCCTCAGGTACGTATCGAGCACGATCTCTGGTCATCCTACGTCACCTGATTAACACGCTGCCTCCGGACGATGATGCTTCTCTGCAGAGGATTGCCTTGAGCCTCCAAAACTCATTGAGCGAGGGCAATGCTAAGCAGATGGTCAACGCAATTGTTGCTCTCGTTGCACATCCAACTCTACCTCTGCTGCCTTCGCAGAGAGCTGCTTTCATCAAGCACATGGTCTTCAGGTGTGGAATACCTAATGATACACCAGTCTATGAGAAAGCATTGCTCCTGCTCTCGGAGACTGTAGACGGTGCTGAGACCTGGCTCTGGCCGGCACTCATAAAATCCCTCCTCGATTCATCATACTCAGCTTCAGCAACCTCCATCCTAAAATGCTTAACCGTTCTTGCTGAGAAAATCATTCGGACGGAATCGGAGCTTTCCTTCAAGGAGTTCTCACCTACGAAGGTCCTCGCCAAGTGTCTTGCCTTATACGAAGAACACCAGACCAGTCTCTATGTCTTTGTGTTTCTCCGGGTGTCAGCACCGCTTCTGGATCATCAGGTGACAATGGACCTAGATTTCATCCAGCTGGAGAATCCAAATCAAGGTGAGTGGATAAGGTCAGAAGAGCGGATGGTCGAGTTCCTTGAGAAAGCTGTGGAGATGAAGGGTAAGGATTGGGCTATCCAACTGTCCAAGGAACTAGTCCTGGGATTCTCCTCGAAGGTGTCTTCATACTTAGCAGCTATTACTGATGATCCAGAACACTTCACCATGCTCATCCATTCGGCTCGGTGCAATCCCTTCGTCGACGAGTATCCCCGAGCTGTGGGCATCGCTTCCAAACGTCATCTTGCAGTTATACTCTCCTTGATGGAAGCAGCTTGCGAGGTGGAAGACACTAGGAAAAATCCAACTCGTCTACTAGGCCTCGTAAGGGACACAAAAGCAGCAGCATCTGCTGAAGCTTCTAAAGCAGCTCTCTTGAAATGCTATGCCGAGATTTGCACACGATCGGATTCAACAATCTTGGCTTCTCATATCGAGCGGTCTATTCTTCCATGGGTCCTCAAGCAGCTCAATGATTCACGAGAAACAAGCACCAAGGAAGCTGGCCTACTAGCCCTGGATCAAATCAGTCAAGCTACCCATCCGAATCGTCTGGCTAACTCCTCAGGCTTGAAAACTAGAGCAAGCTGTTTAGCTTCCCTACTCAACCTTCTTCAATCGCACAGTGGATATCGACCCCTTCAGCTCTATCCCACGCTGCTTGATGCCATGATCTCTCTACTGCAGTTACCTCCAGTGCTTGACCCAGAAGAACGATCTGCCATTCTTGGAACAGTCCTGGACAAGGTGATCGGTGCCAGTACCGAGATTGATCTGATCCTTCAGATCGAAGGTATGCAGCGAGTGGTTGATGCCCTAGGTATCATATGTGGAGAAGTGATAGGAGATTCTGCTGATGCTCTCGCTGAACTGGTTGATGTGCTGGTACCTTGGATGCAGTCCAAATCTGCTGTCGAACGACGTACGACGTTGCTGGTGCTGAAGAAGAGTTTGCGATCGTACCACGATTCATTGAAGTATACTTACCCAAGTGGCAAACTTCAGCCAGGAAGACTCTTGGGTAGAATACTCTCTTGGTCAGCAGACACCGAGAAGATCCTCAGAGCGGCAGTGGTGGATTGTGTTGCCCTGGCCTTGGGCATCAATACTAAACATCGCTCAATACTTCCTGACAACAATCTCAATCAGGATTTGGGGGATTCTAAGAAGATCCTCATCTCCGATGATGCCAATATCCTGTATGAAGGTGTGAAAGCACTAGCTACAACTGCATGTGAAAGAATATCTTCAGGTGAAGTGCCTAGTCTTGCCGAAGGTCTTATAGAAGGCCTACTCTTTCGCGGAGAGAGTGTAGCTGCTGGTGTTTCTCTGATTCAACTGTTTAGAATCCGAGGAGCGGACATTCCTAGGTCTGATCTTTACCTTGTTGACAATATCATATCGCAGATGAGACAGATGGAGAATTCTAGCTGCCGGCAGACCTCCGCGGAAGCTATCAAAGTCCTGACCATCCATCATCCTGAAGAAGTCTTCGAGCATCTGCTTCATCAGCCACTACCTTTGGACCGGGGGACTGAGGAGTGTTGGAGGAAGCTTGGAGATGAAGAATTTGGACCTAGGACCCTTGGATTCTTGATGGAGAGACTAGAGACTAATCAATTGCTTACTGAGGGCAAGGAAGGCAGGAGCTCCGTAGGATCGACAGCTTCCTTCCCTTCACTTGCAGCGATTATAGCTCTTCGTCATTTGCTCCAATCAACCAATGCTGAAGAGCTGATTGAGAAGCGGCTTGCAGAGCTCCTAGCCATCTTACTCAGGTAGGTTTGACGGAGAACCTTGAGCAGATCGTGAGATCTGACTCTAGGAAGGTTTATAAGGCAACGACAATGAAGTGGTTGGTAATGAAGATAAACAAGAATACTTTTCCTGCTTAGGTACCTTGCTGGCTGGCTCCACGTAGATGCTCCGAGTTCTGTTGTAAGCACCAAGTTTGGATTCGTACCGAACAGGGATGCTGGGAAGCTCGATCCCCATGGCGAGGTCTACTCCGTGCTAACGAATGTCCTGACTGTTGTCAATATTCATGTAGCTTCTAGTCTTCTGAACGAGGTGACAACAGCATCGGAGAGCCAGGCTGAAGAGAACCTAGTGTCCACTGTGAGATCAGTCATCAGGTGTCTGGGCAGCAAGCACGAAGTGCTAGTCAGTGTCGCACATACCTTGGGCAAGATGATCACCAGTCAGGTACTGGATCCTTTATGCATCAGCTTCTTGCTTTGACCTCATGTAGCTTTAGGTGTTGGAAGCTTCTGGGGGGCTCTTGAAGCTGTCCATGACCATTTCCTGATTCTGGTTTTGGTTCTGGCTTAGATAGATCGATAAGAGGAATGTATTATAAAGTAAAGTAGAGGTTAAGTTTTGGTTAAGGATGCCCTTTGTAAGTGAATTGTAAAGGGAACGGAAACCCTAAAAGTCCGTAAAAGGAAATATATATTGAATGAATTTCCGGTAGATTCCCGCGCAGAGGGCAGTGGCAACGGCATTCTATGCAGAGCTGGTTGGACGGATAGAGTGTGGCAATGTCTGGTTGGATGTCATCATCAATACTCTGCATGAGGCTAAGGCAGACTCCTCGGGACTTGTACGGAAACTGGCCACAATTGGGTTGACCAGGATTGCGTATTTGGAGGCTAAGCAGGTAGGGTGGCAGAAGCATTCTAGGTTAGGGTTAGGTTTTACGGTATATAGGTGCTGTGGGTGGTTCCTATTAGTCTGCGCAGCAGGTAGGATGCGCGCGCACTTGCTTGGATGCGCGCGCACTTGCTTGGATGCGCGCGCATAAATTTGGCGGGAAAACCTCCTACACACGCTCTGTGATGTAAAAACCGGCAAAACATGACTTTTAAAAATTTGTGAATGATTATTCAGTTATTGTCAATAATACCCGTTCTGGAAAATCGAAATGTGAGGTCGCAATTGACCAAAAAAAATTCCCAAATTCGGCAGGTGGATGAGTATTTTGATAATTGCACTGGAGCTCTTCTGGAGGGCTTGGAGGAGCCATCGAGTTCAGATGGCGCTGCCGATGTGGTTTTAGAGTCACTTAGGGGACTTTCTAACCTTTTAGCGTTGCGCACTGAGAGACCAGTGAGTCCCAGGGTTGTGCTCGCATTGAAACCGTTCGTGGAGAAGGAAAATTGGGAAATGCGACTTGCTGCTATTTGTGCACTTGGATCTCTTGCTAAAGGGTGGAGTAAATCGGTGAAAAATCCGGATGATGACGTCACGGATCATCTGCTTGGGTGTCTCCCATGTTTGACGATCAAAGTCGAGGATACGAATTCTCTGGTTGGTGGACAATAATTTAAAAAAAAATAAATCCAAAATTTATTTATAAATTATGTTGAAAATTTTATAAGTATAAAAAAAAAATTGAAGTTGAAAATTTAAAAACCTTTCTGAAATATTAGGTAGCAAAAGCTGCTCGAGAAACTCTCTTCGAGGCCTCAGGTCTCCTACAGAGTAAGGAACTCTCCCAAGTACTTAAGGAACATTTAGCACCTGGGGTTCAGGTGGACGTCGAGAGCTTCTTCAGGAACTTGGTTAATTGTCTGATGAAAGATTTGCCCCAGAGATCGGAAGAAATGAGGAATGCTGTGGTTCGAGGATATTCCAGGTCTGACATTCTGAGTGTTATAATTTTTTTTGGTATAGTCGAATGATATTCCTGCACTTATCTAACTCTTCCCAAAATTATCTGAAGCTCCGTGAATTTTCTAAGAATATTTTAGGGAGTTAAAAAATGTTCCAGAATCATGTGCAATTTTTTAAAAAATTATCTGAATTTTCCCAGAATTATCTCAATGTTCCTAAAAGATATCTGCATTTTCCTAGAACAATCTCATTTTTTTTTAATTATGAGAATTTTCCTACAGCGATCTTGATTTTCTTAGAAATTGTCTGAATTTTCCTAGAACTATCTGAAATTCCCGAGAAAAATATTTGAGTTTCCCTAGAGCAATCTCAATTTCCTCCAAAGTATCTGAATTTTCTTAGAACTATCTGAAATGTCCTAAAAATTTATTGGAATTTTCCTAGAACTATCTCATATTTCCCGAAAATTATTTGAGTTTTCCCAGAACTATCTCATCTTTTCCAAGAATTATCTCAATTTTCCTAGAAGTATCTCATCTTTTCAAGATAATTACCTGAACTCTCCTGGAACCATCTCATCTTTTCCGAAAATTATCTGAAGTTTCTTAGAGCCATCTCATCTTTTCCGAAAGTTATCTAAATTTTCTTAGAACCATCTCATCTTCTCCGAGAATTATCTGAATTTTCACCGAACTATCTCATCTTTCCAAAAAAATTACTTGAACTTTCATGGAACTATCTCATCTTTTCCAAAAATTATCTCAATTTTCCCAGAACTATCTCATCTTTTCCAAAAATTATCTGAAAATTTCCGAGAATTACCTGAACTTTCCTAGAAGTATCTCATATTTTCCGAAAATTATCTGAACTTTCCTAGAATTATCTCAATTTTCCGAGAATTATCTAAACCTTAAATTCAGTCGTAACAAATTTCTTTTTAATGACAATATAATTTTGGGAATATTTCTATATTTCAGGTCAGAAGTTGCTGCTACGAGAGCCAGTGCTGTTCTAATTCTTGGATTCTTTGGCACACCCAGAGCTGAGGACGTTCAGAGAATGCTTCAATTATTAAGGGATAAGGAGGGTGAAGTGAGGTCCAGGGCTGCTGCTGCACTTGCTCTTGGTTTTACTACTTAAAGACAATGTAACAATTTCCAGAAAATTTCCCGACAAATTTTCATATTTTTAATGAGTTTTAAAATTTTTTGCAATCTTACAAATTTTGACAAAAAAAATCCAAATTTCAACCACAACTTTTAAATTTTGAAAATACAAAAAAAAAATTCTACATAATAAATTTTTCAAAATTTTCCAGTTTTTTAAAAACAAAAATTGAAATCTTAAAATTAATTTTTAAGATAAATTCCAATATTCCCCGGGGGGGCCCGCTCACCTCACAAGATAGTCTAATGTGCGCAATTTGTTTATAACAAATGAATTATTTAACCAATTGAAATTTAACTTGCGCCACTCGATAGAATAATGTTCAACGTATTTTTTTTTACTGCAAATTGTCAGAATTTTCAGTGAAAATTTCCACGATAAACGAGCTGGCCGATTATATGCTGGTCGAATATAATATTGTGCAATTTTCCAAGCGACAATTTTGTTTATAAAGAAAAAAAAAATATAAAAAATCAAATGAAAAAGAAAAAAAAACTACTGGGCAAATTTACGTCCAGTGTTATTGACATTGTCAATAATTTTTTTCCAAATGCCAATGCGCGCTTTAGTATTGGAGAAAGTAATTTTAACCAAGTTTTAGTTTATTTAAGAGACTTTGCACAAGATATTTTACATGATTAATATATTTTTAAAAAATGTTTTAGATATTATTTCGAATATTTACAGATATATTGCACGTTTTTTTTTTTGTTTATTTAGTATAGTTATTTTGATGGATATTTACTAAAAAATGAACATCAAAGTTTCTATAATTTTTGTAATTTTCAATTTTGGAAATTTAAAAAAAAATTATTTTGTTGTGAAAAATACTTTTTAGGCTTTATTTTTAAAAGAGGTTTTTTATGGACAAAATTGGAGGAGTAAAAAAGGAAAAGTTGTTTCCAATTTGTTGATTATTTGTAGTTGAAAATGTTTTATGAATTTTGGGGAGAATATTCTTACTGTTAAAGGGGAAATTGGTTGTATTTTTCTGATCAATAAAGACTGGATTTAAGTAATTCATGTGTTTTAATGCGAATTATTTTAATTGGTAAATGGGTTTTTAGTTGTGATTTTATTTGTTTTAAAAAAAAATTTGGCGGGAAAAAATTGAAATAAGGAAAATTCTCATGATTTGTTTAAAAATTAAGGGACATTTTTTTTTATTTGAGCAGTTTTTTGGGGCTTATTGTAAGTTTTGAAAATTCCGAAATTTTTCAAACTTGAATTTTTCGAATTTTTACGATTTTTTTATTCTTTCAATTTTTGATTTTTTTCAATTTTTCTGGATTTTTAAAAAAATTTCAATTTCTCAATTTTTTTGATTTTTCAAATTTTGTAATTTTTGAATATTTCGAATTTTTTAATTTTTAAATTTTTCTTTTTTCAAATTTGCAAAATCATTCCCTCCAAAATTCCACCAAAATGAAAATATCGAAGTTCCAGAATTCCGCAAAAAATTAAGGCGTCTCTTATGTTTCGTAATTAATTTATTGTAAATTATTCTACTTATAAATAAGTTTGTTGCAAAAAAAAAAGCAATTATTTACTATGTAGTTTTTCAATGCAAACGCTCAATTGTTGCAGTTTGTGAAGTAGATGTCTCATATTGGCGCCAGATTGTCTCAGCCCAGCGGAATCACTTCCGACGCCATCTTGACGTTGTCCCAGCTCGAAATGTAATCTCGCGAGTTTCTCCTGTTGCTCACGAATCTCAATCATTTGCTCCATACTGCAGTCCTTCCCTAAAATTTCCACAAACTTATTAGCCCTCAAAGTAAACTCATAATACCAACTAAGAAGTGTTTATAGTGTACACGGTGTGTTGAGGTTATGAAACCGCGAGTTTGGCGCGCGGCCCGCCACCTACCAACAACTTCCCGATAGCTTTTCACTGCCCATTATTCCATTATTTTTGCTACTTATTTTGCACACACACACACACACACACAGATGCACCCGTAGATCGGCACCTTCCGAAAATTGATTAATTTTGTTGATTTTTTTTTTAGCAACAATTTGCAATATCTCACTAATTATGCGAGCTAGCGTGAAAAGTCATAAGACCTAAAATATGCATTTTTACACGCTGAGCAACTTTTGTTATACATATTTTTTTGTCCCACCAACGGCTCGCCCGCAAGAGCGTTATAAACAATTAAAATTGTTTATAACAATTAATGCAGTGGAGGGATTTTAACCGAAATCTAATGAGCGCGAGAGTTGGTGGGGGACGCTTCGATTGCGACCTTAATCGTTTCAATCGTGCGCGCCATTCGCGAGGAGACCGCCCTCAAAATTTCGGTCACAAACATACAGACGCACACACACACACACACATGATGATTGAGGACTTACCAAACGCTTGTAAATTTCCACTATGAAAGTCTTCCAATAATTGTAGCAGGGCTTGTTCCATTCTCCGGACATCAGGTACCTCTGACAAAAAGCAATGATGCCTGCATGGAGGGGCTGTCACTACTATTGTATAAACAATATGTGCAACAACAAAAAAAAATAACGAAAAGAAAAAATTAAATGAAATTAAGTTAAATAAACCAAAAAAATTAAAATCTTTTTTTTTTTTTAATTAAATATAAACAATCCAGAATTGTGCAAAAAACTACTTAATTACTACTTACTTAAATAAAAAAATTCAAAGTAAATAAACAAACAATAAAAAAATTACAATAAATTATAATAGAATAAAATTATGGTGTAACATAACGAGTGGAATTCAACTTTTGGGACACTATTTTTTAAACTTTTTTTGCATCCAGATTATTTTATAAACTCATTAGTTTCCATAGAATTGTTAAATAGATCGGATTATCTCATTCAAGATTGTTTTGTACATCCATGAACATAGTTAGAGTCGCAATATCTCGAAGCGCGCGATACTCGCTCCTGATTGGCCAATGCGATAGGCGTGAAGTTAGCTTTTACAGACGCGGGAAATTCAAATTCATTTGGCGGGATTTCGAAAAAATTGTTGTTTTCCCATCAAAAATTCACTCAATTCGGAACGAAAATTACTGAAATGAGAGATTCACTCTGTTTTTATAGCAAAATAATTTTGTTTGTGATAAAAAAAATAATTTGTTTTTTAAAAAAATACTTCAATTCTTGAAGTGATGAATTTTCGTCGGTACGAAGAACTGTGCGAGATCAAGAAAAGGAAAGGAGAAAAGGGTCAATATGAAGTGGAATGTTTGTGCTAACTTGTTTTTAACATTAATTTTCGCGCGGGAAATTCAAAATTTGAATTTTTTTTTTTTTTGAAAATTATACCTCTGTGCTGTCTCCTCGGAGGCTCGGGTCTCGCAGGTTTATGTTTTTCTTTTTCATTCACATAAACGTGCTTGGAATGATGACCTCCATAACCGGAAGTCGAATTTATAGCCCTTCCTGAAACCATGGAACCTTGACTAGCAGTTCCCTGTCCTGAACTTGTTTTACTAATTATGGGTGATGTCTGTGCATTAGTACCCCACAGTACTTGTTGCTAAAAAAAAATCATATTTTAATTTCCAGATTGTTTTTGAAATTTCAAAAATCAAATATTTATTTTTTGAAGAATAAATTACTTACAGAATTTTGCGAAACATTTGCCTCAATTTTGCTTGCTCTATGAGATCTTGCAGGTGTTGAGGGTGGAGTGGCTTCACCTCCAGGACTCAGGGGCTCCTCGCACTCCTCTTCCTGCACCAGCTGCTGCAGTTCCCCACAGCCTGACTCCTCATTCATATTCTCCGGTCGAAAAACCAGATTTCCCAAAGAAAATCCTTAAAAAAGCATTAATGATCAAACAAATTGAACAGCAATAACATATATAGTAATCATAATAATAATAATAGATTTCTTTCTTTGGTGTTACAGTATAGTTTTAGACCTCCCTCCTTACTCCTCTCTCCACATATAGCATTATTTCCTATTTCTATTGTATATATGTCAAACATATATAGTATATTTTTGTCAATTTTGATTGATCAATTTTTTTGTCATTGGTAGTTAAGTGGTATAATGCTTTGGTCAATTTTCATTGATAAATTTTTTTTGTCATTGGTAGTTAAGTGGTATAATGCTTTGGTCAATTTTTTTGTGTCATTGGTAGTTAAGTGGTATAATGCTTTGGTCAATTTTCATTGATCAATTTTTTTGTCATTGGTAGTTAAGTGGTATAATGTTGTTTACCATTTTTAGTGATCAATTTTATTGTGTTATTGGCATTTATTCAGTATAATGCTCTGTTCAATTTTCTTGTTTCATTGGTAGTTAAGTAGTATAATATTGTTTTCAATTTTGATTGATCAATTTTCGGGTCATTGGTAGTTAAGCAGTACAATGTTATCCTCAGTTTTCATTGATCAATTATGTTGTATCATTGGTAGTTAAGTGGTATAATGTTCTTGTCAATTTTCATTGATCAATTTTTTTGTGTCATTGGTAGTTAAGTGGTATAATGCTTTGGTCAATTTTCATTGATCAATTTTTTTGTCATTGGTAGTTAAGTGGTATAATATTGTTTACCATTTTTAGTGATCAATTTTATTGTGTTATTGGCATTTATTCAGTATAATGCTCTGTTCAATTTTCTTGTTTCATTGGTAGTTAAGTAGTATAATATTGTTTTCAATTTTGATTGATCAATTTTCGGGTCATTGGTAGTTAAGCAGTACAATGTTATCCTCAGTTTTCATTGATCAATTATGTTGTATCATTGGTAGTTAAGTGGTATAATGTTCTTGTCAATTTTCATTGATCAATTTTTTTGTGTCATTGGTAGTTAAGTGGTATAATGCTTTGGTCAATTTTCATTGATCAATTTTTTTGTCATTGGTAGTTAAGTGGTATAATATTGTTTACCATTTTTAGTGATCAATTTTATTGTGTTATTGGCATTTATTCAGTATAATGCTCTGTTCAATTTTCTTGTTTCATTGGTAGTTAAGTAGTATAATATTGTTTTCAATTTTGATTGATCAATTTTCGGGTCATTGGTAGTTAAGCAGTACAATGTTATCCTCAGTTTTCATTGATCAATTATGTTGTATCATTGGTAGTTAAGTGGTATAATGTTCTTGTCAATTTTCATTGATCAATTTTTTTGTGTCATTGGTAGTTAAGTGGTATAATGCTTTGGTCAATTTTCATTGATCAATTTTTTTGTCATTGGTAGTTAAGTGGTATAATGTTGTTTACCATTTTTAGTGATCAATTTTATTGTGTTATTGGCATTTATTCAGCATAATGCTCTGTTCAATTTTCTTGTTTCATTGGTAGTTAAGTAGTATAATATTGTTTTCAATTTTGATTGATCAATTTTCGGGTCATTGGTAGTTAAGCAGTACAATGCTATCCTCAGTTTTCATTGATCAATTATGTTGTATCATTGGTAGTTAAGCGGTATAATGTTCTGGTCAATTTTCATTGATCAATTTTTTTGTGTCATTGGTTACTTAGTGTATAGTTATTGTATTTTGAGTTGTCACTTACTCAACTGTTATTGGGAACAATTTGAGGCGACTTGAGGTTAGGTCAATGAAATAAAAAAAACTCAAATAACATGCGCAGTCGACTCTCAACCCCGAAAAAATTCCCAGTTGCTAAACTCAATCAAAACTCAATTCGAAAATAAAATAACACGATCGTTTTTTTTTTTCTATCGAATATTGGAAAAATTTTACTAGCTCCTTATTCTGTATCATGGAAATTAAGGGTACTGAGACGACTGGTGAATCAGCTGCGCGCTTACAATTGGCAAACTTAAGGAATTGATTGGCAGATGGCTATCGAGCGAATTGTACGTCAAAGTCCTTCAGCAAGTCCTAAAAAAGGTAAATACAGTGAATTATTCTCGGCAAATTTTTGCAAACATTTTTTTGACCGTTGGAAATTGAGTGACAGTTTATGTGTGCATATTGTTTCTTATTTTTGTTGTTTTTTTTGGGGTTAACCTGAAATTTTGGGGAGTTTTCGGGGAAAAAAATGGAAAATTTGCGGGAAGGTTCTTATATCGATTTTTGAAAGTTTTTTGAAGAGGGAGTTGACCGTTTTTGGGGGGGGGGGATTCACTATATGTTAGGGGAAGGGGGGGGGGGGGGATTTTTACAGAAATGAAATTGCAATTTTTTTAAAATTTTTAAACATTTTATTAAATTTGCATACATTTTTAAACTTCCCGCCAAATTTCAAAATTTTCCACTTGGCTTATTAAAATATTTGAACCAAAATATTTAAACCAATTATACCAAAATAATTTCTGTTAGATCAGATTGATGATCCCATGGGTGCGAGAGCAGATAGTGGAGGCCTGGCATAGCAGAAAGAGCTCAAGGACACCCGACAGGGGGTCCTTGGCTCTTTCTACATCCGGAAACGAAAGGAAAAGTGACAATTCCATGTTCATGGCCCCCTCTACCTCATCCAACACATTTAACGTCAATGTGATAAGGTGAGTAATGATCAATTCCAGTGGGCTTCCCATAGCTCTGCCAGCGGGAGGGAGCAGAGGGCTATACGCCCCCCACTCCACGCCCCATTACCAATCGCGCGCTCTCTTGCCGTGGCCACGCCCACTGGGCGTGTGGAAGGGGTAGTCCGTAGCTCCCCGTACGCGCTAACGTCCGCCCGCAAGCTGCAGAGTAATGGGAAGTGCACTGTATTCCCATCTTCTGACCGCCCACATAATTCGTCAACGCCCCCTCCCCCTCCTCCCCCTCCTGCCCCTCCTGCGCACCTCTCAAAACTCGAATTAAAAATTTCAGTCTGGAAAGTGAAATCCTGCAGATCCCATCGAAACCGGACTTCACGATTGAGAAGCTCAAGTCCATTGCGACGCGTCACTTTTACGGCGCCGACGGCTCTCACCCCCCCTCCACACTCCGCCTAGTCTCCTCCCGTGATTATCGGGCACTACAAGACTCCAAGTACTTATCTGACGAGGGAATAAAGCCCTCGGACGACCTCCTACTCACCCAAATTCGCGCCGCCCCCCCAAAAGATCCTTCCGAGGAACTCCTCAAGGGCCCCACCCTCGAATCCATTTCCAAGGCCACCGCCCACTTACCTCTACCCGCCCCCACTCGCCCCGCCCCCTCCGCAGATTGCCCTGCAGACTTCCAAACAGAAATCCGAAAAATCCTTATAACCTTAGTTCAGGCTTCAGCAAGAATTCTAAATCACTCACCGGAAGCGCCAAAATTATGTGACGTCATACGTGATATATTGGAGGTGAGGGCTCAGCCGCCAAACGATCCTAAAACTGTTAAATATCTTATGGACATTGGATTTCCGGAGGGGCAGGTGCTTAAGGCCCTAAAATTGAAGAAGATGAACACGTCGGAGGCACTGGATTGGTTAATCGATCATCAGGACGAGGAGGGGGAAGTGGGGGAGGAGCCGGGCCAGCCCCGGCGCTCCGAGGAGAGCCTATCATGCCCTGAGACCGCCCTATCAGGCCCGGATGGCAGCCCAGGTGCCCTGGGCACTTCAGGGCCGTCAACGGAGCGTCGTAAAACCTTCAAGTCAGGCCTAACAGACCTATTCAGGGCCAAAAGCCTTGATCGTAAAGAGAACCTAGTGGCCCTTGTTGGCATTCTATTGCAAAGTTTCCGTGAATTCAAGCGCCTGGAGTTCAGGCCAAGCTCTAGGGTCAAGGAGAGCCTCATCGAGATGGGCTTTGAGGAGAAGAAAGTTATGGAGGCCCTTAAAATAACGGGAAATAATCAAAATAATGCGTGCGAGTGGCTGCTAGGGGCGCGTAGGCGGAGCCTACAAGACCTTGATGAGGGCCTTGTCGAGGGCGGACCTATTTATCAGGCTATCATGGCAAATCCACATATTCAATTGAGCCTGACTAACCCTAAAATGTTATTAGCCTATTTGGCTATTTTGGAAACACCATCGTCAACGAGTGTTTGGATTAATGATCCAGAGGTGTCGCCAGTGTTGAGTCAAATATTTAAGACCTATCATTCGGAGAAGCATGCCATTCACATGAATCGATATGAGAATAGCTAGCAAATGGCGGAGGGGGGGTGGTTGGTGGGGGAGGGGGAGTGGCAAATAGGGGATGTAGGGTGGGAGATAGGGGAGTAGGCGTTCCTTCGGAAAGATGGGCGGTGCAATGGCCTGGTAACTGTATATATGAGGTGTAGATGTTCAGATAGGGCGGTAGGGGTGGGCGTGTCAGGGTGGTAGGGGTGGGCGTGTCAGGGCAGTATGAGAGGGCGTGTCAGAGTGGTAGGGGTGGGCGTGTCAGGGTTTTAGGGGAGGGCGTGCCAGAGAGGTCGGGGTGGGCGTGCCAGAGAGGTCGGGGTGGGCGTGCCAGAGCGGCCGGGGAGGGTGTGTCAGGGCAGTAGGGGAGGGCGTGTCAGGGCCTGCGAAGGAGGGGCGATGGGGCGGGTGTAAACTGCGAAATAGGGGAATAGGAAACGCCATTCTCTGGGACTCTCCACTCGCCAACCGCCATCCAATTCCCCCTTAGGCCCTAAGAGCCCTAAAGTAGGTCAGCCACGCCCATGTATTCCATGACCTAATATGCCTATTCCCCTGATCTGTATGAGCGCGCGGAATGAGAAAGTAGGAGGTAGGTTGTTAAATACCACGAATTAGGGCGATAGGGGAGGCGTAGGGCCGCGTGAGGGGCATAGGGCTTGAGGTGTAAATGCATACTAGGAGATATGGGAGTAGATAGGGCCATTGCGAGCTTCAAAAATAACAGGTGTTCAGTAGATATATGATGATAGTCATGCGACGGGGCGGGGCGGGGGGCGGGGCGGGTACACAGTTGGAGATAGGGCTCATCGTTGTATGTAGGGAAATAGGGGAGCTTGTGAGGATGCGCAGTGAGTGAGAGGAATAGGTTATCGAGAAGTTCGTATGAATACCTGAAGGGTAATAGGTCAGTAGAGGCTGTGGGAGGAGACGTAGGCGTGGCCATATTGGATATATGAGGTCAGATAGGGGAATTGAGGGGTATGAGGCGGGGGAGAGGGGCCGTGGGGCGGAGATAGGGGGCCCTGGGCGTGGACAAGGGACACGGGGCGTGGCTAAGGGGGCGGGGGTACGGAGGATGGGGCGGGGATACGGAGGATGGGGCGTGGCTAAGGGGGCGTTCATATGGAGGACGGGGCGTGGTGAACGGGCATAGGGCGGGGAGGGCAACGGAGTGCGATATTTTCTTACGAATTTAGGAGCAGGGGAGTCTTCGGGGTAGTTCAGGCTGTAAAGGAAAGTTGAGCATAAAGTAAATTTATGGTAGAAATCGAAGAAAATTAAGAATTTATTGCTTATCGCAATGTTGAAAGTTGACGCTATTATATGAAAATTAGCAAAAAAATTGATTGCTTGTTAAATGTCGATGTGAGGGGAAATAAATTATTAGATAAATTTTTTTGTCGTTTTTTTTTACAGTTTATAATGTTTACAATGACCAATCAATTTTATTACCGTTTTTTTTTTTTGCTTTTTCTGGTGTCACTTGGGCAAGTTGAGATGTTATTTATTTTATTTAAAATTTAATGTGGGCAATTATTGATATAAATTTGGGTCGTTTTTAAAGAGATATATAATATGAGGGGAGTGTAAAATGAAAGTAGAAATGTTTTTTGATTACGGAAAAAAAACAATATATATTTTCAAATTCAAGGATTCAAGAATTTTTTTTTAATATATATATCAAATATTTTTTTTATATATATAATTATTGTAGACATGAATGTTCGATTCAAAGACACAACAATCATTTTTTCAATATAAAGTAAATTTTATTCAGTGAAGAAACTAAATATTTTTCAATGCAAGAAAATTTCATGTTTGTATTGTTTAATTTAATTCGCAAAATTCGTTGTGCAATTGTTGCACATTGAATAAATGTTACACATATGTAATTATGAAATGTAGAAATGAATTTAGAGAATTGACTAAATAATAAAATATTTTTCCCATGAATAAAAAATGGAGTTATTTTTTTTCTTTCACATTTTTTTTTCAGATTTTTTTAGAGATTTTTCAAAATATTTTTTTCAAAATTTTTAAATTACAGTTTTGAAAAATTATATTTTCCGCCAATATTTGAATTTCCCGCCATTAGGTGCATCTATATGAGAGTACTCTTCGGATTTGAATCCGAATTCCCCCCGCCATCTGCAGCGCATGCGCAGAGCGGCTCAAGCTCCCCCCTCTCCTATGAAGTCATCTACTGCGCATGCGCAGACGGTGGTGGGGGGAGATCGGCTCGAATTCCGAAGAGCGCTCTCATAATGTCGCGACTATATTCACAATTTTGACAGCTCTAAAATTTACCACGTGTTTTCCCATTTTCCCGCCAAAAATGGTATTTTATTTCGAGAGTGATGGTAATTAACGCAATGATAATGAATATTAATTATATTCCGGACCGCAGAAGTGGTTCAATTGAACTTAGTTCCACAAATTTTACAATTCAAATTTTTGTTAGGTTAGGTCACTGAATTTTCTATTATTTTGCATTTTTCCAAATCTCAATTTTTTTTTGTTATAGTTTGCAAATTTAGCAGTTCTCAAACTCACTAATTTTTTTTTCAAAAATTTCTCATTTTCAATTTTTTTTTTCTTGACAAATTTGACATGCAGTTGTAATTAAAAAAAAACAATAATGTTTATATCTTCGGACCGAACGGTTGGAAAAATCAGAAAAAAATTGGGATTGAAGGTCTTGGGTCTGGGAACAATCTGAATTTTTTTCAGAATTTTTTGGCGCCAGGGGGAGGTGGGGTGGGGCGCTGAACTATCGGGGATTCCCCCATTTACATTTTTTCGGATTTCACTATTTTCCTCGTTTAATTGATGTAATTATTTTTTTAAATTTCTAGTCGTCCAGCCACCTGTCACGTTGTTCATGGGAATTGACAAACACGAAAGTGAGTTAAAAAAAAATTATGTAATGGTTCGAACCCATAACTTCTCGAAATTGAAAAAATTGATTCTTAAGCTTTCATTAAAAAATGATTATCTCGCTAACTACTGGTCTGAGACAAAAATGTTATAACACTTTTTTGTGGAGAATTCAATTTCCTAAAAGAACTGTCTCATGTAATTTTCCCCTAAATCCATTTGGTCACAAGATACATCGCAAAAAAGGAAAAAAAACGAAAAAAAATTTCCCCACTTATCTAACAATTATGATTTTTTTTTCAGACGAGGATTTAATAAAATGGGGATGGCCCGAGGATGTCTGGTTTCATGTAGACAAATTTTCATCAGCTCATGTGTATTTAAGATTACGTCCAGTAAGTAAAAAAAAAAAAAAAAAAAAAAAATCAGATTCTCAATTTTTTTTTTATTAAGAAAAATTAATTGTAAAATTCCAATTTTTTTTTTAAATAACAAAAATTAAAATTGGAATTTCTAGAATTTTTGGAATTTTTATTTGAATTTTTGATATTTTACAAAAAATCTTTGGGAGTTTTTTTTTTATTTTTTTAAAATTTTTTATAGATGCAAGGCTCTAATGTGAATTTTTTTAGGGCCAGACCATCGACGACATTCCCAGCTCAGTTCTGGAAGATGCAGCACAACTTGTTAAGGCTAATAGTATTGAAGGAAATAAATTTAATGATGTGGACGTTGTGTATACAATGTGGGCGAATTTGAAGAAAACACAGGGAATGGAGGTGAGAGTGATATGTTGAATTTTTTAAAGGAACTAAAAATTTTTTTTTTTAATTATAATTTTTTTTTTTTTTTTTTTTTTTTTTTTTTCAATTATGTAAATGTGGCGAATAAGCTGAAGGTTTGAAAGCTTTCAATAAAAAAAAAAAGAAGAAAAAACCAAAACAAAAATTTGAAAATTCTGATTTTTTTTTTCGAAAATTATGAATTTCTGAACATTTCCACGAATTTTGTTTCTGGAATTGACTACTTCAATCATTATTATTATTATTATTATTATTTTTTTCAACTTGGAGGAAATTGAAAATTGTGATTTTTTTGTGATAATTTTGAATTTTTTTTTTTCTAACATTTTATTATTTATTTCGCTTGTTTTTTTTAATTGTGAATTTTTTTTTCGACAATTATGAAATTTTTACTTTCAAAATTTTGCAGATTTTTGTTTCTGCAATTTACTAGTTCAATTATTTTTCATTTTTTTCAAACTTCTAAAATTTATTAAAAATGAAAAAAAAATCCAATGTCCAGAAACATTTTTTCCAATTTCTAAAGAAAAATTTCCAATTTCAAAAAAAAATCCTCAATTACAAAAAAAAATGTCAGTTTTTAAAGAAAATTTTTGCAATTTCCAAAATAAAAAAATTCAATAAAAAAAAATGTGCAATTTTTAAAAACATTTTCCAATGTTTAAATAAATTTTTTAATACAAAAAAAAAAAAAAACAGAAAAATAATAATTATTGTAATTTTGTATTTTTAGGTGGGACAAGTTGGATTCCACAGCGAAAAAGATGTTCGAAAACTTCACGTTGCAAAGCGCCTAAAAACAACAATTAACCGCCTAAATAAAACAAAGCGTTCAGCTGAGCCGAATTTCCGGCACGAAAGAGAGGACAGAGATCGAAAGGAGCGTGAGGATAAGAAGCGACTTTTGCGATTGCAGAAGGAAGAGGAAAAGGCTGAGCTCAAGAGACGCGAGGAGGAAGCGGAGATCAAGTAACCACAAATTTACATAAAAAAAAAAAAACAAACTTCCCGATAGCTTTTCACTGCCCATTATTCCATTATTTTTGCTACTTATTTTGCACACACACACACACACACAGATGCACCCGTAGATCGGCACCTTCCGAAAATTGATTAATTTTGTTGATTTTTTTTTTAGCAACAATTTGCAATATCTCACTAATTATGCGAGCTAGCGTGAAAAGTCATAAGACCTAAAATATGCATTTTTACACGCTGAGCAACTTTTGTTATACATATTTTTTTGTCCCACCAACGGCTCGCCCGCAAGAGCGTTATAAACAATTAAAATTGTTTATAACAATTAATGCAGTGGAGGGATTTTAACCGAAATCTAATGAGCGCGAGAGTTGGTGGGGGACGCTTCGATTGCGACCTTAATCGTTTCAATCGTGCGCGCCGTTCGCGAGGAGACCGCCCTCAAAATTTCGGTCACAAACATACAGACCCACACACACACATGCGCTGTATCAAAAATTGTAGAAAATTATTAAATGTGATTTTTTTGTTTGCAGGAATTACTCGGCGCTGTTTCAAGAAAGCAAAATGACGACCAATGCTGAAGCTTCAGGCTATGACTCGGACGATTTTATGTGATGCACCTCCTTAAGACCAACCTTAATGTACATTTTTCTTTTTTTTTTTAAACTTGTCCTTAATTACGTAGCCGTTAAATATTGAAAATAAAGGAAAAAAAAATTAAGTATTTTTTTTTATGGTATTTTGAATTTTAAATATTTTCATTTGCATTTTCATAATTTGAAATTTTTGACAATTTTTTTTTTTTTTTTTTTTTTTTATATAGAAAAAACTAAAAATATTTGAGAATTTTCGAACATTTTCAATCGTGCAAACCTTCGGAATTTTTGGAAATCTTTAGAATTTTTTTGATAATTGAAATTTTTCTGGAAATTTTTTATTCATTTTTCAAAATCTTCATCTTTCAAAAATTCAAGAAAAAATCCACAAATTATCGAAATATTTTCAATTTTGCTCAATTTTCGAATCTTAAAAAAAGTTCCAAACTGTCCAAATTTTTTTCTCAAATTTTCTTTTTTTCCCTTTTTTCAATTTCAATTTTTTTTTTTTTTTTTTTTATAAAATTTTTCAAATTTTCAAAATATTTTTTTCAAACAATTTCCCAATTTTTGGACATTTGTAAAATTTCTAGAAAATTTTTTAGCCTTTTTTGGAAATTTGTTATTTATTCACAAAAAAAAAATTATTACGAAAAATTTGTATTTTGATTTTTTTTCCTAGATTTAAAAATATCACGATAGTTCAATATTGACAGCTTTTAGAGCACTAATTATCCATGCCGGATAGTTTTCATCTGGATAAGCAGTTAGCATAAAATCTTTGACAAATTCGGGAAATTTTTGTTCCACAATGCTGGCCCGAATGTCCCTCATCAGCCTCAACTGAAAAGCAATATTGTGGACTGTCAATAAATGGCAGGCTACTGTTTCTACTGTCACCAAATGATGCAAATAAGCTCGGGAGTGGGTCTTGCAAGTGCTGCAATCGCAATTCTCATCAATCGGACGTTTATCATTTTTGTAAACTGCTTGACGAAGATTCAATTGACCCGATCTCACTAATCCACATCCAAATCTCTGAAAAAACAAATAATTTTTTTTTTTCAAATTTTGGTAATTAAAAAAATTTTTAATTTCAAATTTTTTTTAATGTTCACAATTTTTCAAATTCTTTTACAATTTTCAATTTCATTTTTTTTTTTTAATTTCACAATTTTTAATTTCAATTTTTCAAATTTTTTAAAAATGTTTGAAATTTTTTATTTCAGATTTTTTAAAATGTTTTCAAATTTTGAATTCCAATTTTTTGGAATTTTTCTAAAATTTTTGATTTCAACTTTTTACATTTTTTTAAAATTTTGAAAATTTTGATTTTTTTTTTAATTTTTAATTTCAAATTTTTAAATTTTTCAAAATTTTGGAATAATTTTTTTTTCAATTATCACATTTCAAATATATATGCAAATTTCTTTCAAATATTTTTCAAAATATTCCCCGAGCTTCCAAAAAAATTTTCAAGCTTCTGGAAAAATCTGGAGCCTCCCAAAATGTTTTTAAAGAAATATTCTTCCAATTAGAAAATACTTACAGCTGTCCTTGAAGGAAATACACAATCGAACATATCAATTCCCAACGCTGAGCATACAACTAGGTCCACTGCGAATCCCACTCCCATGAGGTATCGAGGTTTGTCCTTTGGTAAAATATCTGTTGACAAGTGGACCATCTTCCAAAATTCCTCTTTACTCTCTCCTCCACTCAGTCCACCCACAGCAAATCCATTCACTTCTCTTTTCGACTGTTTTAAGGCACTTTCTCTGCGCATCTTTGGGTCCAGGGCACCTTGCACTATTGGAAATACACTTTGCTCTGTTGGACGCTTATGGGCTGACAAACATCGATCCAACCATCTCGTCGTTCTGGAAAAATTTTCAAAAATTAGGTTTTTGCATTTTGGGAATTTTGGAATTTCTTTTTTACAATTAAAAAAAAAATTTTTTGCAATTTTTTGAATTTTTTACTTTTTTTATTTTCGGATTTTTAGATTTTTTTTTTTTAATTTATGGAAACTTTGAAATTTTGAAAAATTGAGATTTTTGACATTTTTTGAATCGCAAATTTTCTCTATTTTTTTTTTTTACAATTTTCCAATTTTTAGAACTTTGGAATTTTTTTTTTGTAGTTTTGGAAATTCGAGAATTTTCTTCTAATTTTTGGAATTTTGAATTTTTCAAAAAAAAAAAAATAAAAAAAAAAACATTTTGTCTTTAATTTTAGAAATTTTTAAAATTGTAATAAAATTCAAAACTAAATTTTTGTCTTATATTGTTTGTTAAAAAAAATGGTTTTAAAAATTTTAATGTCAAAAATTTCAAAAAGTTCAAATAAAAAAATTTAAAAAAAAAGTCCGAAAATCCTAAATTTGTTTTTTTTTTTTTTATTTTGAGAAGGGAAAATTTTTATACCGATGCATAGCTTCTTCAACTCTTGGTCCAGTGGTGGTGCTAGCCACGACATCATCCAGCTGCATGATTATGTCAGCTCCAATGGCATTCTGAATTTCAATGGAGTGCTCTGGGGTCAGCATACACTCGGATCCGTCGTAAGGAGAGCTGAACTTTACTCCTTCTTCAGTTATTTCGGCTAGTTTCAGGAGAGACACCATTTGGAAACCACCCGAGTCCGTTAATAGAGCTCTATTCCAATTCATGAACTTGTGGAGACCTCCTGCCTTCCTCAAAATCTCTGGCCCCTGTTTTTTGGAAGTGAATATGTTCAGTTTTGTTACAATCCAGTTTTTGCAATTTTAAAATTTTTGAATTTTTGAATTTTTTGAATTTTTGAATTTTTGAATTTTTTAATTTTTGAAATTTGAAATTTTGAAATTTTTGAAATTTTGAAATTTTGAAATTTTGAAATTTTGAAATTTTAAAATTTTCGAATTTTTGAATTTTTAAATTTTTGAATTTTTGAATTTTTAAATTTTTAAATTTTTAAATTTTTGAATTTTAAAATTTTTGAATTTTTGAATTTTTGAATTTTGAAATTTGTGAATTTTGAAATTTTTGAATTTTGAACTTTTTGAAATTTTTGAATTTTGAGCTTTTTGAACTTTTTGAATTTTGAAATTTTGAAATTTTTAAATTTTAAACTTTTTGAAATTTTTGAATTTTCGAATTTTTTAGTTTTTGAAATTTTGAATTTTGAAATTTTCGAAGTTTGAAATTTTTGAATTTTGAAATTTTGGGATTTTAAAAGTTTTGAATTTTTACAATTTCTCAATTTAATAAAATTTAATTTTGGCATTTTGAAAAATTTCATTTTTGACCTTCAAAAATTTGAAAATTTGAAAATTTGAAAATTTGAAAATTTGAAAATTTGAAAATTTGAAAATTTGAAAATTTGAAAATTTGAAAATTTGAAAAATTAATTTTTTCGGAGTCAAAAAACTCACCGGACGCGTTCCCAAGTGGTAAGTGTTACTAAGCATAATCTGACAATCCAGCTTCTCCAATTGTTGTGGCAGCAGTCCTTTAAGTGTTCCCTAAAAAAAGCAAAACCATTTTTAAAAAAGTGAAACATCTAAAAATATTTGAAAACCTGATCTAAACTTTGAAATATTGATTAACAAAAAAATAGTGTTAAAAGAATCCTGACATTCCAAAATCGGCACTTGCACGTGTCACTCACTTGTGTACCAACTGGCATAAAAACTGGAGTATCCACATGATGATGAACCAAAACCATTTTCCCAGTTCTGGCTTTACTAGTTTTGCACTCTGCAATCACCTCAAAAATCAGTGGCTTCGCCGTTTCCGTCATGTTTGTCATTTTACGAACAATCCCCATGCCATAAGTACGCACCACGTGAACCAGATCAGCTGATTTGAAGCGCGCGAAAAGAGCGGGAAATTTCTATCCGCCGCTCAACCTAACCTAGCTGAGATTTTCCCCGGTTTTTCTCCAGTATCTCGGAATCTAGCGGAGTTAGCGTAGTTGTCATAATAACACTTTTGATGCAGAATTTCAGGAGCTACAAATTCAGTCTATATACATATCGCGCTATCTCCGCTAGATTTGGAGATATCGCCGAAAATCGAAGGACACTTACCTACTCCATTGTTCAAAAAAATATTTATAAGTTTTTTTTGCAATATTTGGAATATATCAATATTTTTTGAGGCGAAATATCGAAAGCTATAAATTGATTTTATAGTTTTGGTGGTTATCTACTTTTTAAAATACTTCACAATGTAATTGAATTTTTTTTTTAGGCTTTCCCAGAACTTTACTAATTTCAAAAAATTTCGAACTTTGAAAATTTCCCGCGGTTTTAAAAATCAGAATATTAAAACGTAAAGAGAAACTAATATGTAAATAAATAAAAATTACTATATATTTGGCTGAGATTTATGTTAAGAACAAAGTTAATTAATGTATTTGTACAATTGACCAACTCAAATGGGAGTGCCCCCACTCCCGCCAATCGCTGATTGGCCCGCGTCATTTCAAAATGGCGCCAATGTATTTCGAACGCCGCGACATCTCAAGCAAGTTTCTTTCTGTCTTTGACGACACGTAAACATGGCTCCGGTGAGTGGTTATCCCCTAAAAATCTTTAAAAAAAAGTAAATTGTTGTTAATAATCACACAAAATATGAGTTTTTAAATAACCAGTGATTGTTATAAAGTAGCGCGAAAACGGTTTTGGCAATTTTTTAAAAACGATTGTTCAGATTAATTTGGATTCAATTTTTGGGGGTTAGGGCCGGAGATTTTGATGGCTCTGGTCACATGGGAAATTGGCAATTTTCAGATCAAAAAATTTTTAGTTTTAAAAACTTTTTTGCGATAGTAAAAAATGAAAATTAAATTGCAAATCTTTCAATGAAATTTCTATAATTTTGGCACTTTGGAAGTTCATCTTGAAATGATTTTCAATTTTTTTTTATCATTGCAAGGGAGAATACAAAAATTTTAATGGGAATTTTTATTATTATTATTATTATTATGAAAATTTATTTTGTTTTTTTTTTACAGCCAGTTGCTGCCAAGAAACCTGCCAAGGCCCCAGTTGTCAAAAAACAACACCTCAGGGGTAAAAGCCAAAAGAAGAAGGTGGCTTTGAAATTCACCATTGACTGCACACATCCGGTTGAGGATAACATTGTCGATGTTGCTAATTTCGTAAGTGTTCATTAAAACTTCACTAGTTAATAAAAAAAATGAATTTTGAATTCTTAAAGTTGACTCGGGCTTTCCTAATTTTCAAAGCTTCGAAATTTCGAAGTTTCTTAAATTCAGAAAATTTTCAAATTTTTTTTTTTCAAATTTATTTTTAGGATTTTTTTGAATTTGCGAAAAAAACGTAAATTGATTTTTTCCCAATTTTTGTTTCAACATTTGTAATTTTTTTTTTCTTTGATTTGGGAAATTGGAATATTTTTTCTCTGATCTTTCGATTTTTCCAAAGAAAATTTTTGAGACGTTCAAACTCTTTTAAATTTGTCAAATATCCATTTTTTTTTCTTTTATAATTTTTGTTTAATTTTTTTTTTTTTTTCAAATTATTAATTTTTTGCTCATTGGTGAAAATTTTAAACTTAAAAAAATCGGGTTAAAAAAAAATTCAAAAGAAAAAAAAATTCAAAAGATAAATTGAAAAAGGTAAATCGAAAATATATATATATATATATATGCGTTTTAAAGTAATTTATAATTTTCTTCAATTCACAGGAGAAATACTTCCAAGAGAGGATCAAGGTCAATGGCAAGACCGGCAACTTCGGGAACAACGTCAGCTTAGAGCGCAACAAGAACAAGCTCACCGTCAATAGTGATATTGACTTTTCCAAGCGGTGGGTGTCGTCCTAGTAAACTTTAAAAAATTCCCAACTTCCCTTCCTCATTTCTTAAAAATCGTTTTTTTAAATTTCCTTATTTTTTCAAAAATCTCGAAATCTTACAGAGATATCGAAATTTGTGTTCTGAACTTTTTGAAGGAGCTGAAATTTCCTACAAAAAACATGTCCATGAAAATTTTGATAACCCCCATAGATTTCGAGTTCTACCTCAATTTCTCAAAAATCCCCCAAAAAATTGAATATTTACAAAAAAAAAAAATATTTTTTTTTTCAAATCAAATTTTTGGAAAATTGTATTTTCAAAATTTAAAACTTCCTAAAAAAAATTTTGAATTACGTAGAAATTTCAAATATTAAAATTCAATTTTGACAATAATTTAAATTGACAAAAAAAAAAGTTCAATTTTTTTTTTAAATTTGCAATTTTCAAAATATTTTGAATATTAAAAAAAAAATGGTCCTCGAATCCACTTCTCAAAAATAAAAAATATAATTATTTGACATTTTCCAATTTTTCATCATTTGTAAATTTAAAAAAAAAATGACCTTGAAAAATTTGTTAGTGAAAAAATTTGATAAATAAATTTTTGATTGTCCAAAAATTTGCAAAAAAAAATGAGACAAATTTTAACTGCAAAGAAGATCGATATTTGCACTCAACTGGATGAATTTATTTGTGCAGGTACCTCAAGTACTTGACGAAGAAGTACTTGAAGAAGAACAAGCTCCGTGATTGGCTCAGAGTTGTGTCCAAGGACAAGGATACGTACGAGTTGCGTTACTTCCAGATTACGAGCCAGGAGGACGACGATGAGGATGATCCTGAGTAAATAAAAAATAGCCTTTAATTGTCTTTTATCCAACAGCTCTGACATTTGTTGTATATTTTTTTTATATAATAAATGTCGAAAATGGCAATTTTCAAAGTTTTGAAGTTTCTTAATTTTTTTTTCAAAATTCAAAATTTTTGAATTTGCAATTTAATTTTTTTTTTAACATTTTCAATTTTTTTTAATAATTAAAATATTCTCATTTTTTTTTCAATTTTTACAACAAATAAATTGTTTTTTTTTAACGACTCCAAATCAATCCAGGAAGTCCTAAAAATTCCAGAATTTCCTGGTTTCACGGAAAAATGTCCCAAGTATTTAATGTAGAAAACGTGATTTATGATAAAAAAGTTCTCTACAATTTTTCCCTAAATCGATTAATTCACAAGATAAAACCCGATATCAAAAATACTTTCAACCTGCGATATCTCCTTAACGACGAGTGCTAGCGACAAAAGTCATACGACCTAAAATGTGTATTTTTTAATCAGCAACAATATTTATTACAAACATTTTTTTCTATCGCCAACGGTTTTCACGATATGTCAATTTTTAATGTTCGACACGTGCTAGCAATTGACTACCAAGACCTCCCAAAACTGCCAATAAAATTTGACATTTAAATTCTTGAATAAAAAAAAAAAAAAAAAATCCGAAAAAACCTCGATAAAAAAATTGGGATTTAAACAAATTTTCTAGAAGTCAATTTTTGTCTACTCAATTTTTATTTAATTTTTTAATACACTTCCACAAGAAAAAAAAAGCATTTAGAGAGTGAAGAGTGTTGGATCCTAAGCTCACTGATTACTCATATACTCCGCATAATTTAGTGAAATAAGTTTAAGTGCAATTCCATTCTGGTTATTAATCTTTTTCGCAAATGCACCAATACCAGCAAGTGGGCGTGGCGGGGTAGTTTCGACGGCAGCGCCCTCAAGGTATGGTAGCGTAGAGTATGTATCAAGTGAGATGATCTTAGACTGGACCTTAACCGATTTCGTATTTCCATTAGCATTTTCCGATTTTGTTTTACTACTGCCTAGATCCAGTTGTCCTGTTGCGGGATCATATGGTGTGCCAATTGCTTCAAAACTCAAAGTTTTCGTCCCCGTTCTCACCAATTTCACTCCTGTAAATAAATCTTGAAATTATGAAAAGGGCCCACTTTGTCGGTTCGCCAAGCTATGCCGATTTTTCCCCATTTTTTTTGCCATTAAACAGAGTAACAAGAGGAAAATTATGAAAAGGGCCCACTTTGTCGGTTCGCCAAGCTATGCCGATTTTTCCCCATTTTTTTGCCATTAAACAGAGTAACGAGAGGAAAATTATGAAAAGGGCCCACTTTGTCGGTTCGCCAAGCTATGCCGATTTTTCCCCATTTTTTTTGCCATTTAACAGAGTAACGAGAGGGGAATTATGAAAAGGGCCCACTTTGTCGTTTTCCCTCCGCTCCCTTTGCCGCAGTCTAGAAAATTTTCTAGTAACTTTTATTTCAAATATGTAAAATATTTTCACACTAAACGAGATATAAATTACCTGTTAGCACTGATCCATAAGGAAGTGCCTGCATAGACAACTGAAACTCATGTTCCATTTCAATCACCTGATGATCAGTATCAATATTGGGCCTGCCGTTTAGCGGCTTACCCAGTCTCTTTGCTCGTACTTGTTTAGATATATCTTCAATAAGTTTCCATTCTCCATCTTTTACACGGAAATTTTTACCTATTTCTCCTTGTTTTATTTGTAAATAAAGTACACCATGTTGCATTCTGAATCTTATACCAGTAACAACCCTGTAACAGAAATTATTTACCATTAATTGTCTCCAGTACAATAGTTCGGTCTGTTCGGGGCTCTAGATTCATGAAGACCGGAGCTAACGGTCGCCCCCACCACGCGCTGAAGGGGCGGTGGTAGGCGAGGGGAGCGGCGCAACGAGCACACGGCGGGCAATGCAATTGTGCCGCGCGCGCAATCCCCTCCACCAGACCTCTCGAGCGTAGTGGGGGACGCCCGCCCCTCACTCGTCCTGAATTCAATTCCCACGGCGCTCTTCCAATGTCCTAGGACTTTAATCCAGCACAATGCAATAAAATATACTTACATATTTCCTGAATAGTCAGACTCAACTGGAACCAGACTCACAACGTGTCTGCTGATTGAGTAGGCACCTGAATCCTCGCACATACATCGGCAAACTACATCAGTATTAGCGCGAGCTCTAAAATATGAATTAAAAAAAAAATTTACTTCGACCAGAAATTGCGGACGTTTTTTTTTTTTAATTTTTCTAATTTCAGGAAAGCCTAAATTGTGTACTTCTGGGGGAAAAAAGATGGTTACCGTAATGTTAAACTACTACCGGCGCACTCCATCTGCCCAATAATTTTTAGAGGTTTCGCCCACAGGTACCGCTTGGAACTGGTTTTCTGGATAAAATAATCAAAAATGAATCCTTCAAAAATTTACAATTATTTCGCTCAGATTAAAGGCATATTGCACTCTGTGTTGTCAGCGCTCAGTACAAGAATATTGAAAAGTAAAAAAAAAAAAAAAACAATTTTATTCCAAGATTCAAGAGAACGATTTATTTGTCCCTTTAAATTCCCTAGAATTCGACGCTGAGCAGCGCGGAAGAGTGGGGGCCGAAGTTAGTTGCCAACGCAAACGTGTTGCAACTAACGAGAGTCCACTGTATTATAATGTATGGGTCATTTTCAAGTTTATCATGTAAGCCAGTGAGAGTGTATACCAAAAGCCAAAAGACACGAAAGAAAAATCTCGAATTGAGAAATAATCGAACTCGAAATATCTCGAAATGAGAACAAGCTTCAGAACCAGCACCGAGAGATGGCGTTAGTTCCGATTTTGAAGTGAGAACAAGTTCAACGAACAACACGAGAGGTGGCATTTTATTCAGTAATAATAATAATAATAATAATAATAATAATAATGAAAACTTCATAAACATACAGTTCAAATGAATATACACTTTATGGAAAAAAACTGGAAGCATATTGCAGTTTAAAATTGAATAAGAAACGGATTCAACGGCGTGGCCGCGGCGACGCCAGTATATATAGAGTGTTCCAGAATTGACCACTTTTCCTTTGGAGGGTCGTTCTTGGATGAATATGGGTTAAAAAGTTCCTCTGAGACTTTTCATTGGATTAAAAACTAAAAAGTTCGATTTCATATGATTTCGGCCAATGCGGTGGGACTTGGAGGGCCGGCGCAACCTGTGGGCGCCGGGGTCCCTTGGAAAGTAGAAAATTTTTTGTTGGTTATTGTTGCAATCCCCGAAGGAAGAGTGATCAGTTCTGGGACACCCTGTATATAAGGAAACATCTGGCGGGATTAAAATACAGAAACAATAGAGATTGTTTAAAACGGGGATACTTACGTTGTAACAAATGTTCCGCGCTGAAAATGTCTGGCACCTCAGGAGCTTGCCAGCGCATGCTCGTGGGAATGTACCAATTGAGTATTCAGGATAGACTATGCCTTTAGCAGGTATGTCCTGACATGTGACCTTACCTGTAGATTTTAGGTTATGAATAAATACATAGGCATATAGCTTACAATATTTGAAATTTGAAGCAATTAGGTTATGTAGGTTATTCAATGTTTTCTTACTCGTCGGGTGGCCGATCCTCTTTGGAATTCTGAGCCATCTATCTGCAAGAATAGACACAATATTTAATTAGAGACATGTGACGTAAATTTTGATATATGAAAAAAAATTAAATTCAATAACTATTTTTCACCATTAGTCGCGATATACACATTCTCGAGTAAGCCGTCAAACTCGAAGTAGGTGACATCTGGAAAATAAAAATGATGAGAATAATCGATTTTCATATTCGATTACTTATTGTTGGGTGTACAACTGAGTTTCCGCCATTTTGACAAGAGATGGCGCCACCAGAAAGCAGTGGAAACCTGTTTATACACCTAACCCAATTTTTTTATCGAAAAAACATTACCGCGGCGAATTGCCTTTGAATCGCATGCTTGAAGAGTACTCATGGGCAACCTCGCTATTTCTTGTTTCAATGTGTTCATGTAAAAATCAAGTCTCGTACTTAATTTCCGGTAGAATTCATCTAAGGTAGAATTTGGGTCGGATTGTGCTATTCGGGAATCCGTGCCTGAAGATTTGAAACAGAGAAGCCAAATACATATGAAGAGGAGAAAAATCCAAGAATTTTAGCTTGTCCCCTTGAGTGCAACGTACTAATGGTACTACGCATGCGCGTCTGAACGTAACTGCGCATGCACGGTCTAGTGCGACGGAGTGGGGGACGGTAGGTTTACACTTGCACTCGGCACGCTGTACCATGCGCATTACCTTCCCGGTTGCGGATGGCGCTAGATGCGCTCCTAGGTCGACTCCATAGGGACAAGCCGTCCAGTTATTATACATATAACAATTGACAACATACATGATGGGTTCTCCTTGGTATTTTTATATCGAAGATAGTACGCATATACATGATGAATATAGGCCCTAACTTCAGTTATGGAGGCGTATGTTAATAGCGCGTGAAGATAATCAGCTGGAGAGTACCCTGAACACTGGTAAGTCTAAATAAAAAAGAATTATTGATTAGAATCGCTCAGTTCTCCTCTCAAGTTGCCCATGCTCGAGGCCACTGGAGAACGGCCCCCCCACTCCGGCGGCGAGGGAGTGAGCGCGCTTGCGCGACAGGCGCAGCGGTGGGGGAAGTGCACAGCGCGCGAATGGGAGATAGGTGAAGGGGAGCGCGCTTGGAGGGGAAGCGCTAGAGTGGGGGGATCTCTAGTCCGCTGAGGGAACTTCTTGCACAGCCCCACACCGGACACGTTGTCAAATTGTACAATTTCACTTGGAGACACTTTCCTGAATACATAATTAACAATGCGATAGTGTAAAAATTATTTTTATACATACGTCTAGATTGGTTGACAATCTTCTGAGGAGCTGATTCATTTTATCATCATTGGGCAGAATTTGATGGATAATAGCCATTTGCTGTTCCACACAATCATTTCCGAAAGTTTTCTCAGACTTACATAGAAGTGGCAATTGTGGTCGCTCTGCGTTAATGTATGATGATTCATCATCATTGTCACTGTCACGAATTGGCAGCAGTAGGAGCATAAAATTAGTATTAACGAAGTCCATAGCGCCAATTGCTTCATCTAATCTATCTCCTTTGCCAGGGCTTGTCTCTTTATTATATCTATATTGCGTGAGTATTCCATGGCTATACAATACGGCATCTTGTAGATCATCATCCCACTCTAATATGGAGGGATTCGCCATATTCCACAGAAAGTCATCTGCTTCTTCCTCATACGGACACCTACCAGTCTTTCTCTGCCATAACATCGCTGAGTTTTTAGCCAAATTGAGGATTTCATTTGCAAAGGTCTTCAATGCATTTGATGTCACTCGATATTCACCCGCTACATTTGTTATAAATTGAATACTTAGTATCAGCAAACTAGCTGCTATCACTTCTTTTTTCACGTTCATGATTTTCGGTTACAGGCTTACGATTGAATTATTGTCCACTACTAATTATGTTTTATCGATACCAGGTGAATTTTAATTTGTCCACCAAGTACTGCATATAATGAGTGCCCTTGTTGGTGGAATCAAGTTTCACTTGGACGCTCTTGCTTGCACTTGTATAGTACGGAATTTAAAACGTGACTTGGCCCGATACGCTACCGCATATCTCGATAAATAGATCTTATGTTTTGATCGATGTAACTGCGCTCATTCATTCATGTACATTACTCGGCTACTTCAGTTTTCAACACTGAATGTGGCATTGGCATTCTCGTGAATTGTTTTAAATAGGACAATCTTATTGTCCGATATTGTGCATAATCGTCAGATAAATGGCCTAATGGTGTGAACGACTGAATTTTTTTTTTTTAACTCAAAATCCCGGAAATCTATAATAAAACATCTTTTATTATTGAGTAATAATTTCGTAAGGTGCTGACATAAAATATATATTTTTTTTCGCATGATTAAACAATTTTTTATTCAGCTATAAACTAAAAAAAGAAATAATAATTTACTTTTCGTAAATTAGAAAAAAAAAAATTGGAAAAATATTAATTCGTGAATAATCTATATATTCTATTCTATAAATTCGAATGACAATTAAATTTGTTAATCCATTAAAGAGTCAGTTAATTTGAATGAAAAACCATAACTCAGCATTTTTCGCGTTGATTATCCATATAGTTAAGATAGTTCGGTGAAATCAGTCTGAGTGAAATACCATCAGCGTCATTAACCTTCTTGACGATCGTTGCGATGCCAGCGAGAGGGCGCGATGGTTTAGCTTCCACAGCAACGCCATCAAAGTATGGTGTGACTGATTGCATATTAATCGAAACCGGATTGTGCTGAACCTTCACCAGTTCATCATTTTTCAAGGAATCACGGGATGTCGATATGCAATCCAAATTGAGCTTTCCTGTCGTAGGATTGTACTGTGTGCCAGTTACTGCAATACCAAAACTGTGATCGTCCATCTTGACAAACTTCACACCTGTGAACAATTGTATGCATTGCTATGAGAGTGTCCCACTTTTCCCATGGTCTCCCCACATTTTCAATCTCAAGACTTAGAATCAGTTTCTGTGCTAGCTGGATGGCTTGTCCCTATGGACGCAGCATGTCGAAAGCGCGTCGACCTAGGAGCGCCACTAGCGCCATCCTCAAGTGGTAGTGATACCAACCGGGGAAGGTAGTGCGCATGGCACACTGCGCCTGTTGCAAAAAGACCGGTGTAAAATCACCGCTCCCCACTCTGCCGCACAATGCCGCGCATGCGCAGTTACCTTGAACCTAGTACCATTACCGGTTGAGGCGGCGCTGGGCCAATTGATATGCCGCGCCTTCATGTGCAACTTTGTCATACTGCGTGCCAGTGTTTAGTAAAGTTATAGTGGTTAACAATCAGAAGCCTTGCTCCAAAGGTCAGTTCAACTTGAACTGATGATTAATCATGGTTAACTTGGCTAAAAACTGACGCTGACTACAGTTGGATACCAAGTCTCCAGACACAGACCTACCGCTCGGCAATCCTTCAAACGCAATCGGCGGGGCTAACCCCCTGATTTATATACTAACTGGATGGCTTGCCCCTGTGGGTCCAGCATGTCGAAACTATGTCCGACATTACCGCTCCCCACTCTGCCGCACTATGCTGCGCATGCGCAGTTACGTTGAATGGGACCAAGCTAGATTACCTGTTACAACTAATCCATGAGGAAGTTCATTTGTCGCCAAGGTGAATGTATCGAGATCTTCAATTTTATAAGTAGCAGTGCGAGTATCAGATCTGCCATTTAAAGGTTTATTCATCATCTTTGCTCGTACATTTTTCGATATGTCTTCAATAGGCTTCCATGTTGCTTCTTCTACGTGGAAATTTTTAGATATTTTTCCCTGTTGTATTTGTAAATATAGTATACGATGTTGAACTTTGAATCTCACACCAGTGACAATCCTGCAATAGTTATCTCTTTACATAATTTGCAAAGATTACATTTACATGATTTACATACTAACGGCAAAACGCAAGTGAAGCCGCGCACAGGCTGGCCCAGCGCCGCATCGATCGGTAGTGGTGGGGAGTTCAGTGTAACTGCGCGGAGTGGGGAGCGGCGCGGCGGAGTGGGGAGCGGCAACGTTACAGTTGCACTCGGGACACCGTACCATGCGCATCACCTGCCCCGTTACTACCACTACCGATCGAGGCCATAGGGACAGCCCGTGCAGTTAGTATCTAGATCCATGATAAATTACTACAAAATTAATTATATACAATACTTACATGTTGTTTGAAACGTCAGACGCAACAGGAACCAGACTAGCAAGGTGCGTGCTTTGGGAAAAGGGTTCGGTATCGGCACATACACATCGGCAAACTCGATCGATTCCCTGACGAGTTCTGAAACATCAGTTTTGATCAATTTTAGGGGGGGGGGGGGTCTTTCTGAATTGGAAAATATTTTTTTGAAAAGAGCATGTGCCAGCCATAAACGCTGTAATTTTTTTTTTTAAATCGTAATGTTAAAAGTATTTTTTAATATTTACTTTATTATTTTTACGGTACCATCGCACTCTTTTGGTGGCAAGCCTTCTTTGTAACGCCGCACCCACATGTAACGTTTGTAACTCGATCCCTGGTAAACATTATAGTAAATAATTGATTAACGAGGTACATAAATTAACATAATGAGTGAATGGTATTGCAGGGCAATTCATACAGCAACGAGACCGACCCCCACTCCGCGGCAGTGAGGGAGTGAGAGCGCTGCCGGCCACTGCAGAGATGTGCGCAGTGGTGGGGGAAGAACGAATAGCGCGAGAGAGTGGAGGACAGTAGGGGAGCGCTCAGGGGAGGGGGGTGCTAGAGTGGGGGAACATCTAGCGCTGCGAGGCACCGTCTTGGACAGCCCCACGGGCAATTTATTATATATAAAAAAAAAAGAAAGCAATAATAATTTTTTCATACTGTGAGTGTACAATAGGAAAGTAAAATTGAATCAAATAAATATTTTACTCTTTTATCTACTTACGCTATAACAAATTTCCTGGGGTGGAGCTACCTCGCAATTTTTGAGGGTACCCGCACATGGCCGTGGGATTGTACCAACTGAGTACTCAGGATGGAGCATCGCTCGAGGAGGTATGTCATTACATGTAACCGTAGCTGTAGATAAAACAATGTGAAGAGAGACATGTTTTACAGAATTATAGAATTATAGATGAAGAGAAAAACGATACAAGAATTGTTGCCGATTCATGCTCGAAGGTTTGTGAAGAACTTAAGAAGAGCCCCCACTCCGGCAGCGAGGGAGTGGGAGCGCGGCCGGCCGCTGGCGGGAGACGCGCAGTGGTGGGGGAAGAACCTATCGCGCGGGAGAATGGAAGATGGGAGAGGGTGGCGCATGGAGGGGAGCGCGAGAGTGGGGGAGCTGTTATCCCTCCAAGGCATTGGGACTCTTCCAGAAGGGAAAACTTGGGAGTTATGGCTCCTGAATGACATGGACGCGTAAGTAAAAATACATAGAATAGATAGAATTTTTCTCTTCATATGCACATATCAATTTTCATTACCCCTACGATTGCTCTTCCTCTTCGGAATATTAACAGATTTATCTAGAAATAAACAGAATATTTGACAAGAAATTTATAACGTACATTGGAATAAAAAAAAAACATCATATCTACCGTTAGTAGCGATATATACGTATTCTAGTAATCCCTCAAGCTCGAAATATGTTGAATCTGGAAAATGGGAATTTTATTAATTATTAGTCCATTTTGTTACAGCGGACTTTCCGTAACTCCTCCAGCGCCAGCGAGCAGTGGGGGAATGCGTCGCCGTTCCACGTGACCTTGGGGCTTGAGGGGTAAGGGCGTGCCTTCTACGGCCACGCCCATTGCGCGCGTGGAGGGGGTAGCCTGTAGCTCCCCGTGCGCGGTAAGCTCAGCCCGCAGGCTGGAGAGTTATGGCAAGTGAACTGTAATAATTTACTGTAATAAAGAACATTGGAAAAATGTACGGGGACGAATAACTTCCGGATCGCATGCTGCAAAAGTTGTAATATTTGTTGAGCTCAGATGTCGCCTGAGAGCTCCGTCATAAGCATCAAGTCTAATTCGTAAATCGTTGTATAATTTTTCCAAGGTAGTAGTTGGATCTGAATCTGCTACCAGAGGATCCCTACCTGAAGAGTAGGCAGAAAAAAAAGAAGGTAGAAAGAAGAAAAGTTCAGTGAGATATTCCATCAAATACTGGACCAGTTCTGTGCGCACAGCACTGGTCCAGTATTTGATGGAATATGTCAGATGGCAATATTGGATCTCTGATATTTTATGTAAATAAAATATATTGAAAACATACATGATGGGTTCTCCTTGGTCTCCTTATATCGAAGATAGTACGTATACACATTAAGAATATAAATTTTAACCTCAGTTATCGAAGCGTATGTCAATAATGCATGAAGATAATCAGCGGGAGAGTAACCTGGGCACTTGATATTCTGCATTTTAAATAAATATTTATATTCAGGTAGCCAATTGAAAACCCCGGGAAAGCGGAAAAAATGATAGAAATGCGGTAAGAGACTTGCACCGTGATTTCTCCTTCGAGATGCGACAAGAGAAAATTCTAAGATACTGAAAATAACTCTATCACTTCCACTCTCGCGTAATGAACCGATTTGAGATTGATCTGAATGATATAAGCCGAGAAATAAATACATGAACATGCGAGGTGGGAGACGCGCCTGGGCGCCGCCATCTTGGTTTCCTGCCCCCTCCCCTCTGCCGCAATATGGCGGCGCCAATTTGTGTTCACCATATCGCATTTTCAAACTGCTTTTACAACTGTTAATCTTTTTCAAATCAATCTCAATTTTTATATTTCTGTTCTAACAAATGGAACAATTTGTTGGACCTACTTTTTATATTTTTGCGAGTTGATTCGGTGGAGAATTCATGGAACAACAGTACCAATTCAAATGTAACTAAAAATATACTTGTCAATAATACATACCTTGAGGTCGCTCAACAATCTGCCGAGGACATGGTGGAGTTCTCCAGTAGCAGGTAGAATTTTATGGGCAATAGACATCTGCTTCTCCGTGCAATCATGCCCCAAGCTTTCCCTGCCCTTACACATCACCGATAAGTCCGGATTTTGCCCACCACCATATAGCGATGGTGCATCTGTCTCGTCGTTCCGCATTGGCTCCAGCAGCATCTTGAAATAAAAATGAACAAAGCTCATAGCATCAATTGCCTCATCCAATCTATCCGCCTGGCCAGGACTGTCTCCATCAGCATCACGTCTATTCCGTGTGACTATGCCATAACTGTACAATGCGGCGTCCTGTAGCTCATCATCCCACTCCAATATGGAGGGATTCGTCATCTTCCACAGAAAGTCATCTGCTTCTTCCTCATACGGACACCTACCAGTCTTTCTCTGCCATAACATCGCTGAGTTTTTAGCCAAATTGAGGATTTCATTTGCAAAGGTCTTCAATGCATTTGATGTCACTCGATATTCACCCGCTACATTTGTTATAAATTGAATACTTAGTATCAGCAAACTAGCTGCTATCACTTCTTTTTTCACGTTCATGATTTTCGGTTACAGGCTTACGATTGAATTATTGTCCACTACTAATTATGTTTTATCGATACCAGGTGAATTTTAATTTGTCCACCAAGTACTGCATATAATGAGTGCCCTTGTTGGTGGAATCAAGTTTCACTTGGACGCTCTTGCTTGCACTTGTATAGTACGGAATTTAAAACGTGACTTGGCCCGATACGCTACCGCATATCTCGATAAATAGATCTTATGTTTTGATCGATGTAACTGCGCTCATTCATTCATGTGCATTACTCGGCTTCTTCAGTTTTCAACACTGAATGTGGCATTGGTATTCTCGTGAATTGTTTTAAATGAGGAAATCTTATTGCCCGATATTGTGCATAGGAGTCAGATTAATTTTATCACGACTGGTTTTGTTGCTGAGATTACCCTGAAGGTTATGTTGCCAACATGAGTTTAATCATCTGATGTGAAACTCACCCCCGCCCGCATTGGACGGTTATGGTCACGTGACAAGTGGCGGGAAGTTTAAATGGCGCATTTCCTTTTTCCGCCGCACTGACTGGTGGCGCGTCGGTTCCGGTCTTACGCTTTTCGATCATTTCGATATATACCGATAGTTTTTCTTGTCTCTCCTTCTTACTATAGCTTTTTTATACAGATGACTTACAATAAAATGAAGAAGCATTTTATTTCGATGTTATTTATTTGAGTTGTACATTAAAATTCATACGTGTACATCCTTTATTATATTCTAACATTTGAGATGACAATGTGAACATTGCCCTAACCATACACACTTCATGAAAACAATTCAGCACCTTCTACCCGGCAAATTATTTTTTACATAATCTTGATATCTATATGGAGTTAATTGTAATCCAAGTTCCTGGACGCCATCTTTTACCAGAGATTGCAAAGTGAATCCAGAGATAGCAAGGGGTGGCTTGGTTTCTGTGTCAATACTCTGGATGAAGGGCATAGTTGGCTGATTATCTACGACCACATCATTGATGGTCAGAGGAGATCCAGTGGTAGCACTTGGAGAAGATAGTACCATACAAGCGGAATCCAATTGTCCCGTTATGGGGTCGTATTTTCTGCCAATTGCCTGAATACTGAATGTCGATGATCCCTTACTGACCAATTTCACCCCTGAAAATATATTTGTTTATTTATTTAAATAAATCCCGTCCATTCGACTCTCGAGTTTCCCGCTGAACTCTCCCCACCACCGCTCGCGCATGCGCGCTGCACTCCTTGCACAGGAGTGGGGAGGGTTCAACTGGCAGTGCGTAGGCGCCGGTGGTCGGGTGAGCTTCGCTCGCAAGCCGAATTCTCATGTTGCGCCGACTATATATCGGAAGCAGAGCTCGTGTGTCCGAGATCATAGATTCAAGTCCGAATTTTAACTTACCTGTCAGTACGGATCCTGCATCGAGTTGTTCCGTACTAGGTTGAAATTTATTGCCGGGCTGGAGAACAGCATACTCCATACCGGGCATTTTTCCTAATCTCGCTGCATGTACTTGCTTATATATATCTACAACTGGCTTCCACTCTCCTCCTTCCACGAGAAAATTCTTCGATATTTTCCCTTGTTTTATTTGCAAATGTACAACGCGATTTTTCACTGTCATTCGCAAACCAGTAATCACCCTGCAATCAATATTTTTATTACATTCATCTGCTTCTCCAATTACTCAGTTGTTCTTTGAATTTTTTATCATTACATATTGTTTATATAGTCAGATTCCACGATCTGCAAATTCAAAATGTGCGTAGTTGTGGAATAGATGCCATTGTCGACACACGTACATCGACAAAATTCACCAAAACCAGAAGACCTAGAACATAAGTAAAAACAAAATTTGACGAGAGGGGAAGGCGTCCCCCACCACACGCGCCGTTAGACGCTGCGCTGGAGGGGATGTGCCCCCACCACACGCGCCATTGGCCAGTGCGCTCGAGGAGCAGCGCTGTTGCGTTGCATTGGGCGCGTGGAGGGGGTAACCCATAACTCCGGAAACTGAACACATGAGAATTAATTGATAAATGACGATTTACTTTAATTCTTTTATGGTACCATGGCACGATCTGGGCTCAGCATTACTATTCAGAGGTCTGGTCCACTCGTAACGCTTGTCGCTGTGCTTCTGCAAAGTAGATGATACAATGTAGTGGCTTGGAATAGTTTCCAATAAATTTTAGTCCAATACTTACACTGTAACAGACTTCGCGTTCTTCCGCTCGTATACAGTTTGTCATTCTACCGGCACATGGACGCGGATATGTACCAATTGAGGACTGAGGATACTTGATACGCTTAGGCATGTTTGCGCATGAAACAGAACCTGTAGACACAAATTATTGGGGATAGGATTATGCGATTGTTCGTTAAGATTACGGAAAGATTGACGATCAATGAATGTTCATCACCTCGTGGGTTCCTAGCGTCAAAGTCAAGACTTTTATCTGAAAAATTCAAAAAAAAAAAAATATACATTTTAGAAGGAATAAATGTACTTGGTTAATTGGGTTGGTGCTTAGTTGGATGGGTGTCCGCTTAGCCCACTGAACTATCTACTACCTGGTGGGCTTGTTCCCTGAAGCGCAGGTGAAATCTCTGACCCGCTCCAGCGCCCCCTTGATCGGTAATGGTACTAACTTAAAGATAACTGCGCATGCGTATAGTGCGATGGAGTGGGGAGCAGTAATTTTACACCGGTCTTGTACCGCTAGGGGTTTAAGTACCACCAGCGGTTCAGGTAACGCTGGCGGTTCAGGTACCACTGGTGGTTTAGACACCTCTGGCGGCTCAGGTACCACTGGTGGTTCAGGTACCGCTGGCGGTTCAGATACCACTGGCGGTTCAGATAGCGCTGGCCCATCAGATACCGCTGGTGGTTCAGATACCGCTGGCGGTTCTAGTACTGCTAGTGTTTCAGACACAACTGGCGGTTCAGGTACCGCTGGCGGTTCAGATACCACTAGCGGTTCAGGTACCACTGGCGGTTCAGGTACCACTGGCGGTTCAGGTACCACTGGCGGTTTAGGTGCCAGTAGAGGTTCGGGTACCCCTGGCGGTTCAGGTACCACTGGCGGTTCAGGTACCACTAGCGGTTCAGGGTATACCACCACTCCCTACAGGGTAGACCAAAGGAGATAATCTCATCTTGCTATTACTTACCGCTAGCAGATATGTACACATACTCTAACAAGCCTTCAAGTTCGAAACGGTTTACATCTGAAAAATATATACATAATAAATCATGATTCACTTATCGATAGCTGTCAATGACACAAGTCCTACAACTTGAGAGCATGCCTGACCTAAAAGATGGAGCAATTGTTATTCTAATATAGACAAATTTTGAGAGGCGTTAAGGTCCAAATTTTCAGGTCCGGTGTTTGCTCTAAAATTTCTAGAACAGTGTTGTTGATGAATATCGAAAGGTTGAAGGTACTGGGACGTATTGGTGAGACATGACACCAGTCGTGTGCCTCCCCAGCGGGAGGAAGGGCAGCCCATGCGTCCAGAAATATCCTTGTGTAAGTCTGCAGTGTCTGGTGCAATTGGTTGTATGCTCCTTCAAGATGAGTATTTGGAATAGTAGCAGCAACTGCAGGATCCTGACCTAGGGACGAACAAAGTTGAAGTGCATTACATATTGTATTCTAAAGCTCTAGTGGATAATATAACATGAAAGTATACATGATGGATTGCCCAGTGCGTCCCTGTATCGAAGGTAGTAAGAATAGACATCGAGAGCGAAGCCCCTCAATTCCGCTACGACGATGTAGGTATAAAGTGCATGAAAATAATCAGCTACCTGGTGGGTTTTGCACTTTATTGCCTGTAGTAAATAATGGAGAAAATCAATGACGGATTTAAGGAACATATGTTGTACGAAAAGTTATGTGCCGTGTAAAAATCACTAAGTGACTACTACTAAGAGAAAACCGTTTCGAGTTAGGAGCACCTCTAGCGGCATGCTAAGCTGGTGGTACCAGATCCGCCAGTGGTGCCAGAACCGCCAGTTGTACCGCTGGTGGTATCAGAAACGCCAGTTGTACCGCTGGTGGTATCAGAACCGCTGATGATATCGGAACCGCTACTCGTACCGCTGGTGGTGCACGAACCGCCAGCGGTACCGCTGGTGGTATCAGAACAGCCAGTAGCATCCGCATCGCTAGTTGTACCGCCGGAGGTACCCCTGGTGGTATTAGACCCGCTAGCGGTACCAAAACCGCCAGTTGTACCGCTAGCGGTACCTGAACCGCCAGTGGTACCGCTGCCAGTGCCTAAACCTACTGGTACCACTAGTGGTATCAGAACCGCCAGTGGTACCCGAAACGCCAGCAGTACTTGAACCGCCAGCAGTACCTGAACCGCCAGCGGTATCTAAACCGCTGATAGTACATGAACCGCTGCTGGTACGTCAACCGAGAAGCAGATGGGCATGCTATAGTGCGCTCGGTGCATGAAGACCGGTCTAATATTACCGCTCCCCACTCCGCCGCGCATGCGCACTTACATTAAACTTGGTACCACTACCGGCTGAGGCGGCGTTGGAGCAGCGCGCGAGTGGTTTCACTTGCACTTTAGGAAACAAGTTATCCAATTAGAATGTGGATCAGGGATTCCTTTACGTCCACCTTCTACATGATCAATTACCGAAAAAAAAATGAAAAAAAAAATCCGCAAAATGTATAATTCTTCTTGTCAATAATTTTACACATACCTGTATTTTCTCCCTTATTCCATTAAGGATTTCCCTCAATCTGTCATTCGTAGGAAGAATTTCGTGAGCGGCAGACAGCTGTTTACTCACACAATCATTGCCCAATGTTTCCTTTCCCTTGCACACAAGCGCTGCTGCTGGTTTCGCCGTAGCCAATGGCAAATTGTCATTTTCATTTTCACGCATTGGTAGCAGAAGCAATTTAAAATAAAAATTCACAAAGCTCAAACTATCCAGGGCATCATGCACTCCATTCTCACCATCCAGACCAACATCAGGATTACCACGATAGGTGCTGAGTATTCGCTGGCTGAACGCTTCGGCACTCTGCAGTTGGTCATCCAAGTCCAATAGGAAGGGATCCATTGTGTTCCATAAGAAGAAACTTGAGTTCTTTTCGAACGGACATTTACCAGCCTCTGGCTTCCATGAGTTAGCAGCCACTTTGGTCAAATCTGTCAATTTACGCGCGACTGTTGTCAATCCAACGGCATTGATGGGGTAATGCTCACTTGTTGCGAAGCGGATGGTCAGCAGCAGCAGAAGACCTGCTAGCACTGCTTGCTTGATGCTCATGCTGCTCTGTTATAACCTCTCCGTTTGCTTCTGTACTGCCGCTGTTGTCTTATGGAGATACTATTTGGTCACCAAGTTCACTTGGACACTAGGATTAGTACAGGAGCGGTGCGGAAGGTGATGTAGCCCGATGCGCTACCGCGTCTCACGATGTATGCTGCGGTCCTGCGGGCCACTCTTAGACATTCAGGCCGGATTACACTACGTAGCTTCTCAATACGGAATGGAGCATTCTCACTTCCGCATGTTGTATTAAATAAAGTAACGTTATCGTTGGTGCTTATGTGGTTGATTGTTAGTGTTGAATAGGTTGCAATAAGAAGTCTTCACGTTTTCATGACAGGTAATCGTTTCAGGAAATATTGAACAGTCATTTGAACGAATGATCGTGGAACGCGTGGTACTTGGGGAGAGGGTAAAGCAAAATGGCGGATTTTTGTTTAGTGCCGGATGGCTTGTCTCGTAAAGCGCAAGTGCTGCCCCAGCGTTGCCTTTACCGGTGATGGTACTAGGTTCAAGGTAACTGCGCATGCGCGGCATAGTGCGGCAGGGGAGCGGTAATGTCGGACATAGTTTCGACATGCTGGGCCCACAGGGACAAGCCATCCAGTTAGTATATAAATCAGGGGGTTAGCCCCGCCGATTGCGTTTGAAGGATTGCCGAGCGGTAGGTCTGTGTCTGGAGACTTGGTATCCAACTTTAGTCAGCGTCAGTTTTTAGCCAAGTTAACCATGATTAATCATCAGTTCAAGTTGAACTGACCTTTGGAGCAAGGCTTCTGATTGTTAACCACTATAACTTTACTAAACACTGGCACGCAGTATGACAAAGTTGCACATGAAGGCGCGGCATATCAATTGGCCCAGCGCCGCCCCAACCGGTAATGGTACTAGGTTCAAGGTAACTGCGCATGCGCGGCATTGTGCGGCGGAGTGGGGAGCGGTGATTTTACACCGGTCTTTTTGCAACAGGCGCAGTGTGCCATGCGCACTACCTTCCCCGGTTGGTACCACTACCGCTTGAGGATGGCGCTAGTGGCGCTCCTAGGTCGACGCGCTTTCGACATGCTGCGTCCATAGGGACAAGCCATCCAGTTAGTAGCTAAATCAGTGGGCTCAATTTTATGGAAAAAAAATCAAAGTCGTTTATTGAGAGTTATTTTGGTTTTACGAATGTTTATCTGTTTCTACCACAAAAAATAATTTTCGAGCTTTCTTTTCTTTCATTGTATTGGTTTTGCTTTCTCAATGATTCGTTTGTAGGAGTGATATTGCGGGCCAGGAACAAATTCTGAAGAAAATGGGTAATCTTTATTACGTGGTATTAGGACTTTTGTTATTTCATCTTTTGAATTTTATTTTTTACGATAAGTAAAACCAGGAAGTATTCGATGTAATGCGCTATGTTGTAAAACCGATGTAAAACACGTGGATGAATTTTAGCAGGGGGTATTTTTTTTTAAATTAGAAGAAAAATTAGGCAAGGATGTCTGGCCCGAGGAACTGCTCCAAGTAGAGGCCCAGTATATGTATACATCTTATACATATGTATATAGGATGTCCCAAAACAGATCGCGATGCATAATGTATTTTTTACAACGAGTAATTTTGGCCAAATTTAACATTGGGGTCTTATGGGGAGGCAAACTTAACTATATCAGTTTTGGGCCACCCTCTATATATATTATCTTTAATACCTTGGATCCATTTTTAGGATATGTGGACTTGTGAACCATACACCGTATTCGCATGATAAGACCCAGGAAATCACAGAAAACTTATGTCGGTACTCAATGAGTAACCTGCCGCTCATTAAAAAAATACCGAAAAAAAACTCACCGGGGATTTGAACTTCAGAAATCATTTGCTATATATCGCGCGTGTGCCGCCATCTTGCATTGCAGACGCGTACTGTTGTGTTTTGGCGCGCATCCATACCAACAACTTCCCAAGATCTTTTTCATTGCACATTATTCCACTATTTTCACTATTTATTTTGCACACACACACACACACACAGATGCGCCCGTAGATCGGCTCCCTCCGAAAATTGATTAATTTTGTTGATTTTTTTTTAGCAACAATTTGCAATATCTCACTAATTATGCGAACTAGCGTGAAAAGTCATATAACCTTAACTATGCACTTTTACACATGGAGCAACTTTTGTTATACACATTTTTTTGTCCCACCAATGGCTCGCCCGCAAGCGCGTTATAAACAATTAAAATTGTTTATAACAATTAATGCAGTGGAGGGATTTTAAGCGAAATCTAATGAGCGCGAGAGTTGGTGGGGGACACTTCGATTGCGAACTTAATCGTTTCAATCCCGCGCGCCGCTTGCGAGGAGACCGCTCTCAAAATTTCGGTCACAAACATACACACATCACCTTGAAAATACCGTGAAACTGTTTGTGATCTTGTTTCGCCAAACTCTATCCGGAAATTGAACCTCACTCATACACGTGCACGTCCAGCATTCAAAGATCCCGCCTCATCGACGCGCGCATCCCCCCCACTCCTCTTATCTTTAAATTCTTCATTTCTCATTCTTTTTGTGTTCTGCAACAAATCAAGATGGCCGCCTGCGTTAACTCGTGAGAACGCGATAGTGGCTGCTAAAAATTACGTAAATTAATCCGTAAAATACCCAAAAATTGGATTATTAAACGGCGCCTTGGATTAAGGTGGAATTTGCCGCTTACGTCTGGTAAGTAAGTAGAATAAGTTGCGGTGGTTGGTATAGAAAAAAACAATGTCGTTTACATTTTTAACTATCCAGATGATGCGATTGAAATTGCGAGTTCGGCGTCACGTCGTGAAATTGTTTTTCAGTTTTTTTTTTTTTGGTTTTTTTTGACATGCAATTGACGGCCGGGCAATGGGCGTGATTATTTTTGATGGATTAATTGTGAAATTTTTACAAGTGGATATAGTGCAGTATTATAGTTGGAAGTTAGGACCAAGAGCAAAGTTCCTTTTTAGTTTACGCGCTTGTTTTTTTTTTAATTTTTTTTTTTTTTTTTTTTTTTTTTTGAATTGTGAACGTGATTATTTGGAAATTTTTTTGAAAAAGTTATTGCGGGGAATAGATGTGGTGGTAAGTAAGCTGGAGTGCGGTCCAATTCCGGCGCGTTCCTTATCATTATTCCTTATTCATTCAAATTTTGACAATTTTGGAGGTAGAGTTTTTTCGGAGTACCACGTGGGTCAAGTGTCATTTTTTTTGTTTTCATTGAGTTTTTTTTTTTTTTTTTTTTTTTTTTTTTTTTTGAGAAATTTTGAGGGCTAATTATGGGGTTGGACACATTTGGACCAATGGACATTGTGCTCGGTCAGAGTTTTGGGGCTTGACGGTTTTAGTGACAGTGAACTTTTGGAGGATTTTGGTTATGTTTTTGGACAGTTGGAAACTTTTTTCTAAATTTTTTTTTATGTAAGTGAAATTTTGCAATTTCAGATTTTTTTTTATGTAAGTGAAATTTTCAAATTTTTTTCTTTTTTTTTTTTTAGTTTTGGAGAAGTTGAGGGATTTTTGGAGTTTTGCAGATTTTTTTTTTTTCCAATGTTTGAATTTTTTTTTTTTTTTTTTATGAAAGTCAAATTTTTGAATTTTTTTTTTGGGTCTTTTTTTTGGTTTTGGAGTTATCTGGAGAGATTTGGAGTTTTGAAAATTTTGCAATTTTTTTTTTTTCAATGTTTGAAATATTGAATTTTCAAAATTGAAACAACAAAAATAATATTTTTGAAAAAAATGTTTTTTTTTGTTTTTCAAAATTCAATTTTTTTTTTCAGTTCAAATTTGTTTTTTGCAAAATTAGTATAAAATAAATTTAATTTTTTCCAAAATTCTAAAATTGAAAATTCTAAAAAAAAAAAATCAAAAAAAAATCGCTTAAATATTCACAAAAAAAAAATATATATATATACATATACATATACATATACATAAAACATATACAACCAGAATAAACTGTCCAATTAGCAAAAAAACCTAAATCCCTAAAGACCCCCCCCCCCCCCCACCCACCCACCACCCCCAAAAAAAAACCTGACTTAAATTGGAATTCCTCATTGTTTTAATACATAAAATTTTCGCCTTAAGTATTGATAATCGATGGGGTAAGTAAATAGAGCGTCAAATTTTGTTTATCACATATATCTATATATCTATATCTACATATATATCACCCCTTAAATTCTCAATTTTTACCACCAATTCTTTTCCAGAATAAACCCAACATTGGACTAAATGAAGAGCTCGAGAATGCAGAACTTCGATGACCTCGATATCGAGGGAAGAAATGCATCGCATTTATCTGAAGAAGAGAGGGAACAGGTAGCTAATGTTAATTCAAGCCCTCACGTGCGGTGTGAAAAAATTATTTTCTCCAATACTAAAGCGCGCATTGGCATTTGGAAAAAAAAATTATTGACAATGTCAATGACACTGGACGTAAATTTGCCCAGTAGTTTTTTTTTTCTTTTTCATTTGATTTTTTATATTTTTTTTTCTTTATAAACAAAATTGTCGCTTGGAAAATTGCACAATATTATATTCGACCAGCATATAATCGGCCAGCTCGTTTATCGTGGAAATTTTCACTGAAAATTCTGACAAATTGCAGTAAAAAAAAATACGTTGAACATTATTCTATCGAGTGGCGCAAGTTAAATTTCAATTGGTTAAATAATTCATTTGTTATAAACAAATTGCGCACATTAGACTATCTTGTGAGGTGAGCGGGCCCCCCCGGGGAATATTGGAATTTATCTTGAAAATTAAGAGAATAATATGGTGACACAGTGGCGTGGTGAAAAATGCAATGAATGTGGGAAGGAATTGCTGATTGAATTAGCGAATTAGAGAGGCATAAGTCGCCGGGCTGGGGGGTAGTTTATGTACCTGGGGGATTAATTAATTACCAAGTTCAATATTGATTTTTATTTGCCAACAATGAAGATCTGATGCGGATTTGTCATAAGTATAAATATTATGATAATTTGTGATTTTTTTCTCAATCACGATTTTTTTTTTTCACATAATTTCGTAATTCAGTTAATTTTTTTTTTGAGTGATAAAAATAAGTTTGATTCTCTCATTTTTTTACAATTTTTTATTTACATTTTTTTTTCATTTTTATGATTTTTTTTTTGATGTTTTCTAGTATGAATTCGAAATTACTCACTTTCATAAAAATTGATTTATCTCCTAAACCATTGATCTAGCAAAAAAATGTTACATGACATTTTTTGTAGATAATTCAATTTCCCACAAAAAAGTTTAGTCCACTTTTCCTGTAAATCCCATAGTTCTCGAGATCCATGCACTAGGTTCTCCATAATTCCCAACGTCGACTTGCTGAAAATTTGACTATCTAAAAAATTCAATTATCTCACTAACTTTTCGTTTTACACACAAACCCCATATGACCTTTATTCTAAATAATGAGATTCTCTGCAAGAAAGCAAGACACAAATTTTCCGCTAAACCCCATAGATCTCGAGATTTCCATGGTTTTTCCCTCCACAACACCTAATATCAACTCACACTAATCCACTCCCTTAAAAATCGCAAATACCTCCTTAACTATGGGATCTACAGTCAAACCCCATACCACCTTTCTTCTAGCCACTAAAATTCCCTACAAAAACTCTCCTACAAACTTTCCCCTAAACCCCATAGTTTTCCCCATAACCACCCTTCAATCTTCCCAACCTCCCTCCTTCAACCTGCCCTGTTCCACTCCCCAAAAACCGCAAATATCTCCTTACCAACGAGTCCTACGCCCCTCCCCCATACCACCAATCTTCTAGCCACTGAAATTCCCTACAAAAAGTCTCCCACAAACTTTCCCCTAGACCCCATAGTTCTCCCCCTAGCGGCCCTCCCCCAAAAATCCCAACCTCACTTTTCCCCCTTTTTCACTTTTTTTTCTCTATTTCCATTACTAATGCACCAAAAATTGACCGTAAATCAATTTCCAGGAAGAGATTGATCGCAAGCGATTGATGCGCTGCAGTGTAACGGCCGAGGACGGCACACTGCGTCCCGTCTACTCCCTAACCGACGACAGTGACATCTGGTGTCACATATGCAACATAGCATTATTTGGCGCTCACAAACTGCACACTCACAATACATCGAGTCGCCATAAAATAAAGCTAGACGAATGGCCCTACCCGATATCACTTTGGTCAAAAAGAGATGCAAAGTTGTCCGGCCCGGGTAAGGCAACAATGTCGGACGCCCTAGCGCCCGGTGAGCCAGTGCCACCTGGCATGGAGGATCAAATAACACGTGCAACTACCATTCAAACCTCCCTCGATCGCCACCAGAGCTCACCACTTGTTGGCCTTGAATATCTCCTGGAACTCATTGATAACGAATCTTGCGAACCAAGTTACACTTGCGTTTTGTGCGACAAACGCGGCGATCCCAGAACTGTTATGGCACATATTACCAGCTATAATCATCGCATAACCTATTTAAATAGACATTTTCCCACCATATCGAGGGCCATTACTGAATTACCCAGGACGCAAAATTATAAACGCGGCGCCAATGAAATATCCGTACTTGTTGCGAAAAAAATTGAGGAAAAATTTGGAAGGTTGCAACCACAGTTGGTGGAGAAGGGACAATTTGAGAAAAATAAAATGCAGTATATCAAGAATGTTTATCAGGATGTTCATTTTAGGTAAGTGGTAATTTCATATATAAAAAAAAAAAAAAAAAAAAAAAGAATAAAAATTGGAGTTTTTTTTTTTTTAATTAAAATTTTTGTTTTTTTTAAACTACTTATACACATTGTGATTGTGAATTAATTAGTGGAAAAAATTGAGGTAATTAACGTTGTTTCCTACGTGCACAGGGAAACAGCTGAGTTAACATTTATGGATGTTTACGATGTGAGATGGGTGACAAACTTTGATGAGAAAATGGCGGAAATTAGCAGTGAAATGAAGAAAGGTGAGTGGTGAATTACATAATTTTTTCTCAATTTTTTTTTTTTTTCATTTTCTTTTCTAAATAAATTTTGCAAATTTTTGTGTAGTTATAAACAATTTTTCTCGGATTTTTTTCCTTCCGTGGATGAAGAATCAAAAACATAATTTTTTTTTCTTGTTTTTTTTTCTTTTAAATGAACTTTGCAATTTTTTTGTGTATTTATAAAAAAAATTTGTTGGATTTTTTTCCCCTTTCCTGGATGAAGAATCAGCTGAGGAGAAGTCTGAGGAAAAACCTAAGAAGGAGGAGACCATATTGAATAAGGCATTCCCGAAGAAAATCGAGCCTGACACCAGCAAATCGTAAGTAAAAAAAAAAACAAAAAAAAAACAAAAAAAAAAGAATTCTTAAAAAATGAAAAAAAAAGAGTTTAATGTAATTATGTTTTCAGGGAGCTAAAAATTCGTATCCTCTCAAAAGAAAAGCTGAATCGGAAAGCGACCGAGTCAAAGAGATCACGCCCATCAGAGGACACAAAATCCCTCTCCTCCTTATCCTCAATCTCCTCCTCCCCCTCGCCAACGCGTTCTCGCTCTCGTTCACCGCGCGTTACCGCTCGCGAGCGCCACCGTTACCGCGCCGTAAAACCGCGAAGATCTCGCTCGCAGTCCTTGGAGCCCTTGCGCGAGCGCGACAAGTGGGACAAATTCCGCGAGCAAATCCGCCGAGCAGAAGAGACCCTAGATCGCTCTCTAAAATTCCACGAAAAAAATCCGGAGAAGCACCCAGCTTACCCGGACGAGTGGAAGAAGTTCTGGAATCGTCGTTACAAGGAGCTGCAGAATGACGGTAAGGACCCGGCAAAACACGACTTCAAACCCGAGTGGATTGACTTCTGGAACAAGCGTATGCGGGAGATCCACAACGAGCAGCTATCACAGCGAAAGGAGGAGATCCGTAAGCGCTTGGAGCTGCCGGAGGAGAAGCCGCCAGAACCGCGCTGGATACCGAAGAGGGAGAAGGAAGTGCGTCCATCGCCGCCGAAACGACCGCGCCACGTAGTTGACAGTGACGACGACGTAGAATACGTAGGCACAACTAAATCGACAAAGCACGAAAGACCTGAAAGAGTTGACAGAGCTGAGAGAATGGATCGCGTCGAAAGGGTGGAGCGAGTGGAAAGAGTGGAAAGAGTTGATCCCTACGAGCGCCACCGCGATGATCGAGAATACTACAGTTACCTTCGACCAGCGCCGCACCCACATCGCACCTACTACGCACCGCCACCTCGACCTATGCCAAGACCGCGTCACTACTCCTACATCGTCCAGGAGAAATCCCCAAGTCCACCGGAGGAAGAGCCTTTGAGAGAAGATCTGGAGATCGTTGGCCTGCTTCGACTGCTGACAGCCCTGGAAGGTCAACTAGGCTCACTGGGCCCGAAAGTTGTTGCCCTTCTATCAAAAGCACTGGCCGCTGAAAAGGCCAAGCCAAATTCCGCCGATGAACTGCTGCAGGATGAAGAGGTAAGTGTGCTATTCGAAACAGTCAAGGAGAAGCTCAAAGGACAACTGTTTGCGGGGATGATTGAGAAGATGGCAGTGGCAGCTACAAAATCAGCGATCAAGAACATCGCGCAACTGCTGCATAAGGCTACGGAGGAGAAGAAGAAGCGAGCGGAAGAGGAGGAGAAGCAGAAGAAGCAGGCGTTGGAGATTAGACAGCAGATTTCGGCATCGTTGAATGCTAGGACCGTGTTTTCAAGACCAATTGATGTTCCAATTAAATCGGAGCCTGTTAGTGTGCCAGGTGTTGGTGCTGTTGATAAGGTGGCTATTGCCCAGCAGATTGCTGCTGCATTGGTTGCTCAGGGTAGAACCAATGTGTCGCACGATGAGCTCGAGACGTTGATCAATGCTGTTGTGGGCATGGCTGAAGCATCGAAGAATTCGGACAAGCCGATAACAGCTGCGAGCTTTGTGCAGAGCTTGACGGGCAATGCGGAGGCTGCCAAAGCAGCTTCTGCACCTGTAGAAGCTAAAGTGGAAGCTAAAGTGGAGGTTAAGGAGGTTAAAGAGGTTAAAGAGGTTAAGGAGGTGAAGGATATGAAGGAAGTGGTGCAGGAGACTGTGAAGATCGATCCCATCGATGCACATGCCAAACGAATGGAAAGCCTGACTGATAACGACCTCAAGGGATTGCTCCAGAACTTCAAGGATCTTGGCACTGACGAGCAGCACGGATTGATCAACTTCTTGAAGAAGCTCGAGGCCTCGGATCCTGGCAGAGTCGAGAAGCTTCGAGGTTTCGTTAATCTTGGAGGTAGCAGAGCTGACAGCCCTAAGGAGGAGGAGAAGCCGAGAAGTGTATCACCTTTTGCTGCGCGCAAGGGCGGACACAATCCAAGTGATGATGAGCGGACTAAGTGGAAGCCACAGTTGGATATGTTTGCTGATGATGAGGAGGAGGTGCGGAAGAAGCAGATTGAGAAGAGCAAGAATATTGAATTGTCGGATGATGATGATGATTATTCGTATGAGGAGATCTACAAGGCTGCTGATAAGAATGTGGTTGAGAGTGAAAAAGCGAGAAAGAAATCACCGGAATCGCGGTCGTCCAAGTCTTGGTCGAGATCGAGATCGGTGTCGCCGAAGCGAGAGGTGAAGTCGAGTGATCCGACGGCCATTTTGAATGAGACTAAGCGACTTATTGCTAATATCATGGGAGATCTGCCGAATAAGTATGTCGTGAAGAGCCATATGAATCCGGAGAAGGGGGAGAAGAGCAAGAAGCATCCTGAACCACCGGGGTCAAGCAGTGTTTCCATTCCCCAGAGGATTACAACCCAGGGGTATTCTGTGCCTAGTGTTCAGGCTAGGGAGTCTAATCCTGGACATCAGGGACATCAAGCACAGCAGAGCCAGCAGGGACATCAGGGACATCAAGCACAGCAGGGACATCAGGGACATCAAGCACAGAACCATCCAGCACAGAACCATCCAGCACAGAATCATCAAGCTTATGGGCATAATCAATTCCCCAATCAGTATAATCAGCAGGGATTCAACAATCAGAACTATTTGCCACCTAATAATGGGTATAACTATAATCAGGGGAATTATGGACCACAGGGGCAATATGGTCAACAGATGCAGGGACAATATTCCGGAATGTATCCGGGCCAATATCAGGGTGGTGGGCCAGCACCAATCAGCTATCCACAGCAGAATCAGTATGGAAATTACCAGCAGAGGTTTTATTGAGGAGTTTGGAGGACCTGGTGAACAATTTTTTTTTTTTTTTTTTTTTTTTTTTTTTTAAATTTTGTTGATGCATCTGGTTTTCTAATCTGGATTTCTTGGATGTTTTTTAGGTGGAGAACAAAAGTGGTTTGCTTGGTTGGAGATAAAACAATTGATATATTTTTTTACGAGAAAATTTTTTCACGTGAAACAAATGACAATTTAAGGGAGAAAGTGATAAACTGATACTTGAATTTAATCAATGCTTATTGAGGTATTACTGTGTTTTTTTTTTCATTAGTTTTTTAGGTAATTGAGATACATTGGTATGTAAACTTGTACGATAACTTTAATGATAAATACATGATTCAGTGACGTTCTTATATGATTGAAATAAACAGTCAAGGGTTTGTTATTTTGTTGATTTTTTGAAATGTATTTTGCGGTGACTAGAGGGACAATTGTTCAGTAAGTTTCAGTCTATTTATCACAAAATTAATAGTAATTATAAACTAGAGGCTATAAGCAATTATTTACATTTTTTTAATCTTTCAACTGCAGTGTAATTAATAAGTAATTAGGTGATGCGATAATTTGGGCTAGTCCCACAATTTTTAAAAAGCCACCCCCCCCCCCCATTTCAAATTTTTCTCTCCATTTTTCAAAATTTGATTTTCCCCAAAAAAAAATTTTTAATTTTTTTTCTCCATTTTCCAAAATTTTATTTTGCCCCAAAAAAAATTTCCCTCCCAGGAAAAACTTCGGAAAAAAAATGGCGGGAAGTTCAATGACCACTTCTACTTGGGCACCAATCCCCGTGTCTTCGGATAAACTGGCGCTGGTATCTGCATCTGCGGAATTTTCCCAACACTCCTCGGTCTCTGTCTGGCACTTGTGATCCTGGGCTTTGGTGTTCTCAGCCTGGCAGCATCCACATCAATATCCCCCTCATCGCGCAGTGCCTCCTCAAGAACAGCCTGAATTGTCGGTGCAATAGCTGGACCTTGATAATCCATGGTTGTCCTAGAAGGCAGATCCAATTCAAGCTTAAGAATATTTTCACCAGCATACCTGTAGCCCTTGCCCACTGCCATTTTGGCAAATTCGGATATAGGTCTTCTAGCGCCAGGAACCGACGTGGGTCGCTTGATGACATCACCACTTGCTGGTGAGCCCTCCTTGATCACCCAGGCATCCTCATCCTCATCAAACTTCACCCGCATCATGATCTTCTGCTTCTCCTCGACAGGAATGAAGTTATCGATGATGAGATACTTCAGCTTCAATTCCTTCATAAGATCATGCTGTGTCTCCTCCAGCTCCCTCCGATCTCTGTTGTACTCCCCATTGATGTCCTCCAACTCCTGCTTGAGGGCCTGGTGCTTAGCAAAGCACTTCCTCAACTTCTTGGACTTGACATCGACCTCTTGCTGAAGAGTCGTATACGTCTCGCGGACACCCAAAGTCGTCGACTCTTCATCCTCAAGCTTCTGCTGCATCTCCACCTCCCTCTTCTTCCTCTCCGCAATCTCAACAGCTCTAAGCTCTAAAGCTCTCTGCTGCTCGTTGGTGTGATCGATGATATTCTTACCACCGCAAAGCATCTTGCTCTCAAGATCTTTGATCCTAAGAACCAGATCTTCAGCTTCAAGCTTCTCCGCCTTCAACTGCTCCATTATGAGCTTCTTATCAGCTTCAGAAACTTTGTTGTCCTCCCTGCTGTCATCCAAATCCGACTCGGACTCATCACCATCATCCTTCCTCTTCTTCGATCGCTTCTTCTTCTTGTTCGGTGTTGCTCCCTTCAGCAGAAGCTTCTCCTTTAGTCGAGATATCTCTTCCTGGTACTGGCGCAGCAGAGCGTCCTTTGGATCTTCATTGATTCGCGGCTTGTTCTTGATATTCTTCGCTCGATTGGCGTATCTAAGCGTTGTCAGGGTCTCGTCATAGTTGTAAGATGCTGGTCCGATGTTAGCAACCATGATGGTCTTGGAGTTGCCTCCTAAGGAATCCTGCAGGAGTCTGGTAAGTTTGGAATCCCTGTAAGGTACATGAGATGTCTTTCCATCGACCAATGCTGATATGACATTGCCCAATGCTGATAGACTTAGGTTTATCTTGCTGGCTTCCTTCAGTCTATCGCCACAGGAACCAGTCTTACTCTGTCGTTCGCTTCCAGCTAGGTCTACCAGGTTCAATCTGCCCACCCTAATGCCACCTTCCCCCATTGATCCCATCTCAATCGTTATCAGGAAGATTGCGTGCGAGCGGGAACTGTGCTCGTTCATGTTGGTAGCGCCGATGGTGCGGTTTAGGTTGCCCTTGTTCATCAGCTGTTGGATCTCTTGGGCACTCTTGCAGATCACGGAGGATAGGTCCTTCACGAAGACACCTGATTCTGGCTTTTCCTTCAGCTCGAAGCGGAGGGATTGGTCCGATTGGAGGAGGTCACGGATCTCTTCCTGGTAGATCTCTAGGTAGCTTGCTCTTACCAAGTACTGCATGTTCTCCGAACGACCTATGTGACTGAAAATGTGCTCGAATGATCTCGGAATTATACCCCGACGATCAGTGTCACCTTTTAGACCTTCCATTGTGTAGGTTTTACCAGTTCCGGTTTGTCCGTAGGCGAAGATCGTTCCGTTGAAACCATCCAGCACTGATGACACCAGCGGACGAACTGTCTCTTCGTAGAGCTCTTGCTGGGAGGAATGGTAATCGTATACTGAGTCGAATGTGAAGATCTTTGTGTTATCGCGGGTTGGATCTTCACGCGGATTACGTATTTCAACTACACCACGTGATGGACATACTTCTACCACTTTTGAATAATTGCGGGACTTTTCTTTTTCGTCCATTGGACGACAACGCACCACTACCTGGACACATTGAGTACCTATATCGGTTATTAGGGGTTTGGCCATTTTACGACGCGGGGGCTTCCCCGGATTTTCTTTGTCCATGATTGATTGGGGAATTTTCCCGCACTTTTTTGGGGGGGAAATTTGAATCGAATTTTGGGGGTTAGTGATTTTGGGGGTATTGATCCATTGGTTTGGGTAATTGGTGGAAACAAACGGTTGTCATCGAGACGAGATCAATCCTTTTTTTAGGGGAACACTTTTTTACGGGTTTGTGCGCACTTTTGAGGAATTTCCGGAATTTTATATTTCGGGAACAATTTTTTTTACCGGTTTTTTGTTTTTTTTTTTTGTTTTTGACAGACGAGTGTTATACAGGTTGGGAGAACGCGTAGCACAGACACGTATTTACGAATGGGGGAGGGAGCGACTCTCAATCGAGTGAAGTTGCGCACGCGTCTTGAGGTGATCGATACAGTGCGCTGTGGTGGGGGAAAGATATAGTATCATATATGTTTCGTGAAAAAAAAAGAAAACAAGATTTCTTCCATTTTTACGTTTTTTGAATTTTGAATTTTTCCAGATTCCCGCCAAAACATTTATTTCCTTTTTTTCTCATTTTCGGTTATTTGATGGTTTTTTTTTCGTTTTGCGGAATGTGGAAAATGTATGGAATTAGCGGGAAATTTTGGAAACTCAACATGGGGATACATACACACACACACACATGTCAAATTTTGAAGAAGATAAGTTGAAATTTTTTATGTGATGCCGATGAAAAGTTGAGCGCTGGGTTAATTGATTTGTTACGTATGCGGGTATTTGACCTCTCCCCTTATTTAAAACTCCACTCCTAGCGTCGTATATATATGTCACTCTTAATACGATATATCTATATATATGTATTTCAGATTTTTTTTAAATTGAACAAAAAAATTATAACCAACATTCCTGACGACTTTTAGTTTTGAATATTATAAGAAATAAATACGGAAAAATTTTTTTTTTTTGAAAATTTTGAACAATTTGATGGTTTTTTGAGTTAGGTTTTTTTTTTTAATTTTCCAATAATTTTTTCAATTTATGTAAATTTCAATATAGCAATTCTTATATCCTCTCTTCCACCCCCCCCCCCCCCCCCCCCCCCCCCCTCTTAATGATAGGCCACGTGGTTGCGCAGCTGACTTCACCTCATACAAATCACCAAGCTGTATATCTATATATATGCCCGAGCACGTGACTAACTTCGGGTCATGCAAGTCACGAACTATATCTGTTGGAACATCCACCGTTCGGCCTAATTATCAATTTAATAGTTCTATCTATGTGAAAATAGGCGAAAGTCCTAAGCCAGATTAAGCAGCGTCTTATTTAACCCAATTTGTAAGTCAATTATTTTGCGAATTATGGAAATTTTGGCGTTTAGGGAGCGAGCGCTAATCGAACTTTTTCGTAACCTCAAAGTGAAAAAGTGGAGTTAAGGAAATTTGTTTATTGTAGGGGCAGCAACCTTAACATTATTTTACTCAAAATTTTTTTGGAAATTTCGGGAATTTTTATTTTTAAATTTCGACAAATTTTTATGACAATTTTTTTTTTTTTTTTTTTTTTTTTTTTTTTTTTTTAGAAATGTTATTTTATTTTCCTTTCGTTATATATATATATTCAAAATTGGTGAAATAAATTTTTAGAGATATTAAAAAAAAAAAAAAAAAAAAAAAAAAACGCAAAAAAAAAAATCTGACTTTTTTCCAAATTTTGAAAAATAAAAACAAGAACATTTGATTGACTGAAAAAAAAAAATTGTTACAGCTGGCCATGCGTCTGTGGATCGTAATCGTGCACATTTTGCTTGTGGGCTCTAACCTGTGGGCATCAGCTCATTTCCACGAGGACTTGGAGGACAACGAGTTTGCTGAATTCGAGGATTTCGAGGATGATCGTCGTCCCTCTGCCCCAACCCCCGCCCCCTCCACACCCGAAGACATATTCGAAGAGGACGATGCCCTCGTGGAGGACGACGTAGACTCGGAATTCGATCACTTTCAGGTGACATTTTCAAAAAGTTTTTGAAATTGAAATTCTTGAATTTATCAAATTACAATAACTACATATTTTTTTAGATTAATTTTTATCGAGACATTTTAATTTTTAGAATTGCACATTTTTTCTACTTTTTCAAAAAAAATTTTCAAAATTTTCTCAAATTTTCTTCAAAATTTTTTCGAATTTTTTTCAAAATTTTCTCAAATTTTGTTCAAAATTTTTTCGAATTTTTTTCAAAATTTTCTCAAATTTTTTTCAAAATTTTCTCAAATTTTTTTCAAAATTTTTTCAAATTTTTTTTTCAAATTTTCTTTCAAAAAGAATTTTTTAAAAATTTGGGGATTGAACAAAAATTATTATTAAATTATTATTATCATTATTTTGAAATTGATGATGAATTCCAGCATTAGGGTTTTTTAAAAATTAGTTAATGAAGAATATTTATATGTTTTTTTTTATTGCAGGATGAGGAGGAGTTCGAGGGCTTGGAGTCCACCCCCAAGTCGTCAAGTAAACCGGAAGAGCCCTCAACCCTCACAATTACCAAGGTTTGCAGAACTTTTATTGCAGAAAATGCAATTTTGAAGATTTGAGAAATTTTGGAAAATTTGGAACATTTTGGAAATTTCAAAATTTTTGAAAATTTGAAGATTTTAATTTTTTTTAAAGATTTCTAAAATTGTAGAAATTTTGAACATTTTGAAAATTGTGGAAAATTTCGTAAATTTTCAAATTTTTGAGAATTTATCATGTGACGTGAAGAGATCTGTTAAATTTTGAAAATTTGTAAACATTTACAAAATTTTGGAAATTTCAAAATTTTTGAAAATGTAAACAATTTCAAAAATTCGTAGAAATGACTATGCTTTTGGAAATGCGTAAATATTTTGAACATTTTTTTCAATTTTTGAAAAATTTGTTAAATTTTGAAAACTTTTTTCAATTTTTGACAATTGTCAAATTTTGAATATTTTTTTTCAATTTTTCAAAATTTGTCAAATTTGGAAAATTTCGTAAATTTGAAATTGCATTTTATCATCCACTTTTTACTGACCATTTCTCTATTTTCAGGTGCCCCTGCACTTGAGGGCTCGTTGGGACAGTTTTTACCTGGAGATCTTGATGGTCACAGGACTGGTTGTATATTTTATTAATTACCTTGCTGGTCGTTCCAAGAATCTTCGAATCTGCGAAAAGTGGCTCCACGACAACAGGAAAATTCTCGAGGAAAATTTTTCCTTGGTCGGCGACACTGGTGCAGCTTCCGAGGATGAGCATCATGGATTTGTGAAAGAATCTGAGTCGCAGTATGAAATCTATTGCTCGGGTCGAGTTGGATGTGAGTCAATGTTGATCGAACTTAAACTCATTAAACGACAAGATCTCGTTGCAGTTTTATCTCAGGTATTTTTCCATTTTTTATTATCAATTTAATTACTCAAAAATTTTGATAAAAAAAAAAAATTGACAATTCGAAAAAATGGAAATACTAATTTTCTTTCAAAATTTTTTTCCCCCAAATTTTTTTTAATTCATAACAAAATCAAAATTTTCAAATTCTCAAAATTGCACTTTTTTAATACACAAATTTTGGAAATGTTTTTTTTTTATTTTAAAACTATTTTTAAAAATAAAAATTTTCGAAATATCAAACAAATTTTTTTTTAATCAAAATTTTCAAATTTATAAAATTTGCAATTTTTTAATATCAAAATTGGAGTTTTTTGAAAATATTCAAAATTCTTTAAAAAAAATTTCAAAAATTTTTTTCCAATGACAATTTTTTAAATATGAATTTTTTTAGATTTGTTAAAAATTAATTGAGTCTGGAAAAAAAAATTACAAAAAATTTTGAATTATGAAATTTTGTGCAATATTTTGCAAAAATGGTTGAATTAATGTGAATTTTTTTTTCAGATTGTGAGACCCCAGAATGATCAGGCTCACCTGAGTATTGAGCTGTCGAAAGAGGAGAGTGACAATTTTGTACTGGCAATTGCAGCGAAAAAAACGGCAATGCATTTTACGAAAGATATTGCAGACATAGCGACATATTGCCCTGAGAGGAGACCGGGAGAGAAATTTGGACTGCCTTCGGGATTTTTTGTTATGTCAGAAGTGGCAGAGGCCACCAGTGCCATTCTCGATGCTCGAGTACTTCAAGCTATTAACAAATATCCACAAATGGTTGACTATATACATGTCAGCGATCAGTTTAGCGGGGCTAAACAACAAGAGTGAGAATCAAGTTTTTTTCAAAATTCAATTTTTTGAAATTTTGTCAATTTTTCATTTTTTTCAATTCTTAATTAAATTTTTTTTTTTTTTTTTCAAAAACTCAATTTTTAAAATTCTGTTTTTTTCTGGTATTTTTAAGGTGCACATTTTTGGATTTTTTTTTCTTTTCAAAAACCTAATTTTTGATTTAAAAAAAAAAATTTTTTTTCACTTTTGAGATACACATTTTTTGGATTTTGTTTTTTTTCTTTTAATTAAATTTGAAAAAGTAATTTGAAAATTTTGAAAAAAATTGAAATTTTTGATTTTTGAATTTTGAATTTTGAATTTTTTATATTGTATTTTTCTTTTTTTTTTATGAAATTTGAAAATTTTGGAAAAATTGGAAACATTGAAATTTCAAAATTTGGATATTGAAAACATTTTAGTTTCGAAAATTTGACGATTTTTTGAATTTTGGAAAATTGTGAGGTTTTCTGAAAATTTGATTTTTTAATTAATTTTTTTTTCCAAATCACAATTTTTTTTTTGCAAATTTTGGGATAAATAATTTATGCTCCATTGATAATTTTCTTGTTTGTTATTTACAGGGAAAGTGGACAATTGACTATGCCGGAAGTCAAGCGGGTCCTCTTAATCGGATTAAATATAAGCATCAAAGGCAAATTACTCTCTGGAGAGAACCAGGAAAAAATGAGACAATTGTTGCAATTGTCGTTTTACCTTTTGGATAAATTGAGGAGATTCAGACTTTCCAAAGAGGTGACAAAATATTTTATGTTTATTTATTAATAGTTAATTGAATACATAATTTATTGAGTCTTCAATAATAATCAAAAATATTCAAAAAAAAATTCAATAATTAATATCAATATTTTACAATTCCAAAATTGTGTTTTAACATTCAAAAATTATTTTATATTTCTAAAAAAAAGTTTGTAACAAAATTTTGGATTTTTCCAACTTTATGAAATTTTTGGAAAAAAAAAATTTGAAAATTTTAAATGTAAAAAAAAACATTTTCAAAATTTTAAATTAAAAAAATTATTTTCAAAAATTTGTTGATAACAAAATTTTGTTTTTTGAACTTTACAAAATTAGGAAAGAAAATTAAAACATGTATTCTCAAAATTTGAAAACTTTTCAAAAATTCTACCAAAAATAATTTTTTTTTTTTGAAGTTTATAAAATTTAAAAATTATTGTTTCAAATTTCAAAATTTAGATTTTTTTTATTTTTTAAATATTCTTGAGAAAAAATTCACAAAAATTTGAAATTTACATTAAAAAAAAAAATGTTTTTTTTTTTCAAAAAAATCACAATTGTTTTCGCAAATTTCTAATGTTTTATTAAAAAAAAAAAAGTTCAAGATTTTGCTAAAAAAAAAAAAATAAATAAACTAATTTTTTTTTTAATTTCAGGGAAAATCGAAAGCTGATAAAAATCGTTTGCGAGTGGAGGAGGCATTTTTGAAGTCGACTCATGCAGCACGTGCAGAGGCTGCTGCGCAAAAGCGCGAGGAGAAAAGGCAGAAAGAGAAGGAGAGAATTCTCCAGGAAGAGGATCCCGATAAGCAGAGAAAGTGGGAGGAAAAGGAGCAGAAGAGATTAGCAAAAAAACGAGCACCTCGTATGAAGCAATTAAAAGTCAAGGCCTTGTGATTTTTTTCTCCATTTTTTTCCCCCTAATTTTAACATTGTATTTTTTTTTTTTGTCAATTTTTTTTTTATCCTCGAGAGACTGAAGCCCTTTAAAAATGCCAATCGCATTTATTTTCAATTGTAAAAATCAGCTTTCCCAATTTTTTCTTTCTTCAGGAAATTGGGAAATTTATTGAACATTTACACTGAAATTAATTACATAAATTAATTTTTGGGGGGGGGGGGGGGGGGGTCGGAAATTGATCGATCAATTTTTTCTGCGTGTTCAATAAAAATATATAATTTATTGTACATAAAATAAAGTACCCTTTTACAAACGACTTTTTTGGGGAAATTTTGAATTTTTAAGTGGGGGGATAGGAAGAGATGATTTTTTTTTTTTTTTTTTTTTTTTTTAAAGAAATGAGAGTTGGGGAAAAATTTTTGGGTGGGGGGGGGGGGGCGAAATGAGCCTCAAAATTTTGGGGGTCATATTTTTGGAGGAAAATTTTTGTAGAAAATTTTATTAATTTGTTAGCAATTACTGACTAATTTAATACTTTTTTTTTTTTAACCGATTATGTTTTTGAAGGTTCAGAAATTATTGGTGAATCGTTTTGCAATTTTTGAAATTTTTGGGAAATTTTGTTCCAAAAAAGTTTTGTGAAGTTTTTGGAATTTTGGAAATTTTTGGGAAATTTTTGAAAGTTTGTAAAGTTTTTAATTCCAATTTTTTGAAAACAAATTTTTGAAAAAAAACAAACAAATTTGGGGAAAAATTGCAAATCTTTGGAAAAGCCAATTTTTTTTTTTAAAGTTACAAACAAAAATCTTAATTACGTTTTTTCAATATTTTGAATCGATTTGAATTTTTCTGGTGCTTTCTCGAAAAAATTATTTGGTGCTCAAAGTAACTCTAAATTTCTCTGGATCACAGTTCTGCAGAATTCGAAATTATTGAAGGAGACATAATCTGTGATGACAATGTTCATTCCTCCAATTCCTGGCCGGTGGTTCTGGATCCAGGGCAGCGAGGTGTCCCTGAATTTTCAAAAATTTATTAAATTATCCAAAATATCAAAAATTGAGATTTTTTTGAAAAAAAAATCCAAATTTTTGAAATTATTTTTTTTTGTCATTTTTTTTTTTTCATATAATTTCCATTTTTTTTTTGAAAATTTGAGAAATTTTCAAAATTCTAAAAATTTCATTTTTTAGGGAAAAAAAGTCGAAGATTCAAAAATTCAAAATTTTCCGAGAATTTTCAAAATTCCTTTCTCCAAAAATTTTTCGAAATGGCAAACTTCAATTTTTCAAAATTTTTTTTTCAATTTTCAAAGTGCCCAATTTTTTTTTGAAATTCTGAAATTGAGAATTTTGGAATTTCCCAATTTTTTAGTATTTTAGTACTGTACCTGCACTTCGTGGCTAGATCTCGATGGAGACTTCCACAGAAATGCTTCATAACGTAGGGGACATCTGGAGTGAGAAGACATTGAGAGACAAATCCAGCATCCGGCAACCTGGTCCTAAGTCGAGTGTCCAAAAAATCGATAAGCTCATTTCCATTGGTTGTATTGGGCCATGGAGTAGGCCACAATCCTGAGGGCCAAAGATCCCTCTCGACCCTCGCAATTTCGTTCCTCGAATTGAAAAAAAGAACAGATATAGATTTTTTTTCGATTATCGATTTTTTTTCGATTATCGATTTTTTTCGATTATCGATTTTTTTCGATTATCGACTTTTTTCGATTATCGATCAGCTGTCGATCGACTATCGATTGTATAAACAACTCAATCAGTATATCGATTAGCTTCTAGACTGCATATCGATTGGGTAATCGATATATTCTTAAAATCGACTGACAATCGATTCAATGCCAAGTCGATCGTGTCTCGACGAGATAGAAATTCGATTTAAATCGACACACAATCGATCCAAGGCCAAGTCGATTGCGTATCGATTATTCTCACATTGACGTTAATCGATACCCAATCGACTGTCGGCAAAATCGATTGTGTTTCGATTACTTTCGCATATAAATGAAATCGACGGCCAACCGATCGATTGCCAAGTCGATTGTGTATCGATAACCCAATCGATAATTCACTCGACAACTAATCGATATACCGATCAAGTCGATTAGGCAATCGATAGCTCCGTCAGGCTGCGCCAAAAACTCACCTGTAGATCACGATCACTTGCAGTCCTCTGTTCACCAAAAAATCGATATTAATGTTCGATAAGCTCTCGAAAGTCGGACATAGTCGATTGCCGAAAACACCTTTAATGATTCTCACGAGAGCTCGATGATCGTTGAAATCGAACGAGTAGAAATGCTGAAAATCGAGAATAACGATCTCTTGGGGGTGATCGGCAAGCCAACCGGAAATCGACTGAAGGTGTGACGTCACTTCCTCACCGAAAAGCCCGTGGAGAAAGTAGATGGCGTTGCTCGTCGATTTTTTTCCCAAGCGCAGATCGAGATATCGAACGCCGCCATTCAATTGCGCCGATATATCGTCGTATTGTGTGACGGACCAATTGAAGATGAGCGGTTTGGAAATGAGCGGGAAAAAACGGCCGAAAAAACGAAGATAGCTGGGCTCGTCGGGTCCCACCTCGTTAAATCGATTTATTGTGTAGGTCATCGTGTTGTGGGAGCCTAAAATTTGCTGACATTTATAAAAGTGCATAGTTGAAGGTAAATTTGTGTGTGAGTGTGTGCGTGTGTATGTTTGTGACCGAAATTTTGGGGGCGGTCTCCCCGCGAACGGCGCGCACGATTGAAACGATTAAGGTCGCAATCGAAGCGTCCCCCACCAACTCTCGCGCTCATTAGATTTCGGTTAAAATCCCTCCACTGCATTAATTGTTATAAACAATTTTAATTGTTTATAACGCTCTTGCGGGCGAGCCGTTGGTGGGACAAAAAAATATGTATAACAAAAGTTGCTCAGCGTGTAAAAATGCATATTTTAGGTCTTATGACTTTTCACGCTAGCTCGCATAATTAGTGAGATATTGCAAATTGTTGCTAAAAAAAAAATCAACAAAATTAATCAATTTTCGGAAGGTGCCGATCTACGGGTGCATCTGTGTGTGTGTGTGTGTGTGTGTGCAAAATAAGTAGCAAAAATAATGGAATAATGGGCAGTGAAAAGCTATCGGGAAGTTGTTGGTAGGTGGCGGTCCGCGGGTCAAACTCGCGGTTTCATAAACTCAACACACCGTGTACACTATAAACTATATATATATAGTGGGTACCAGGGTGATATCACGGTATTATGTAAACGAGGTAAATCGATGACGTCAACTTGTTGATTATCTCTGTAGTGAAGTCACAGAGGGAAATATTGAAAAAAATTTCCTCAATAAATTTTATATAAACATTTATAATTTTTTTTTTCAACAATTGTAAATTTTAACAAAATTTTGAACTGAAAAAAACATTGCAAAATTTTTGAAAAATTACTATAAATTTTTAAAATTCTGAAAAAGTCAAAAATTGAAAAAAAAAAATTATCCGGACAATTGTACAAAAAATGCAAAATTTTGAAAATTAAAAAAAAAAATCTAAATTAAAAATTAAAAAAAATCAAATTTTGAATTGGAAAAAAAGTGCAAAATTTTTGAAAAATTACTATAAATTTTTAAAATTCTGAAAAAGTCAAAAATTGAAAAAAAAAAATTATCCGGACAATTGTACAAAAAATGCAAAATTTTGAAAATTAAAAAAAAAAATCTAAATTAAAAATTAAAAAAAATCAAATTTTGAATTGGAAAAAAAGTGCAAAATTTTTGAAAAATTACTATAAATTTTTGAAAACCTGAAAAAGTCGAAAAATTGAAAAAAAAAATTATCCGAACAATTTTACAAAAAATCCAAAATTTTGAAAATTTTCAAAAAAATCCAAATTAAAAATTTAAAAAAATCAAATTTTGAAAATTTCCAAAAAAATCCAAATTAAAAACAAAATTATTCGAACAATTTTACAACAATATATATATACATATATATATGTATATATATAATTGTAGAAAAAAATTGTATGTATATATATATATATATATATATATATGTATGTTGATATTTAAAACGTACCGGGAATCGCGAGATGTATTATAGGTATGGTTTTAAGAAATGGCGGGAGTTTAGTCATCCAGAGCTCGAGTCCGCCGCTGAAAAAGCCCTCGCGTCTATTGGCACTGGTGACGTCATCCTTGATATACATTTTCGATTTTGGCGGGCTAATGTTGGCGGATTGTCGTCCGTGTTTCACTTCCGCGAGAATTCCGCGCTTTTACGCGATTTGATAAGAGCCGCGACAACGCCCCGGTGATAGTACGACGCCGTCGACTGGAATCGCATTTCGCTGACAATACACGTGAGAAAATCCCTCCAGCCTTGGGAATCGAGCTCGCGCTAGCGTCCCTGGGAGCGCGGGAAAATTCAAATGGCGGATACTGCACTTCTGCATGACGGTTCTGGGAAAAATGCAATTATCTCCTTAATGAGTGGGTTTACGGAAAAATGTTATAGGACAGTTTTTGTAGAGAATTTCATTCCCGACAAAAAAGTTCTCTGTCAAATTCCTCTACGACGACTCAGTCACGAGATATGAGCGATTTTCATGGCCGGTTTACGAATACTTGCGGCAACACTGTACGGACGAATGACGGTTTTGGTAAAAATGCAATTATCTCCTTAATGAGTGGGTTTATGAAAAAAAATTATAGGATAGTTTTGGTAGAGAATCTCATTCCCGACAAAAAAGTTGTCTGTCAAATTTCTCTACGACGACTGTCACGAGATATAAGCGATTTTCAATGCCGGTTTACGAATACTTGCGGCAACACTGTACGGACGAATGACGGTTTTGGTAAAAATGCAATTATCTCCTTAATGAGTGGGTTTATGAAAAAATATTATAGAACCGTTTTTGTAGAGAATTCCATTGCCGATAAAAAAGTTCTATATGAAATTTCTGTATGAGCACTCATTCTCAAGATAGACCCGAAATTGTAGTGAACGGAATGTGGGCGTGACAGCGTACCAGTGGGACCAATGAGCTTGCGATCATCGTATGTCTTAAACTATGAGACTTAGGGAAAAAAGTCATAAGACGTAAATTGTGGAGATCTAAAAGAGGAACAATTTTTGTTTCACACTTTTTTCACTACCTCTAATAGTTTTCGTAATAGAGTGGTATAAAGTGGGGATCAGAATTTTTTCAAAATTGATAATGATCAGATAGACACGCACACACACACACCCACACAACGTTATAAAAAATTTGAAAAAAATTCCGCCGGTTTGCAAAAAATCTGGAAAATGTTGCGTAATTTTTTCCTATTTTTTTTTTTTTAATGCCACTAATGGGATAGGAATATTTTTTATGTGAACTGAATAATTTATCGCGCGGGACGAGACTAATGAGGAATACGAGATTAACGACCAAAACGAGGTTGACGGGTTATCGCGATCTATCGAATTCCCTCGAAATAAGGTCTGCGCTGTTGTTTGTAGAAACACATTGAGACTGATGCAGTGAGGTCCCGACAATTTCTCTCGCGACGGAAAAAGCTCTAACTTTACGTTTTTCAAATTGAAAAAAAAAAAAAAAATGGTGAATGTGACTTGTGTATTTTTTTGGATCTGCCTGATGACCGTTTTCGTAATCGGGACTTCAGTATCAGGTTTGATTTTTTTAAAACTGATTAGAGTGGCTACTCGCATGGTGAGCACTTCGCCGCCCGCACTTATTGTGCACATATGACTTTAACTTCACGATAATTGTCCAATTTTGAAACGGCAGTTGGCACAGGTCACTGCCACCCATTGCTCGCGTAGGGCGGCGATGTGCCGCTCTGTCAATTTGCGGAAAAAAAAACACTCTCCGAGTAGTTCAAGCCCATTTTCTTTCCATTCGGAGTGCAAGGAGTCGTTGAAAATAAAGGCGGCACTTTGCTCATTATGCGAGCACATTTGAATAAAATTCCTTTGGGTTATGTGGCATTTAATTTGAATTTTTTTTTTAGATAAATCTCCAGGAAACGAGGAAAACATTCGATTTGTGTTCGCAAGAACACTGTGCCAAGATCATCTCAAATCAAAATATGCGAAAATGGTAAAAATTTCTGAAAGTGTATTAAAGAATATTTTTAAAATGTCTAGCAATAACTAATGAGTATGAAATCCAAGTGTTCTGTTTTACCGATCGTAGGCACACTCTCATTATCGGTAAGATATTATCCTACTTTACCGATCATGACTATATCTCATTGTCGGTAAGGCAGATTTCTATTTAGACCGCAAACCTATATCACAGTTATCGGTAACGCAGAATCACTCTTGCCGATCTCCTACCGATTTTCATTGTCGATAAAGTAGAGTTCTGCTTCACCAATACTAATGCAAAATGGTAAAAATTCAATTACGGAAAATCGGTACATTATGTATGTACCAGTTATCAGCAATTTTGGAATTATGTTTTTTGGATTTTGTAGATAATGACGGTCGGTAAGTGCATAACTGTCGGTAAAACTACATTCTATTTTACCAACTGTATATAAAACAGGAGTATCGGCAAAATCTATGTCTACTTGACCGGCAGCAGAGCTTTATTACCAATGATCGGTAAAACAGAAATTCTACGTTGGCCGACAGTCGTTACCAACGATCGGTATAACAGGCAATCTGACTTACCGGCAACAGATCCTTGTCCGTGATCGGTAAAACAGAAGTGCTGTTTTACCGATAGTAACCTACTACCAGCGATCGGTTCAATCGAACTTCTGTTTTACCGATATAAACCGTTTGTCTGCGATCGGTAAAACACAATACCGAGTTACCGATATTTATTGAGGGTCGGTAAATTAGGAGCTCCGGTTTATCGACAGCCGATAATTTCCCAACTGTTGGTAAAGTAGATCCCTTCATTATCAACATAGTAACGTTTCAGAAACGTTTCGCGATTTTCATAATTAAAAAAATTTAATTGCATTGAGTTAATCGTAATTTTTGTTCTAGATTCGAAAAAATATAGGCAATCAACTCTGTAGCAAGCCGATCTATTGCACCGATCCCGATAGAGGAGTGATGAAAATAAAATTACCGAATAATTCACGCGATGGCTTGATTTGCAAACTCGCTTATAGAGCGGAGGGAAAAATTCCTTATGTAAGTAAAAAAAAAAAAACATTTAATTATTGAAATTAATTTTGCAATTAATAATTTTTTTTTTATAGATTTGCCGCGGAGTTCAATGCGTTGAAGCGCCGGAGTATAAAGATCGTTTGACTGTGGATTTTATGCTATGAAAGAAAAAAAGGACATTTTTCATTGAGATAAATTTTCCTTAATGACTGAATAAAAAAAAGACATGAAAAAATAGCGAGTAATTAATTTGGTAATTTTTTTAAGCCAAGCAACAATTTTTTGAAATTTTTTAGCGGGCGTTAAATCAGTGACGTCACGGGTTCACACAAAAAAAATTCCTGAATGTGAGGATCGTTGAAAAAAGTCGATTACCGCCTTACCAAGTGATCCTGCGGCAAAATGTTATAAAACATTTTTTGTAGAGAATTAAATGAGGAATGAAAAAGGTTATTATGAAAAATGCGCTATCTCGCTTAGATTCCGAGATATTCGTTAATGAAGAAGGAAATGCAAAGGCTGTATCGGGAGATTTATCTCGAGAGCGGAGCGTTGGAGAAAAATTTGTCATCTAACTTTTTTGTCCGCAATTAAATTGCCTATAAAAAAGGTCATATAACATTTTTCATTAACCCCAGTCGGTAAGGAGATAATTGCATTTTTAAGAAAATCGTCAGTTGAGTGTATTATGTATCGGGACATTTATCTCGAGAGCGGAGCGTTGGAGAAAAATTTGTCATCTAACTTTTTTGTCCGCAATTAAATTGCCTATAAAAAAGGTCATATAACATTTTTCATTAACCCCAGTCGGTAAGGAGATAATTGCATTTTTTAAGAAAATCGTCAGTTGGGTGTATTATGTATCGGAAGATTTATCTCGAGAGCGGAGCGTTGGAGAAAAAATTATCACATAACTTTTTTGTCCGCAATTAAATTGTCTATAAAAAAGGTCATATAGCATTTTTCATTAAACCCAGTCGGTAAGGAGATAATTGCATTTTTTAAGAAAATCGTCAGTTGAGTGTATTATGTATCGGGAGATTTATCTCGAGAGCGGAGCGTTGGAGAAAAAATTATCACATAACTTTTTTGTCCGCAATTAAATTGTCTATAAAAAAGGTCATATAGCATTTTTCATTAACCCCAGTCGGTAAGGAGATAATTGTATTTTTCAAGAAAATGGTCTTAGAAGACACAAACTACGGGAGCTAAACTAGCAATACTTTGGTTATTTATTTGAAATTCATAATTTTTCTTCTGCAAGTTCAAGTGCTTTTGACTAACTCCAGTGACTTGCGTGAAGAAAAGAGTATTACGAGGAAAATTGGTGAATTTGCCGCCCTTTTTATCGCGCGAAATTACCCGACTCGTTGTTTTCCCGCTAACCTAGTAATTTTCCTCGATAAGCCTTTAGTCCGGGAAAAATCGACTATTTTCCAGTTTTAAACGAAATTTTTATTACGCAACGGCGACAACATGCTGCACTAGCCATAAAAATTTCAGAATTTTCTGACGTCTGGGAGCGCCGTAAAAAAATCCTGAAGTTGACCTCGTTGGTCCGCTTCACAAGACGCGGGCGCCATCTTGAAAAAATTCTCTGATTTTTTTCTGAGGAAATGGCGGCAAACTTTTGATTGAGGAAATGACTGCAAAACCCTAACCTTCAATTTGCCACCAGCATCATATTTTTCCACCCATTCTACGAAGATTCATTACTAAAAATGTAGAGGGCAAAAAGTCACTAGAGGTCTAGGGAATCTAGGGGGAAAAAAGAAAAAAAATTGACGCGCGAACCGTAATTTACGGAGAAATTAATTTTTGTATAGTCCCCCCGCGAGAGAGTGGGCTTCGGGCGGCGCGCCGAAGCCTCCCGACCCCGGCCGAACGCGCCCGAGCCCCGCCGAAGCCTCCCGACTCCCGCCGATGCGCTGGCGCATGCGCAGAATACTCGGCTCATCATTTTTTGCTTGTTTTCCCTCAAATAAATGGAAATAAAAAAAAAAAATTGTGCCCATAAATTGTAAATAAAAAATTAAATATAAAATTATTTTCTAAAAAATAAAAAAAAAATCTCATGTCAATTTTTTTTCAAAAATTAAATCACAAATTTTACATACATCTGTGAAATTAATTAGACAAATAAATCAGCCAAATATTACATAATTTATTCCATCGAATCCGCAATTAATTTAATTTTCAATTCCATATTTTTCATGCAAAATTTTTGAAAAAAAAAATTCAATCCAATTTTTTTTTTTTTTTTTTTTTATTTAAATAATATTTTATTGCTGTATGTATTTTGAAATGTCAACACCGTCGTCTCGCATTTTCAATAGATAGTCAGGCAAATTGTCCTCGGTTGCTGGACCTCTGCATCCACATTTCCCATTACGAGCCGAACAATAACCAAATTGTCCGTCCTTCTTACAATTTACATCCTTGCACTCATCATCCTCAACGCACTCTGAAAAATTAACCCTTTATATTTTTCGATTTTCCATCGATAGGAAAAAAATTATGAACAGGTGAGGAACTAAAAGTGCGGCTAGCTCCTCACCAGGTGAGTCTAGTGAAGAACTTCATAGGACATTTTTTGTAGAGAATTTAATTTCCGACAAAAAAGTTCTTTGGCAAATTTCTCCCCGACCCATTCCCTCCAAGATAAACCCGAAATTTCAAAAACCCGGTTCACAAGTACTAGTGGCAACACTGTACACCATAGCGTACTATTAAGCCCCATTACTCCTTAACTATGCAAGTTACAAAAAAAACTCATGAAACATAAAATGTGTGTTTTTAAGAGAGGAACAATTTTCATCATACACTTTTTTTTTTATCTCTAATAGTTTTTATAATAGAGCGTTATAAACAAATGAAATTGTTGATAACGAAAAACATCATTAACCCTTTTTAAAAAATATTATTTTTAATTTATAAATTATAAATTCATGGAAATTATTTTTTAAAAAATAAATTGAGCAACAATAATAATAATACTAATAATAATAATGATAAAAAAAAATATTTACGGCATGTGACGACTGATATAACAGCGCATGCGAAGACGAAGACGATGAATAGCTTCATTTTCCGTCAAATTATTAGCAAAACTAATGATTTTTAAACAATCGCGCCTTTTTTTTATACGCAACTTTATGTGGCACCGCGGGGGAATTTTTTTTGAAAAATAACGATATTGATTAAAATACATAATTAGGGGTTTGCTCATCACTTTCAATTGCAGGTACGACTAATAGCCGATATAATAGTGTTTAATGAGTAACTAGGAAGTTATTGCATAATTTATTGCAGGAAAATATCAACTGGTGGGAAAATTGAGAAAGAAAAAACAATATTGGTGAAAATTTTTTATTGCACATTTTTAACAAAATTTGGGAATTGAGTCAAATTTTTTTTTTTTTTTTTTTATAAAATTAATTTTTGGAGGGGGGGCAAAATGGGATGGGGCAGAACGGGAAAATTTTGAAAATAAAAATTTCTAAACATTGTTTTTTAACATTTTAAAATTTGTGAGGGATAAAAAGAAAAATACGAAAAACAAAAAATCTTTTATGTCGAAGAAAAAAATTATGACTTTAAATGATGGAACAAATTTTTAATCTTGCAATTTTTTTATTATTAGTATGTGATGTTAGTTGATAGGAGGAGAAAGATTGAATGACGTTCAGTCGTTGATAAACTGTGATGAACTCGCGATGTTAATCCAGAATTCCGCGATGAATAAAATTATATTATTGGTGAACATTGTTGGATATATTTCGCTAAATTATGGAGGTATGATGAGTAATTAATTGACGATTGATGCCTGGATTTATGTACGGATTGATGTATGGATTGATCTGTAGATTGATGTATGGATTGATCTGTGAATTGATGTATGGATTGATCTGGGGATTGATGTATGGATTGATCTGTGAATTGATGTATGGATTGATCTGTGGATTGATCGATTTGTGGATTGGTGGGTGGATTGATCGATGGATTGATGTATGGATTGATGCATGGATTTATGTACGGATTGATCTGTAGATTGATGTATGGATTGATCTGTGAATTGATGTATGGATTGATCTGTGGATTGATGTATGGATTGATCGATGGATTGGTGGTTGGATTGATTTGTGGATTGGTGGGTGGATTGATCGATGGATTGATGTATGGATTGATGCATGGATTTATGTACGGATTGATGTATGGATTGATCTGTGGATTGATGTATGGATTGATCTGTGGATTGATTTGTGGATTGATCGATGGATTGATCGATGGATTGATGTATGGATTGATGCATGGATTTATGTACGGATTGATCTGTAGATTGATGTATGGATTGATCTGTGGATTGATGTATGGATTGATCTGTGGATTGATCTATGGATTGATGCATGGATTTATGTACGGATTGATGTATAGATTGACGTATGAATTGATCCCAATGGGTCAATGTTTTTATAATACATATCATTTCATAATCGAAAAAATAATTACAAAATTCAAAATTATATTTTTTTCCCGCCCTTTTTTCTGTACAAAATAAAAAAAAAGCCTTCATTTGCGCATCAAATAATAACAATAAAATTCAGATGAATCATTTAGGTAATAATATTTGAAGATGCAAAATTCGTCTCACCCATTTTGCCCCTCAATTTTTAATGATCCCTCAATTTTCAGCGGAAGAAGTTGGCAAAGTGTGTCCAACAATTATTTCAAGATCCCAATGGCAAGCGAGACAATCACGTGATGATAATTATCTGATTACACCAATTCCATATGTTATTGTGCACCATACAGTGACGCCAAATTGTTTGACATTGGCCACGTGTACTGAGCGTGTGCGAAATACCCAAGATTATCATATGGATGCGCTAAATTGGCACGATATTGGTATCTCGTAAGTTGCAATTATTAATAAAACAAATTACCCAGATTTCCTGAAAATTAATTAATCCGCCAAAATAATCAATTAACCATCTTAATTGTTTTAAACGAAAAATTTTGCCGCATGACGTCACAGTGTCGGTTGTAGTGTTAAGGTCGCCCGCAAGTGGCGCGCGCAGCTGTTTCTGCGTGGCGCGTAAATTCAAACAGTTGGATACTGTCACGTTATGAGGGTCATTTCCGGTGCATTTAAAGGCATTTTTTTGCATGCAGTATTGAATAAAAATATTTTTTAAAAAACCCATTTTTCAGATTCTTCATCGGAGGTGATGGAAATGTTTATGAAGGCGTTGGATGGAATAAAGAAGGAGCTCATACGTATGGGTATAACAAAAAATCAATTGGAATTGGATTCATTGGGAATTATCAACGTAATAATTACATTTATTTGTTTTTTCGAACCGCAAAAATGAATTGGGCTGATTGATCAATGGATTGATCAGCAGATTGATCAATGGATTGATCGACGGATTGATCGACGGATTGATCGACGGATTGATCGACGGATTGCTCAATGGATTGATCAACGGATTGATCAATGGATTGATCAACGGATTGATCTGCGGATTGATCAACGGATTGATCTGCGTAGTGCTCAATGGATTGATCAACGGATTGATCAATGGATTGACCGATTGATTGATTGATCAATTCCTGAAATGTGTGAGATAGTTCGATTGATCAATTCATGAAATAGATCAATCAGCTATACTGATTGATCACCTGTTAAGGCAATCAATCATTTGTGATTGATTGCCAAATTCTTTAGTAAATTAACTAGACTCATTGGGCCCACCATATACTGATTGATCGGTGAATTGATCGGCGGATTGATCGACTGATTGATTGATTGACCATTTTCTAATCCATCAATTTTTTTTTTTTGCAGAAGAAAATGCAACTCAACAAATGATCGATGTCGCCCATAAATTGATCGACTGTGGAAAAGAAAAATTGATGCTGAGACCAAATGTTAAAGTCATTGGTGCAAATCAAGTAACAAGTACATTAAGTCCAGGAAAAAAATTATACGAGCAAATTCAAAAATGGCCGGAGTGGTCCTCAAGCCCATAAAAATTTGTTTATTGAAAAAATTACATAATTGAGCAAAAAAATTTGAAAAAAAAAACATTTTTTTGGCGCTATTTTATTTTTTTTTCAAATTCAAAAAAGTCCCATATTTTGGCGACAGAAAAATTGATCGCTCATTGGTCTCATAATTCCGGTCCGTTTTGGCGCACACTTCAACTGCGTAAGATTTTAAGACTGTTATAAGCCCGGCCTTAACCAGCATCATTGCAAATCTCGAGCCTGCGAAAATTGAAAATTAATTAATAAAATAATTTAGAAAAAATTAAATGTCAATGGAATTAATTTTTCAAAAATATTTTTTTTAATTGTCTCATTTTTATAAATTACTCAAAATTTTTACCAATGCAATTTCTGGGCCCATCTCCAAAAGGCAGGTAACACATGTCCGGATGGGCTTCAACATCCGCTGCAAATCGCTCAGGCCAATATTTTTCGGGATCACGAAAATATTGGGGATCCCTCTGGATCGCATAAATCGGCACCATAATCATTGTTCCTTTAGGGATCGTTAAATCTAATCCTGGAAAAGTGTATGATGCTCCCGCAGTTCTTCTCAGGTGTGGAATTGGTGTGTACTTCCTCAAAGTCTCTTAAAAAAATAGATTATATTTTCCACATTAATTCGAAAAATTACGAAAAATGGGTCAAAAAAATTGTTCACTTCGTCGCAACAAAATTCACCAAGTTGCAAGTAAATCGAAAACTAATAACAATTGTTATAAACGTTTGAAAATGCGAGGTGGGCGATAGTTACGGGCCGCCATCTTGATTACCCCTCCCTTGCGCACGCGCGGCTTGGTTGCGCGCGCATCCTCGCCACCTCGCGACTTTGAACAGCTCAAATAATGGCTTATATCGTTCAAATTGCATTCAGCTCATTGTCATTCGTTACGGAGAAGTGAACAATTGCTCTGAAACTCTCCATTTTATTTTACAAAAAAAAAAAACACAAAAAAAAATCGTTACACACCTTTAACCACGCAGTCGAGATAATTCATCTCCTTAACATCCTGATACGTCATCTCCCCTCCATTATTCCTCAGATTCTCCAAAATCTCGGCCCTCAATTTTTCCTGCACCGATGGATTAAGCGCCAATTCAAATAAGGTATTGCTAATTGCGCCAGCAGACGTTTCAAATCCCGCGCCAAAAAATATGAAGAGCTGCGCAGCAAGTAGTTCGTCAGTTATCTCTAAAATAAAAGAAAAATATGTCAATATATTAACGTATATTTTATGCAGAGGACATCTGGATGTCCTGGATGATGCTAATTGCTGGTGTTGTCCAGGTCGATGTCCATCACCACTCACCCATATCCTGCGCGGTTGGATCATCCTTGATCTTCATCAACAAATCTATAAAATCATGCCTAACAACCTGATACTTCCTCCTATAATCCATGGTGTCCTTGGTGAGCGTGATGAAGAAATCAATGAGCTCCTCATCCTGCAAAAATCTACCAACAACATTATAGATCGTGGGAAAGCTAAATCGCAGAACGCCCTTGAGCAAGGCCTTCAAATGTGGCTTGAACATTCTCCTGCCCATCTGCCGGAAGACACTGTCCTCATCCCTCATGGAGTTCGCCTGCAGTCCAAAAGCAGTAACACCAATGACATCAGTGGTATACTTGCCACAAATATCCCTGATATCCACACAATCACCATTAATCCCACCTAAATAACTCTCAAACTCATTGGAGCACTGGACAATCAGATGGAACATGTCCTTCAGCTTGCCAGCTGTAAACACTGGTGACAATTTGGCGCGCAATGGCCGCCATCTCTTGGGCGCAAGGAATACTAAATTGGCCGACAGCGGATCATATTGATCCTCCGTGATACCACGATCAACGAAGCTGCTGAAGTCCTTGATCATGATATTTTTAATCAAGTCAAGATCATGGAGAACGAGAACTGGCCGACGCGCCTGGTAGATACCAACAATTGGCTCATTTGCATAATCACGGTAGATGGAGGTTAGGTAAGTGTTGAGGTTCAATTTGGCTAGGAACACGTCCTTCATTGTGCCGAATATTGGTATTGGCTTAGGTCCGGGAATACCCCGGCACTTCCAGAAATTAAATGTGCTTGTTAGGTAGTGGTACAGGGCGATTAGCAAGGCTATTATTAGGAAGATCACTGTTGCCGCCATTTTTTTGAAAAATATAGGGTTGCCGGAGAAACGATTGTTTGGGCGTTGACGTTACGGCAGTCAGCAAGATACTAATACACTTTGAGATAACGAGTATCGCGCAGCTGTATTGCGAGGTATTTCACTGTGGAGGACCTTGAACAAGAGAAACAATAATTGGCTTTCCGGTGGGGCGGGCGTGGGATGGTTCAAGTTCAAATGGGAGGTGACTGCACGCCGAGTATGGGCAAGGTCACGGTTAATCAACGTTATGAGTTTTAAATGATTCTCTCACTTTTGCTTTATGTGTAAAGCTTCATGCGCGTGTTATCAAAATTTTTGGTCGAGTTATCTCGACAGTGGAAGTTGCGAGGTGAAAGGTCGGGCGCGTGCGCAGTGGGCTAGTGCGCATCGAGGGGGCGTTCTATTTATGTTTACATCGAGTGTATGGTATTTTCATGCAAAGCTTTATTGGACAATTTTTCTTGTGCTTCCTACACTCATCTTCTACTTTTCAATTTTTTTTATGTTCAAAAATGTCCCATTTTTTGGCGCCAAGAGAAAAGCTCTCTGGTTGATCTCGTAATGTTTATCTGTTTTCACGCACACTTCAACTGTGTAGGATTTTAAAAATGTGATAAGACCGGCCTTCACTTGTATCATTGCAAATCTAGAACCTGTAAATAAAAACTAGTATCAGTAATTATATATATATATATATATGTGTGTAAAAAAATTAGTTGACCAATTTTGGCGCAATGTTTACCAATGCAATTTCTGGGTCCATCGCCAAAAGGTAGATAACACATATCCGGGAAATGATCTTTTCCCGCCTGAAATCGCTCCGGCAAAAATGTCTCAGGGTCGACAAAATATTTAGGGTCCCTATGCAAAGCATAAGTTGAGATCATAATCATCATGCCCTCGGGAATTGTCAGGTCGACGCTGGATAATGTATATGGTAGGACGGAATTCCTCATCAAGATCGGAATGGGTGGATATTTTCTCAGAGTCTCTGAAAAAAAAAATCTATAATTATTTTCGCCCTGAAAAAAAGTCACTAGACACTTGGCCAACATTAAAGAATCATTTTCTCCAATCCTAGCACGCATTGGTATTCGGAAAAAATTATTGACAATGTCAATTACTGGCTGTAAATTTGCCCAGTATTTTTTTTTCTTTTTCATTTGACCTTTTACATTTGTTTAAAATGTTGTTGATTTTCGGTGATCCCGGATTGCCGGGAGGAAGTGCCTGCACGATGCTGTACTAGCAATTTACAATAAAAACCACACTGTTCATTGACTGATAATTTAACGGTGAATTACTGATAATGTTCGATATTGTCACTGAAGATTGTCTTTTGATAGTCAGTTGATTTACGGAGGATTTCTGAGTTGAAGTTCGATTCTACAGACTCGAGCTACTAATACGGGCATTCTAATTGTATGATCAGAAAACACGCACTAATAGTCGATCTGGGTAATGATGATTCAGCTCTATACCGAATGGCTAGATACTTGTTGAGGGTCGATGGGGGGCTGCCGCTACACGCGTCGTATCGTGCAATAGTCGGGCCCAAGCGGTGTTTACTCAAATTTTGCTGGGTGGCTCAAGGCCTAGGAATTTTGCCATGCGAATTTCAAACAATATTTTTTCTTCATAAACAAAATTGTCGCTTGCAAATTACACAATATCATATTCGACCGGTTTATCGAGGAAATTTTCACTGAAAATTCTGACTTGCCAACCTTTAATTACACAATCGAGATAATTCATCTCCTTGATGCTCTCGTAACTCATCTCGCCTCCATGTCTCCCCAAAACCTCCAAGATTTCACACCTCAATTTTTCCTGAACCGACACATTCAATGACAATTCAAAGAGAGCATTGCTGATGGTACCCGCTGATGTCTCGAAGCCGCCAGTAAAAAATATGAAGAGCTGCGCTGCCAATAGCTCATCCGTAATCTCTAAAAAAAATCCTGATGAAAAAAAGATTAACAAAAAAAAACAAAATTGTTAAAAATTTTTTTGAAAATTTTTAACCAACGCTCTGGAATTTAATTCCAGCTTATCATAAGCCTAAGATAATAGATGAGTTGAAGATAAATCGAATTTCGAGATTAAAAAAAAATCGCGAGACCCGGGTTCGAATTCGAACCCGGGTCTCGCAGTTTTCCGCCACACTGCTTTCCAACGACGTTTATTACAAGTAGGATATGTGGAGTGTTGCGGAACGTCGTCTGTGTGTGTATGTGTATATATGTATATATATATATATATATATATGTGTGTGTGTGTGTGTGTGTGTGTGTGTGTGTGTGTGTGTGTGAAAGTAAGTGTGTTTTGTTTTCAAAGTAGTTATGCCATTGGTGGTGTGTTCATGTATAAGTGTGTGTGTGTGTGTGTGTGTGTGTGTGTATGTGTATGACCCAAAATTATCTCACGAGATGAACTAATCGATGGCTTTACATTTCACCAACTATACTTATTCAGTCACCATACCAATATCATCAATCCTTCCTTCATCCTTAATCCTCATCAGCAGATCAACAAAGTCATGCCTAACCACTTGATGCTTCCGCCTATAATCCATCGTATCCTTGGTAAGCTTGACAAAAAAATCAATGAGCTCATGATCCTGCAAGTACCTCCCAACAATCTTGTAGATCATGGGAAAGCTAAACTGAAGAATGCCCTTGGTCAGTGCTTTGATATTCGGATTGAAGATCCTCATGCCCATCTGCTTGAAGACATTATCACCATCCCTCATGGTGTTCGCCTGCAGTCCAAATGCAGTAACACCAATGACATCAGTGGTATACTTGCCACAAATATCCCTGATATCCACACAATCACCATTAATCCCACCTAAATAACTCTCAAACTCATTGCAGCACTGGACAATCAGATGGAACATGTCCTTCAGCTTGCCAGCTGTAAACACTGGTGACAATTTGGCGCGTAATGGCCGCCATCTCTTGGGCGCAAGGCCAAGTAAACTTGCCGACAGCGGATCATATTGATCCTCCGTGACACCACGATCAACGAAGCTGCTGAAGTCCTTGATCATGATATTTTTAATCAAGTCAAGATCATGGAGAACGAGAACTGGCCGACGCGCCTGGTAGATACCAACAATTGGCTCATTTGCATAATCACGGTAGATGGAGGTTAGGTAAGTGTTGAGGTTCAATTTGGCTAGGAACACGTCCTTCATTGTGCCGAATATTGGTATTGGCTTAGGTCCGGGAATACCCCGGCACTTCCAGAAATTAAATGTGCTTGTTAGGTGGTGGTACAGGGCGATTAGCAAGGCTATTATTAGGAAGATCACTGTTGCCGCCATTTTTTTGAAAAATATAGGGTTGCCGGAGAAAATAGGTTAGGCACTGAGTAGATACTTTCAAGTGGGCAGAATTATACTGACGCGCTGTGCGCTTCAGGCAGCGCTCGGGAGGGGGAAACGGCGGGAAGGGGAAATGAGATATACCTAGGATAATTGCACCTATTTTCCGCTTCACTGATTGAGTGGGATCGGCTGACTTCGAATGTTTGTACTGCCATGCAATTTGCGGTAATTGGTATGGTCAAGGTTGCTAATTGCTGAATGTTTGATTGATCAAGATGTACAGGGTGTTCCAGGACGATGTACAGGGTGTTCCAGGAAGATAGGTCCAATGGAGGGTCCGGATTGAATTTTGGACCATAACCTCGAAGGACCATGCGTCAACATCTTTGTGCTCTGCCGTTTGGCTTCCTAAGTTCAAATCCCCGATAGGGCAAGAATTTCTTCTGATTGTCTGTCCAGCAGGAGTCGGCTCAGAGACTACCCCAGCCTCACCTCACCTTTCGCTAAATATCTCAAAAACTAACAGAGCTAGGGCAATTCACCATTATACAAAATTGTAGGTCTCATTATGCTCTACAAAAAAGGTTATTATCAAAATAACGCTATCTTGCTGCGATTGTGAGATATATGCGGAGACATGAGGTGGGACGAGAACCGACAACACTGCGGTCTGCTGATGAGACGCCGGCTTATTTTGTAGGTGGTAATTAATTTGTAACACACACACTAGACGGTTAAACGACCACAGGTGAGGTCGGAAGGTTTTTATTGTTACCAAATTTCATAACAAAAATTATTTGATATTTTAACTTTGAGAATCATGACGGAAACTCTATTGATTCCAACTTCTGGCATGTCTATTGGCCGCCATTTCCTCGACCGGATCGTTCGCGAAGATTCGGGTAACTCCGTACGTTATCATCGGCTCGAAGCGACCAGTGGCGGGCTCTATCGACACCAGGCGGAGGCTGACCTCCTCGCTGATCGCGTACTCTGTCGGTACACCTGTCTTCTTCGCCGTCGTTATGCTGCCAACGCGGATGGTGTGCGACTCGAAATTTTGGGGAGCGATTATAATACCGCTTACTGATGTATTCTGGAAGTAATTGCATTAAATTAATCCTGGCAATGGAGAAAATAATTTAAAAAATCATCAGAGAAAAAATCAATTACAGTTTTAGCAGTGAAGCCTGGTGACCTAATTGTGTTGTCCTCCTCCCCAAAGAAATATGGCGTCAGAATGGTGCAGTTGTTGAGATTCCTAGTTTTCTCGAGCATAACAGATGGATAATTACTGCCAAAGACCTCCAAGTGCATATTTTTGCACGGGCTCGTCCAAGTTTTCCCGCCATATTTGACGCGTTTGAAAATCTCGAACTTGGTATCGCAATTGCCCAGCGTCGATGTTTCATAACCTCTCTCCGCGAATCTGGCATTTTCTCGGCGAAAATCGGTAAATGCGAGATTCAATTGGCTGACAATATCGCGATATACGTTCATCTTAAAGTTATAAATCGGTTGATGAATTTTTATTTCCTCAACTTGATTTTTACCGTAAATAATATCGAAAGTAAAATCGGTTATTTGAAAATTGCCGGGTGGTCCGTCGCGTGTGATTTTGGCGGGAATTTTGTAAATATGAAAATTGTCAATGGCCGAAGTGTTCACGTGACATCGGAGCGCATCGGCTATTTCCGTGACGGGCTCGGCTTTCGAAGAAAATGGCCGACACTTGATAATGGCGGACACGTTTGATCCTAGAAGATGATTCGGCGGCTCCACCTCGAATGATCCGGAGGCATTTAGAACGAAATTATATTCAGGACCGAATTTCCAGAGATCGGGTGAGTCTTTGACGCATTGATCGAAGCCAATGAGCCCCACTGAAAGTAATTTAATGTTAGATTATGTGCTAAAAAAGCATTGTCAAATGTCGACTAGCTTTCGAGTGAATATCGATTGGGTTATCGATATATTTTTGAAATCGACTGACAATCGATTTAATGCTAAATCGATCGTACCTCGACGAGATATAAATTCAAGTTAAATCGACGAACAATCGATCCTAGGCCAAGTCGATTGGGTATCGATTAGTTTCACGTCGAAGTTAATCGATATCCAATCGATTATTGGAAAAATCGATTGTGTTTCGATTTTCTTTCACATATGGATGAAATCGACGGACAACCGATCGATTGTCAAGTCGATTGTGTATCGATTAGCCACAATCGATTACCCATAATCGATTATCCACAATCGATTATCCACAATCGATTACCCACAATCGATTATCCACAATCGATAATTCACTCGAAAGCTAATCGATATACTTATCAAATCGATTAGGCAAATCCCCCATGAACGTTTTTTTTTTCAAAAAATCTTGAGAAGCTTATTCGCTTGTTTATTAACTATTTAATTTTTCGAAATACTTACCTACAAATGGAATCAAACTAACACTGTTCATTGTGATCGACTTTCTTGGATGAGCGACTTACAATGGCATTTTCAACATTTTGACTTAGCTTTTATACCCAGGGCAAATGTAATGCGATGCGTATGTAGAATTTATTACTAAATTACTAAATTGCTTAGTCCGGCATAAATGCTAAAATTGAATAATTGCCATTACTGGGTAATGTGGAAACCCAGTTAGGTGAGAACTTAGGGCTGAATAATTTTGGTAAGTGTTTGGTTAAACTGGTTCAATTAACTGAGTCATGTTTTTACGCTTTAGTCATAATATTTATGCGCAACAGTTGAGATTAGGATTTTTCAGAAGGAAAAAAAACGATTATCGAACATATAATCGATAATTGAATCGATGTATCGATTGTAAACAGAAAAAATCGATTCATCGATGAATCTCGCAAGAAAAAAGCGGCGAAAGATCGAGTATTGAACAATTGATTAATCAAGTATCGAGTACTGAACAATCGATTGGGAAAGATCGAGACCTGAACAATCGATTGGTGAAACATCGAGTTTTCAATAATCGATTTATGAAAAATCGAGTTTTGAACAATCGATTGGTGAAAAATCGAGTTTTCGGTAATCGATTTATGAAAAATCGAGTTTTGAACAATCGATTGGTGAAAAATCGAGTTTTCGGTAATCGATTTATGAAAAATCGAGTTTTGAACAATCGATTGGTGAAATATCGATTTTTCAGTAATCGATTTATGAGAAATCGAGTTTTGAACAATCGATTGGTGAAATATCGACTTTCCAGTAATCGATTTATGAGAAATCGAGTTTTAAACAATCGATTGGTGAAATATCGACTTTCCAGTAATCGATTTATGAAAAATCGAGTTTTGAACAATCAATTGGTGAGAAAACGACTTTTCAAATATCAATTTCTAGAAAAATCGATAGGTTATCCAAATTAACTAAGGATTAATCGAACATCTCTACTAGAGAGATCGATAGTCTTGTTTCAAGATACGAATAACAATGTGAATTTGTTATCTAATCAAGTTATCGCTAATTTTGTGATCTTCACGTAAACGCCGTTTTGGGGAGCGAGTAAGAAACTTCTCGGATTAATTTTATAATTCTCTTCAGTTTTATCACAAACGTTGACAGCGAATTTCTGGAGGATCTTGACGAGGCCCACCTTCGATTGCATACTTCCGAATCTTGCTCCTGGAAAAAAAATGGCAAATTCAGAATTCAAAAATGACCAAACCAGCGAAAAAAAAAAAAATTCAAAAAATTTCCAAAAATTTTCAAATAACACTTAAGAACTAGAGTGAAAGTGCTAAAATCTCCAAACGTACCAATGCAATTTCTGGGGCCATCACCAAACGATAAGAAGGTCATCTGTGGTCGGCTCCTAACGCCCTCTTCGCTGAATCGTTCAGGGTCAAAAGCCTCAGGTTTGGGATAGTACTTGTCATCTCTCTGAATCCCAAAAATGGGAATCCAAACCTTGGTTCCCACGGGTATGCTGACATTGGTCCCCGGAAAAGTGTACGGCTTGGTGGACTTTCTCATAATAGACGTAACAGGTGGATACTTCCTCAGTGTTTCCTTGACAACCCTGTCCAAATACTCCATATTCTTGATTCCCTCATACGTTATTTCCCCATTAGTCTTCTCCAATTGCTCACAAATCTCATCTCGCAATCTGTCCTGAATCTTCTGATTGATCGCCAACTCCAGAAGACAATTGCTGATTGTCGATGATGATGTTTCAAATCCAGCTAAGAAGAACACAAACAATTGTGCTGCCATGAGTGAATCTGTTAGCTCAACATCACCAGCCTTGTTCGGTGTCTTCTTGAGCTCCATCAGCTGATCCACAAAGTCATTACGTACAATATTGTTTTTGCTTCTGTACTCCATGGTGTCTCGCGTTAAATTTATGAAGAACTTCTGAAGATCACGATCAACCAGCCAGCCGCCAATAAGATAGTACAGAGGTCTCACAAACGCTCTAAGCCTCAAATGTATTATAGTCTTCAGATCAAACTTGAAGATTCTTTTTCCCATCTTCCTGAAAAGACTGTTCTCATCTTTCAATGCATTAGCTTCAATCCCAAAAGCACAAACACCAATGACATCTGTTGTGAACTTAGCTGCGACTTCACGTATGTCAATTGCCTCTCCAGCACATTCTTCCAGGTAATCATCCAGACGATCAGCACACTGACTAAGAAGGTAGAACATATCTCGAAGCTTGCCAGATGTATACGCCGGCGATATTTTCGGCCGCAACTGGCGCCATCTCTTGGACTCCAGGTTGAACAAGTGTGGACTGAGTAGTTCGTGCTTCTCGAAAAATTCGATACCTCGATCGGAGAAGCTGCTGAAGTCCTTGATCAGGATTGTCTTGATCAGCTCCATATCATTGAGAACCAGGACTGGCTCTCTCCTAGTGTAAATACCAACCTATAGGCACAATAATTTTATTAGAAGACAATTTAATCTGCCATATCTTTTAGATTTTTTTTTTATAAAATAAAAAATAAATTTTACAAACCATTGGTTCATTTGGGTGCTGCTGGTAAACTTTTCTGAGGTAACAACCAAAGGATAGCTTGGCGAAGAATAACTCGGAAATTGTGCCAATGAACGGGATTGGCTCGGGTCCGGGGACTCCCCGAGATTTCCAGAAATTGTAAGTCGCTGTGAGCCAGTAATACAGTGCTGCCAACACGGCCGCTACGGCAATCAGAACTTCGGTACTGGAGACCATGTTTGGAGGCCTGAGGAATTCTCCTAATATAAAAAAGACATGACAGTCGAATTGAAATGGAATCGACTAATCGAACATCGAATCGAATTTGACAAGGTTTCGGCCACTTGTGTAAAAAAAAACTTGTTTATTCCAGACAGGCAGGTCAATCGATTGCTTAATCGACTTGATCAATATATCGATTAGCTTTCGACTGAATTATCGATTGGGTTATCGATACACAATCGACTTGGCAATCAATCGATTGGCCGTCGATTTCATTTATATGCGAAAGTAATCGAAAGACAATCGATTTTGCCGACAGTCGATTGGGTATCGATTAACCTCAATGTGAAACTAATCGATACACGATCGAATTGGCATTGAATCGATTGTAAGTCGATTTTAGAAATATATCGATAACCCAATCGATATTCACTCGAAAGCTAATCGATATACCGATCAAGTTACTTATGCAATCGAAGGCCCAATATTTTCTTCGAAGTATAGTTTGTGAGCCGATGGCCTAGCGCAGTTGGTAAGATCATTGGACTGATGTGCGAAAGGTTCCGAGTTCAAGACCCGCTCCGCCAGAATTGAGAGATCTAACAATTTAAAGTCGTGATCAGATTTGCGAATACAAGCCGAAAAGATAGTGGCAATGTAAAATAACAAAAAAAAAAAGTATATTTTAAAATGGAATCGGTTGAATGATCAAGGTCAATGGTTTGGCGTGGAATGTGCCATACACTGACCCCCGTATACACACCGTTATCAATTTTGTTTTGGTTCCTCTATTCTTGTATACTGATGCCAATGAGTATCAAGGTAAATCCACTGTGACCCTACTTCAGTCAATCCTCTTAGGTGAAGCATGTGATCTTCACTAACGGACGCGAACAACTGGCACTATATTCCAACGAACGCTAACTTTTATCTTTCACTTAGTACATGACTCGGCACAATTGCATGGTATTCCTGCCTATCACGACAGTTTTCTGGGTAAATATTGAATTATAGATAGGGCATAAAAACACGGGGCTATTATAGTAGTGATTCGGAATGAATGGAGACAATATTTGAGATAATACTTTTCACTATTGATATTTTTGTCTGTAATACGGGGGAGCTTGTAAGGCCGGTTTACCAAACAGGTATACCAATTGTTGTATATCCACTATTTTCGCATGAATATTGCTAATGTTTCTCGAATTTTAGTTCAGATAAATGAAGTTTAGAGAGGCAAATGATATTACCTTCAATCTTCACATAATTTCTAATTTCCAATGACCAAATGTAAGCAAAACAAGAGCGATGGTAATCCGCACGTGTTTTAGCGGATGGGGCGCGGAGTGGCGGCAGCGTCCAGTGAAGGTCCACTGTAGTACAACTCAATAATCGACACCGCAAGTAGTTGGTTAAGAGTATCAGTAAGTCAATAGTTTCGTTCTTCATAATAAACGTAATTTCGAGATATTTAGAGAGTTTTTATTGCCTGCACCGAAACCTAACACGACGCTAGGTCGTCTGAAGGTTCGGCCAGAGTACTGATGTGGTTTATGATAGAGATATTGTTTGTTAACAGGAGGTCAATGGACCTAGGAGTGGTTGAGTTGCAGGGATAGTGTGTTGGAACATCTGGAAAGAGTAGATAGCTCCTTGGCAATTTTTACTCGATTCGTTTGGCTTAGTTGAGGTACAAGCGGTGTCCCTTGCATTGTAATCTTCAGCGATGATGGAGTATTTTGAGATAATGACTCAACAGGTTTGTATCTGGCGAGACAACAGGCGGATTTTGCCACCAGTAAATGCTGACCGATCTAGATTGACTCGAAGAAGATCGATTCTTTTCTTTTTTTATTAGGAAATTCGATTTTTTATTAGGAAAAAATAAAAAGCGCCAACTAATCAATCAAATTGTGATAATCAATTTTGGAATGGTTTATAGAATTGAATTACTTATTACGATGAAAAAAAAAATCAATCTTGATTAAAAAAGATCGATTAGCCTGATCGATCGACTCACAAAAATCGATATAAAAATCGATATTTAGCCCAAAAAAAATCGACTTTTGGGAGATCGATTTTTGATCGAACATCCTTAGGGCCATGCTTGACTTGACTTGACTTGAAAATTGTTTATTGTCATCTATGATATATACATACTATATACAGTGATGATGTCTTAGATCCTTAATGCTAGATCACCAGCCATTGGCTTCATATCTCGTTGGACCGAAGTCTAAATCAAGTTTTCATTAGCACAAATGGTTTTGAGTATATACAAAAAATGGAGGGATCGTTATGGAATTATTATTTATTCTGACGTTCAATTTTGCAACGATGGTTAGGAATATTAGCAAGTTTTCAAAATGAAACGAAGTATTGAGTGGGATAATTGTGATACCGACTGATGAACGTCACTATCTGAAGTCTACATCATCTACGCACCTTACAAAATTAAATTCCAGGAGGATGGTATAGTCACTAGAATGCTTGCGTTATAACTGCATCGTGTTTGTGTCTGGAGGCCAACGCGCAATTATCCCTTCCACTGACTTATAACACTCTGCCCAGTTCAATGAAAATTTCCTCGATAAACGAGTTGGTGGAATATCATATTGTGCAATTGCAAGTGTCATTGACATTGTCAATAATTTTTTCCGAATGCCAATGCGTGCTTCAGTTTTAGAGAAACTATTTTTCAATGTTAAAAATAGGAACAGAAAATTCAATGTCAAAGTGTGATCATAGGACATGTCAAGATGCACACTTGGTCAGTCTGATAACAATTCCGTTAACCGGTGTCAACAGAAAGATCTTCGGATCCAGTTGATAACTTGTGTCAGTCTTATCACAAACGTCGACGGTGAATTTCTGGAGGATCTTCACAAGTCCCACTTTGGTTTGGACCGTTCCAAATCTTGCACCTGTAACATTCAGAAGGTCAATCAAGAACTGTATTACCTCGGTCCGGAATCAGAGGAAGCAGAGGTACCAGAAGGTTCAGAGGAAGCAATTAGGAAGCAGAGTTACCAGAAGCCTCAGCGGCAGCAGAGTTACCCGAAGCCTCAGAGGCAGCAGAGTTACCAGAAGAGACCAAATTCCATACCAAAATGATACATACCAATGCAATTCCTGGGTCCATCTCCAAAGGACAAGAAGGCCATAGGATGTCGCTTGCTCACTGCCTCCTCGCTGAAGTTCTCAGGATTGAAGACATCTGGATTTGGATAGTACTTGTCATTCCTTTGGATCGCATAGATAGGAATCATGACCTTCATCGAAGCAGGAAGTACGACATTAGTCTCTGGGATTCTATAATCCTTCTCTGCCATTCTCATGAGCAGCGTTAACGGTGGATACTTCCGTAAGGTTTCTTTGAAGACCATGTCAAGATACTCCATTCGTTTGATAGCATCATAGGTGATCTGTCCAGACTCACCCAGCTCTCTCCTAATCTCAGCTCTCAGCTTATCCTGAATCTCATGGTTCATTGCAAGCTCAAAAAGACAATTGCTGATTGTTGCTGAGGATGTCTCGAAGCCTGCTGTAAAGAAGACGAACAGCTGTGCTGCCATCAGATCGTCTGTAAGCTCGATGTCGTCAATTTTACTGGGCTCATCCTTCAGCGATCTCAGCAGATCAATGAAATCGTGTCGATTTATATTGTGGTCCTTCCTGTATTGGGTTGTATCACGAGTGAGATTGATGAAGAAGTCAATGAGCTCTTGGTCTTCAAGCCAGCTGCCGATAAGCTTGTAGAGAGGTAGAAAGAAGAAGGCCAGTTGAATCCTCAGAAGCTGCTTCCAATCGGTGCGGAAGATCCGTTTGCCCATTGCTCGAAAGATGCTGTCTTCCTGGAAGGAGAGAGGTAAAGATTAGGAGGTAGCTAATGTACGGAGCATGCTGGGAGAAGGATTCCATTGCATAGTTAGGAAGCTAGCAATTGATTTTGAAATAGCATTGCTGATGTGCTTTTGGAAGGTCCTTTAGATCGGATCTCAGCTGAAGCATGCCAATCCGTTGAAGGACACCAATGAACTGAAGGAATAATTATGATCAAGAGCTTGGTCCAGTTCTCGACAGAATGACATCGAACTTTGGAGATGTCTGTAGGACATCCTAGTCATTTGATAGCAGCAGCGGTAAACTCGTGAATAGGAACCTACGTTGCCCAACAGAGTATCTTCTGTTGGAAGGTTCTTGGCCACTCTTAGATTGTCAGATGTCCATCAGAGTTTAACTGACAGCAGAGTGGCCTAGTGGGCTAGATGTTCTCAGCGCTGCTGCTTGAGTTCCTAAGTTCAAATCCCCGACTGGGTAAGTATTCATTTGGATTGTCTGACGAGCAGGAGGTTGCTGATGGAGTACCTACCTGTACCGACCTACCTTTTCTGTGGTGTCCTGTGTCTTATCATGCAGCTGCAGCGCCGTAGTCCGGAAGCCCACATCCATTAATCGAGGACGTTATACTTACCAAAGGAAACCAGTCTAAAAGCACCTGCTCTTCACCAATCAGAGAATCCTACCAAGAACCAGAGTTACACTTACCTTTTCCAGGGAGTTGGCCTCAACTCCAAATGCACAAAGCCCAATAGCATCAGTCGTGAATTTCGCTGCAATGTCGCGCATGTCAATGCACTCTCCATCAAACTGATCGAGATACTTCTCCAGATGATCAGCACACTGATTCAGCAAGTAGAACATGTCTCGCAATTTCCCGGTTGTAAATACTGGTGAGAGCTTCGCCCGCAGTGGGCGCCATCTCTTGGCCTCCAGTGAGAACAAATGTTGAGATAGAGGATTTGCTGATAACCTGTTCATGTCACGATCGACAAAATTGCTGAAGTCCTTGATCAGAATGGCTTTTATGATCTCCAGGTCGTAGACAACCAGGTATGGACTCTTTGCCATATAAATACCAACTATTGGCTCATCCGGGTACTCTGCGGATAAGTTTCTGAAATGTTCTGCCCAGCTTATTTTCCTCCGGAAAACGTCTCGCATTGTCCCGTAGACGAGTCTAGGTGTTGGACCAGGCACACCCTTGGATTTCCAGAAATTGAAGCTCGATGTGAGGTAGTAGTAGACCCCGATCAAAATGGCGGAAATGGTGAGGAGGCACTCAATGACGCCGACCGCCATCTTGGAAAATGGCCTCCCTGCGATAAATTGGACGGTTAACCACTATTCTTCATGGACAATGCTGATGTTGGAGATGGTGCTTCCCCAACACTGTCTTTCCGTGTTGTCTGAATGTTTGGGTGATGGTGCTTCAATGGTATCAGTTGACCGGCGATATCGGGAGTGACTTGGCCAATTTCCTCTTATCATCAATCAATCTTATCTTGCTGATTATGATGAGCAAAAATTTTCCTTAGTCTAGCGAGTGTTGACTTCTGGTTCCATGAGCATGATGATGGTGGTGGAAGATCAGAGAAGCTCATACCTGAAATTAAAATTATTTCATATGATATATCACAGGATTTAGAAATTGAAATCCAATCAGCAAACTTGCATGGAACAGATAGTCCATACAATAATTGCTTCTATAATTTTTCTATATAATTGTTTCAGCAACAGTAGGAAGATAAAAGAAAATTACATGATGATCTGTCAGGTGCACGATATATCCACATCAACACTGAAATTACGACTGCCGGCAGAAAATAGTGCGCATAAGTAAGCGCGCTTCCTCCACACCACTGGCCTTCAGTAGGATCCGTGGAATGTTTTTGTTTTCAGCAACTGCGCGACGAAGTTAACAGGAAAAGAGAACAAAATCGGCCGTTTAGCGCTGACAGCCCCCACTACTCACACACGCGCTGACGAATTTCGACTGCACACAAAGAGCGGTGGCCAAGCAGAGCGCTACCCCCACTCCGCCGAGTCGCATTCCAATGAAGACCAGTAGCCCACGCTCACTCAAATAATATCAATATCAAAATTCACTGAGCAAAATGTAAATATAGGCGGAACGCGCCCGCACTAAACTCTTTACACTTTGACGTATAGATTTTATCAGTGTGTGAAGCGGTGGAAAATTTTGAATGAGTATAAAACTAAGGGACAAGGATAACTGCCGAGAGAATACTGTAATTACGGGTCCTGACATACCTCCCCAGTAAACACGGATCTGCAAATTTACCGCAAAGAAGGCCATTTTGCCGATAAGTTGCCGCAAATTGGCGAGTTTTGCTGTCTGGGTCTCCCGTTAACGAGACAGGGCCCAAGATATTAGAGGGACAACTGAGGATTACTTGGGACTGCGGAGACATTCGGGTTTTGACCTGCAATGAGCTTTGACCTTACGCTAGATAACACTTGTATCACCTTAAAAATTATAGAACAATTCAAACTAATCCAGTCTTGCGAATTATTTACTACGGTTGCATTCCAACCCAAAACTGCCAAGAACATTGTTCGAGTGTTGTATTATTAAATGAAGATTCAATCAATAGAGTACACTATCTGCAACTAAATTAGATAATTTTTTTTATTTCACTAAGCCAACGTTTCAGAGGCTAACACATTGTTAATTTAACAACAATACCATTTTTAGGTGTCAGTAAAAAAGCTTTAGGATCAATTTCATAATTTTTATCAGTCTTGTCGCAAACATCGACGCAGAACTTCTGAAGAATCTTCACCAGGCCGACCTTGGTCTGAACTGTGCCAAATCGAGCGCCTGTAGAAGCATAAACATTATTAATTTATTAGATCGAATCATACAAAAAAAAAATTGTTAATACCAATGCAGTTTCTGGGGCCATCTCCAAACGCCAGAAAGGCCATAGGATGTCGCTTCTTAACAGCTTCCTCACTGAAGTTCTCCGGATTGAAGGTGTCCGGATCCGGATAGTGCTTAGCGCTTCTCTGAATGGCATGTACCGGAATTAAAATTTTGGTTGTAGCAGGAATTTTGATGGTGGTTCCAGGAATGGTGCAGTCCTTCTCTGCCATTCTGTTGAGAATGGGAACAGGTGAGTACTTCCTCAAGGTCTCCTTGACCACCATATCAAGATACTTCATCCGCTTAATGCCATCATAGGTCATCCCAGCTCCGTCCACCTCTTCCCTGATCTCCGCTCTCAGTTTATCCTGGATGTCATGGTTCATTGCAAGCTCAAACAGACAATTGCTGATGGTGGATGAGGAGGTCTCAAAGCCCGCAGCAAAGAAGACAAAGAGCTGAGCTGCCAGCAGAGAATCCGTCAGCTCCATATCGCCAACCTTACTCGGCTCTTCCTTCAGCGACCTCAGCAGATCAATGAAATCATGTCGCCGGATGTTATTGTCCTTCCTGTACTGCATCGTATCACGCGTGAGACCGATGAAGAAATCAGTAAGTGGATTGTCCTCCAGCCACTTGCCAACGATCTTGTACAACGGCGGAAGGAAGAAGGACAGCTGCATCTTCAGGGAGCGCTTGCGATCAATCAGAAAGACCCTCTTACCCATCGTCCGGAAGATGCTGTCCTCCTATTTTTGGGAGCAAAGATAGAATCCGAAGTGATGCTTCCATGACTAAATATCATAAAACAATTTCATCACGATAATTCATCAAGTAACAATTCTTCAACGAGACAATTCATCATTTAGAGAACTCATCACATGGACAATTCAGCACACAGACAGATGATCACTGAGGCAAATCATCAAAGGACAATTCATCTGACAAATATATAATAAATATAACAACATCATATATTTGATGTTGTTACCTCCTCGAACTCTTTCCTGCTTCGAGCCCCCATATTCGGGTGCGGTAGTACACATTTTAGGGGCCGTCCACATACACACATAGGCATAGATGGTATGTCGAAAATGAAGACCGTTAAAAATAAACACAGTCAGTAATGCTTGGTTACAAGGTAAGAGATTGAAGCTGCTTGAATTCGTCGTTATCGACCCTAGTGAATTCAAAATATTTGGGTTGTATACTGACCAATGTGGAATCAGTATGATTGGATTGGTACATTTATTTATCGCAATTGCAAATTCAACAATTCGATATTGTTCGTGGAAGTTTTGAAAAAACAATAAGCTATACTAGATTATTATCAAATGGCGGCAGTCTGATCCAACCTCATCAGAGGCAGCGAAGTGGTGAAGCAAGCTACTGGCAGTCTTCCTGATTGACATGCTGAGCATTGTCATGAGAAGATAAGTCAGTATTCCTCGGTCCACCACTCCACGAAGCAGCACATCACCTACCATCTCCTGGAACATCATGCAGAGCATGCTAACCTCAAAAACCAGACACTTACCTTTTCCAGGGATTTGGCCTCGACTCCAAATGCACAAAGTCCAATAGTATCAGTTGTAAATCTCGCCGCAATGTCACGCATATCAATGCACTCTCCATCAAACTGCTCGAGATACTTCTCCAGCTGATCACCACACTGATTCAGCAAGTAGAACATATCCCGCAATTTACCAGATGTGAATACCGGCGAAAGTTTTGACCGCAACGGGCGCCATCTCTTGGACTCCAGTGAGAACAGATGTTGGGCAAGGGGATTGAAGGGCTCTCTGTTGATATCGCGATCCACAAAATTGCTGAAGTCCTTGATCAGTATTGATTTGATGATCTCGAGATCGTAGACAACTAGACCTGGATTTTGGGAGGCGTAGATACCGACCATTGGCTCATCTGGATATTGGGCCTGAAGGTCCATGAAGTAATCTGCCCATGTGGTCCTTGCTGTGAAGACATCCCGCAGGTTTCCGAAGAGCAGCACGGGATTGGGTCCAGGCACTCCCCTGGACCGCCAGAAATTGAAGTACGACATTAGGTAGTAGTAGGCACCGAGCAAGATGGCGGAGATCGTTGCGATCCACTCGAGCAGCCCGAGCGCCATCTCTGAGCGATTGGTAGGAGCGCTGCGATCCGGTGCCCAGCGTCACTTGTGCACGACTAACTCCGGATTCATGAGTCTATGCTTTCAGTAGGTCACAGTTCCACGCGCGCGCTTGGTTATGAAGTGGGAGGAGGCGGAGTGGCAACTAAGCTGACTCATTCCTACAAGATGCAAGAATGTATTATTGCAAATTAATGAATCGTCAAAGTGATGCTGCATTAATGATGAAGGACGCTGGATATTATTTTAGTGCTTCCTCAGAGAGCCTTGCTTGTCAACAAAAACCAGAGAAATTGATAGGATTGTTTGTGTGTGTGTGTGTGTGTGTATTTTTCAAGAAACGAAAATGACCTTTGCAAACAACAAAATTATTTTTCACGTGTCAATTTTTTTTCGTTAAGGAATCTGTTACAAGTGATAAGCAAAAAACTTATCATGTTTGCCTTGAACTTAAATTATCCTCAAGGAGTCCACTCGCATGGATCGAATCGTGCAAATGACCAGTGATAATGTTATCAATGAAAACGTCATTCAGCGTAGGATGCTATATTTACTTTACACAATACATAGGATACATCATTTGTCAATGGAAACAATTATTATTTTTTTTAGCATTTTTTTTTTATATTTTGGCGCCAACTTTAGTGAATGACGCCACCGACAGATGGCGCCACAAGAAATACTCGATCCCACGCTGACGTCTTCGACAATTTTGGACTATTTAAAAATTCGAATTTTTGAAACTCCCGCCATAATTTCCGGTTGATCTCAATGCCAGGTAATAATTAATTAATTGTACGTAATAATATGAGAGTGATCGTCGGAGTCATGAAGTTTCCCGCCAGCTGCCGCGCATGCGCGTCCCCATTGAAACTTCGCGCCACTAGGGAGAAATCTACTGCGCATGCGCCGGCAGCGTTCGGCAGAGCTCGGTTGCAACCCGAAGACCACTCTCACCGTGGTGCGACTATACTTAACCTCATTTCATCCAATTTTCCTGAATTTTGTGGAGTTTTTTAGTGCAGAAACTTTTGTAAAATTTTGTTTTTACGAAAACGTCTTTATTGCGATCATATTCTTTGGTAAAGGGAAAATATTTGGATTTGAAGGTATTAGGACAAACACTTTGTCAATTTAATAACAACACCATTTTTTGGCGCCAATAAAACAGTTTGTGTCTCGTGCTCATAATTTTTGTCAGTTTTTCCACAAACATCCACCGAGAACTTTTGAATGATTTTTATCAGGGCCACCTTGGATTGGGCTCCACCGAATCGGGCACCTACAAAAACAAAATAAAAAAAAAAAAAAATTAATAAAAAAAAAATAAAATTGTTGATAAAAAATAAATAAATAAATAATTTTACCAATGCAATTTCTGGGTCCATCGCCAAATGGCAAATAGGCCATGGGATGTCGGAGCTTTTCATTTTCCTCGTTGAATCTTTCCGGATCGAAGACTTCCGGTTTTGGATAATACTGTGGATCCCTTTGGATAGCATAAACCGGAATAATAACTTTGGTCAACGGTGGAATTTGCACTTTAGTCCCAGGAATTGTGTATTTCTTCTCCGCCATTCTCATGAGAAACGGTACTGGTGGATACTTCCTCAAGGTTTCCTTGACAACCATATCAAGATACTGCATCCGTTTAAGATGGTCGTAGGTGATAGCAGCAGAGTCTCCAAGTTCTTTCCTAATTTCCGCTCGGAGCTTGGCCTGGACTTCCGGATTGATGGCCAATTCTAGAAGACAGTTGCTGATTGTCGAAGATGAAGTCTCGAAGCCCGCCACAAAGAAGACAAACAGCTGCGCGGCCATCAGCGAGTCGGTGAGCTCGATGTCGTCGATCTTACTCGGCTCTTCCTTCAGCGACCGCAGAAGATCGATGAAATCCGGACGATGGATGTTGTTGTCCTTCCTGTACTTGATCGTATCCCGCGTGAGATTTGTGAAGAAATCAATCATCGGCCAATCCTCCAGCACACCTCCAACGACTTTGGCCAAGGGCAGGACGAAGAAACCCAACTGCTGCTTCAACAGTCGCTTCCAGTCCAAATGCAGGCTTCTTTTGCCCATCGTACGGAAGATATTGTCCTCCTGAAATGTGTGAAATGGGAGTTCAATTTGATCAGTCCATCAGCAAAAGCCACCGACTCAAATCAGATCCGGTAGCTCCGCCAGGCTCATCGGAGTTGGACCTTTATGAAGATATCTCGATACCGGATGGAGATAGAGCATTTGTGTCTAAATGTTTTTTATAGGTATTGAAATTCTCTACAAGAATGGTCGTTACCAAAAATTCGGTAAGGCTGATAGATTAGGAGATATTCCCTTAAAAGGGCGCGGGAAGCAACAGCAGCTTGGTAGCAGGATGCTATGTGGTTTTACCATCAGAATTTTTAGACATTTCTTGACATAATCTGACATAATCTGTCAACCTCTGCCTACAAGGCCTAATACTCCAGCTAATCCTGATCCAACTTACCTTGTCAATAGCATTGGCATCAATCCCAAAAGCGCACATGCCAATGGTATCAGTGGTATACTTGGCAGCAATGTCTCGCATATCAACACACTGTCCAGCAACTTGATCAAGATGTCTTCCAAGATTATCAGCACACTGATTCAGCAAGTGGAACATATCCCGCAGCTTTCCAGATGTAAAAACTGGCGAGAGCTTCGTCCTCAGGGGCCGCCACTTCTTCGCTTCTATGAAGAACAAATGATCATTAAGCGGATTGGCTGGCTCACGATTGACATCACGATCAATGAAGTTGCTGAAGTCCTTGATCAAGATTGTTTTTACGAGATCGAGATCTTGGATCACCAGACAGGGATGCTGGAACATGTAGATGCCGACGATTGGCTCGTGGATGTACTTCTTGTAGATGCTCTGGAAGTGATGGCCCCAGCTTTCCTCTGCCCGGAAGAGACGTTTTGTGGTTCCATAGAAGAATTTAGGTTGGGGACCTGGTACACCCTGCGATTTCCAGAAGTTGAAGTTGGAGGTTAGGTAGTAGTAGATACCGATCAGGATTGCGCAGATCGCTATCGCCAATTCTGGTAAACCGGCCGTCATCGTTGGTCACTTCGCGACGGGATGGACAGCGAAATTGACATCGTCAGTGCTAGCTCCAACTTATATAGCTTTGGTATGGGCAGAAAGTGAGCTACACGCGTTCCCTCCCTGATTGATTGCACAGCGAAAGGCTCCAGAGAAGCTATTAGACCGATATGCTATGTCATTACAGGGGGGGGGGGGGGGGGAGGAAGATGATATGCACATGGGAGTGGAAAGTACATGACTCGGCAACATGACGCAGCAGTTATTACTGAGATTATTATTTGCAGATTCAGAGGATCGGTGGACAGCACCAGCGTCAAGACCACTTTGGTGATTTTTTTTTGGTCCAACGATGTCAAATTTCGAAATTTGACATCTTCTGGATGTCAAAATTCGGTTGGTTTTGGAAGGTGTGGTGGAAGATGTCAAATTTTGAGGTGGGCTTCGGGGTGTGACGGCTTCGGGAGATGACGTTCGACGATGTCAAAGATGTCAATTTTTCTGGATGTTAAAGTTTGGTTGGTTTTGGCAGATGAGACGGAAGATGTCAAATTTTGAGGTGGGCATCGGGGTGTGACGGCTTTGAGAGATGACGTTCGACGATGTCAAAGATGTCAATTTTTCTGGATGTTAAAGTTTGGTTGGTTTTGGCAGATGAGACGGAAGATGTCAAATTTTGAGGTGGGCATCGGGGTGTGGCGGCTTTGGAAGGTGACGTTCGACGATGTCAAAGATGTCAATTTTTCTGGATGTCAAAATTTGGTTGGTTTTGGCAGATGAGACGGAAGATGTCAAATTTGGAGGTGGGCATCGGGGTGTGGCGGCTTTGGAAGGTGACGTTCGACGATGTCAAAGATGTCAATTTTTCTGGATGTCAAAATTTGGTTGGTTTTGGCAGATGAGACGGAAGATGTCAAATTTGGAGGTGGGCATCGGGGTGTGACGGCTTTGGAAGGTGACGTCCGACGATGTCAAAGATGTCAATTTTTCTGGATGTCAAAATTTGGTTGGTTTTGGCAGATGAGACGGAAGATGTCAAATTTTGGGGCGTGCATCGGGGTGTGACAGCTTTGGAAGGTGACATCCGACGATGTCAAAGATGTCAATTTTTCTGGATGTCAAAATTTGGTTGGTTTTGGCAGATGAGACGGAAGATGTCAAATTTTGAGGTGGGCAGCGGGGTGTGACGGGCTTGGGAGGTGACGTCCGACGATGTTCGATAGAAGATGTCAAATTTCGGTGGAGTTGAACAGGGTGTTAGAAAGTATGTCAGACTTTGAGGATTTTGTTTGACAATTTTTGGGAGATTTTAGGATGTCAATTTCGGGAGATGGCCGAAGATGTCAAATTTTGACATATTGACATAATATGACATAAACTGTGAAATTTCTGCATATTGACATATTATGACATTTTATGAGAAATTATGATATATTATGACAAATCATGACATCTGATGACGTGAAATGTCAAATTTTGACATATTGCCATAAAGTGTCAAATTTTGACATATTGACATAATATGACATATTATGAGATATTATGACAAATTATGACATACGATGATATGAAATGCTAAATTTTGACATACGATGATATGAAATGCCAAATTTTGACATATTGACATAAACTGTCAAATTTTGACATAATATGACATTCCGACAAATCATGATAGCCGATGACGTATTCTGTCGAATTCCATCAAATTCTGACATGTTCCAAAAAAAATTCGATGTCAACATCCGCCAAAATATGTCAAAAAATCACAATATATTACATTTTTTTATGTCATGTCAAAACTGTATGACAAAATTTTGGCACACTCTCATACTTCAATCTCCACTAAGTGCATGACTTTACAAGATGATGAAGCCTTTATTAACTTTATTATATGCAATTTTCATCGTGTTCTGGTCATTAACAAAGTTATGTGCATCTCATTATTTTTATGATAATTCCGTTTTTTGGTGTCAGCATAAACGCCCTGTTGTTCAATGTGTAGTCTTTATCAGTTCTCTCGCAAACGTCGACAGAAAATTTTTGCAAGAGTTTGGCGATGGCAACTTTCGTCTGAATACTGCCGAACCTTGCACCTAGAAAAAGAAGGAAGATGTCAAACGATCTTTCAGTTGTCATCTATTGTTAATAACGCTTTATCACGAAAACTATCAGAGATAGAAAAAAAAGTGTATAACAAAAATTATTCTCCTCTTAAAAATACATCTTTTATGTTCCATGACTTTTTCTATAATTTCCATAATTTAAGACGTGCAGTGATCTCAAAGTTGGCTCCGCCAGTACACTATCACGCCCATCTCCCGTTTACTAAAAACGCGATATCTCGCAAGTGGGGCCTTGGACGAAAATTTGCCAAATAACTTCTTCGTCGACAATGAAATTCTCTACAAAAAATATTTCATAACATTTTCCCATAAAACCACGTGGTAAGAAGCTAAATGCATTTTTATAAAAATCGTAAAGTGACATTGATACCGATACAATTCCTAGGTCCATCCCCAAACGAGAGATACGTCATGGGATGTCTTCCCTGGACGGCTTCGTCACTAAAGTTGTCAGGATTGAAGACCTCAGGATCAGGATAATACCTTGGGTCCCTTTGAATAGCATAAATCGGTATCAAGATACCGGTTTGAGCTGGAATCGTAAGATCAGTACCCGGAAACGTGTAAGCTTCAGCTGATTTCCTCATGAGCATCACCAACGGTGGATACTTCCTCAATGTTTCCTTGACAACCATGTCCAAATACTTCATTCGCTTGATATTATCATAAGTGATCTCCGCACAATCGGCAAGTTCTTTCCTAACCTCCGATCGAAGCTTGTCCTGAATTTCATGGTTCATCGCAAGCTCCAGAAGACAATTGCTGATTGTCGAGGAGGATGTCTCGAAGCCTGCGAAGAAGAACACGAACAATTGGGCAGCTAATAGTCCATCCGTTAGCTCGACGTCATCCAGCTGATGTGGCTCCTCTTTCAGGGATCTAAACAGACGAGTTTGATTTAATATTTTTTTTAGAAACGCTCAATGAGGAGCTGAATACTTGGGAATATTGTCTTAATCAAAAATTATAAGTACAGTGCACCTCTCATGACCCTCCAGCTTATGGGCTGAGGTTTACCGCGCCCGAGGAGCTACCGATCACCCCCACCACGCGCGCAGACCGCCCGACCGCCGAGGGGGAGAGGTGAACCGCCGCGCGGCGGCATGCAGCGAAGCGGCGCCACCCCTCCTAACGTCGCGCGGAGTGGGGACGCTTGCCCCTCCACTTGCCGCGCTGGCGGAGTTACGGAAGGTTCACTGTCTTTTAAGCTCATTTTAGCACCTAAGCAGATCAATGAAGTCATGTCGAACTATATTATTCCTCTTTCTGTAGGCCATCGTCTCTGTCGTGAGGTTGACGAAGAAATTTTGAATTTCCCGCTCTTGGAGGCAGCCACCAATGAATTTGTAGACTAATGGCAGCATTTGGATGAGGTACATTTTGACTGTCATTTTCCAGTTCATCATTGCTTGCAGCAATCTCAGGCCCATCTTCCGGAAGACACTGTCCTCGGAATCTAGGGCGTTAGCTTCAACGCCGAATGCACAGAGGCCAATCACGTCCGTTGCGTATTTTGCGGCTATGTCCCGCATGTCAATGCATTGACCGTCAATCTCGTTGAGGTAGGTTTCTAGGCGGTTTGCACATTGATTGATCAGGTAGAACATCTCGCGCAACTTGCCAGATGTGAAAACCGGCGAGAGCTTTGAGCGCAACGGGCGCCATCTCTTGGGGTCCAGCGCGAACAAGTGGTTGGAGAGGACGTCGTGCGGGTCTGGCTTCGTTCCGCGGTCCACGAAATTACTGAAGTCCTTTATTAGGATTGTTTTTATCATGTCGAGGTCGTTTATCACCAACAGGGGATCTCGGTGCATGTACATACCTGGCCAAGCGTCCATTTTAATTTTAAGAATTTTTACAAAATTGTCAAAAGTTTCAAAAATTTCCAAAATTTTCCAAATTAGCAAAAATTTCAAAAAATTCCAAAATTCCTAAAAATTTTCAAAATTCCAAAAATTTCCAAAATTTCCAAAATTTCCAAAAATTTCCAGGATTTTCAAAAATTTCCAAAATTTCTAAAATTTTCAAAGTTTCCAAAATTTCCAAAATTCTCAAAAATTTCCGAAATTAGCAAAAATTTCCAAAATTTCCAAAAATTTCCAAAAATTTCCAAAATTTGCAAATATTTCCAAAATTCCTAAAAATTTCAAAATTCCTAAAATTTCAAAAAAATTCCAAAATTTCCAAAATTTTCAAAAAAGTTCAAAATTTTGAAAAATCTAAAAAATTTCCAGCGAAAAAAATTCAAACTGCGCAGAAGTACAAAAAAAAGATACTTTTGGAGAGTAGATCTCCACCGATTTCTACCTATCATGGGTTGGTCCCTATACTTCCGGTAGTATTTCTGTAGAAACTCGGCCCAACTATTTTCCCCGGTCATAATTTCCTTGGCATTCCCGAAAAAAAATTTTGGGGGAGGTCCGGCCACGCCCCTAGACTCCCAAAACTGATTATTTTTAACGATATAATAATAAATTGCTCCCAATAACGCAAACACTGTGCCGAGGCATTCGACCGACACGAGCTCCATCTTCCAATATCACTATATATAGCACACTAAAAAAATCAATTAATTAATTAAGTAATTATTATTGTTGATAAAAAAAATAAATATAAAAAATTGCGCCGCGCTTTCACGATGATGCTCGCAGCGCGACTGCTGCGCGACTGCTGCGCAACTGCTCGCGGTCCCCGGTACCACATCAACCGTAATGATGAGATTAGTCACCACTTGGACGAGATACGCACCTCTCGAAAGATAAACCCGCTAAGATTGTGGTAAAAAAATTTTAAAAAAAAAATACAACAATTTTTTTCATAAATAAAACTGTTAAAATTTTTATCAATCAAACGCTTGATTGAATTCAATTTTCCATTAAACCCTCGATAATTCGTTAACCTGAGGGTTTAGCAAAAAATATTATATAACATTTTTTGTGGAGACTTTAATGCCCGATAAAAAAGCCCTCTATAATTTTTTTCTAAACTCACTCGTTATCGAGATATTTGCACATTTATGTTCGCCGGCACAGCGGCCATTAGGCAAGTTGCACACCTGGGAGAAGTCCTTCTTTTTTTTTCGCATTAGATTAATTTTTTTTACAGATTTTCTCGATAGGCTAGAGAGCTTGGCAGTGAGAGATTTTGGCGCGATTTTTTTTTTCATGAAGTATGAGCTATTTTTAGTGGGAATGCTGGAAATACGGGGGCATTACGCTGATCAGCTGTTCCCTCGCCGCCATATTGACTGTCGCGCGCTGGACCCAGTCTTTTCATGTGGCGCCATCTGTCGACGCCATTGCTCACTAGAGTATCAGATTGTTTTGATCCGGTGAAAACATTCGGTGACCAATTGGCGCCAAAGTGTCAGAAGAAAATTCTAGAAAAAAAAATGCCACCCGATATTGTTTTGCAGACGCTACCACAAACTTTTTATTCAGTTGGACTCTCATTATTCACATGTAATTATGTTTACATTTGTTCGCACTTGGCAACTTGGAAAATATAACCTTCTACATTTATTATTCTACCCGACAGTTTGAATTTGCCCGCCACCCAGAAACTATCGCTCGCGCCCCTCGCGGTTGACCTTGAAACTACATCCGCCACTGTGACGTCCTGCGGCGAAACTTGACGTTTAAAAATTTAAGCTGAAATACATTTTAATAAATGACGTGTTATATAATTTTTTGAAAAATTTTGGACAACACCAAATATTTATTTATTTTTGTTGAAAAAAAATACGGAAAAAAGTTGATTGAACCGGTAGTAAAATATCAATGAAATAGAACTTACATCACTTTAACTCACTCCTCATTATTTATTCATTAAATTAGCATACACGTTTTTGTAAGGTGAGAAGTTGCGATAATTACAGATACAAATTGCTACAGTATGCAACTTTGTTTACAAAATTTTACATAATTATTGTTGTACATTACGTGGTTGATATAGAGAGTGTTTACAGTGTTATTACTAATTATTAATTATATTTGATTTTCCATGTTGATCGATTGATCGCTATTGAATTGGTAGTGGGTCGTTTGTCGATCAATTGGCGATCAGTTGAGTCCACAGGTCAATTTGGGTGATTGATCATCATTGATTGATCGCCAAATTGATCATTATTGATTGATCGCCAAATTGATCAGCATTGATTGATCTCCAAATTGATCATCATTGATTGATCGCCAAATTGATCATCATTGATTGATCGCCAAATTGATCATCATTTTGGCGATCGCTATGCGATCAATCAATTTGTGATTGATCATTATGCGATCAATCAATTTGTGATTGATTACTATGCGATCAATCAATTTGTGATTGATCACTATGCGATCAATCAATTTGTGATTGATCACTATGCGATCAATCAATTTGTGATTGATTACTATGCGATCAATCAATTTGTGATTGATCACTACGCGATCAATCAAGTGCAGAATTTAATTTGTGTGTTTGATCATAGCTGATCATCAAGTATATCTGAAGATAAGATTGCGATCAATCAGGTATGAAAGTCAATTTTTCTGGCTGATTGATCGCTAAATTGATCTGCTTAGCATCTAGCAGGGAAGTAGGAAAACCATTAACCGGTCAACTATAGCAATCAATTGAGAGCCAACGTCAATTCGTGTACTTGATTGATCATTGATTGATCATCAATTCATTCGAAAATCGACGGCGACGATCATCTAGCGACCAAGTAACTGCCCCCTAGCAACCAATTGAGCGTATAAGTCGCTTTGCATCTTTGATTGATCGCTAGGTGGTTGCCCGATCAATCTGCAAGTCAATGTGTGTGGTTAATTGATCATCAATTCATCGCCAAATTGATGCAAACCGTAAGGGTCAATCTACTGGCAGTCCATTAGTGATCAATCGTCGATCAATCGTCGATCAATCGTCGATCAATCATCGATCAATCCTCGATCAATTTTCGATCAATCGCGGGAAAAACCTCATGGATGCGGCAGTGTGGATAAATAATCAATGTTTCACAGATCTTTTGATTTCTTTTTCAGTTATTTAGACCTTAAACTTGATTTTTTTTTCGGCGGGAAAACATTCTTCTTTTGAAATGAGAAAGCGAAAATTAAGTGAACGAGGGCAATATCTTCTTAGGATAGAGCTGTATTTTGTTACGGACATACATAGATAGCATTACGTATATTTCCGCTCGTCAAATTGGTAAATTGAGGTCGTTCACTGTAATTAGGCCACATTCAACTTTGCTTGATCTGTCATCTCACAATAACAAATTTTCTTGTACTATTCGATGGAGAATTCGAAATGTCGAATGACTTTTCATTTTTTTTTAATATACAATTTTCAAAATTGCAAAATTTTGAAAATCCATTTTTTTTTGAAATTTGAAATTTTTGAGAAATTTGGAATTTTTTGAAAATTTGAAATTTTCGAAAAATTTGAAATTTTTGAAAATTCGAAATTTTTCAAACTTCAAAATTTTGAAATTTTGACAATCAATTCCATGTGTGTTTAATTAGTTACGCACGTTCACTATCACCTTCCTTAGTCATGGAGCCCAACAATTATTCACAGATAAATCTGTTGACATTGTTGCATAAAAAAAATGACGAATCTCGAAAAACCATCACTCGTTTGATACTTGAGCTATTTTTAGAAATACGCCATTTAGCGGTGCCAGCAGGAAGGTTCTCGGATTAATTTTGTACTCCACATCTGTTTTTTCGCAGACCTCAACCGTGAATTTCCTCAGGATCTTAACTAGGCCGACCTTGGACTGCATGCTGCCAAATCTCGCTCCTGAAAAAATATTAAATTAAAAAAAAATTGTAAAAAGTTCTGGCAAAGCTTACTTGGCCGACACTCTACCGCGTCTCCCAACATTCTCGCCGAATCACTATACATATACCTGAATCCCAACAGCTATATTCGAAAAAAAAATTCCCCGCAAAACTTACTTGACCCATACACTACCGCGTCACCAAGAACGAGAAATCGGAAATGTAAAAATTTTCCACTATACCAATGCAATTCCTCGGTCCATCACCAAAAGCCAGCCAGGCCATCTGTGGTCGGCTCTTAACAGCATCCTCAGTGAATCGTTCCGGGTCAAAAATCTCAGGATTAGGAAAGTACTTGGGATCTCTCTGAATGCCAAAGATGGGTATCCAGACCTTGGTACCTTCAGGAATGCTAACTTTAGTATCCGGAAACGTGTAACCCTTCACTGCCTTTCTCATGATAGTGTCCACAGGTGGATACTTTCTCAGTGTTTCCTTGACAACCCTATCCAAATACTCCATATTCTTGATTCCCTCATACGTTATTTCCCCATTAGTCTTCTCCAATTGCTCACAAATCTCATCTCGCAATCTATCCTGAATCTTCTGATTGATCGCCAACTCCAGAAGACAATTGCTGATTGTCGATGATGATGTTTCAAATCCAGCTAAGAAGAACACAAACAATTGTGCTGCCATGAGTGAATCTGTTAGCTCAACATCACCAGCCTTGCTCGGTATCTTCTTGAGCTCCATCAGCTGATCCACAAAGTCATTACGTACAATATTGTTTTTGCTTCTGTACACCATGGTGTCGCGCATTAAATTTATGAAGAAATTCTGGACCTCATGATCAACCAGCCATCCGCCAATCAAGTGGAACAGAGGCAGGGCAAAAAATCGAAGTCGCAGTCGCAGGAAGGCCTTCAAATCGGTGAAGAATATCCTTCGGCCCATCTCGCGAAAGAGACTATCTTCATCTTTTAGAGCATTAGCTTGGACACCAAAAGCGCATACACCAATTACATCGATGGTAAATTTAGCAGCAACCTCCCGCATGTCCACCACTTGTCCGTTAAATTTTTGGAGATGCTCGTCAAGCTGATCAGCACAACCACGGATCAGGTAGAACATCTCGCGGAGTTTGCCAGAGGTGTAAGCTGGTGATAATTTCGGCCGCATTTGGCGCCATCTCTTGGGCTCCAGGTTGAACAAGTGCGGGCCCAGTGGCTCGTGACCTTCATGGAAGTCCATACCTGAGAGACAAAGTGAGTTAGAGGTGATTGGATCAATGGACAATGGAATTGACGTGATTCATTTTCATAATTATGAAAAGAAATTGTCAATTCATTGTAACAATTGTATTTGAAAAATTTCAGAGCCTGAAGAGACTTAAATAATAAGCGAAACGTCGCCATTTGATAATAATCTAGTATAGCTTATTGTTTTTTTCAAAACTTCCACGAACAATATCGAATTGTTGAATTTGCAATTGCGATAAATAAATGTACCAATCCAATCATACTGATTCCACATTGGTCAGTATACAACCCAAATATTTTGAATTCACTAGGGTCGATAACGACGAATTCAATCAGCTTCAATCTCTTACCTTGTAACCAAGCATTACTGACTGTGTTTATTTTTAACGGTCTTCATTTTCGAGATACCATCTATGTCTATGTGTGTATGTGGACGGCCCCTAAAATGTGTACTACCGCACCCGAATATGGGGGCTCGAAGCAGGAAAGAGTTCGAGGAGGTAACAACATCAAATATATGATGTTGTTATATTCATTATATATTTGTCAGATGAATTGTCCTTTGATGATTTGCCTCAGTGATCATCTGTCTGTGTGATGAATTGTCCATGTGATGAGTTCTCTAAATGATGAATTGTCTCGTTGAAGAATTGTTACCTGATGAATTGTCGTGATGAAACTGTTTTATGATATTTAGTCATGGAACCGTCAACATATGTCATTGTCATTTGCTGTCAATTTTGACAGAATTTGACAGTGCATTTTTGCCGGAGCCTGTCAATACCTCGATCTGGAAAGGTGTTGAAGTCCTTGATCAAGATGGTCTTGATCAGTTCCATGTCACTGAGAACCAAAACTGGATCTCTTCTTGTGTAAATGCCAACCATTGGCTCATTTGGATACTCTTCGTAAATTCGACGGAGGTAAGCACCGTGGGACAATTTTCCCAGGAGAATATTCTTGATTGTGCCGAAGACGGGAAGGGGCTTTGGCCCTGGAACCCCCTGGTCCTTCCAGAAATTATAGTTCAAGGTCAAATAGTAGTACAGGAATGTCAACAATGTTGCCAATCCAAACAAAAGCTCAAGGACCCCGAACGCCATCGTCCTTCCCTAGTTTGAAAAAATATTATGATTATTAAATCCGTGAATATTGACTCTGTTTGGCTCTAAAAATTTTTTTGGAACATAACATATCAATTAATTAACAGTGGATTTGAAGAAAAAAATATTCTGTTCAATTAGGCGCGAACAATCAAATTTTCAAATTTTCCCGCCATTTCACACTGTCATGGCGGCGAACTAGTCGAACAGCTGATTGCGCCGTGACCTTGAAAAACCGCTTGGGAATTATTTTCGGGAAAACTAAGCGTCACAGAGCATAACTTCCCATATCAGTTTTACAGAGAATCGTTTCCTCTACAAATTGGTATTTTTTTTAATCTCGAATCACCAAATTTGAGTGGATTAATGGGGAAAACTGTTGCGGGTTACTAACTTAATGATCGTTTTTGATCAATTAAACGATTTTTCGGAGATCGTAGACACTTCCACTTCGTAAAATATTATTCAGAACAACTTTGCGAATACGTTATTACCTTTTTATTCCAATTATTGCAAAAGATAAAGGACGAAAAATCGGTTAATCGCGAAGTTTGATCGGCGATTTAGATACGGAACTGGGCTCGCGAGTGTTCTCGCATAACTGATCCTCCATTACTGAGATAAATCACTTTTATGTGCATCAAGTAGAATGACTCGACGTATTTGCATTATAAAACTCTGTAAACATGGATTATGATCCATATTTTTCAACAGATAAATCAATTATAAATAAACATTGAAATCTTTGTGTTTATGTTACCCCATTGCAATCTCGGATTTCACGAGATTTGTTATTAATTCAGTGATTTATGTCAAGAAAAATTCACATAAGCCTACCGCAATGTGCTACATGTGCGTGGGCTTGCAAGTGGAGAGGCAAGTCTCTCATAACCGTAAATTGTGACGAGGTCAGGGACCGGTTTTGCCACCCAGCAAACATTTAATATCCCAACCACAAGTTGGATTTTTTTTTTATTTGAATGAATTAATTTTAATCGCTCCAGTGGTCCGTTTGAAAAAAATTAATAATTTAAATTAAAATTACCGTCTGTTGGTAAGGAAGTTATCTTCTGGAAAATCGGGCTCTTCTTTATCGACGTACGGTAAATTATTACCGGCATCGTCGGTCGGTAGAATAGTTTTCGTGACCCTGAAATTGATCGGCAATACGTTCAGTCGATAAAGTAGTAATTCAGGATTTTTCGAGTTTTTTTATTACCATCAAGCGTGTAATAAATGAAAGATAAGTCAGTAAAAAAGTTTGTGGATTACTGGAGAGGGGGATTCAATTTTTTTTTCATTGGAAGTGGTTCGAAGTCGAGGCCAACCTAGACATTACCTTCAATCGGTAATGCAGGAATTGACGATCGGTCAGTTTTTTGTTATCAATAGTCGGTAAAATCGGTAAGATACCGATCGGTAAAAATCGGTAAGATACCGATCGGTAAAAATCGGTAAGATACCGATCGGTAAAGATCGGTAAAGTAGTTTGCGGTCCAGAAAAATATATTTTTTTTTTTTCAAAAGTTTATACGAAAAATGGGAAAAAATACGATCGGTAGAAAAAATTACTAAAAATTTTTGTCTTAAATTTGGTAAATTTTTGGGAATTTAAACATTCGTTACAAAATTTTTTTTTGGGTGGGTAAAAATATAAATAGAATTGTTATTGAACTCAATTTAGATTTTGGTCGTCTCGGCAATATATCGTGTCAATTCTGACAACATAAACAATGATAAGGCATTATCAGGCAAAAATTCACAGCACATTGTAAACCATTGATACGAGAATGGTCCTTGAAATATAAGTCAACCAATGCCGCGGGTTTTTCGTAATACTGGAGATTAAGTAATGTTGATTGTTTTCATGATTAAATTAAATTCATTGGAAATTTTCAAAATTTCAAAAATATAAAATTTTCAAAAAATTGCAAAAATTTAAAAATGGCAAAAAAGCAAAAAAAAATTGAAACAATTTGCGGCAAAAAAAATTCTCAAAATTTCATTTCTTTTTTTACATTTTTTCCAGACAAACTCACACACATATTCCCTAATTTGCAAAAGTAATTTATTGGCCTGACCAGACTGCTTATAAATGCTGTCAACAGACTGAAGAAAATGACTATCATAAATACCCATCAATTATCGTGCACGCGAATAGATCTCGTTTTTTCAAGTTCAAAGTCTAATTGCAAGTCTAATCATGACTAACTGTATTTTTTCCTGGTATTTATTGCAAGAAAGTGTCTTACATAAGAAACAAACGTGGAAATAATTTTTTTAGATTTTTTTTTCACGTTAAAAACCTGTTTTAAGCATTAATTCGAGTTTTGGCGGGAAATGCGGGTTGCGCGCGCAGCCACGATGCGCGCGCAGCGTTGCCACGTGTACGCGGGAGCCAATCAATGTAATTAGTGTTTGTTGATTCATTGGGCTTGGAGAATGGAAAAATATTGGTCCTTCATTGGTGCGGGATATAGTTTAGGTCTGTAATTAGAAATGGAAGCGGTTATTTTTGAAATTGCCGCGTTTTTTATGATTGAGGTTAGCTGCGCACTGGTTTAATTGGAGGAATTAATTAACGAAGTAGGCACGCGAAATTGGAGAATTTTTAACTTGTCATTGGCGAGAATAACAGAACGTGGACTTTGGACTTATAGTTGCAAGCGGAAATGTCAAGTCGATTTAACATTTGACGGCAATCCAAGTCTATTTTCACGGCTGCACCGTCTAATTATGGAATGAGAAGTTTTGGTGCAGAATGTGTGGAAAGCTCCGGCATTTCATGTCCTTTCGTGTTGATGGCTTTTTTATGGTCGTTAATTGTTTCTTTATGACCAGAAAATCGGATGATCACTTGAAGGTGCTCAACTTCGAGGGCGAGAGCGAAACCGGAAATCGACTCGACTCGGGAACGTTCGGCAATGTTCGATTTGGAAAATTGAGGAAATCGGTTTAAAAAAAATTCAAAATTTCCAAAATTTCCAAAATTTTCAAAACTTCCAAAATTTTCAAAATTTTCAAAAATTCCCCAAATTTTCAATTTTTTTTGAATTTTTAAAAATTTTCCAAAAATTCTTAAAATTTTCAAAAATTCTAAAAATTTTCAATTTTTTCAAAAATTTTCAAAAATTTCAAAAAATTTTAAAAATTCAAAAAATTTTTTAAATCTTTAAATTAAATAGACATTTGTTTGACAAGTGTTCTCAACTTATCCTGCTGTCAATTGAGATCTCCCGTAAATTGAGAACAGTGAAAATCCGGGTCACAATCGCCCCCGGCGTAACTGGGGTCAAAGCACTTCGCCAAAAACAAAATTTCCGATGACAAAATGCATCCATGCCATTCAACAAGAGCAAATGGGCGGGTCTCAGCCGAGCAATAGTGCCGGAATTTTATCAAAAGTTAATGGAAACACGTGGCGCGTTAAAAATAAACATTACCAGATGGTAATAGGCGCGCAAACTCGCGAGATATGTGAGACACATAAAAATATTGAAAAATTGAGCTGATAAATTTTTTTTTCCAAATTATTGTAATTTTTGAAAAATTTCAATTTTTTGGAAATTTCAGAAATTTTGGAAATTTTCCTAATTTTTGGAAATTTTTGGAAATGTTTGGCCATTTTTGGAAATTTCTGTAATTTTGGTAATTTTTGACATTTTGGTAACTTTTGGTAACTTTTGGAAATTTTTGGAAATTTTTGGAAATTTTTGGAAATGTTTGGCCATTTTTGGAAATTTCTGTAATTTTGGTAATTTTTGACATTTTGGTAACTTTTGGTAACTTTTGGAAATTTTTGGAAATTTTTGGAAATTTTTGGAAATTTTTGGAAATTTTGGGAAATTTTGGGAAATTTTTGGAAATTTTGGAAACGTTCGTGAATTTTGGAAATTTTGGAAATTTTGAAAATTTTGGAAATTTTAGAAATTTTGGGAATTTTTGGAAATTTTTTTATATTTCGGATATCCTCGAATTTTTTTTTAATTTCCAAAATTTCAAAAAACCCAAAAACCTCATTACGTCACAGACCCACCCCCCCCCCCCCCCCCCCCCCTAAAAAAGAAATCGCGTTTATCATTGCGTCACCCCAAAACGCTCTTATAACCCCCCCCCCCCCCCTCCCCCTCGCTTATCAATCACCTCACAAGATAAAAAAAAGTCCAACACCGACATAGCCCACAAAAAGAAAAAGCTTGCGTTTCCCATAGCAAGTTCACCTACCGAGCATCGCGATAACCATCCCCTCTCTGCGCATGCTCATTAACGCGCGGCGCGAAGGAGCCGGGGGGCGGAGTGGGGGTATCCCGTAGTTGTGTGCGTATAGCGATCGATACTAAAAGTAAATGCGGGACGAGGCGAGAGTTTAGTTCGTCATTCGCACTAGTTGTAAACGGTTCTCGCAAATTCTCGCGAAAACCCCCCAAAAAGCAAAACTCAAAAATTTCAATCTTTCCCGCGTAAAATTCAAAAAAATTGCGCGTAAAAAAATCGGCAAGTGATTCGGCGAATGGAACAATGACAGCCCGCTCTAAAAATAGACTCGTACTCGACGAATAATCGGTAACAATTAACAAACAATCCAAGTTTCTGCATAATTGAAGCCCTAGGTTAGACAGAGGGCGCTGCAATCGCAGAGGCGACGAAAAAAAAAAAGTTGCAAGAAAATAAGTGCTCCCTAAAAATAACCGGTTTAACGAGTGCAACATCGAGATTTTTGGGAGAAAAAAGAAAGCAAGTGTAAAGTATTTACCACACTATGTAAAAAGTCATGTAAAATCTGACATTTACATATATATTCAAGTGACAATTTTTTGAACAATAACTTTCACATTAACTGATAAACAATCACGCAAACTGGCTCCGGAAGTGAGGATCAAACAAATTGGAATGAGGGAAGACCTCTCGTCCATAATACGTCACACGAGTAGCGATCATTTTTCTGAAGAGCTTTAGCCGCCATTAAATTCAAATTTTGGTTGGAAACAACATTTTCCCGCCTTTTTTCCTTTTATGATTTGTTTTGTTTTTCACCCGCGGCGACTGTGATAAATATTTGGTTGATAGATTTTCCGGTGTTTTTTTTTCTCATTTGTGGGTTATTTGAGGGAGATTTTTTAAAACGGAGCGGGAAAGGGAAAGTTTTGGGGTTGATACCGATAAGGTTATGCCCTGGGTTGCCGCCTGTCTTGATTTACTTGTTGGACCCATTATTGGGTATTGTATTGTAATCAGGAGGCTCGCATTACAAGCTGGAATTATTCAAGATAATTTTGGCAATTACGATATTTTGAGGACGAGTGGAGACGAGAAAATGGCGCCCTGCGCAGAAGAGATGCGCGGTGAGTATTTTAGCGGGAATTTTCGGACATCTTTTTCCATGTACTATCTATAGATAATCTATAGATATATATATACAATGTCTATAGATAATACTTGCAAAATTGACTTAATTTTTTTACAATTTTCTATGTGCGCGCGCACACAGTTTGCGCGGCAAATTTGAAAATACAATTTCCTTCTTTTTTATTCTGAAAAAAAAAAACAAAAAAATGGAGTAGATAGATATGAATTGGTAATCTTGTATTGAAAAAAACAGACATGCAAATGTTTAAAAAAAAAATGCAATAATCAGGTGACATAACCACGTTCTTAGGCCAAAGGCAATCATTCATAAATTCAGATTTTTTTCACGTCTCGTGCGTTAGACGATGTAAACAACGATTAAGCCCCTTGTTTGTAAGCTATACAGCGACTGTGTGGGATATCCCATAACAACTTCCCCCCCGCGCCCCACCCCAGCCGCCCGGCGGGACACGGCCAATCAGCATCGAGCGCGGCAATACGTCTAGTCTGGCGATACGTTATCACCTCGATACTTTGTCTGGGGGCTATTATTTATGGCGATGAATTCTACTTACGGAAAATAGCGCATTTGTCCCAGCTTTTTTGAATTCGATTATCGGTATGTAATTTTTTTTTGTATCAGGATTTTAAGAGTGGGAAAAAATTCAGGAAGTTATGGAACTGGGAATTTTTGTCACGTGACGAGCGCTGCAGAAATTCTGAAGATGTTGAATAGTTGGAAAAAAAATTAATGTTGATGATTTCCATATTTCGAAAGCTTTAAAAATTAATATAGCATTTGTATTTTGGCTTTATTTGGTAGAAAAAAAAATTAATTAAAAAACAATTTTTTTTTTGAAACTGAAAATTCAAAAAAAAAATTTTTTTTTTAATTGCAAATTCAAAATTTTGGATTTTGTTCAGAATTTAGAAAATTTTATCCGCTCCCCAAATTACAAAAAAATTTCTTCCTAAAAATTACAAAAGTTTGAATAAAAAAAAATTAAAAACTTTTATAGATTCAAAACAAAAAAGTCAAGAAAAAAAAAATATATTTATATGTTCCCCAATTTCCTGACCCTGAACAACACTTGTTTCTGATATTTAAAATGTGAGAATGAAGAATGAAGAGAAACCAGAATTTAACGGCCACGCCAAGCCCCCACGCGTCAGCCAATCCCGAGCCAGGTCTTTCGGACCGTTGCTAGATGCGCACATCTATATATAGATATAATCGCCGAAGTGGCTAACCAATATTGCCCCTATGCGGGTCCACTTGAATTTCGGTTGAAATCGCCCGAATGCCATTTCACTTATTAACAATTTCAATTGTTTATAACGCTCTATCACGAAAACTATGAGAAATACGAAAAAAAGTGTTGAATGAAAATTGTTGCTCTGTTAATTATACACATTTCATATCTTATGACTTTCAGTCCTAAGTCTCATAATTTAGGACATATGGCGGTCCCAATGTGGTCGCCTCAGCTTCGGCTCGTACCACACCCATATCTCGTTCCTTGGAATTTGGGATATATCTCGAGACTGGTTCGTCAGAGAGAAATTTGCCACAAAACTTTTTTGCCGGCAACAAAATTCTCTACAAAAAATGTTCTATAACATTTTTTTGTAGAACCACTTGGTGAGGAGATAATTGCATTTTTTTTTTAAATTGCAGAGGTCACAAATTCGGATTTATTGTCAGACTGTCAATTACGATTCATCAATTTTTTTTGTCACTAAAAATCCTTGGACTTTGCTCTGACTGAACTAATAGATGACGTCACAGTTCGTGAACCTCAACTAATTTTTTTTTTTTCAATTGGATTATAGTGATTGTTTTTATGCTTAACCAATCTCTACAATTCTAATAATTTCCGTAGTATTTATTGAAGGTTTGACGCAAGACAAATGCATCTCATGAAAATAATTAATGACAATTGTTATTGACAGATGCGTTACATTGACAGCCTAATGACCCAATAAGATACTGTCAAATGCCAATATCAATTTCTCTACTGCACGTGTATTGCCCAACGATAACGCATACGCCGATTACGAAAATAAAACTAAAACGTGTGATGACATTTTTAATTATGTACTTGGCGCATGTATCAAATTTTTTCATCAACGTGTTTCTAAAAATTCGATTATCTCCTTACCAAGTGGTTTTAAGGAAAAATGTCATACGACATTTTTTGTAGAGAATCTCATTGCCGATGAAAAAGTTATTTGCTAAATTTCTCTCGGACTAGTCAGTCTCGAGATATATCGAAAATTCCAGGGAACGAGGTATGGGGGTGGTAGGGCACGAGTTGAGCTGACCAGTTTCAGATTACCGTATGCCCTAAATTAGACTTAGGGCACTGGAAGTCATAGGACATGAAATGTGTATTTTTAACCAAGGAACAATTTTTGTTAACCACTTTTCTTCCTATCTCTATTTGCTATGCCAGGAAAACGAAAAAACTGATTCAATAAATTAATTAATGGATGATAAAAATTCGATCCCGTCGAGACACTCCTATCAGGAAAAATTGGATTTCCAAGTTTAAGATTATTTGTCAACAATCAAACCATTTCCAATTATTTATCTTGCCTCTGATATCTCAATTTTTTTATCGCCATAATCGGTTCCATGAAATTGTTTATCATTCGTGATTTTCCCAGGCAAATATTTACACAATTACGGAAATAACCAAACATTAAGAAATCGAAAATATCTAGTGTCAATGTTTTTGGCTGATCTTGCAAAATTCTTAGCACATAATTAAATTATTAATTATTGCATAATGAAGGTTAAAGTTTTGTTTACAGACATCAACAATTCCCACTTTGCGTAATTATTTTTTTTCAATACATTAATTTACGATTATATGTCAACATAAATGTTCATTTACGCTCAGTACAACTATCAAATCACGTATATATTTATCCACATTTACATTAAAGTACTTGATTCGAATTTGCGATGTGGATCAGCTGGATGAAGGCCGCCATCTTGAAATAGCGCTCGTCCATCAATGGCCGCCTTCCTTCATCTCATTAATCAAATATCTCAACTTGTATCTATCAATATCAAAGCCATCACTCAATAAATTACATATTTTGTTAATTAGGATTACTCAATAATATTTAAATCACACTTCGGATCCAATATTTTCGCCATTCTTTGTGATTTCATATTTAAATTTGCAGACGTTGATTTTAGATTCGAAATGAATTTCTTCTTTACCAATTGACAATTCCTCTTTTCCTCAAAAATGTAATTTTTTTCTTAAGATCTATTTTAAAAAAATTAAGGAATTTGTTTATAATTATACGTGATTTTAAAAACTTCAACGATACCCAACAAATGTGTTTAATCACGAAAATATTAGTTGTCATTTAAATTGAATAACACGACTTGAATTTGTGAGGTGAATCAGCTGGTACAAGGCCGCCATTGTGGGCCCGCCATTTGGGGCTAATTAAATCGTCTATTTTGAATCCGTGAATATCACAGCGATCACCGACTGAATCACGGATATTGTCGATTGAAATAGTTCTACAATGTTCAAATAAGGTCTCCAATTGAATATTTTTACGATCTGTCGATTATTAATTAAATAATCAACGAATTAACTTTTTAATTTTTTCCCCGTCATTTCAACAGATGGCCCTAATTAAAAAAAAATCTGTTATGCAATGAATGCATTGTAATGGTTGTAATAAAAAAAAAGTAATTCTAGCAACTGATTATCGACGTTTTCCTCATTTCCTTAATTCACGTGTGACGAAACTCTGACGGAATTTCCGTCACCCATTCACTCAGTGAGCACTCTCATTAAGAACCATTTTTTGTTGGAAAATTATCGGGCTTGCGTCAGATGTTTTACAACGCGTTGGTTTGCTTTTTTCAATAATTTATTGGACAATTGGCGGAATTGATTGACAGGCGTCTATAGAGAATGCGCATGCGCAGTGCAATCCCAAGCTTTCGCGAATCGATTTTTCTTTATTTAGTAATAAAACTGACTGTCCTCATTCACAAGTGTGTGTGTGTGTGTGTGTGTGTGTGTAGATTTTGATTGGAACCAGTTTACAGTTTTTTTCGTTATCAACAATTTCATTTGTGTATACCGCGCTATCATGAAAACTATCAGAGATAGAAAAAAAAATGTTAAATAAAAATTGTTCCTCTCTTAAAAATACACATTTTATGTTTTATGACTTTCTTTCCTAAGTCTCATAATTTAGGGAATATGGCGATCTCAAAGTCATCGGTCCCTGCGCTCTCACACCCATATCCCCTTTCTTGTAATTTCGTATCTATCTCGCGACTGGCTCTTCGGAGAGAAATTTGTTATTTAACTTCTTTGTTGGCTATGAAATTCTCTATAAAAAATGTTCAATAACATTTTTCCGTAAAACTACTTGCTGGGGAGATATGCGAGTTTTTAAGACGAGTGGAAAATGGTCTGCAGCAGAAATTCCAAATCCGGAATTTTTTTTTGTGGCACAATTTTTTTTTTTTTAATTTGGGTCCAATGTAGTTAGCAATAATAAACCAATGACTAATGCATAATTTTCCACGGCCAAAAGTCGACAATGCAGTACCGAGGATTTTCCAAAAATAGAAAATTGAGTGGAAAATTTTCCTTTCGTCGCTTCAGCATCTTCAGTTTATTTTCATCTTTTCTAGCAATTGCATGTCCCGATTTTTTTTTCTTGTGAAAAAAATTCACAGAAGTTTGCAAGAGTCATGTGTATCATTGGTATTGCTGCTAATTGTTTTAATTATTTTTATTGTTAGTGCAAAATTGTTTCATTGACTTTTAAGACCTTCACGACCTCGTTCCACAGAATAATAACTTCGTGGTATTGGGAAGCGGAAATATTGATTTGAGCTGAATAGAATGAAACAATGAAGTTGTTGGCAACTACAATATTTCACCAAAAAAAATTACTATTTATAAAAAAAAATAAAAAAAAAAGTCGAACAAAATTTTGGAAAATTTTTCTAAAATTTTTGACATGAATTCTTTTCACATTTTTAAAATCCCTAAAGAAATTAGAAACAAATATTTTCGTATTTTTAAAATTTGAAAAAAAATTTGAAGAATCGTTTCAAATTTTTTTGAAAAATTCTCATTTTTTATTTCTTGAAATTTTTGGGAATTTTTAAAAAATGTATAAACTTGTAATTTTCACAATTCCAATTTTTAACATTGCAAAAAAAAAATTTAATTCCCCGAATTTGTGATTTATTCATTTTCTTTTCAGAAGCTGGACCCGAGTCAACACCGCGAAAAGTGGGAATCACAAAATCCCCTAGGAAATTTTCCGGTGTGGTTATCGCGACCTCTGGCCTACCAGCGCGTGGGAAATCCCACGTTGCCCAGAGTCTCGCAAGACGTTTAAATTGGAATGGAGAATCGGCTAAAGGTGAGAAAATAAAAACATTTTCAAATTTGAATTTCCCGCCGCGAGTACCAAGCACGTAATATGCGTTTAGGTTGATAATTTCCTTAAAAAATGGGCTAAAAAACTAAAATACTGGAGAAAATACTCTAAAGAATGTTTCCACAAACTTTTTTTGCCAATAATCCCCCCAAATTTGCCGAAAATCCACTTTAAATAATCAATTTTCCAAAAGTCCCTAGGCCAAATTCCCTAGGGTGGTTGGTACATCTGTCAACCTTGCGCGGGAAAATTTGAAAATAGCAAAAACACAAAATCACTTAAAACAATCAAAATTCATAATTTAACATTGAAAAAATCAGAGAATCTTTTTCTAATAGAAATCTTCTATTGAAATCTATAAAAATATCAAATACTAATAAACAAAATAAAATAATTGGAAAAAAAAATTTAATGTCCGAAATTGATGTTGGTCTTATTTTTTAGTTACGAAAAAATTCAGGCCACTAATCCACAATGAATAAAAAAATATCAACGTGTATGGGGCAAAATGGGTCATCGAATTTCTTCAACAAAAATTCTCGTGGATTTTTATAAAAAAAAAAAATCATTTTTAAAGTTTTAGAGAGACCAAATGTTTACAAAACTCCAACTATTTTCGAAAAACATGAGGACCAATGACGTCATTGATTAAAATTCCTCCAATTCGATAAACAATCGTCATTTACCGACGACAGTGGCGTAATGTGCCCTTGCTAGGCTTCCCCCACGAGTGCCAAAATATTTATTATATTATTTATTTAAACGTTTGGACTCCCATTGCGCAATATATAAATAATTGGCACTGGCTGTCAAATGAATTTTTTATAATTTTTTAATGCGTCCTAAAAGCGACTGCACAGTTAATAACAAGCGCCATATATTTCTCAATCCTCAAAAATCGAAGTCGATTTTTCATTATCGATAAAAACATATATATACAGACCATGGATTTCGATGAAAAAAATACCAACTTGTAGAGAAAAAAATTTCCTACAAAATTGAAGTGGGAAGTTATGCTCTATGACGCCTACTTTTCGCACAAATAATTATTAAGTCCTTTCGGAAGGACCCCGGCCGATCAGCTGTTCGCCTAGCGCGCCGCCATAACAGCCGCATTGGCGTCATGCGTGTCGGTAAAGAAATTTTCTTCACATCATTAACTAATTTGGACTAGTCAACGATTTTATTTTTCCCTCGTCTATTATTGTCGCAATAATAATTCCATTGATCTCATCAACTTGACGGTTTTCAGTCATGCGCGTTAGTGATTATCGACGCAAGAAGCTGGAATTATACGGAACGCACGAACTCTTCCGACCAGATCATGCGGCAAACTCAGCACTGAGGTCATTGGCAACGCGTGACGCTATGCATGATTGTGCCGCATGGCTTGCATCCGGAAATACCATTGCTGTGAGTATTAAAAAAGAAAAAAAACATAGAGAAAGTTCAAATGAGTGACCCATTGCCATGCAGTCCAAGGTCGATGATAATTGTTACAAAACGGTGAATATCTATTGAACCGAGGGTTTAGCGAAAAAAAATGTTACAACCTTTTCTGTGAGGAATTTAACGCCCGACAAAAAAGTCCTCTCCGATTTTTCTCTAACTTGACTCACTTTCGAGATAATTGTACTTTAATGTTTCCTTGTCCTATCATAAATCGGAAACGCCGACATAACGCGGAAACGCCCGCCATGATTCGGAAGGCCCAGCCTAAACCGAAAGATCCAACATTATCCGGAGCACCCAGCATAACTCGTAAGACCCAACATAGTCCGTTCAACCGACATAATCCGCAAACTCCCAACATAACCCGGAAGAGCCAGCATAGCCTAGGCTACTCGACATAGTCCGTAAGATGCAATATAGTCCGGAAATCCCAAAATAGTCCCGAAAACACTGCACGTTCCGTAAATTAATATTTCGACCAACATAAACCGGAAAAGCCGACATAGCGCGGGAATGCCTCACACAATTCGGGAAACCCAGCACAACCCGGCAGATACAATCGTATCCGAGACACCCAATATAACCCGTAAGATCCAGCATAGTTCGTTTACCCAACATAGTCCGGAATACCCGACACAGCCCGGAAACGACAGCAGAGACCCGAAACCCCACCGTAACCCTCAATCTGACCCAACATAGTCCGCAATCGGACCCAACATTAACCGCAATTGGACCCAACATCGTCCACAATCGGACCCAACATCGTCCGCAATCGGACCCAACATCGTCCGCAAGCGGACCGACATCGCCCGCAAGCGGACCCAACATCGTCCGCAATCGGACGAAATATCTCAAATGCTACTTTGTTTATAGATTCTAGATGGTTGTCTCGTCAGAAAGGACCAGCGCACCGAAGTCTACGAGTATTTCACCAATCAATTGGGCTATCGCACACTTTTCATCGAATGCATGTGCAATGATGAGGCGGCTCTGGAGCGCAATTATGCTGAAGTCATACGCTACAGTGTGGATTATGCGGGCATGGATCCGGTTGCAGCTGCTGAGGATCTCAAGCTCAAGGTCGACCACTATGTAATGGCATACGAGCCCATGGATGAGAAGAACTATCCCAGGATCACCATTGATACGGTTACTATGGATATCCGCGTGCACAAGGTTGCGGGTCATGTCGAGTCCAGCGTTCTCGGGTATCTCGGTAGTATTACCGCTCAACCGCACACGCTATACTTTTCTCGGGTAAGGTTTTTTCAGTTGCGCAATTATGGAAAATTTTAATTTTTGTGTATAGGTGTATATATATTCTTTTTTCATCCGCCAGCATGGGGAGAGTGAGTACAATGTTCTCGGAAAAATCGGCGGCGACGCGGTTCTGAGCGCACGCGGCGAGCGCTACGCGCAGGCGCTAGCCTCACGCATCAATTCCATGCACATACCGGATCTGCGGGTATTGACGAGCCGACTCAGACGCACCATCGCTACCGCCAGGAGTATCGAAGCCCCCCAGGAACACGTGGCCGCTCTCAATGAACTTGATGCAGGCGTCTGCGAGGGATTATCCTATGAGGAAATGCAAGAAACCCATCCACAAGTGAGTTTTTTTATGTTCTTGAAATTTTGAAATTTTTCGAAACTTTGAAATTTTTGCATCTTTGAAATTTTTAAAATTTTGGAATTTTAAATTTTTTGAAATTTTAAAATTTTTGAAATTCTAAATTTTTTGAAATTTTAAAGCTTTGGAAATTTTGAAATTTTTGAATTTTTGAAATTTTAAAATGTTTGAAATTTCAAAATTTTAAAATTTTTGAAATTTCAAAATTTTAAAATTTTTGAAATTTCAAAATTTTAAAATTTTGAAATTTTTGAGATTTTTGAAATTTTTAAAATTTTGAAATTTTGAAGTTAAAAAAAATTGTTTGCCAATTGCATATTCATACTTTTTATCTCTATTATCAGGAATTCGCCTGGAGGGATCAGGACAAGCTGCGCTATCGATATCCTTGGGGTGAAAGTTACGTGGACATTATGCAACGCGTTGACCCAGTCCTCGCTGAACTACAACAATCCAATAATGTCCTAGTTATTTCACATCAAGCAGTGCTGCGCTGTCTTATCGGATATTTCCTTGATAAAAAACCAGAGGAACTGCCTTATATGGAGGTCAGTACTAAATTTCCAAAATGAAAAAAAAAACAATTCCAATTTTCAAAAGTTTCAAAATATTCAAGAATTTTCAAAATTTTTAAAAATTCCCAAAATTTACATAATTTGGAAAATTCCCAAAATTTCCGAAATTTGGAAAATTTCCAAAATTTCAAAATGTCTAAAAATTTCCGAAATTTCCAAAAATTCCCAAAATTTCCAAAATGTCCAAAAATTTTCAAAATGTCCAAAATTTTCCAAAATGTCCAAAAATTTCCAAAATGTCTAAAAATCTCCAAAATCTCCAAAATTTTTCCGAATTTTCCAAAAATCTCCAAAATTTCCAAAAATTACCAAAATTTCCAAAAATTTCCAAAATGTCCAAAAATTTCAGAATTTTCCAATAGTTTCAGAATTTTCCAAAAAATTACAAAATTTCCAAAAATTACAAAAATTTCCAAAAATTTCCAAAATGTCCAAAAATTTTCGAAATTTCCAGTTTCCAAAATTTTCAAAATTTTTAAAATTTTCAAATTTGAAATTCCCCCAAAAATGTCTATTTAAAAAATCGCAAACCGATGTAATTACAAAATTAATCATTGAATAATTAGGTACCATTGCACACAATATTGCGCGTGAGCAGTTGCGGTTTCGAGTACCGCCTTGAGTTCATAAAGTTGCCGGTAGAATGCGTGAACACAACGCGCAACAAGCCGACGAATTGCAGCGCCAATAGAACAGCGGATGACGCGCTAATAACGGTGCCAGCTCACTACGACATCCCGGATCCCTGGAGGAACCCCGGTAGCGGTCCAACATTGGTCCAACAACACTGAGAGATATCCAATGAGGGGGAGGCGTCAGCAGCGCCATCTTTCTCTTCAAATTACACCAATAAATCATGAAAAGAAACAATTTTGGATATTTTCCCTCTAAATAGGGAACTTGTATGATTTTTCCCCAAATTTTTCACCCCAGAATCTTAATTTTCACCCACAAACTCAGAAATTTAAATCAAACGAGACGCCGCCATTTTGAAAATGGTCTCAATGATGCGCGCGCATCCTGTATGTGTCAGGAAGCCAAAGAATGCGCGCGCATAGAAAAAAATGGTCAACATGTCAACTAAGAGATGATAACTCTCATGCAAGTTCCCTATTTCCAAAAAATGGAAGAAAAAAAAACGAACTGTTCAGTTCCATAAAAAAGTAACCTCAACCTTTTGGAAATCCCGTTTTTTGCGAATATCTCGGAATCTATGGAAGATACGGGATTTTATGTGAAATCCTTTTTTCTCGAGCAAATTGAGAGCTACAAAAAGTGTAGAATGAAAATTTTTGTAGCTCAAGCCGTTAACGAGATATTTGAGATAACAGATTTTGGCGGGAAACTACAGCGCTTGGCGCGAAATTTAAAAATGGCGGTAACCTTAACTTTTTGTCAATAGATTTTAAAGGTGTTTAAGGTACTTATAATTTATAGTTCGTATCAATAATGATTCAGTTTAATTATTTTTGTGCCTAAGTGTCATTTTATGCCAGAAAAATTGAATTATTGGATTTTGGGTATGAAAAAATTCTAACCTCAAAATTTCTGAAAATTTCGATCTTAGAAAAATAAGTCAAGCGAATTATTTTGCAATGAAAAAAATAAAGTTAAATACAATTGAAAATTTTTTACAACTAATTTGTTAAAAAAAAAAAAAAAAAAAAAATTTTTCAAAGTTTTTTTTTTAGAAATTTGCTTAGAATTTTTTCATACAAATAGCATAGACCCGAGTGATAATATAATTGTTAATAATAAAACTGCATTTTATCATTTTCTTTGTCAACGAATATATGAAAAACTGTCGATAGAAAAATTAGTGTTAATGAGCACAATTGATAAATTAATTGTTTAAAAAAATTAATTAATAAATATTTTTTTAGGGTCTTTAGGGCTCAGTTGCGATAAACAGCATAATGAATAATTGTTAAATAAATTATATGCAATTTGTTGTTGAAAGCAGCAAAATGCAGAGTGTCATATGGCAGGTGTCACTTGACAAGTTGATATCACGAAAACTTGACAACTTGGAGGGAAATGTTATTAACATTTTTGGCGGGAAATTTCAAAAGCTATGGAAAAGGTCCTTTGACATTTTCACGTAGGTCCACTCGTTTTTGAGATAATGCAGATACAAGTAGAATTTGCCAGTGGGTGTGGGAATTATGGACATAGGAGGTAATACTGTACCTGTAGTTCGCGCATTTTTGCTCAGCGATTCGAGTTTCTTTCATTATTTATAGACACTTTGAGTTATGCATTAAGAGTGAGGTTAGCTGGTGTAACGCAGGAAGTGCAGAATTTTGGCGGGATATTCAAATATGGAGATTTGAAAGAGTAATTAGATTACGCCATGTTTTTTTTTATTGTCATGTACGCGAGGTATAATAAACAATTTTTTACATGAGTTTAGGCCTGATTATTTTTCATATATCCCTGAAAAAAAAAAATTAGAAAAATAAAAAAAAGTATTGCAAATTGCAAATTAAAAAAAAAAATTGTATAATAATTATAAATACACAAATTCATTTTTCTTCGGTTTTTCCTGACTAGATAATTATTTCATGACTAGAAAAATGGAATGATTGTTATCGGAGTTGGGCAAGCAAACACCAAATTATAAAAAAAAAAAATTCGAAGGCACAATTCTAAATTCAAAAAAAAATCTCAAAAATAAAAATGTCTTCGAAAACCGCTAAAAGTCTTGAGAAAATTCCGAAAATTTGAGATTCCCAAAAAATTCACTGCGCCATCTACCGGCGCCGCTGAATTATCTACAGTCGGTAAACCAAAAATCTACCCTCTCGCAGAAAGAGAAATCTACATTATCTCTGTAATAAAAAATTAGAAAAAAAAATATCCAATTAATTACAAGGAATTCTCTAAAACATTTCCAAACATAATTCCATATTTTTCCAAATTTCTGAAAAAAAATTGGAAATTTTATAAACATCAAATTTTTCCCTCTTCAAATTTTCCCGCGCCGTCTATCGGCCAATCTAAATTACCTATGGTCGGTAAAAAAGTAATCTATGTTACCGACACTTTACATTACCTACGACCGGTAAAAGGGTAATCTATGTTACCGACAATTGTAATAACCCTGAAAAAATATTTTTTTAAATTTAAAATTCTAAATAATTTGCCAAATAATTGTTGTTAAAAAATCTCGAAATTTTCGATTTATCAAATTTAAAAAAAAATATATATATATATATAACCCTCCAAAATTTTTTTTTCAAAAATTCAAAAAATTTTAAATCCGTCGATTTTTCCCGCCTTGCCCAACTCCGTTTAAAATTACCCTAATTTATTTACAACTTCATTAATTTATAAGTGTAATCACGTTGTTTAATTGCGAGATGAAGATCGAGACCGCGGAGCATTCGCGATTTAATTTCATACTCAGTTGATAATGTCTCGCGTCTCCTGGTCTTGCCAATTTTTTTCATATACCCATTGTGCCCCGGGGGGTCTGGTGAATGTCTTATGGTGGTTTTCATGAAGTCTAGAGCGACTTTGCGACAGGTATCGTAGCCCGACAGTTGAATGCTCTTTTCCCGAACTCTAGTGAGCTCCGGCGGCCGATAGATGGCGCGCTCAATCAAGGACGGCACTGACGCTGAAGAGCCCGGAAGGTCCTTGAAGACTTTGGTCAGCACTTCCCGCATTATATTCTCATCACCGTTCACACCTGGAAGAAAAACAGTTCCGGCAAATCCAAAATTTTGAAGGTAAATTTGTGTGTGTGTGTGTGTGTGCGTCTGTATGTTTTTTTTTTTAAACGCGTCCTAGTTGCAATTTTATTTGCAATAATATTTTTTGAATTATTTACCAGCATCCCGGGAATTTTCCGCAAAGTAGGTGTCGTCCTTCACGGCTCTCTGAAGTTCCATAACTTTTGCTAAAGCCAATTGCAGATATTCCCGCGAAGTTGGCCCCTGCAAAATTGGTCAAACAATTTAAATGACATGGCGACGATCACGTGATCACTTGGCGGAGCTATCGATTGCCTAATCGACTTGATCAGTATATCGATTAGCTTTCGAGTGAATTATCGATTGGGTTATCGATTCACAATCGACTTGGCAATCGATCGGTTGGCCGTCGATTTCCTTTATATGTGAAAGTAATCGAACCACAATCGATTTTGCCGACAGTCGATTGGGTATCGATTAACCTCAATGTGAAACTAATCGATACGCAATCGACTTGGCCTTGGATCGATTGTGTGTCGATTTAAATCGAATTTCTATCTCGTCGAGACACGATCGACTTGGCATTGAATCGATTTGTCAGTCGATTTTAAAAATATATCGATTACCCAATCGATATTCAATCGAAAGCTAATCGATATACTGATCGAGTCGTTTATGCAATCGATAGTCGATCGCTAATCGATCGATGGTCGATCGATAATCGATAATAATCGATCGATGGTCGATCGATAGTCGATAATAATCGATCGGTAATCGATCGATAGTCGCTCGATAATCGATCGATAGTCGATTGATAATCGATCGATAATCGATCGATAGTCGATTGATAATCGATCGATTATCGAACGATAGTCGATCGATCGACGCGCCTGCCAGCGCGCGAAATTTCAATTTCTTTTTTTCCTTCGTTACCAAGTGTTTTATTATTTAAAAAAAAATGAGTGATTAATTAAGTATAGTTACCGTCTGCTCATTTGTCGTTTTAATCTTCTTCGGCTGAAGGTCCTTATCAAAAAGACACGGAGCCTATCAAACAATATGAAATAATTATTAGAACTAACCATTTTTAAAGATAATTATTCAAAAAATTCTTTGATAAATTAGCAAATTAATTAATTATTTTCATTCAATTCAATTATTTTTTTTTTTGAATTATTATTGGGGCAAAATGGGCGAATTTAATACAGAAAAAAAATTAAAAATATTGAATTGAAATATCATTACTAATTCAAAATTTTAAGACAAAATTTTTTGAATTCTAAATAAAAACTCAATTTCAAAATTCTAAATAATAATTCAAATTTAATTCAAAAATTTAATTCAGTAAAATTTTGATTAAATAAAAACTCACCGAATTCGATCTCTTCATGATTCAAAAAAAACTTTTTTTGAAACTCCAAAATCGCACTTTCTTCAATTTTTGTTCTCAATTTCAAAAGATTTCTTTCACCGAAAAAAAACTACTGAACCAAATAAAAAAACACTCACACAAAAATATTGAAAATCGCGCGGGAATTTTGAAAGTTAAAAACTTGTAATTAATTTTTCGAAGGCGTTTGAGAACGTTGAACCGTTGTTGAAGCGCTTGTGTTATAAGTGAACTGGGGAGGACCCCTCGCAGTCGCGTGCCCCCTTTGCCCCCACTTTTCCAAAAAATCTCACCCCCTCGACAGCTGCAGTGGAGCGCGTGCCGTTTACATATAACGGTTTATATATATAGATATATGGAGTGTAGATGGATTGTCATACTTTTATGTATTATTTCGGCGATAGACTATATTGTGACATCTGTCGGTTGGTTCTTTATTGTTTGCATGTGTGTTCATATGGGCGGGTGCATGGGTGGGTGGGTGGTGAAAGAGCGGGTGGGTGGTGAGTGGGTGGGTGGTGAGTGGGTGGGTGGGTGGGTGGTGAGTGGGTGGGTGGTGAGTGGGTGGGTGGTGAGTGGGTGGGTGGGTGGGTGGGTGGTGAGTGGGAGGGTGGGTGGTGAGTGGGTGGGTGGCGAGTGGGAGGGTGGGTGGTGAGTGGTGAATGAGCGGGTGGGTGGGTGGGTGGCGAGTGGGTAGGTGGTGAGTGGGTGGCTGGCGAGTGGGAGGGTGGGTGGTTGGTGAGTGGTGAATGAGCGGGTGGGTGGTGAGTGGGTGGGTGGTGAGTGGGTGGGTGGGTGGGTGGTGAGTGGGAGGGTGGGTGGCGAGTGGGAGGGTGGGTGGTGAGTAGGAGGGTGGGTGGTGAGTGGTGAATGAGCGGGTGGGTGGGTGGTGAGTGGGTGGGTGGTGAGTGGGTGGGTGGTGAGTGGGTGGGTGGTGAGTGGGAGGGTGGGTGGTGAGCGGTGAATGAGCGGGGGGGGTGGCTGGTGAGTGGTGAGTGGGCGGGTGGGTGGTGACTAAGTGGGCGGCTGGGGGTGGGTGGGAAGTGAGCAGGTGGCAGGGTTGGGCAATAAATTGAATTATTAAGAAAAATCCATGGAAAATCGCATATTCAATTTTTTAGCATGGGTGTGTGCCTGTGTGTTCTGTGTTATCTGAGCCCACGCATTAGATACCTCGCGAAATTTCCGCGCAAGGCCTCACGATAGCAATTACTTTCAATTGCTTATCGCAATGCCATTTACCTTCACAATTAGCCAAGGTGAATTTTTCCAACCAACCATTACCCAGGTGAAGTGAATACATTTAGCGAAACTTGAAAGATATCTAGGTAACAATTTTTATTCTCTATTTTTTTTAGCGGTATTTCACATTTAGAAATTATCGAATGAAAAATTTCCGAGATTTTGATATTTAAAAGTTTCGAAAATTTGGAAAATTCAGAAAATTTGGAAAGATTTCGAAATTTTGAGGATTTGGAAAATTCGGACAATTTTGAAAAATTTTGAAAATTTTGAAAATTTTGAAAATTTTAAATTTAAAAATTTTGCAACATTATGAAAATTTGGAAAATGTAGTTAAGCTTTGACGTGTCAAAACATTATTCATCTAGTCACTTAATTTATTAATTTAATTGGATAATTATTAATTAAAGGAATGTAGCCACAGCCTTCAGAATCATCGCGGTAAGTTTGAGCGGGAAAGCACACCAATGACTGGCAATTTTCCTAAGATCGAGGAAATAGCAAATCCATTTCCGGAGTTTTCATTCCCTCCAGACCCAGCATTGTCTCCGGACCCATCATTGCCTCCAGACCCATCATTGCCACCAGACCCATCATTCCCTCCAGAGCCGTTGTCTCCTCCATTCCCGCCATTATTCCCATCAGTACTACCACCATTATCACCTTGAAATTAGAAATTCCACTTTTATCAGTTAAAACCTCAACTACCTCCTTACTGATCAATTTTCATTAAAAATGTTATAGAACATTTTTTGTAGAGAATTTTATTCCCGACAAAAAAGTATTATGGCAAATTTCTCTCCGACCACTCCCTCGCGAGATATCCCCGAAATTTCAATAGCCCGCTTTGCAAATGCTAGTGGCAACACTGCATGCTCGAATGACGCTTGACTTAAAAATGCAATTATCTCCTTACCGAGTGGGTTTAGCGAAAAATGTTATAGAACATTTTTTGTAGAGAATCTCATTCCCGACAAAAAAGTATTATGGCAAATTTCTCTCCGACCACTCAGTCGCGAGATATCCCCGAAATTTCAATAGCCCGCTTTGCAAATGCTAGTGGCAACACTGCATGCTCGAATGACGCTTGACTTAAAAATGCAATTATCTCCTTACCGAGTGGGTTTAGCGAAAAATGTTATAGAACATTTTTTGTAGAGAATCTCATTCCCGACAAAAAAGTATGATGGCAATATTCTCTCCGACCACTCCCTCGCGAGATATCCCCGAAATTCCAATGGAGGAGATGTCAGTGTAAGGAGAGACGAAGGAAAAATTGCGGGTTCATAATTTTTTTATATTTGTATATATGTTTTGCGTACCATTATTACCGTCAGAATTACTGCCACTAGTGCCACCATTATCATTACTACCAGTACCGCCATTGTTATTGTTATTATCGCCGCCATTATTATTGCTAGGAGTTCCGCTATTATTGTTGCTATTATTATCGTCATTATTGCCGTCATTATTACCACCATCGTCGTCACCTTGTGCTAAACAATTTGAAAATTGGGAAAAAATTAGACACAGGGGAAGTCGGGGCATAATGGGACACTGGGGTAAAACGGGACGATTTTTTTTTATTCCGGACATTTTCGGAAATTTTTGGACATTCTCGGAAATCTTTGGAAATTTTTGAAAATTTCGGAATTTTTTGGAAATTTCCGGAAATTTGGGTATTTTTGGAAATTTCCGTAATTTTGGAAATTTTCGGAAATTTCCGTAATATTGGAAATTTTGGAAATTTTTGAGAATTTCGGAAATTTTTGGAAATTTTGGAATTTTGGAATTTTTTTAGAATTTTGGAAACGTTTGGAAATTTTCGGAAATTTTGAAAAATTGTTGATTATTTGAAAATTTTCCGATTTCCTGAAATTTGCGATTGTTTTGAAATTTCTTGAAATTCCTCCCAATATTTTAAAAATTCCCTAAAATTCTCAAAAATATATGAAAAAAAATTTCCAAAATTCCGGATCATCCAAAAGCTTAAAAAAAAACTACAAAAAAAATCCAAATTTGCATTAAGAAAAAAATGATGTTCCCCAAAATATATTGAAAAATAATTATTTACCGCTGACTTCAACGAAGTACAGGCACCCGACGAAAATCACAAGAACAAGAGCCCCGCTGAAGGCCCTCATGTTAAATTTTTTTTTGCGAGTGGATCGAAGCGACCAATCGTTCAATAAAATTACCAATGAGGACCCAAGCCCAAGCCACCATTAATTTATGCTATTTTTCCGTTGATAACAGCTCGTTAAACGGGGGAACTTACCCAAGTGCGCAAATTTTGCTTATCATGTCCAAGCCTGTTTTCCACAAAAAATGCAACAATTTTTGTTCTTCCTCAAGATGGACAACAAAGTTAATTATTTATGTAATAAACAAAATAGATTACTGCATAATTTTAGTGAAAAAAAAACTTGCAGATTGGTGGTGTCTGCCCCAGCCCATTTGACTTCAAGACCTCCAAAGAAAAATGCACTTATCTCCTCACCGGGTGGTTTTAATAAAAAATGTTATAAATGATTTTTTGTAGAGAATTTTATTGCTAACAAAAAAGGTTTATAGCAAATTTCCCTCCGACGAATGAGTCTCAACATAGAGGCGAAATTCCGACAATTCGGTTTACGAATACTGGGGACACCTAGTGATGGGATTATCTCCTTACCAAGTGATTCTACCGAAAAATCATATACAACGTTTTTTGTAGGGAATATTATTGCCGACAAAAAAGTTAAATGCCAAATTTCTGTACAATGACTCAGTTTCGAGTTAGATCGCTATTTCAATAATCCGGTATACGAATCCTGGCAGCAACACTGTATGATCGAACGACGGTCTTCTTAAAAATGCAATTATCTCCTCACTGATTGGCTTTAATCAAAAATGTTATACGACATTTTTTGTAGAGAATTTTATTGCCGACAAAAAAGTTTTATAGCAAATTGCTCTCCGATGAACAAGTCTCGAGATAGAGGTGAAATTCCGACAATCCGGTTTACGAATACTGGTGACACCTAGTGATGGGATTATCTCCTTACCGAGTGGTTCTACGGAAAAATGTTATACAATGTTTCTTGTGGAGAATTCCATTGCCGACAAAAAAGTTGTATGTCAAATTTCTCTGCAGTGACTCGATCACGAGATAGATCCAGAATTCCAACGTGACAGGAATGAAAAGCGCACATCACACACATACTTTTTCCCACATACAGACACATCTGAACACACAACCGAGAGTATTACTACTGTTATCTACAGTCGATAAAATCGTAATCTACCTTACCGACAATTGTAACGTTTCCGGGTGCTCAAACATTTTTTTGGAGTGAAATTAAATTGAAAAAAAAATTCTAAACCCTTCTTGGTAGTCTATATAATCTTTCCAAAATCTGGGAAACTTGAAAAAAAATATAAAAAATGCGGAAAAAAAATGTTTAACTCTTTTTTTTAGGCATGAATCAATTTCAAATAATACGTAATTAATCGGAGAAATATAAATAAGTGTAACAATCATTTTTACAAGATATATAAGAATCAATAAAAAAGAAAAAAATACTGCAAGCTCATAACATTAACCAGTTTTTATTGTTTATTTTTTCAACAATTTGCATAACAATTTAATAGTAAATAGTGGCCATTTTATTTTCTTATAAATTATATTGTAATTATATTTTTCATTAGAGGTAGGCAGCCACTCCTCTCAAAATTCTTGAAGCTAGTCTCGGTCCAAAAGCCAAAATACGTCCAAGAACCGGAAATTTCGATAGAATTGCTGACATCACACCGTCATTAGAATCTGTCCCATCGCCTCCGCCATTGTTATTATTATTATTATTTCCGTTATTTTGAGCTAAACAGTTGAGAAAGTTACGAAAATAATTTATTTACCTAATTGGAAAAGTGCGAAGGTCTATAAACGGGATTTGAGTCTACCTCAACCGTGACTTCCCGGAAAAACCCCAATTATTGGGTTAACGAGTCGGTTTTTGAGAAAATGTGATAAGCGCTTTTAGGTAGAGAATTTAATTTCTGACAAAAAAGTTCTTTATCATTTTCCTGTAAAACGAGTCGTTGACGATACAAGTGCAAAGTTACATGGGGCCGGTGTTTCAGATGAATGGCTAAGACACCGGCCAACCGATTCAAAATCCAGTTATTGAATTAAGGAGTCGTTTTTTGAGAAAATGTGAGAACAGGTTTTAAGTAGGGAATTTCATGCCGGACAAAAAAGTTCATTATCATTTTTCTGTGGAGTCAGTCGTTTACGATATAAATGGAAAGTTACTTGGGTCCGGGGTTTTAGGCGAATGCCTAAAACACCGGCGATTCGATTTTTTTCTCGAAATAGGGTATATAAAATTTGTTAATAGTGAGTAGTGTAAATATTAAACAATATCTTCATTTTTTCAATTTATTTAACGAACATTAAATTTTTTTTTCGAAATTTTTGAGAATTCAAAACATTTTATTTTTAAATTCCCAAAAATTTCCTAATTGTTCTAAAAATCAAAGTTCTAGAATTCCAATTCATTTAATTTTCTAAAATTACAAGATTATATATTTTGCATAAAAAGAAATCTTACCGCTGATTTCTAGGAAGTAGAAGCTGGCCACCAGAACCACTAAAATTACGGAATATCTAAAGGCTCCCATTGTCCCAATTTTTTTATAATAATTTTTATTATTGAGTAATATATTTGTATCCCGATGGTACCAATAGCGCGCGAAAATTAACTGTGAGGTACCTCAAAGACGCGAGTATAAATTTATGCTATGTTAGCTAAGATAACGAATCGATAGCGTGAGAAAATTGGCCACTTATATCCGCATCGGTTATCATATTTAAAAATTGTTTTGTTTTCCCGCAAAAATTGCCACCAATTTTGTATTTCCCGGGTATTTCGCTTCCCTGTCATCGACATCCATCGACTTTAGATCGGCCATCGATTGCATAAACGAGTCGATGGTCAATATATCGATGGTTAATATATCGATGGTCGATATATCGATAGTCGACATATCGATAGTCGATATATCGATAGTCGATATATCGATAGTAAATATATCGATCGTCAATATATCGATAGTCGATTTAAATCGATACATAATCAATCCAAGGTCCAGTCCATGAGGTATCGATTAGCTACCCAAAATTTCTTGATTCGTAATTTCGAATCTATTTGTTTAAATAATGGTGATGGAGAAAAAGCTCTAAACAAAAAAGCTGCCGTATTTCATGGGACATATTTTATGTCTTATGAACTATAATGCTATCTGCCATAGTTTCTGAGAAAATGGCGCTCGAATACAAATGAGGTTGAAAAAAATATTGATTCTATTGAGTAGCTCAGAGTCTCTCGGTCAGTCCTGCAAGTAGTGTCGCAATTCCAGAAAGTACAGTAATTAGGAGGCCCCCAATAATCGGTAAACTCTCCAAAGTTGCGTTTAAAGTCGAGTTATCGTTGCTGCTAGATCCTTTGGTCCCATTTTTCGTATCAGCTAAATAACAAAAAAATAACCCCGCATGTTACCACAAAGTTTTCAATCGTTTTTCTTTTAATTGTGCATCAAAAAGTCGTAGAATTGGTGGAAAAAATATATTCACAGTGAAGTTGTTTCATATGGAAAGGGCCCCCACCGTTGGTCGAAAAAGCGCGGGAAATTCAAACTCTTCTTTTACCCTATTTTAAAAATTAAGTTAGCGCCTCACTGAGTGGTTTTAATCAAAAATGTTATATAACCTTTTTTGTAGAAAATTTGATTGTCGATAAAAAAGTTTTATACCAAATTTCTCTCCGAAGAATTACTCTCGAGATAAATCCGAAATTTCAGTAAGCGAGATGTGATAGTCAACCGGATGAACCAATGAGTTAGAAATCGCTATATCTCCTAAACTATGCAACTTACAAAAAAAAGTCATACTACATAAAATATGTATCTTTAAAAGAGGAACAATATTTGTATAACACTTTTCTTTCTATCTCTACTCGTTTTCATACTATAGCGCCATACGTAATTGGCTCGGCAGTCTGAAGTTGTCCAATGTCGACACGTGGTCCCCATTGGCGGGACATGCGCGGCAAATTCAAACTCAGGTTATTCCAAGTTTCAACTATTTCGCCTTTTATTTGAAATGATGCATAAATAAATGTGCAGAAATGAATTTAAAAAACAAAGAACACAAAAAATTCAAAGAAATCGAGAATTTCCACAAAAAAAAATTTATATGGAATAGTATTTTGTTTATAACTCACCAGAAATCACAATAATGCCAACATAAGCCACAAAAATAGTCACAAAAATCGAAAGCTTCATCAGCGCCATCTTGTATGTGCGATTCAAACTATTCTGCAGCTAATTTCAGTATTGAAATAAAATTTTCACGCCACTTCCTTTTATATTCTCCATAAAGTGGTGATAAAAAAAATCAAGATGCAAATGAAAAATTTTCTGACTGATAAATTGTTCAGGAAACAACGTTATCGCGCAAAAAAATAATGGCAATTTTTATTTTTTGTTTATTTATGGCAATTGGCTTTTTGCATGGAACTTTTTGCGATTATCTTTTAAAGCTTGAAGAATTGGCGCGAATGAAATTATGGGAAAATAATTTAAAATAATTGAGTATCGAAGCTAAGTAGTTATTGGCAAATATCTCCAAAACTAAACGAGATATCGAAATTGTGCTTAAATACAAGTTTGTAGATCTCATTCAGCTCTACAAAAAAGATTATTTAGAAAATTTTGCTATCTTGCTTCAGTTTCGATATCTTTGCAAATTTGTTGATTCAAGTTTATTTGAAACTATTTCAAGATTTTTATTATGGACGAAGATAAAATTTATTACTCACTTTTATGAGTTTAAAACATTAAGTACGGGTTAATATGTTGAATTAAATTTTTTATTATTGAAAATCAAATTAATTTATCGTTTTATTTATTTATTTAGGGGGATAAAATAATTTATTTCACTTTTTCTGATTTTTCTTTCATTTATTTTTAATTCATATTTGTGTACAAAAATTGATTATGGAAAGTTTTCATAATTTTGCATTATATTGTTAATTTATGTTGTTAAAAATTATTAAAAACATTTTTTAAAAATAATTTCTCCTTTTTGGTTTATTATATATATATGATGATTGGTTGCAAAAAAAAAATTGGTGGCAAAAAATTAGATTGTTTTTTGTTTTTATGTTAAAACAATTTTTTTATTGTTTTATAAAGTGGCTATATTTTTTCAAAAATTTTTTTTTTTAATTTGTTTTTTTTTTGTTTTATAGAGAATCGGCCACGTAACGGAGAATCCCTTTGACCATTCCCAAAATGCTGATTGTCAGAGTTCCGAAAACTGGAATTTTGCTCAGTGTTGCGTCAAGTGTTGACATTTTTTCGGGTGTGCTGGTACTGTTGCCAGTAGAACCGTCAGCCATCACTGTTGACAGAAGTGTAATTATTTGTTGGAAAAATTAATTACTTTTTTTTTTAATTTCAGAATTTGGGAAATTTTTTTTAGTCCGGAAAATTTGAAGAATTCGGAAGATTTTGAAAAATCATGAAAATGTTGGGAAATTCGAAGAAGTTTGAAAATTGGCAAAATTTTGAGAATTTTGAAAATTTTGAAAATTTTGAAAATTTTGAAAATTTTGAAAATTTTGAAAATTTTGAAAATTTTGAAAATTTTAAAAATTTTGAAAATTTTGAAAATTTTGAAAATCTTAAAAATTTTGAAAATTTTGAAAGTTTTAAGTTTCGAAAATTTTGAAAATTTCCAAAATTTTGAAAATTTTAAAAACTAGAAAAAAATATTCTGCAGTTAAAGAACAACTTCCGGTTCCGCCGACGAACTTCCGGCTTTTAAGATTCGAACCAAAAAAACGATCAGTTTTGGAACACCCTGTACATGTATTATGCAATAATTTACCCCACAAAATTGGGTAAAACAATAATATTAATAATTTAACTTACTCACCGTCGACCAAAAATCCGCTAGCGACAAAAAGCGCAAAAATTATCGCGACTCGCTTTGAAACCGCCATTTTGCGCTGACCAGGTTAAGTCTGAGGTCGTCGCAATGCTCCAACAATTGCAAAAGTGAAAAGTACTATTATCATATCATCACTTTTATGCGCTCTTATGCAATAATTAGCGACAAGTGTTCAAGATAAAGGTAGTTTCACCTTGGAGCGAAAATATGTCACCGTTTTATCCAATTTGCTGAATCCATATCCGCCATTTTGTTTTACTTATAGCAAAAAAAATGAATGATTTATAAAAAATGTCGATTTTTAAATGCGCCAAGAATTTGGCGCGATTTTTTTTCATGAAGTGTGAGCTGTTTTTGGTGGGAATGCTAGAAATATGGGGGCATTACGCTGATCAGCTGTTCCCTCGCCGCCATATTGACTGTCTCGCGCTAGACCCAGTCTATTCATGTGGCGCCATCTGTCGACACCATTGCTCACTAGAGTATCAGATTGTTTTGATCCGGTGAAAACATTCGGTGACCAATTGGCGCCAAAGTGTCAGAAGAAAATTCTAAAAAAAAAATGCCACCCGATATTGTTTTGTAGACGATACCACAAACTTTTTATTCAGTTGGACTTTCATTATTCACATGTAATTATGGTTACATTTGTTCGCGCTTGACAACTTGGAAAATATAACCTTCTACATTTATTATTCTACCCGACAGTTTGAATTTGCCCGCCACCCAGAAACTATCGCTCGCGCCACTCGCGGTTGACCTTGAAACTACATACGTCACTGTGACGTCATGCGGCGAAATTTGTCGTTTGAAAAATCGGGGTTTCAAAATTTTGGAAATTCAAAATTCAAAGTTCAAAATTCAAAATTCAAAATTCAAAATTCAAAATTCAAAATTCAAAATTCAAAATTCAAAATTCAAAATTCAAAATTCAAAATTCAAAATTCAAAATTCAAAATTCAAAATTCAAAATTCAAAATTCACAAAAAAATTTTCAAAATTGAAAAATTTCAGAATTTTGAATATGCCTTGAAGTTCACCACTAATGCTATAAACAAAACACCATTAATTTATTGCTAACAAATTTTCCCCCAGAGGTTACCCATATTGCCCCATATAAATCATGAAGAAGTCAATGTTGCACGATGATTTCGTATTATTCAATAAGCAGTAATTTTACAAATTAATTTTGCCTTAATTAATTCATTTTGGATTAATTAACAAATTCATGAATCTTCTTCTTAATGAAAAAAAAACCAATTTTAGATTCGCACGACTAAAAGTGAAGACCTCTCGTCTGCAAAGTGAAGAAACATCCCAAAACAATATCGAAGGTTATTAAAAAAATTATTATTAATTGTTAATAACAATATTATTATTATTATTATTATCATTATAAAGTACAAAAAAAAATTATAATTTTCTAAAAACTTTTTTTTTGAATTTTTTCATCATTTGAAAAAAATCATACTTGGAAATCCTATAAGAGCTTTCGAGAGCTTGCAAAAGCTCAGAGCTTTTGAGCCATTCTACAAGCTTCGAGCTTTTGAGAACTATGCAAGAGCTAAGAGATTAGAGCTTGCAAGAGCTTGCACGAGCTTTTGAGAGCTTTTTTCAGTATTTACTTTTTTTTTAATTGTTACGTTTCATTTTAGAATCGGAAGATATAAAAAATGCGGAGGAAAATTGTGACTTTTGCAAGGGGGACGAAAAAGCTCAAGCTTACATACACATTCAAGATTTATGCCCAGCTGATAGAAAGCGCATCGCTAAACTTATAGAAAAATTAGCCGAGTAAAAAAAAAAAAAGAAAAAAAAATTAGAAACCTCATAAGTAATTATAAATTAATTTGCAGATGTACCCAGGCTAAAAATAAATTAGAATTAGATTTAGCCGAAGCACGAAGTGAAAATGAAGCACTGATAATTCGACATGAGCTTTTATCTACAAAACAGGAGGCTGACAGAAATGATGTGGAATCCGAGGTGACATTTACTAACAAAAATTAGACGACCAAAACATTTTTAGATGAGCTTTAAAGCTCATGCTAGTATTGATGTAAGCTTGCAAGCTCCGCCGTAAAGGTTGTTGTATGTACTTAAGAGCTTTCGAGCTTCACTTTTTTTTCAATTTTCATAGGCATGAGCTTGCAAGCTCAGTATACACATCGTTCCTGGGGGAGATTGTAATCGCTCGACGTTTGCTTCGCAATGTTGCACACTCTAGAGCTTGCAACTAGAACAACCCACGGGAGCTTGCAATAGAATCGTTGGCTAAATTTTCTAAACATGAGCTTGCATGTACAACTTTCAACGTAAAGCTCAAGCTCACCTCAAATGACCTGGAACTCCCCTGAGGGATCTTACGGTCAAATATGACGGATATAAGCTTTAAAGCTTTAAAGCTCTGATGAAAAGCTCGACTTGCATGTTGTCTAGTGAGACCAGGCCAACCCCGAGCTTTGCTATCAGTTTTTCCTCATTATCAAACAAACTACTTTACTTGAGCTTGCAAGCTCAAAACAAAAGCTCTAATTTTCTTTCAGCTTTTGGAAAAAACCCAGACATTAGAGCAATTCCGCCTTCAAACCTTACATTCGCTCGAGCTTTTAACCGATCAAGTCAAGTGTCAGCAACAAGTATATTTAAAGCTCATGGATAGCGTAAAAGAGCTTTTGCGTCAGAAAATGCGTTTGGAAAATGCAGTGCTCCAAGCGGAACTGAGTCAAAGAGAAGAAGATCTAACGGCAAACATGTGAAGTATTTAAAAAAAAAAGCTCGGCTGTTCGGAGCTTAATTGATGTAAGGCAAATATAGAGCTTTTTACGGTACGTACCGGAAGAATTTTTCCCGCCAATTTGAGCTTGTGTTGTCCGGACGTCCGCCGGACGTCCATTCCATTTTCTTCATCGTCAATCTCTAAGTCTGCTGAAATTGCACTTTGGGGAGTGGACATATATATTTTTGTCGCTCGTTTGGACGAATGTTGTCCGGACGTCCGCCGGACGTCCATCCTACTTTCCTTGGTTTCCTCAATATTCAACTCTGATTGTTGAATTTAATCCTGCCACATGAATTTGTGTATGTCTCGCGCTTATCTGGACTGGTGTTGTCCGGACGTCCAGCGGACGTCCGCCGGACGTCCGCTGGACGTCCAAATTATTTTTTTATTTTTTTCAATATCTAATTCTCATCCAATACTCATATTTTCTCCCTCATTTGACGTCATGTTGTCCGGACGTCTCGCGGACGTCCACCGGACGTCCAAACTTTTCTTCTTGTCCGCAATAGGTGTCGCCACTTTTTATAACGAAATTTCGTGATGTAGACTCATCTCTTGAACTCCAGAAGTGATTTTTTTTTGTTCGTTTTCCTTAATTAATCACCATTAATTAACATTAATTAGGTAATTAATTAAATGACAAACGCATTTTTCCGCTGTGGCTAGCCTGCAATTAATTCTTGGCCATTTCTTGGACTGAAAATAGACGCAACTCTTATCACAAAATGTTATCAATTCCCGTCGTGGCATTTTTTTTTTTTTTTTTTTTTTTTTTTTTTGAAGCACTTGGTCTATCACTTGAGCATCCTTAATGAGCACTATATAGCATACCAATCAAGAATAATAATAATGGTTCAAAAAACTGAAGAAAAATTTTTTGCCTTTTTGAAATTTTTTTTTTTTTTTTTTGAAATTCAAAATTTACAATTTTCAATTTTTTCCAAAAATATTATTTGAAAAATTTCAAAAATCAGATTTTTTTTTTTTTTTTTTTTTTTTTTGTAAATACAAAATTGCAAAAATTTCATAATTTCAAAAATGTCAAAAATTAAAAAAAAAAAATAAATTGCAAAAATTTCATAATTTCAAAAATTGAAAAAAAAATTTTTTTTTTAAATAACTCGACATCACATAAGCATGTAAGCTTTTTATTGATCGATTTATTACATGATTGCTCTTACACCATTTACTATCTCATACTTCATGTAATAATAGTAATAATCATAAGAATAATAAATGCACGTTTATTTTTTTTTTCAGCATTAAAATTGTTAATATACCCATGCATATTCCCTTACTCACCTCAAAATTTTAACATTATTCTGTCCGCAATGTGGATTCGATTTTAAAACAGAACTAACGATAGTTTAGTTAATAATAAACCAAATACACGAATATACATATTAATTTTTCAATAGATTTGCAGTCACAGTTTCCCATTTTTTTTTTATTTTTTTCTCCAAATAAATTGGTAAATAGTAAATTTACGCATCTCATATATATATATATATATATTCCTTGTATATATAAACTATTTTCATTCATGAAAGTCCTATAATTGTTGCATTTTTTTTCTCTTAATTTTCGTAATAATTTCAATCGACAAATTTCAATTTTCATCCAAACAGCTACATGAATATTCAATACTTATAATCGGTTTTATTTTTTTCTGTTAATTAATTGACATGTAGGGGAGAGTGGGACATAATGGGACAGTCACCAATTTCATTTTTCACTCGTGTCCCATAATATCTCGGTGTCCCATAATGTGTTTACTCTACATAGAGGTGGGTCACAAATGGGACACCTTGTAAAATTGGGACAGTTGGCATAATGAGACACACCGTCTCATTTCCCACCATGCCTCATGATGGCCCACTCTTCCCTATGTAGAAGAAAGTGGGACACAATGGGACATGTGTTTAAATTGGGACATGGGACATATTGGGACACTTCTCGATTCATTTCTCACTCATCTCTTATAACTCTACTCTATATAGAAGTTGGGTAGAGCATAGATGGGACAGATTCTTACATTGGGACAGTCGCCGTAATGGGACGCTATGTCTCATTTTCTTCTCATGTCCCACTCTACCCTACACGAAGAAAGTTGTGTACAATGAGATAAGCGGTTCAATTGGGACACATGCCATAATGAGACAGTAGCCGTCCCATTCTGCACTAATGTCCCATATAGCCTCGCCGTCCCATATACCTCCCCCTCCCCTGTATAGATGTGGGTGGGACGTGAATTAGACACGTGCTTCAATTGGAACATGTCCCATAATGGTACACTCCCCCGTCCCATTCTGATTGTCTGTCCCAAAATGGCATACGTGCTCAAATTAGGAAGTGGCGCATAATGGGATGCTCCCCGTCCCGTTGTGAACACATGTTCAATTATGACCCACTGTCCCATTATGGCCCATTGTGTCCCACTGACCCATTATGTCCCACTCGCACATTATGACTCAGTGTCGCATTATATCCCACTGTCACATTATGTCCCACTGTCACATTATGTCCAACTGTCCCATTATGTCCCACTGTCCCATCATGGTCCGCTGTCCAATTATGGACCACTCTTCCCTATATGTGGAGCATAATGTGGTAGTCACTCGAATCAGAGACATGAGCAATATTTTCAAATTGGGACATGGGACATAATGGGACACTCCCTGTGCCAGAATGCCCCACTCTCCCCTATGTATTGTTGTTCATACCGTTGTAATAAATAAAACTATTAATTACTACAACAGTCAGCAAGCAAGAAAATTGTTAACACAGTTGTATTAATTTCATCATCATTATTTATTTATTTGTTTGTCATTTTGTGATGAAAGAGTAGCTGATGAATGTATATATATATTTTGTTCAAATAATTGTTCATCTTTCAGTTCGTTAATTTTTTGTTTTTCTTTTTTTTTCATATACTTAATTAAATATCAAGTTAGTTTTACCCTTTATTTTACGTTTAATCATGACTAGAATGGAATTAAATTAGGTTGGTGTACATTTGGTAAATTTTTTTGTTGAACCAATTTTAGCCTCTGCAAGCTCACGTTGAAAAATGTAGAAAATAATGCAAGCTCAATTGAGCTTGCAATCCCAAGTGCAAAACACCTTGGAAAACTGTTGAGCTTTCGAACAAGCTCGTATATAGTGCTTGCAAGCTCATTTCATGTTGGAATTAGTTTTATCAGAGCTTGCAATAAATTGTGAGCTTAAACTCAAGTTGAAATTTAATGGAATGTTGTGTAAGTCGAGCTTGCAAGCACAATTCCGTAAACATTAGTTTAAGCGCAAATGGCCGCCCATTGATTGAGCTTGCAAGCTCAAAATGGAGTTTACGTTGAAAATCAATCAACTGCAGTTGAGCTTTAAAGGGTGAAAGAAAAAAAGTTCCAGTTTGAGCTAAAACGCTTTGAGCTTTTTTTGAAAGCTCGTCATGGAATGTTGCAAAAAGTAAGTTTTTTTTCAAGAATTTATGGCGTAATGTAAAGCTCAAGGTTAACCCTAGTTTCAATCAAAGTGAGCTTGCAAGCTCTTCCCTAGGGTGTGGATTTCAGTCCACATTTCATCTAATTGTAAGCAGGAAGTAGGTTGAGCTTGCAAGCACATTTCAACCAATTTCTGAACACATTTGAGCTTTTTAGTTTCTATGAAGCTTTGCAAGCTCATTCACTATCTCACGTATATTTCAACTAGAGCTTCCAGTTGAGCTTAAAGCTCATTAAAACTAGGACTGGTGAGCTTGCGAGAGCTTTCGACGAGCTTTTTGGCCCTGAAATAAGTTCAACAGAAAAAAGCTCACAATGTCAACCCCTTTAGAATGTTCTTACAGTCAAATCCAGCCAGAACATTCGGATTAAATAAAAAAGCGTGCCCCATTATTGATTCTTGTCAATTAATCAGTTCTTAAGTCTACATTTGCATCATTTATTATTTACTCGGTGACTCATTGGTTGTATTTTTTTTCCTTTTTCTTTTCTTCAATATTTGTGACATTTTTTTTATGTACAAGATTACCTATCTCGAAGCTTTCAATTCGTCATTTTTTTTTTGCATGATGAGAATTTTTTTTGACATAAAATGTTATGCCGAGAATTTTTTTCAGTTGTGTCGAAAAGTCGAGCTTTTTCGGTTTGTCCTATTTTTTTTTCTTATTTTATTGCCTCACGGTGACTTCGAAAATTTTCTAACTGAATAATTTAGTGGAAAATTGCATTGAAAAATTGTTGAAAATTTTGAAAATGGCGGGAAAATTTTGAAAATTTGAAAAAAAAATTGAGCTAATTTTTTTTTTTTTTTTAACAATTAATCATGAAAGCTTCACAGTCAAGGTAACTCATTGAATACTCATGGATAAGAATGTTCAATTAACTAATAATTAATATATTCATCTACTCAATATTAACAACGATACGGGAGCTAGTAACAAAATTAACTAAAAATAATGACTACTTGTCGGATATTTACACAATTTTTCATGTAATACAAGCGCAGAATTTTTCAAAAAAAAAAAAAATTACCAATTGTCAAAATTGAAATGACATAATCAATAATAATTTAAGCGCCGATTGAATAAAATTTGTAACGTCTATACAAATTCTGAATCTCGAATTGACAGTGATTTAAACACATAAACATCTACTGAAAATTCGTGCTCAGGATTTTATCAACAATTATGAAAATCAACTCAAATTTTTTACCCATTTTCCTTTAACCCCCATCAAAACCAATCATCTCAACCAAAAAAATGTTGTCTCCAACATTTGGCGAGCTTGCACTATATTATTCACAAATTGCAAAAAAATTTGAGTCGATAATCATCATCATATTTTTAACCCTAAAATCTCCACTGAGAATCTTAAAATTAAAACAGTTTGAGCTTCAAGTTAAGATTCCACCCTTAAATAAAAAAATTGCAAGCTCAATAATATTTTTTTTAACCCTCATTCAATGAAAAATGGTATTATACCCAAACTGGTCCAAAGAAAAATTTGACCTCGTCAATTAAGTCAAACCCCTTAAAAAACATGAAACATTGTCTCCACCTTCAAATTTATGCAAAGAGTTTAAAAAAAAACAAAGAACTTTTCAAGATTTATATTATTCACTTAGACGCTGATAAACGAAAAATCGATTTTTTCAGAGCTTTTTTCAGCCCTGGGCTTTAAAGCTGCCTGACTTCACCATAAAAATGAGTTGAAAGCTCTTTAACCTCAAGCGTTACGGCAACATCCACAAAAAATATGTCTGCGCGCGCACCTCCTGGTACTGCGCATGCGCAGTAGATCAATCCGGTTTTTGGCGCTGTTAAGGTTTTCCAATCTCCCACTCCCGTCATTTTATCTGCTTCTACTTAAATCTGAACGTTCACTTGCTCAAAATTGTTCATAAAAGCCCAGGAAGAAGTCCTAAATCAAGTTCAAACTGTCTTAACCTTGCTCTCCCTCAGTCCCGCCCCAAAGCCACCTAGATCTCAATATCGTCATCTTAATTTACGATCTCCTCCCTTCAATCACTTCCGATTGCTGAGTTATTGGTGAAAAAATCAATACAATTACTCGAAGATCACCGTGAATGGAAATCTACAAAAATCCTGTATCTCAATGGCCCTATGTGAACGTCTTATGATGCCCTTAGAGGCCCTCGTTATGATACTTACGTAATCGGATATTGATTCCGTTACTCACTTAGCCTGTGTTTGTGTGTCAGGCGGTGGTGCTGTTAGGGTTATTGTTGTTGGATTTGTTGTCGGCCCTTTGCGTGCTAATTTTGACCTTATTTGACCAGCCAATAAGGGATTGATGGCATACAACCAATCGTAGACCTCCTTGTCGCCTAAGGTTTGTAGAAGGTAGCCTCTATGTTTAGTTACAACACTGCAAAAGGATAATCATTCAAAGTTAAAGTGTTCACCATGAAGGACTTCGACTAAATAGCAGAGTGCTCAGGCAGCGCTAAGGCAGACGGCCTAGATCAACTGCCTCACCAGTTTTATTTTTCTAAACCAAAGAAGGGTCAATCGACACCACTTGTAGATCCAAATCATACAATCAGAAGCTGCGGAAGTCACAGAAAAAAATCTATACCCTCATGATCGTAGAAGCACCTTCGGAGGACTCCGGAGTTTTCCGAAAGGGGGCTTTCCCTTCAACCTTATCCGACTGTTTTACTGCGGAATACTGTTCGTCAGATTCATCGTGGACATCTGATTGCTACCTTCTTTTCGCTAGATCAAACCTACTGCTTTGATCTTGCTATTTAGCTATTGCGTTGGCAGAGTGCTCAGGCAGCGCTAAGGCAGACGGCCTAGATCACCTGCCCCACCAGTTTTATTTTCTAAACCAAAGAAGGGTCAATCGACACCACTTGTAAATCCAAATCATACAATCAGAAGCTGCGGAAGTCACAGAAAAAAAATCTATACACTCATGATCGTAGAAGCACCTTCGGAGGACTCCGGAGTTATCCGAAAGGGAGCTTTCCCTTCAAACTTGTCCGACTGTTTTACTGCGGAATACTGTTAGTCAGATCCATCATGGACATCTGATTGACACCTTCTTCTCGTTAGACCACATGCTGCTTTGCTTTTGCTATTTAGTTATTGATTTGGCGGTTTACTTTCTATACATACCTAAATGTATTGGAACTTTGACCATAGCCAACTGATCCTCGGAATACTCGACTTGGGCAGTAGCAAGGTTTATAAGTGCCCTCTCAACAGGATCTTTTTCCTCCCTGAAGATGAAGACGTAGGGTCTCCTGACGGCCTAGAATCAATGTCATTAGGATCTAAGCTGCTGCCTAAGGATCTCAACTGATTAGCTGACCTTCTAACCTAGGTTCTGTGAAGCTTGCAGCTTCTACCTTGCTGAGCTCACTCCTAATCTTCCACCATTGGAAGCCCAATGGTACCAACCTCTCATCTGCTAATCTCTAACCTTCTAACGGCTAAGCTAGAACACCTCTGACCTTCCAATTTTGATAGCTTTTGCTAACTTACCACCCATCGCTTCTTCCATCCATTCGTCTTGTGCTCCAGTACGTTGAGGTAACCTTTCCTGGCAATCACCGGACTGATACGTATCTCCTCCACCTCCGGCACATACAGCACCAAGCTCTCCTTCATCGGCGAACTCGAACCCAATGGTGCTGGTGCTAATGAACCAGTTTGACTTGCTGATTCACCTGCCATCATGCTCTCCTGAAGCTCATGAAGACGTGCGCGCTCTGGTGAGCTTAACCTAAAGATGCAGGACTTAGAAGTGCTCCTCACTATAATCCCAGCTGGCTGTAAGGTAACACTCCGTGTCTTCATAACCCGAACGCATGATTTCAAGAATCAACGGTTGTCCGGAAATGGATGTATGGAGGCTTTCGTTAGGTATGGTGAGGTCTTGTAGGACAGGCAGGTGGTGGAATGGATTCAAAGGCACTTTACAGGTCACTTTGCTCAAGATTACCAAAGAAAAAACAGGATTTTGTAAGCAATGAAGCGATTAAAGTTCAACAGACAACCGCTACGAGGCGTTTCAGGCATACAGGGAGTGTTTACCTGTTCAGCAAAATGACAACATCCGCCTTCTAATACTGACTCTTGGGATGATGATGATACAACTGATGACAGCATTGAATTGGACATATCTGTGATGGTGTCATCACCTGGTGATACATCAGACAGAACAATTGGCTCCTTATTGGGAATCCTTCCCTGGATAAGCTTGACATATTTTGTTGTCAATTCTTTTTCATGATCTGTCATCTCCCAAGGCTCATAGACATCTTTGCTAGATGACTTCTTGAGCTTGACGGGCTTGCGTGAGGCTCGTTTGTTGCTTTTGCTACCATATTGCAGACCTCCTGATAAGAAGATGTTGGTTAATGATTGTTATTGACCTACACATTCCCAAATAAGCATAGATTTTAGAAGGAAGGGTTCAACAACATGAATCCTGCCTAGAATCTTTCTAGGAGGTTTAGAAAGCTTCGCCATCTTCAGAACCATCTTAGGAAGCTTCAGCTTCTGCAGAAGCATCCTAGAAGGTTTCACCTTCTCCAAAAGCAGTCTAGCAAGCTTCAGGATCATCAGAAGCATTCTAGGAAGGTTCAGTATGCTCAGATGCTTTCTAGAGCGCTTCGACACCTTCAGAAGCCTTCTAGCAGGCCTCAGCAGCTTCAGAAGCATCCTAGAAGGTTCCAGCATCTCCAAAAGCAGTCTAGGAAGCTTCAGAATCTCCAGAAGCATTCTAGAAAGTTTCGACAGCCTCAGAAGCATTCCAGGAAGCTTCAGCTTCTGCAGCTTCAGAAGCATCCTAGAAGGTTTCAGCATCTCCGAAAGCAGTCTAGGAAGCTTTAGCAGCTGCCGAAGCATTCCAAGAAGCTTCTTCAGAAATTTCGTCTTCTGACATCCCAAATTCCTCAGGCTCAGCTCAGGAACATTCAGATTCTCCAACCAAGCCTACCTAATTCTCAAATCATCCCATCATTACCACATTTGTGATCTGAGAACTGGATAAGCTTCGGAGGTTTTTGACCGTGCTAACACTTACTCCTTCAGTGCACAACACCAATACTTCGTGATTGGTTCCATATCAAAATATCATGTTAGAATATCACAGGAAGAGGGCAGACAAATACCAAGAAGCACCATCAAAACCATTGATGGGACAGTTAGTTCAGTCAAGAAATAGGAAAGGACCCAGGAAGCTTCCTGTCATATTCCTAACACCAATATTCAGAAGTGTCACCATCGTGCCCAACACCAAAAATTGTATCCTGACTGATTGTCTACCTCTAATACGCATGGACGTACCAGGGATGCTCGTACCTTCTCGCTCTTGGTGAAGTCATGACTAGTTTTGTTGCACAATGCAACCTTATCAATTCCAAGTTTCTCCCTGAGCAGAAGTGTATGGCGAACCTTCTCCACCTCCTCCAACCTGGTAAGCTTCTCCAGCTCCCACTGATGATCAAATATCAGACTATCACCACGTGGTCTCCATCCATGAAGATTCTCTTCTCCACGAACGTAGGTGGAACTAGTGTCCAACACTCGTCGCTGACGTCTCTGGACACCAGCCTCCGAAGATCTCCTCAGGACAAGCTCATAAACACCGCTAAGTCGATTGGCTTCCTGATTCCTATAGCTACCACTGAAGAGATGCTTGAGGGATCGAGGTCCAACCCTAGCATCCCTCCCATAGATGATCATACTGAGATCTTTGGTGATGATTGCTGGTCTGCCACAGTTCTCCAGCTCCAAGTAAGCAGAGATGGTCATGAATATCTGTCTCCATATGATGTAACACGATTTAGCAGAGCAGAGTTGTGGAGAGAGCTGTCCAAGCAGCCTCAAATCTGACATGCAGCGATCATCTCCAGGTATTTTCAACGTATTCACCTGGGAAGAGACCTAGGGACAGTAACAGAGGAATCATTGTCCTCTTCCTCCGAGCTCTGGTGTGTTCCGGATTCGTCCGACCACCAGCTCTCTACGTCCTTCCAACGTAATTCGGAAGCTTGTTCGTGAACGATGGTGATGCGGATCCGACGTTGGATACCCTGATGCAGCAGGAACAGACCTCTGCATGGCAGATCATCACTGTGATCGACAACTGATGGTACGTACTCACCATTTGGCGCCAATTCACAAATTTCAAACCAAACTAGAACATCGTATTTAGCATGGACGTGAGAGGTGCTTGGTGATGGCAGCACTGATCCAAATTTAGGTGAACGTACTGGTTGGCTTATGGAATTGATGGTGGTAGCATGCGTTTTGGTGGCTGACGAACACCATAGTCCAATTTAGCATCCTTGTGCAATGGATGCTGCTGATAGTGGCCAAAGATCTCGAAGACTATTGGCTGGGACTTCAAGTAGTCCAGAAATGATTTGGTCACAGTTACGGTTATGTTCTGTACGTGGTAGAAACCTGGGGGAATTCCCCTTGCCAGTGTCTTGACGGGCTCTGTTGAGAATGCCTCGTCGTGACGGTGGAGGAAATTGAATTGGCAGAATATGTCTGCGTATTCGGTGGAGATGCCACATAGCTTGGAGGACTGTTACGCGGAAGGTGAACTCGACGCCTGTTTTGAGAGAAAATTGATTGGAGTAGGACATTCTGAGGTCTCGTCAACAATCAGAGGTTCAGGAAGGTTCGGAATCAAGGTAAGCGTTCTAGGAGATTGGTTGATGATGATATGCTGATTTGGAGCTGTTGCAGGGAGTTTGAATGATGGAGATGAGGTGATGGAGGACATGCTGATCAAGGTGGTGCTGATGCAGATTGTGGCAGGATGTTGGAAACGTAAGTAAACCGAGGAATTGAAGGGTGGCAACGCAAGGCTATGAAGGTAAGTGAATGTCCATCAGGAAGATCCCAATTTGGACCTTGCAGGTGTCCATTGGAGACTTGGCAAGCTTGATTTGAGACCTTGGACGTCGGAATTCGGAGGTTTGATCGTGAGTGAAACGGTTTTGGCTGACTTACCTGGCTGCAGATGATCCGGCATCTCTTCCTCCTTCATGTCACTAGCTACGGAGCTGTCTCCTCTGCCGCTATCAGCATCTCCAACTTCCTCTTCATCCTTGAGACCTTCTTTACCATCGGTCTGACCCTCCACAACTCGCTCCTCCTGCATGAGAATCTGCTGGTTCTTCTCCAGCGTTTGCGCCAGTAATGTTGATCTTTTACCGGGACGGGGATTCCCAAAAAGATCATCATCGAATGAATACGCGCTGATTGTCTTTACGCCACTTGAATATTCACTGTTTTCCTCTTCTGGAACAGGGACTAGTCCAAAGATGGACTTGTTCTCACGAACAAAATATGTATCTAGAGATGTATTTCGCATATAGGGAGGTCTAAGTGAAAAGGGACCACTTTGTCGATATGGGCTTATTTGCGTGAGATTGAGAGCAGAATCCACTTTTTTGGGGGATTTGAATGTTACGAGGACAATTGCAGACGAAAAAAGCGAGAATCGACAAAGTGGTCCCTTTTCATGTTGACGTTCATATATACTTAGGGTTGTCAGCAAAGCTGGGGATTTGAGGTGGATGGAGTTTTAAATGTAATTCTGGGGAATTTTGTCGGGTATCAATATCTTTTGGAGGTATACGTACCGACAACAGCTTGTACGGCGACGCGTAAGTATCCTTTTACGTCACCTTTTTCATTCACAATTGCAACTTTGTGAATTAGGGGTACTGGATACATGAGGTTGTCAAGTAGACGAAGGATCTGCCAGCAAAGTATTTAATTTAATTCCGCTCTAATTCGTTCAAATCGTTTCGGAAACGTTACAATGTGGATGCAACAAATTTCTATTTACCGATCTCGAAAAAATTGCAAAATTTTATTTTTTAATTTTTGCTGTACCTGCCAACCATGCGGAAACCAGGAAATCGATCGTAGTAGACGGATCTCCACCTGTGATATTTCAATATTGTAATCCGGTGAAGTTGGAGATAGTTCGGCTTCATTATGGTACATTTCCCGCATGAGCTCCAAGCGTTGTCTATGGACAAAAATTTGTATGACAGAATTTTTTTTTCCAATTGTTTCTTTGGTTATAAAATCATGCGAGTAGAGTGAATGATGAGAAGTTTGAAGAATCAAGAGCCTTTGTGATCTGGGGCGTCCATTTTTCACGTTTTAGTGTGTTGTCTGGGTGGGTGGGCGTGTTTTGTGCGTGTGGGGGTGTGCTGTGTGGGCGGGATTCGGTGGGGGTGTGTTTTTGGGCTGGGCGTATTTGAGGGCGGGTAGGTGGGGGCGGGCGTATTTGGGGGCGGGTGAGTGGGAGGTGTATATCTGGGCGGGTGTGTTGGGAGTGTCTAGGAGCGGGCGTGGCTAAAAGTGGGCGGGTCTAGGGGTGGGCGTGTTTGCGGGCGGGTGTTTGTGCGTGTGGCGTGTGGCTGTGTGGGCGGGATTTGGTGGGGTGTGTTTGTGGCTGGGCGTATTTGAGGGCGGGTAGTGGGGCGTATTTGTGGGCGGGTGAGTGGGAGGTGTATGTGTGGGCGGGTGTGTTGGGAGTGTCTAGGGCGGGCGTGGCTAGAGTGGGCGGGTCTAGGGGGTGGGGGTGTTGTGCGTGTGGCTGTGTGGGGCGGGATTTGGTGGGGTGTGTTTGTGGGCTGGGCGTATTTGAGGGGGGTAGGTGGGGCGTATTTGTGGGCGGGTGAGTGGGAGGTGTGTGTGGGCGGGTGTGTTGGGAGTGTCTAGGGGCGGGGCGTGTTTGCGGGCGGGTTGGGTTTGGCGTGTCTACGGGCGAGTGGGTGGGGCGTGTTACTGGGCGGGTAGGTGATTAATGGACCCCTATGTGTAATGATGGTCATCTCCATGGAGTTCAACATCAAAAGCCAAAGCTGACGCTGATTAAGCTCAAGCTCGCTTCCATACAATAGATCACTGAGAGGGCAATAGGCATCAGCAAAAGTAGATATAAGAATAATTTTTTTGCATTTTTTGGAATTTTTGGAAATGCTGAAAGCCCATTGTGAATGCGGCGGGCATTTAATTCCGAAAATAAAATGCCCGGTGACAATGAACAGTGCTTGTGATGCATATCCCCGAAAAAAATATATAGATATGTCAGATATGTAAAATAAATTCGAAAAATAAATTGCAAAAAAATCCGAATTGAGAATTTAAAAAAAAATCGGATTCGTTGCAAGTGTCGATAAAGTAGGCTTTAACCTATCGCTTATCGGTAAGGTCGAATTCTGTTCTGGCATCGGTCGGTAAAGAGGATACCTTTTTACTAGCAGTCGATAAAGTTGCATTCTCTTTTTTCAGCAGTCGATAAAATAATTTTCGGTGAAAACGAACCATGGAAATTATATAGACAAATTAATTAGTTCTTTCTGACATCTATATATATGTTTTTGGAGGTAAGTGATGGGGGGGAAAAAAGGCTCAATTTTGTTTTTCGTGCAACCGAGCACCAACCTCGAAGGCAAAAGATTTGCGAGCGAGAACCTCTGATTAGAGTAGGCCGTAAGACATTGGAATATATCCTCTTTGGCATCTGGTGGTGCTGGGACTTAAGTCTTCATTGTATATGTGACGCATCAGCTCCAAGCGCTGTCTACAATTTGACATTTAAAAACAAAAAAAAATTGCTTTAGCTTTTCCAATCCCCGGTGTACCTGAAGCTGGTCTCCTTATTTTAAGCTCTCGACATTTCTAGCAATCGACAATTTTTGTCCATCTCAAAATCTACGGAAAATTTCCAGTTTTTTTTTTATTACAGTTTTGAAAAATTTCCAACGTCAACGTTTTTTGGAATTTATAAAAAAAAAATTTTAATGGTCGAAAAAGCATTTTTGAATGAATTATTTGAACCCTAAAAAATGGAAAGAAAATTGAATCCCGTAATATATACGAGAAAAAAACGCCCCCCGCCTTCGCCCCGCCCTCGCCGACCAGGCCACGCCCCATTCCCCGCCCTCAGCCGACCAGGCCACGCCCCAACTCCTCGCCGTCAGGCCACGCCCCACTCCCCGCCCTCGCCGACCAGGCCACGCCCAACTTCCGCCCGCCCTCGCCGACTAGGCCACGCCCAACTCCCCGCCCTCGTCGTCAAGGCCACGCCCCACTCCCCGCCCTCGCCGACCAGGCCACACCCAACTCCCCGCCCTCGTCGTCCAGCGCCATGCCCAACTCCCCGCCCTCGCCGTCCAGGCCACGCCCTACTTCCCGCCCTCTCGACCAGACCAGCCACCGCCCCACTCCCTTCAACCGCCCAGACCACGCCCCCCGGACGTGTCGGGACAACGTAACACCTTCAGATAGTCCCATAAAAAGTTTCACTTTAAGAAATTGTTTCGTATGTTATTGGAGAACATAACCTGCTATTGAAAAACGTAACCTGCGATTGACGAACGTAACCTTCTATTGGAACATAACCTCTCATACCCTACCTAACCTCTTTTGCCTTGGAGATGGCGTGGAATGGACAACTACTCAGCTCTTATCACACAATTTGTATCCACCTTTTCAATGAAAAAGGAAAAAAATAAATACTTACCGTAATTTGTCGAGGGTCCAATAATGGGTGGCTCCATTCTTGGTATCTTGAACCTCCACCGCGACAATCGTTCGTGGAAAAGGTCGATCCCTCCTCATCATCATCTTCGACAGCTGCAACAGGTCCGTAGGTAGAGGCGAATAGAGAGTGTCCGTGAGAAGTGTAAACTGAAATTGAAACCTAACAGCGCAAACTAAATTAAAAAAACAGCGCAAAACAAAATTTTTTTTCAACAATTTTCGGCGCTGGACGCCATGGTGGTAGATGTAGTTTCAAGGTCATTCAATTTTTTCATGAATTTTGAATCTTAAATTTTGAATTTTGAATTCTGAATTTGAATTTTGAATTTGAATTTGAATTTTGAATTTTCCAAAATTTTGAAATCCCGATTTTTCAAACGACAAATTTTGCCGCATGACGTCACAGTGGCGTATGTAGTTTCAAGGTCAACCGCGAGTGGCGCGCGCGATAGTTTCTGGGTGGCGGGCAAATTCAAACTGTCGGGTAGAATAATAAATGTAGAAGGTTATATTTTCCAAGTTGTCAAGCGCAGAACAAATGTAACCATAATTACATGTGAATAATGAAAGTCCAACTGATAAAAAGTTTGTGGTATCGTCTACAAAGCAATATCGGGTGGCATTTTTTTTTCTAGAATTTTCTTCTGACACTTTGCGCCAATGGTCACCGAATGTTTTCACCGGATCAAAACAATCTGATACTCTAGTGAGCAATAGGTGTCGACAGATGGCGCCACATGAATAGACTGGGTCTAGCGCGAGACAGACAATATGCGGCGAGGGAACAAGCTGATCAGCGTAATGCCCCCATATTTCTAGCATTCCCACCAAAAACAGCTGATACTTCATGAAAAAAAAATCGCGCCAAATTCTTGGCGCATTTAAAAATCGACATTTTTTTATAAATCATTCATTTTTTTTGCTATAAGTAAAACCAAAATGGCGGATAATCAACCCACCCGTTTCTTCAATTCAACCGAGATGGCGTTAGCTTCCTTAAGGAATATTGCATTGCCCCACAGATCATCCCTCAACGACGTAAACTGATGATACTTCCATTTTCTAAAAGCCCACGCAGCAAGCTGGAACTCTCGTTCACTCCAGTTGCTCTCTGCGTCAAATAATGGGTTGACTGAAATGCAATCCATCACCAGGCGAAATAGTCAGAATAGCCAAAAGCGTTCATGTGGTTAAGTTAGAGACTAATTAGATCAGCCCTCTATCGAAGTCCATGTATAACCTCAAATTCTGCTTCTTCCCGTATATCTCGAAATCTATTATAGTTAGCGCAATTTCGATAAGAACCAAAATTGTCGAGCAAGATAGCTGCACAAAAAAGGTCCTATGGACAATCGCGCTAGGTCTCCTAGATTCTGAGATATCCATCAAAAGTGCTGACTCACTTCGTTAGGGATCAATCAAGGTCGGCTATATTGAAGCGAAGCTGTTTGTGAGATCTATTTTATTCCGGTTGAAGTATCTTTGTAACTTACCGAATATGTCCTTCCTCGATATTGTTGAAGTCTTCTGGTGTGTAGCTGCTGTACATTGACATTGTCATGCTCTGCTCATCAACCTGCTTCTGGAGAGCATCTATGCGTGCTTCATAGTTCTGGAAGAATTCAAAAAATTTTCCCAGTTAGCAACTGGTAGTTGAGCATAAGTCACCAGTGGCCGCCACGCCAAAATTGCACCAATCAGATGTGTGAGAACTTGCACAGATGACGTCATACGGGTCAGAAATCATAAGATCAAGCGTAAGGGTCAAGCCTAATGTCTTCAATACGAGACTTCAGCCCAGAATCATCAAGGCTCATTTACTGCTCGTTATCGCAGTTATGGCTGACACAGTACAGGTTAAGTGCCATGGGAAACACACGTCCTTCACATTTTCACTCCACAGAAATTAATTTTTGGAATATTTCCCACATAACTGTCATTGAAATTTCACGAATAGAATAAAATTGTTCAGTTACATTGATCCGTTGTGGCTAACCATAACTTCTTGACGAATTCGTACTGGTGATTGGCGCATGCGCAGTCCTCTTCATATTTGGCGGGAAAATCAAACATGTGATGCGCATGCGCCAGTTCGCGAGCATCTTCGACTATTGCATTGGCATTATTACTGAGATTTGATAGTACCTCAAGTTGAGCCTCACGTTTGAACTCTGGGGTTGATCATTTGGCGCGAAATTTGAATTTGAATCTAATGCTTGATGTGAGGGCAGCACTCACCTTTCTTTGCTCCTCGAAACGCTGATCAGCTTCTCTTTCTCCTTTCGATATTGCTCCTCAAGTGTCAGCAAACGCTTCTCCATCTCTGCTTTGAGATCAATTCCCTGTTTCTCCAGTAATTCAATCTGCGCAAAATTCCAGTCAACTGTCTCACCGTTGCCGGGGGTCTCACCACTCCCTGGGGCTTCTCCATTACCGGGTGTATCAGCTGGTGAGCTTTTTTCCCGTCTTTCACGAACCTAAAAATTACATTTTGGATGTGGAATTTTGAATTTTTAAATCTTGGATTTTTAATTTTGAATTTTGAGTTTGGAATTTTGAATCTGAAATTTGAATTTTGAATTTTGAATTTGAATTTGAATTTTGAATTTTGAATTTGGATTTTAAATCTTGATCTTTAAATGTTGAATTTGAATTTGAATTTTGAATTTGGATTTTAAATCTTGATCTTTGACTTTTGAATTTGAATTTTGGATTTTGGATTTTGGATTTTGAATTTGGATTTTGGATTTTGGATTTGGATTTTGAATTTGGATTTTGAATTTGGATTTTGAATTTGAATCTGAATTTGAATTTTGAATTTTGAATTTGAATTTGAATTTTGAATTTGGATTTTAAATCTTGATCTTTGAATTTTGAATTTGAATTTGAATTTGAATTTGAATTTGAATTTGAATTTGAATTTGAATTTGAATTTGAATTTGAATTTGAATTTGAATTTTGGATTTTGAATTTGGATTTTGAATTTGAATTTTGACTTTTCAATTTCAAATTTTGAATTTGAAGTTTGAATTTTGAACTTTGAATTTTGAATTTTGAATTTCGAATTTGAGTTTTGAATTTTGAATTTGAATTTTGAATTGCGCCGACAGATGGCGCCACATGAAAGACGGGTGGCGTCCCGTGAGATTTTGGCGGGAGATTTAAAAACGGGAATTTCTGAAATGTTCGTTACCTGATCTGGGTGATTAAATCTGAAGACACTGATTTTTGCCGAGGATCACCCTGGAGCCGGTCTTGAGTACAATTGGCTCACTTATTTCACGTCCATTAACGTAGATCAAAGCGCCCGCTTTCGGCATAAGTGTTATCACACCCTCGTGATTTTCAAAAACGCAGTGTTCACTCAAAATATAAGGACCGCATAATTGAACATCTTGGGGAATATTAGCTTCAGCTGAACCAATTCTTGTAAAGCCATCTTTAATATAATATATCAAACACTCTGACATCAGTGGATCCTCATTGAGATTCACAAGATGCGGTGTCTTCTTTGGTGAAAATACACCCACGGTAACGCCGTCTTCTTTTACGGCTACGCCCATTTCCGCAAATACAGCTTCGCGCTGCAAGCGAATCGATTCTGTACGCTTCAATTTTTCCTCCCAAGTCTCATTCAATTCTGGAATTTACCAAATTTTTTTTTAAATTTTTAGATCATTTTTTGGGTCTCCAAAAAATTTTTCAATCTCAATAAAAAATTACAAATTAAAAAAAAAATAAGACGTGAATTTTGGAAAATAAACAGTTCCAGGGTGTCCCAAAAAACCCATGGGACACTGAAGAAAATTTTTGGAATTTTTTTGAAGTGAAAAAACTGTGAGCTTGCAATGTTACCTGCAATGAGCTTTTCTGAAGCTTGCAACTGCTCGACAGCCTCCTCGGCAGTTGGATGTGATGGTAGACGTTGACGGGCGTCCTTGATGTCCTCCTCTCGCTTCACGTTTTTAATTATTGCGTCCTCCCCTGGAGCATAAACAAATAAGTGAGACGCTGGAAAAAAAGCTCGAGCTTTTTTTGTGGTTTTTTATGGGGTGATTTTCTTTTAATGCACTAATGATTGACGTCCGAAAGCTCGGATTCTTCACCATGAGCTTTTCACGGACCTTTCAAAAAATTGAAAAAAGCTCGACGAAAAAAGCTCAGTTTTTTTAAATTCCGAGCTTTCAAAAGTTTCGTAATGTTCATTGGTTTTAAATTTAATCAAAAAAGCCATTTTCAAAAGCTCTGAAAAGCTCAAAATTCTAAGCTTCGAATTTGACTCCAAACATTTCAAAAATTGAGAAAAAAAACGAAAAAAATTGAAAAGCTGACAACAACCGAGATATGTAAAGTGAGAGAGGTGTGAGCTTTAAAGCTCAAACACGTCAAATGCCAATTTTCGGACGCCGGATCATTACATGATTACACAAAAAGCTCATTGACAATTGCGTTCGCACATTCAATCCGAGTAATGTGTGCTTGCAAGTTTTTTTTCCTGAGCCGTGCAACCGCGCAAGGGCTGGGGTAGGGGAAGGGACTGAAAGCTCGAATGAGGATTTTGTTCTAAGGATATTCGAAAACGAAATAGCGAAAGTGCGGGATATGAAAAAAGCTTGCGCTTTTTTGCATTTTCAAAATTTTTAAATTTTTCAAAATTTTCAAAATTTTCAAAATTTTCAAAATTTTCAAAATTTTCAAAATTTTCAAAATTTTCAAAATTTTTAAATTTTTCAAAATTAGCAAAATTAGCAAAATTTTTAAATTTTTCAAAATTTTCAAAAATTTTCAAAATTTACAAAATTTTGAAAATTTTCAAAATTTTCAAAATTTTCAAAATTTCCAAAAATTTCCCAAAATTTCCAAAAATTTCCAAAATTTCCAAAATTTGTGAAATTTTCAAAATTTGCAAACTTTTCAAAATTTTCAAAATTTTCAAAATTTTCAAAATTTTGAAATTTTTTTCAATGAAAGCCTGCGAAAGCACCAAAGACTTGGGAATTGGGATTTTGAGTTTTCCGCATTCTTATATTTTGCTCATGTTTTTTTTTCGGTCGTTACTTACTGGGTTCTTTCTTTTCATAAGAAACTCTACCATCTGGCCGTACGTTGAGCACAATGGGGAGGGAAAAAAATCGATTATCTACGTCAGTGGAAATTTTGCACTAGCCAAATTCGAGATTACCTTTCGCCCTTCCATACAAAATACATGAGTATGCAATGGCATATATACATTGGGACCTATTCAGATATCACCTGTAAATATTGCAGGATAGTGCTCTAACTGACCCAACACTAATTTTCAAAATTTCCAAAATTTCCAAAATTTCCAAAATTTCCAAAATGACCAAAATTTCAAAAATTTCCAAAAACTTACAACAATTTACAAAATTACCAAAATTTTCCAAAACTTCCGAAATTCCCAAAATTTCCGAAATTTCCAAAAATGTCCAAAAATTTTCAAAATTACCAAAATTTTCAAAAACTTCCAAAATTCTCAAAAATTTCCAAAATTTCCAAAATTTTCAAAATTTCCAAAATTTCCAAAATTATCAAAAATGTTCAAAATTTCCAAAAATTTCCAAAATTACCAAATTTTCCGAAATTTCTAAAATTCCCGCAATATTCATAGGTGTTATCTCCGCTGAAAATCCCGTTTTCTATCTAATCGTCACTGACCTTCTTGCACATCAATGCCCTCTTGCTTCAAAAGCTCTCGTAGCTTTTGTATTTCCTCTTTAAGCTCGCGTATAAGTTTGGCATTAGCGTCTTCGTTGACAACGGCCTTGCAGACGATCTGTTTAGCTCGATCTGCATATCTGTTCAAACATAATCAATTTTTAAAAATCTAGTAGTTACAGGGAACATTGGGACGTAATGGGACACTTGGACATATGTAATAATGGGACAGTTTCCTGATAGGATATACCCACAATGTAACATGTTCACAATGGGTCAGATCCATATTGGGACATGTCCACATTGGGACAGATCCACATTGGGACAGATCGACATTGGGACAGGCCCGAATTGGGACAGTTCCGGATTAGGACATATTCGGATTGGGACAGATCCGGATTGGGACCTATCCGAATTGGGACAGATCCGAATTGGGACAGATCCGGATTGGGACAGATCCGGATTGGGACAGATCCGGATTGGGACATATCCGAATTGGGACAGATCCTAATTGGAACAGCTTCACATTGGAATAGCTTCACATTGGGACATGTCCAATTGGGACAGATCCGCATTGTGGCCGATCCATAATAGCACAGACCCACATTGGAATAGGGTCATAATGGGACAGTCATAATGGGACAGAGTCATACTGGGGCAGATCCGTAATGGGACAGTCATAATGGAGCAGATCCGTAATGGGACAGAACCATAATGGGGACAGGATCATAATGAGGCAGAGTCATAATGGGACAGGATCATAATGAGGCAGAGTCATAATGGGACAGCGTCATAATGGGGCTGAGTCATAATGGGACAGAGTCATAATGGGACAGTGTCATAATGGGACAGAGTCATAATGGGACAGAGTCATAATGGGACATAGTCATAATGGGACAGAGTCATAATGGGACAGAGTCATAATGGGACAGAGTCATAATGGGACAGAGTCATAATGGGGCAGATTCATAATGGGACAGATTCATAATGGGACAGAGGTATAATGATACATACCTCAGTGTCGATAAAGTCTCATCATAATTTATATCAGCTGGACTAACAGCAGCGATCATAGCAGTTTTTGAATTACCCCCCAAATTTTCCCTCAGCAGCCAAGTTAGCACAGAATCACGATACGGTATAAATTCAGCTTTCTTCTTCTTCTTGGTTGCCTAAAAACATTTCATAAACTCAATAAGCTGCATCAGGCTCCAATAAATATGGTCCATGAATTTTAGAAGACAATTGTCCAAAATATTGCAAATTAATTTTGTACAATTTTTTTTAAAGTTTTTGAAATAAATTGGCCTACTTACCGCCTGATGATCCACAGTTTGCATTAAAATTAAATAAAAAAATTATTATGAAATAAAAAAGAAAAATGAAAATTCAAAATGTTGAACTTACAATTTCAGCAAGGGCACTGATGACCTTGCCCAAGGTCGTAAGGCTCTTGTTGATATTGGCGCCCTCTTTGAGCCGCGTGCCCTTGGCGCCAGTGGAGTCAGCCCTCTCAGAGCCAGCCAAATCAACAAGAGATATCTTGCTGACTTTTTCCGTGACGAGGCCCGTGGTATAGTCATGCTTCTGCTGGGTGAAGAAAATGGTGAAGACAGCATGTGACCTTGATGACGTTTCATTCATATTGGTAGCAGCGACAGTTCTGGCCTTGTTGCCTTCGTCAATGAGATCGTGAATGTCCTCATAGGACATAACAGCAAGCTTGGAGAGATCCTCAACATAGGGTCCAAGTAGTGGATGCTCGCGCACCCTCAAGTTGCCCTTGTTCTTGGGATTCAGAAGATCACGAACACGTTCACAGTAGATCTCCATGTAGGACACCTCAACAGAATGCTTGACGGTGTCACTGGAGTTGTTGCTAATTCGCCGGAAAAGGTCCTTGCAAATCTGGGGAATGATTCCTTCCTGACCTTCCTCCTGCTTTCCCATCATCGTGTAGGATTTGCCAGCACCAGTTTGTCCATAAGCAAAGATGCAGACGTTGTAGCCCTCGAAAGCATGCTGCAACATCTCCTCGCCAATGTCCTTGTAGACCATTATTTGGGAGGAGTAGTTTGGATCTTCAGCATCCATGGAATGGTAGGAGTAGTCGTAGTTGAAGCTTTTGATGGCTTCCTTGTTGCCGGGCGGTGCTTTCGGATTGACGATAGCTGGAAGTGCCGGGTCAATTAGATGGATTGCAGATTGTCAAGATTGATTGATTGTTACGTATCTTGATTGTCGAACAATATTCCATATGCGGTGCGATTATGCTTTTATATATCACGTTTCTAGCTAATATAGTGACGGATTCGAAAGGATGGAAACTGTTTGGTAGCTTCCTGGAAGACTGTCTAGCTTCTAGAAGGTGGTCATTTAGGTGGATTGACCTGGTCTGGTCGACATTTAGAAACCAAGGACAATCAGAAAGGTAGGCATGGTTAGGTTGCTTCCTAGGGTCAGATCCCAACGTTGCATTAAGCAAATTAGGTACCGGAGTTAGATGATCAGCTGATTGGGAACTGTGATTCAATGACGTTGATCGACTGTTCAAGGTCCAATTTGGGAACGAAGGTACAATCAGAAACATAGCAACTGATGCAAAGCAGCACAATCAGAGATTTCGGATTGACCAGACCTGGAAGATCAACCTAAGTTGATGGGTGATTAGCAGCCAGAGATCAAGCAGGAGGTTAGCAGCTGTCTGGTGCTCTACTAAGACAATCGAATTGACCTAAGGAAGAGCTCTGATCCTTGCAAACATTCCAATCTTCCTAACGTGTAATCTTTTCTGTCACCTCATTCAAAGAAATCGATTCAACCTGAGCTTCCGGGTCTACGACACCTGAGAATTAGGATTCATTGAGGTTGATCAGCGCTTTGGTTCAAGATGAAGATTTAAAAGTGGGGGGTGTCGATAGGGGAGTGTAATCCGAAGGACGATTGGAAGGTACAGCTCCCCCAGGATCGGGGAATCGGTATTGGAACCGCGACTCGTCAAATTAAAGCTGCCTAGTCCACCTCCGAAGGGAGGCTACCTATTGCTGTAACCGACAAAGCGGTCCCAATTCATGTCACCTACATTTTTCACTATTTTGACCGTGAATACCGGATCCTACAGGTAGAAAGCTTCCCTAAAACCCATAGTCATCATAGTTTTTTGGTAACTTCACTAAGATCTGGAGTCCTGCTCTAAGAGGCTGTGAAGCGACAAAGGCAGCAGTCCAATGGAGCAGGGTCCTCTGACCCTGATTCTTGTGCTGCCGAAGTATCTTCTGATACTCTCGGCAACCTCCCATGCTCCAGAGTGGACTAGGAAGGTTTCGATGAAGAATTCGTCGAGATATTAATGAGCTATTGTGGTCTGTTGGACAGGACAGCTTAGCGCTGCCTGCAGCACACTTGGAACGTTTAGTCTAGGTGAGGTAATGAGGTTACCCAATGATTATGCAATGGAATCCAGCAGATGGGTTCAGCTGAAAGCTCGACCACACGTGCGATGATATAAGAAATAATTAGTCTTCATTGATTAGTTGTCAACGACCATTTGACAGATAACCATCTCCATCGATGGTTTGCATACATTCAACATTGAGGGGGGGGGGGGGGGGGGGGGGAGGTTGGCGCAAAATGGACCAGTTGTACAACAAGGAACAGCAATGCAAAATGAGGCAGTAGGACACAGCGGGGCAAAATGGGTCGATGGGGCAAAATGGGTCAGTGGGGTAAAACGGGTCATCACGTATGTTCCATTATCCCCCACTCTACTTACTTGTTGTATTTCCGGTCATTTCGATGATACATTGGGCTTCCCTGCATATCTCACGATTGTTGAAGGGACGCACCCTCACCGCAACCTTCACCGAAGACATTTTCGCCGATTTTAGGGGCGCCTCGGTGTATAGAATTCTGGATTTCTGAAATATAAATACAACAATACAATATAAAAAAATTATAGGACAGAGGTAGAGTGAATTGATCACAAGGGAAACGGTAGAGCGAGTAGTGGACTTAGGTTTCCGTTGGCTCTCCCCGCGATATGTCGTGTTTAAATGGAGATAGGGGAATTTTGATAAGAACCTTTTTGTAGAGGAGAATGAGAGCTACAAATTTGTATTTGGAAATTTTTTACCATGGCTATCAGATTTTGAGATATTGACCAAAAACTGTGGGTGGGCGAAAGCTCACTTGAACCATTTCACGACCTCGCTACTGATGTGTGATGTCGATTTTTTTTCCCCATTTTTTTCTGTTAATTTTCCGAAGATATTGTAAGGAATTGTAAGTCTGAAAAGGGCTTAAAGCTCATTCCAGAGCTTTTGTAAGTGTGTAAATTTCATCGGATTGAGGGGAGATGAATCAGAAACTTGATTGCTATACGTAAATTGAGAGTAGTGACGCAGCGGAGTCTCCGTTATTGACTCGTTCTACTTGGTACCCTTCCTACGTTCAATTCCCATTCACCTCCCACGTGTGCTATTCGATAATCGCAAGCACAAAAGCTCGATGAATATTCAAAAAAAGCTCAGATCACAAGATTAATCCGAATGACCATTCCAATTGATCATTCCTTCCAAATTTTCCATTAAAAAAAGCTCAATGAGTGATGCAAGCTCAGGTACTTGTGCTTGCAAAATTTCGAAAAATCATTGATAATTTTATAACTCTGAATGCGCATTCAAGTCAAGGTAATCGACATAACGAGAGTAATTCAGTACAAGGATTCAATGTCTTTCCATTCATCGTTGAGCTTGCGAGCTTTTGTTCTCGAAAGCTCAGTTGACAACAATGCCGAGCTTCACAGCATTACCATTACATCAAATCAAATGATTCTCCCTCCATATAATGGCACATTGACAATAATAAAAAGCTTTGTGCTTGCAAGCACAAAAACCACATCCTCCATCTTCGAAGCCTTGAACGGACACGACCTCGCTTGCCAAATGGCAAGAAAAACAACACCCGTACAGTCCAATCGATTAACGAAAAGACTCTACTCCGCAAGCTCAACTTGCAAGCTAAACTTGTAAAATTAATTTACAATTTCAATAAAAAAATTGTTCTCAAAAGCTCAACTTGCAAATGCAATTGAGAATCTCAATTTATCAAGTGAGCTTGCAAGTACAACTGACAAGTTGAGCTTGCAAGTGCACTTTAAAATCTGGAGCAAAAATTTGCCAGTTGAAATTGTCAGTTCAATTAGTCAACACACCCAGAAAATTGAGCTTGCAGGCTCACCCTACAATGTGAACTTCTTCAAGTCTGCAAGCTCAACTTGCAAGCTTGAGCTTTTTAGAATTACTAGAATCATGATTTCATTAATAAATCATGATACTGTTGATAAATCTTACCTCCAACTGACTGAGCTTTTATTAAACTTCAAGCTTATCACTTCGAGCTTTTCTCACTATATCAATAATTAAAAAATTATACACTGTCACAATGGACTAAATTAATTTCAAACTACCATCACCACACCACCATTTCCAATAACACATCACCATATTCAAAAAAATATATATATATCAAGCACAAAAAAAGCTCACCCAAAAAATTTGGAAAAAAATATTTTTCAAGTTTATTTCATGGGGGTAGTCCAATGATCATGGTTGCTGGCACACTAAATGAGGGGGTTGGCCGTATTCTTAACTATAGTTATGATACTAGCGCCATCCTATCGGACAAATTTCTAAACTTTAATTTGCTGAAAAATTCAAAATGGCGGTGAGGTATTGCGCAAGCTCCGGTATAGGTGATACGACATCGTTGGCCAATGGGATTTTACGGTTTATGTTACAAGCCCAACGCCAAGTTTGAGGAAAAGAATTGAGTGGGGTGGGGGGGGGGGGGGGGAGGAAGGGGAAAGCCAATGCTAAAAAATCAATAGGTCCGAGTGTGACGTCACACTCGGGGGCAAAATGGGCCGCGCAAGCAATCGACCCTAGGAGCACGGGCGGCGCCGGCCAATTCTTATACGAGAGTTGACGACTACTCGTGAACAATCGATATGGGTGGAATTGGGAGAGGAAAAAGGAAGTGATTGCCTACAGCCTTGTCCTTACCCTCGTGAACATACAATTGACAGATTCTGTCAAAAAAAAAAAAATTGTCAATTTTGACATAATTTTTTTTGGCATTTTTTGGGTGAATGCAACGTGTCCAGATTACCGACTTTGACAGAAAATTGCGGATTTTTTATGGTGACTGCCAAGCTGTCATGACAGATTGACAGATTCTGTCAAAAATGTTATGGGCTTATCAGAAATTATGTCGTAATATGTCAATGATTATGTGATGTAAGCTGTCAAATTTTGAGCATTTTTGACAAATTTGGAAGTGTCATGACAGTTGTCAAAAATGCTGTCAAAACTGTCATGACACTTTATCGCAAATTATCTCATACGTCAATCATGAAGTGAAATAAGCTGTCAAATTTTGATCATTTTTGACAAATTTGGAAGTGTCATGACAGTTGTCAAAAATGCTGTCAAAACTGTCATGACACTTTATCGCAAATTATGTCATATGTCAATCATGAAGTGAGATAAGCTGTAAAATTTTGATCATTTTTGACACATTTGGAAGTGTCATGACAGTTGTCAAAAATGCTGTCAAAACTGTCATGGCACTTTATCGCAAATTATATCATATGTCAATCATGCAGTGAGATAAGCTGTCAAATTTTGATCTTTTTTGACAAATTTGGAAGTGTCATGACAGTTGTCAAAAATGCTGTCAAAACTGTCATGACACTTTATCGCAAATTATGTCATACGTCAATCATGAAGTGAGATAAGCTGTCAAATTTTGATCATTTTTGACAAATTTGGAAGTGTCATGACAGTTGTCAAAAATGCTGTCAAAATTGTCATGACACTTTAATCGCAAATTATGTCATACGTCAATCCTGAAGTGAGATAAGCTGTCAATTTTTGATAATTTCTGACAAATTTGAGCATGCCATGACAGCTGTCAAAAATGCTGTCAAAATAAATCAGTCATACAAAATGACAGAATGTCAAATAATGACAGATTATGTCAAATATGACAAATTATTCCGAAGTTTGTGCCCATATTTTGCACTGGACAATAATAACGAAGAATAATGCCAGATGTTATCGAACATTCCTATGGGGGACATTAGAACGATGCCCAACGGGCTTAAAAGTATTACTATCCCCATGGAGTTCACCAACACGAGCTTTTACACGATATAGTAATGCAGGTCATGTTTGAGCTTGCAAGCTCATACTTTATCTCACAAGCTTTATATATCAGAACGTCCACCTCAAATTGAGCTTAGAAATGAGCTTTCTACAACACATTAAATCAGTTTTTCCTGGAGCTTGCAAGCTCCTGCCAGGTACTTGGTAACTCAGATAAAAAGCTTGTCAGAATGCAAACTGTGGTTCAGCCAGATGTTTAATCATCCTATAAAACTCATTACAAGCTTTATTCTGGAGCTTTCCGGAAAAGCTCCCATCATATAATGAGCTTATTGTTTTTTTATATTTTATCTAACCGCGTGATTTACATAAGACCACGACGATAACTGATAAGCACGTAAATAGTCTGACCTCCATCCAGTTCAGTGACACGAGCTTTTTTACTGCATATTAATACAAGTTATGTTTGCACTTGCAAGCTCATTAACAACCTAATTTCCGTACTCCCCGCCAGAAATAGTTTATGAATAGCGATTATCAACAATAGGATCTCTGAGCTTGCAAGCTCCGACCTAACAAACAACTGAATCAGATAAAAAAAAGCTCATCAGAACAACTTTAGATTTAACGAAATGTTTAATTATGCAGTCAAGTTCATTGCAACCTTTAAGCTTAGATAGAGCTTTAAGCGTAAAATCAACTATTGAGCTTTTGTCTGAACCCCGAATATTACCATCCGATTATTAAAGCTCATCAGGCTTTAATCCAATAATATAGCACTCAATTCGGCGTACAATTTTGGTGCTGTAACCTCAATTGATCGATAATCATGAGCTTGCAACACTCGATTTGTGCTTGCATGAAAGCTCAATGGGCGGGTTGAAGTTGAAAATTCATCAATGTAAGGAATAAATTCATTGGAAAAAATTGATGATTACATTATCTGATATAAGCGTGGGAGCTTGCAAAAAGCTCATTATTGAAATTGTAAGCCATGTCGGGAGCTTGATTAACCTTATAAATTACGACAATTAACGTCATACCACATGTACCTAGATTGATTACTTGAAGCATTTGAGCTTTCACAAGCTTAATGGTTTTTGTTATAATGATGATGGGCAAGAGCTTGCAAAGGATTCGTGCTTTCTCACTGACACCCGGAACCATATCATAACATCGTTAAAGCTGATCCATTATAATGGAAAGCGCAGCTTTCATTCAAAAGTTGATCAAATTGGAGCTTTTTTCAACTTATACCGAAAGCTCTCTGAATAAACCTTTGTTTTACGACATTGAAAATTACATTTGCTTAGAAAAGCTTGCACATGTTCCGAAAATCAGAATATGATCTATAAGCTTACATAAAGTTACCTGAGCTTGCAGAAAAGCTCAACTTGACAAACTAATCTCCATAACCGTCCAAATGAATAGTTAAAAAAATATGCTGAAAAAAATGTAATGTACACGCAAAAGCACAACAGGAGCTTAATTAAGCTCTTCTTCCATTACGCTTTTCCTCGGAAAATTGAACATATTGAAGATGTTGGAGCGTGCAGGGCCATCGTAAATCCCTATGAGTCACTGTTTTTGTTTTATCTATCTCGTTGAAAAATGAGGCATCACCCTTGCAAGCTCGCAAGTTGGAGGGGGGAGGGGTGGGGGGATAGGAGCGAATGGAATGTAGTGCGGAGAAAGCCAAGATCGATGGCGTCTGGTGCACAGCCAGCCATTGCTCCTCGACGCCATTGCAAAAAGTAAAAAAGTTTAAATAAATCTTTTAAATATTTGCAAGCTCCATTTGAATTGGATATGGGTCCGCCAACACCCTGAGCTTTTCAGGGTATTTTTTTTTTTCTCAAGATTTGTCGGAGGAGGTTTTATGGCGCATGTTATTCAACGTGTGAACTCTCGTCGCGAGTGACCTTTTCTCCTTTGGTCGAGCTTTTTCAAGCTTCATAAGCTCCAATCAAGCTTGGATGTCTTATGAAAATACTAAGAAATATTTGTAATTTTAGGGACTTTATACTAATTGAGTTTTGATGCTGAATTCAATGAAAATTGTTTGTGTCATTTTGATGCTTTCGAGCGGTATGGAGCAATTAGTGAGCTTTCGGAGCTTTCGCTCGTGAAAATGCAATTAGTTAACTACCTGCTGCACGTTAGTTTAGGTCGAAATAAATTATTTTTAATTGAACCGAGCGTTTACATGAAATACGAATGCGCTTGCAAGCTCTCGGTTTTTTTTGCGCCATAATTATGGAAGATGTGTATGATATTTTTTAATTTCATGTGCAATCGTTTTTTTCGGATAAATTTCGCGAGCTTGCAAGCTTTTATCGCACTTGAGCTTTTTGGATGTAATTAATATACAAGTCGAATTGTGCTAGTTTATCGATAAGATACTAACTTCTTTCAATTCATTCAATCCTTCTTCACATTGGCAAAAAAGCTCGCAAGCTCTATATTTTTTTTTGAAAAAGCTCACCCATTGGGCTCCATAAAAGCTCTGTAATTCTCAGAGTTAATACTTGCCCATTGCAAGCTCAGATCAAGAAGCTTTCGAAATTCATGAACGAGCTTTTTGGAGCTTGCAAGCTCGAACAATACCGAAGTGAATATGAAATATTTTCCGCTAATCTGCGGAGTCCAGGGTAAATAATTTTATATAGTTTCGCAGCTTTTACAGGAACTGAGCTTTTCTCAGAGAAAATCAATATGAAGTATAAATAAAATTTTCCAATTCCATGAATATTACAGGGCGATATCTGTGTCATTGTAACGGATATAAATGCAATGACTGAGCTTTCTGATTTTTATTGAACCACTGAGCTTTTTTGTGCTTTCAGAAGGGGGGGGGGGAGAATTTTCTTTTTCTTTTTCGTGTTTCAAGATTTTGTGCGCCAAAATGAAAAATGGGGGGAAGTGTAATTTTAATGAGCTACCACCCTTACCACCCACCTCCCACTCACTTCACCTCCCACCCCCCACCCCTAATACGAAATCATACAGTAGTACACGTTGCGGCGCCATAGTGGACTATATATATCAATCGATGAGTTGTTCCAGGAGTGGACTCTGATTGCAAGCTCCATATCAGAGTGATCAGAATTATTATTATTATTATTATTATTATTATTATTATTATTATTATTATTATTCCTACTCATTACGTAATTTTTTTTAGATTGCAAAATCTGCATAATGGAAATTTTGAACTATCAAAATTTTTTTAAAAACAAAATCTTTTTTTTTTTAATTTGCATTTTGAAAAAAAATTAAATTTTTGGAAAAATTTAAATTTTGAAAAAAAAAAAAAAAAAATTTTGAAAAAAATTTGAATTTTGAAAAAATTCAATTTTCAAAAAAAAAAAAAATCACAAAAATGTCGATTTTGAAAAATTCAAATTTTAAAAAACTTTGAAATAAAGTTTTTTTTTCTAACAAAGCAAGGATGACTCATTTTTAATGGTAAAGCAGTAATGTTGAGTACCGACAATTCGCATTGAATCTAAATAAATAATGTTCTGTCAAAGGTCTGACAGTTCCCGCAAATACTGGTTAAATCAAGCATATTATAATAACCAACACTGACAAGCCGTGATAAAAATTGTGCGCTAATGGGACTTTAAGCCTGATAAAAAAGAGCGTCTTTTGCGATATTATTTGACAGAAAATTGAACTTCGACTTACCACATACACCGAGACGATGAAAACAGCTGCATCGATATAGTGACTGTGGTGGGGGTAGAAGCAGAAGAATGATGGCCCGAGGCCACCTTCCGGTTGGAATTTCTACTTCGCCAAAGCCAACTTCCGGTCAGGTAGAAAATATGGCGGGAAAAAATATTTGAAAATTTGCGGCATTTTTAAAAACTCGGAATTTTTTTAATTTTTGAGAAAGTTGAAATATTCAAAAAGTTACTAGACACTTAACCACATACGTACTTATGAAGCACTTAGCCAACATATGCTACATGCATATATATACGTGTAGGACATCTCGCACATACTTACCCACGAATAATATATATATATACGTAAAAAAATTAGCACTTACTATACACTTACTCCAGACATATTGACTATGCACTTAGTCATCATAGACATACTTACCATGCACTTACCTATCATAGAAGTATCGGACTTGCACTTAGCTGATATAAAAATATTTGGTGTGCACTTAGCTATGATAGAAGTACTTGATATGCACTTAGCAATGATAGAAGTACTTACCATGCACTTACTTATCGTAAAAGTACTTGAGATGCACTTAGCAGTCAAAGAAGTAGTTGAGATATACTTAACCATCGTAGACGTACTTAGCGTGCACTTAAACATTGTATAAGCACTTATTGGTCACTTAGCAATTATAGAAGTACTTGTAGTGCACTTAGTCGTGATCTAAGTACTTGTAGTGCACAAAGTCAAAAGTAGTTGAGATACACTTAGCCATCGTAGACGTACTTAGCGTGCACTTAAACATTGTATAAGCACTTATTGGTCACTTAGCAATTATAGAAGTACTTGTAGTGCACTTAGTCATTATACAAGTACTTATCGTACACTTAGTCATTACGAAGAACTTATTGTGCACTTAGTCATTATCGAAGAACTTATTGTGCACTTAGTCATTATAGAAATACTTATCGTGCACTTTGTCATTATACAAGTACTTATCGTGCACTTAGTCATTATCGAAGAACTTATTGTGCACTTAGTCATTATCGAAGTACTTATCGTGCACTTAGTCATTATACAAGTACTTATTGCGCACTTAGCCATTATCGAAGTACTTATCGTGCACTTAGTCATTATAGAAGTACTTATCGTGCACTTAGCATTATAGAATTGATTACCATGCACTTATCTGTCACACAAGCACTTGATGTGCACTTAGCCACCACACAAGTACCCATCATGCACTTAGCCATTATAGAACCACTTATCATGCACTTAGCCATTACAAAGTTAATTACCATTCACTTATCTCGTCATAGAAGTACTTGATATGCACTTAGCCATCAGAAACATACTTACCATCCACTTACCCATCGTAGACGTATTTACCATGCACTTAGCTATCATAACTGCAGTTACCATCCACTCGCCCATCATAGGCGTAATTTTCACATCTAATTTGACCTCCTTAAATTTGAAAAGAGGCACAAAAAAAATTACAAAAAATTGTAGATCACAATTTTTATTCTAAATAGAAGTTTTACAACTCTTACGAATTTCTAAACACCCATGAACTCTCAAAATCTCTACAAAATCTTTTGTAAAAACATGAAAAACAAAAAGCTTCGTTTGACTTCAAAATAATTTTCCCAGAAATTTGCATACAATTAATGTTTAAAATAATTATTTTTTAACGTAAATACCTATTTTTAATAATATAGGAGACAAAAATATTGTTCACATTTATCACCAGAAATTGTTTTTGCTGAACAAAATTTTACAAGAGTTTAAAAATTTCTGATAAAATTATTTTCGTAAATCAAATAAAAATTTGAAGTCCTCCAAAATTTTGGGGGGAACAAAATTAGAAAAATTCTATAAAAAAAGATTGAAAAAAATTTTTTTTTTGGGTTTGTTCCAAAAGCTTAGCCTTGAGAAGCTTTTTTGAATCTTTCACTGACGTCCTCCCAATTGGCGATGTCAAAGATGGCTTTAACGTAATCAGGTCGTACATTTTTATACTGAATATAATAAGCGTGTTCCCAAACGTCAATTCCGAAAAGTGGTACAAGTCCGGTAGTGGCTTGGAGTGGATCCTGATTAGCGCAAGTTGTAATTTGTAATTTTTTGTCCTTTTGGTTGTAGCCGAGCCATCCCCAGCCTGATCCCTGAATGGCCACGGTGGCCTCAGAGAGTCGCTTCTTGAATTCCTCGAAGCTCGAGAAGTCCTCGTCAATTTTTTTCAGAAGTGCAGCTGCAGAAAAAAAAACAATCAATTAAAATTAATGAACATCAATTGACAAATTTTCCACCCAACAATCAATGGACAATTGCCACTGGCCAAATTTTTAATCTCGAAAACAATCGATGGCACAAATGCAATACACTTGAATCAGTTGAGCCATCGATGATATTCATTGCCAAAAGTTTCATTAAATTATTTATGAAAAATTGTCATTGAAAATTTGTCATTTCGATAACAAGATTTCTCTACGTAGGCTCAATGTATGAACGCGTGAATGTATTGCGCTCATATGTTGACGATTAACCAAAATCAGCAAATTCAAACATGTAGCGTGATGTGTAGTTAAACCTGAAGGCTCACTTGCAGGGAACAATTAAAATTAATGGCGTTGTCATTGGCCAATATCGAGATTATGAAAAATTAATTTTGGTTCATTATTCATTGCACATGCAATTGGAATTTTATTTATTTATTTTTTCATTTTCAGAATCATCTCCTAGACCTCCAGGAGTTAATAGGTCACTTAGTGCCATTCAGGGACTATCGGGGGCCAGGGGACTATCCCCATTGACTAGAACATCAAATGTTTCAATTGAACCTGGACATTCACCCAGAAGTGCATCACCAGGTCTTCTCAGCAGAAAAAGCACAATTGGAATTTCTAAATTTAGTCTTGTTAAGAAGGAAAAATAATTTCTGCATTTTTAAAAATTAATTTTCTCATTTTATGTTTTGTTGAGAAATCTTTTGGATTTTCAAAAAATGTCAAAATAATTTTCAAAAATGCGAAATAATTTTGAACAGTTATTTTTAAAAATACTTTTTGCACATAATAATTTGGGAAAAAAATTTAAGTCGTTAAAATGTGGCAAAATAATTTTAGGAAATGCAAAAATTATTTTTTCGTGTTATAAAATTGTTGAATTGTTGAGGAAAAAAATTTGCAAAGAAATTTTAGGTTTAAAATTCTTACGATCTGGTTTGCTGGAATTTGGGGACAAGTTGCACCAAAAAATTGAGTGATTTAAGTGGCCACCCCCATTGAATTTGATGGCGGGAGCGAGTGCTATTTGCGCCCCTACGTCGCCTTTGGCCACAGCCTCCTTAAGCTTCTCCTCGGCGACATTAAGGTTGTTCACGTAAGTCGCGTGATGCTTGGAATGATGAAGTTGCATTATTTCTGCGCAGATTATGGGCTCCAGGGCCTTATAGTCATACGGCAGGTCTGGCAAAGTGTGTTTGCACCTTAAGACAGTCTCCTTGCTGCGCCTTAAAAAAATCCAAAAATATTAAAACTTGTAACAAATATTTTTACATTTTTTTCACCTTCAATTTTCAAAAAAATTTTGCAACACCAATCTTTGATTGCAAATATCTTGAAAATTACTCGGTCTATCAAAAAATTACCGATATAACTTTTTATCGAGAATTTTATGTTCTACAAAAAATGTCCATAACTTTTCCCGCCAAATTCGCTCATTCTCGAGATATTTCAAAAATACTAAATGCAGAATTCTGATTTTTTTTTTTAAATATTATTATGATTATTATTATTGAACAATTATTTTTGATTATTCATTGTTGATTGTAATTTTTTTTATCACTTATTCGTCGATTTATTGCCCACCGGCAAAACCTGATAAACATTTTTTGCGAATTTTTAGGTTAAAAATTACGTAACTAAAAGTGCGAATTTTTGGTAAAAATTTAGTTGATAAAATTGATTTAATTACTTACAAAATTGCGGAGAACAGAGCTTTTCTTGCGGATAACATTTTTACACTGTTGTTTTGCTAATTTTGCGCTTGTTGGAAACGATAAAATTGAGACGATTATTTGTCCGCTAAGTCAAACATGGACACTATAGATATAGAACAGTGCGCAGGTGTTGCGCGCGCAATTCAATTTTTGACGTTTCGGAAATGTCTACAAAATTTGAAATTTTAGGCATTTTGAAATGGAATTTGAAGATATTGACATTTTGGAACGTCAAAAGTTCAAAATATCTTGAATTTCCTCGCGAATTTTTCCGAATTTTTTTGACATTTTTTCAAAATGGCGGCCGACTCCCCTCGTACTAAACGATTTTTTTAAAACGCTGTATTTCAAAAACGGTTACAGATAAGAAAAAATGTATGCATATAAAAATATTCCTCTCGTAAAACTCTATATTTAATCTCTAATGATTTTTTGTCTAACTTGCATAATTAGTCAATTAATTAAAACCTACGAACGGCACGTGCAGTTTGAATTACGCGCATGCGCAGTCTGCGAAAATCCGCGCAAGTCGTTGAAATTTTCAAAAATGTAGTATTAAAAAACGTCAGAAAAGAATGACAAATCGGGCAATACTTTTTTCTGTCACTAATCGCAATTCATATCTAAATATCAAGCGCGGGAATTGAAAGAAAAAATTCCCAGAAAAAATCATTTCAAAACATAAACACGGTCGAGGCGAGAACAATAGCGAAAAACATAATCGACCTTCAGTTGTCGATTGCGATTATTCCAAAATGGACGTAACTGGATCTATTGAACACGCGGTCGCTTCTTCTCGTGTTAAACACAGATTTTTTCAATGGGCAACTAAGTGGTGTTATGGAAATATTGAACAGGTGATAATAAAAATTTCAACAATTTTTTTAAACGTGAAATAAAAAAGTGGGAAAATAAGAAATAAACAATTGTTCCATTATCGCCATTTTTGAATTTCAATGTTTGACTTTTTGAAATGTTCCTCACCTTTTCAAATACTCAAAAAAGTGGAAAATGTTATTATTATTTTTTCTCAATGTTTGCATTGCTTTTTTTGTTTCTCAAATTTGCAAAAATTTTCTTTCCTAGGGAACGGAAAAACCGGATGTTCCAGGAGTTGTGTGTCTCTTGCAATCCCTGGGATGTCACTTGAGAGAATACGAAAAGCAAATTAATTCTCAGGATGTCAAGCAAAATTCAATGAAAATAATTCTAGAATGCGGCAGTTCAAAAATGCGAGCAGTTTTGGAACTCGACGAGGTCCATTGTCAATGCACAAAACCCGAAATGAAGGAGGCATCCTATTGGAGCGTGAGTGGGACTGGGCCCACTGGAAGTTGCGTAAGTAATTTTTAAATTTTCGGCGGAAAATTCAAAACTTTCAACTCATTTTTTTCCCCTAAAAATCTCAAAAATTGAATTGACTATCCAAAGCTGTCAATTTTACGACTGTAATTCACACTTACCCTGAATCGCTCGTCCAACATTACCCGCCAACGAGAAGAATCTTTGAAAACAATGAAGTGCAACGCGCATGCGCACTATACTTCACACACATGAACTTGTGTGCAGGCCCTGTCCACTTATAGTTTTCTATTTCATTCCGAGGAAAATGAATGATCACTACCAGCACAATTTTTGGCGCGATCAAATCGAACCCGATACTATTTCATTCTAATAAAAATGCGCCCGACCAATATGATCCCGAGGCGCATGATCCTGAACCAAGAAGAACCTTTGAAAAAATAATGCGCGTGTAGATCCTTACGCGCGATACAAGTGCAACGCCATAGTGCCGGTTGTAAATTTTGGTGTGCGCATGCGTGACGCGCATGCGCATAGCTCTTTCCACTCGCAGACTTATGCGCACACCTTATCCCCACCTCCAGACGAGTGTTAGAAATCTAACGCAACCGTTAAACACCTCCGCAGCGGCATTACAACTGTCACTTGTAAAAACTATTCCAATTCTAATTCTTACATTCATCAATTATAATTATTGGCCATATATAGTGTGTTGCACTTTTTCATTTTGTTAATTCTATTTTTTCATTGATATTACAGGACAGTATTAACAAATTCGAAGAAACTGGAAGCAATCTACTTCCTCCAGTGTCTAGGGATGATCGCGCCCTCATTCGAGATATTCTCCATCGATTATTGGACATTGTCAATCCTAATAATGATGTCAATCACAATTTGAATACCACGATCAATTTGAGCGCGGGAAAAAGTGAAGGTGTGACGTCACCACTCACGCGCTCTGTAACGCAACCGGAGTTCACGCGCCTCAGGGAAGATCTTGGACACATTTTTGCGCCGTCTCAGGTAAAAATCAATTTTTTCATTTTTTTTTAAATTTTTCGGATTTTTTTTTTACGTTTTTAAAATTTCTGTTTTGTTTTGTTTTTTTTTTTTTTTTCAAATACGTCGTAATTCTCAAATTTCGTAAATAGGTATTTTTTTTACAAATTGAAATCGAAATTTTTTCCCAATTTTGAAATTTCGAAAAAAATCAAAATTTTTTTTTTAATTTTCACATTTTTTTGCAATTTTCAGTTTGCAAAGTTGCAATTTTTTTCGCAATTTTCAATTGTAAAAGTGTTCAGAATTAAAAAAAAAAAAGAAAAAAAAATGTATATATAAGTTTTAAAAATTGTCAAAAATCCTCAAACTTTCAAAAATTTTGAATTGCCCGAAAAATTTATTTGCGATTTTCCGGAAATTTCAGCTTGGCCTGATGGACAAAAAATTATCTATGAGCGTGCAGAGTGTCCGTAGTATTTCCTCGCTGGACAAAACCCTGCCACTTTTAGAGCAGAGCCCGCGGCCCAAGTTGAGCCGTCAGAGTACCTGGGACCTGGACCCAAAAATTGATTGCGAGCCTCGGCCGTCGCCGCCAAAAATCTCGAGCTCTCCCGTGGTCCTGGGAGATCTCTGCTGCTCCTTGGGCCAAGTGTCCCTCCAAAGTGACGAAGACAATTTGAGCCTAGCCGAGTGCCTGAAACGAGCTGAATATTACATAAAAAAAGCTCAAAATTGCTACGGAAAAGCTTCGCCAGGTCCCAACGACGGTAAAAAAAAAAACAAAATCTCATAATTTTTTTAATAACATTAAAAATTTTGCAAGCCCATAAAAAAAAAAACAAAAATCAATTTCCACATTTTCTGTCATTTTTCCAATTTTCGTTGTAACTCGATAAAAAAAGGGCAAAAAAAAATTATTTTGACTAAATTTTTTTTTTCAAAAATGGGAAATTTTCGTGGCTACAAAATGAAACCACCCGTTTTGCCCCTGAATTTTTATTTGTGCAATAAACTGACAAATTCGAAGTGGATACACGTCATTTAATCCTAAAAAAAAAACCACAATTTTAGTGAAAGAAGATTTTGAATTTCTTTTAAATTCGATGTTTGCAGTAGCTGCTTACGTCACGCAACACACTATATATGTCCAATAATTGTAACAGATGAATGTAAGAATTAGAATTGGAATAGTTTTTACAAGTGCAAGTTGTAATGCCGCTGCGGAGGTGTTTAACGGTTGCGTTAGATTTCTAACACTCGTCTGGAGGTGGGGATAAGGTGTGCGCATAAGTCTGCGAGTGGAAAGAGCTATGCGCATGCGCGTCACGCATGCGCACACCAAAATTTACAACCGGCACTATGGCGTTGCACTTGTATCGCGCGTAAGGATCTACACGCGCATTATTTTTTCAAAGGTTCTTCTTGGTTCAGGATCATGCGCCTCGGGATCATATTGGTCGGGCGCATTTTTATTAGAATGAAATAGTGTCGGGGGCGATTTGATCGCGCCAAAAATTGTGCTGGTAGTGATCATTCAATTTATGTGGAATGTTTGGTTTTTTTTCCCCCGCAGAAAAAGTTTTTGTGAAACCACTGCCACTTAGGGCTAGGACTAGTCTAGGAGTCGGCTCCAGGCCCAGCTCAGTTTGCTCGAGTCCAGGAAATTTAGGCACGAATTCCGTTACCATTCAGAGACCTATTGCTCGGCGCAGTGTTGGCACGACTTTGAGCCCGAAACCTACTGGTATGCTCAAAACGAGCCCTTCCAAGCTACCGTCACGAAGAAAAACACTTGGGAGTTCCTTACAGGTGCGAAAAAATTTCGGAATTTGGTGAAGAAAAATAATAATTATTATTTTTGTTTCTTTGAAATTACAAAAAAAAATCTGCGAAATTTTTGCAGATTTTTTTTTACAAATTTTACACATTTGATGAAGCACTAAAATTTTTGGTAATTCCAACAAAAAAAATTGGTATTTTGAAAATTGTGCAAAATTTTGACTTTCTAAAAATTTAAGTTCGAACAAATTAAAATTTGAAAATACAAAAATGGGAAATTTTTAAAAAAATTAAATTTTCAATTTTCCATTTTTGAATTTCAATTTTTAATTTTCAATTTTTAATTTTTAATTCTCAATTTTTAATTTTTAATTTACAATTTTGAATTTTTACTTTTGAATTTTTAATTTTGAATTTTTAATTTTCAATTTTGAATTTTTTAATTTGGAAATTGTAAAAATTCACATTTGATAAATGAGTATTAAAAAAAAAATTCCAAATTCAAAAAAATTAATGTCTAACAATTACAATTTCAAGGTTTCAAATTTTTTAAATTTAAAAATGCCATAATTTTTTTTTTTAATTGTGTATTTAAAACTGCAGTAAAAATACTTTTAAAAAAATATGTATGAAATCTCGAATTTCATGAATACCAAAATTTCAGGGAACAACACCGACTCAGCGTGCGTCGAATATTCTGAAAAAATTGAGCAGTCGCACCACCTCATCTACAAGCTCGAACTCATCCCTATCAAGCATTGAATCCCGAGGTCTGCTTTCGATTAAACGAAGAGTTTCCCCAGACCCAAAAAGTCCGATACCTCCAAAATCTGGCCTTTCCCAGCCCAAATCGTTATCTACAAGATCAGGAACCAGTGGTAATACTACCTAACAACTAAAATACCAATTGACAAATTTTCCACCCACCAATCAATGGACAATTGCCACTGGCAAAATTTTTAATCTCGAAAACAATCGATGGCGCAAATGCAATACACTTGAATCAGTTGCGCCATCGATGATATTCATTGCCAAAAGTTTCATTAAATTATTTATGAAAAATTGTCATTGAAAATTTGTCATTTCGATAACAAGATTTCTCTACGTAGGCTCAATGTATGAACGCGTGAATGTATTGCGCTCATATGTTGACGATTAACCAAAATCAGCAAATTCAAACATGTAGCGTGATGTGTAGTTAAACCTGAAGGCTCACTTGCAGGGAACAATTAAAATTAATGGCGTTGTCATTGGCCAATATCGAGATTATGAAAAATTAATTTTGATTCATTATTCATTGCACATGCAATTGGAATTTTATTTATTTTTTTTTCATTTTCAGAATCATCTCCTAGACCTCCAGGAGTTAATAGGTCACTTAGTGCCATTCAGGGACTATCGGGGGCCAGGGGACTATCCCCATTGACTAGAACATCAAATGTTTCAATTGAACCTGGACATTCACCCAGAAGTGCATCACCAGGTCTTCTCAGCAGAAAAAGCACAATTGGAATTTCTAAATTTAGTCTTGTTAAGAAGGAAAAATAATTTTTGCATTTTTAAAAATTAATTTTCTCATTTTATGTTTTGTTGAGAAATCTTTTGGATTTTCAAAAAATGTCAAAATAATTTTCAAAAATGCGAAATAATTTTGAACAGTTATTTTTAAAAATACTTTTTGCACATAATAATTTGGGAAGAAAAATTAAGTCGATAAAATGTGGCAAAATAGTTTTAGGAAATGCAAAAATTATTTTTTCGTGTTATACAATTTTTGAATTGTTGAGAAAAAAGGATAGAAAAACTTTTGCAAACTTCGTTACCTAAAAAAAAATTAAGATTGATTAATTGATTGAAGCTTAAGATTTTTGAATTAAAAGAAAAACTATGAAATATTGCATGTACGTTAAAAATTGATGTGCGGGGCAAAACAGATTTATTAAATGTATTGGAGTAATAAATAAATAAAAGTATGATTGGAAATTGAGCACCATTACTTCAATTATCGATATATCGAAATAAGCAACTCAATATTTTGGAGTTGGTCAAATTACGCGCGAAGATGCGCGCGCGTGTTGCGCAGTAGTATTACCTACGTATATTTTCGAGATGTATGGCAATCGCGCAATATGAATTGACCGCACATTTCCATTTCAATTTTTCCAAATTTTGAAAATTCCGCGGGCTCTAAAAATTGCGCCAAATTTGAAATTTCAATATTCAGTAAATATTTATTAGGAAATTCAGCGCCAATATTTGGATTTTCGATGCGCCGAAATAGGAAACTCAATATATGGCAGATACTCAAATTGCGCGGGAAGATGCGCGCGCGTGTTGCGCAGTAGACTATACCCCGACATATGGCAACATAGCATTGGCACAGTTCAGTTTAGTGATGATTTTTCAATCGTGATAAATACCCTCCGGCGTGTGTCCTTTCACTCAAAAAGATCGATAAAAAGTGAGAAAAAAAGCGCACAGTGTTTTGCAAAATGTACAGTGTCCCATCGTTTAAAAAAAATCGCTAAAATCGCGCGAAAAAGATACTCGAAAAACAGGTGATTATTCCGCAAAAGTCTGCCTCGAGTTCGTAGCCGGAGTGCCTGAGAAAATTGTTTGAAAAAATTGAAAATGTCACGCTTTTGGGCATTTGCATTTTTCAAAATTTTCCCGCGAATTTTTAAAAAAACATTTGCCCACAATTTTACGCAGTCTCTTCACCTCATATACGTATCATTAGAAAAATTTTCACTTTGCTTGTGTTGTGCCGCCATCTTGGAATCATGGCATTTCATGGCTCGAATTTCAGTTCCTAATTTTCATTTGTTGAGGGGGAAAATTTTTGGCTACCGGGAAATTTTGTGATTTTTAAATTATTCAGAATTTTTAAAATTTTTTGATAACGTCGAAATTCTTCGAATTTCAATTTTCGGAAGTGACATTTTTTAGTGAGCAAAATTTTGCAAACCCAAATTTTCAAAATTTCCAAATTTTTCACCATTTTCAAAAAAATATTTTTCCATTTTTTTTAGTTCACTTTTTTTCTCTCAAATTTCTCATCTCAATTTTTTTTTTATTTTTCATTTTTAAAATTTTTTTTTGTTTTTTTTTTTTTAATTTTGTAATGCATTTTTTTTTTAATTTTGTCATGCAATTTTTTTTTTAATTTTGTCATGCAATTTTTTTTTTAATTTTGTCATGCAATTTTTTTTTTAATTTTGTCATGCAATTTTTTTTTTAATTTTGTCATGCAATTTTTTTAAATTTTGTCATTATTTTTTTTCAGACAAATGTTGGAGTGATAATCGCCACCCCCCACCCACCCACCCCCAGAGTAAGCTCCAGGAGTGTTGTAAATTTTTTTTGAATTTTTAAAAAATGTCTGAGGATGTGCTGGAGAAAGGTGTGGGCCCCTCATCGCCAAGGAGTCCCCAGACCCCAGTGCAAAAGCCCCCAAGTCCCCGCCCCCCACGTCGAATTAAAATGACAGATCAACAATTAGAGATGACAAGCAAGGAGGACTTGGCGGGAAAATGGCGCGAACAGGAATTATATGTCGAGTGTCTTGAGGCCCAGATTGCAGCCCAGGAAGGTACTGAGAAAAGACTAAATCGAGGAACTATTAAAAAACTGTCCTCAATGTCACAAACAGTAATCATTAGCCCTAATGGAATAATTAAATTAAGCCAATTGTTTATTGACCAATGTTTAGAGACTCTAAGGTTACCCCACAATTTTTTTTTTCAAATTTTTTCGACGAGGTGAGTTGGATATAGTGTTATGTAGAATAAGTGTAGACGTTAATTTGGGGGACATTTTTTTTTTTTTTTTGGCCAATTTGACATTTTGAAAAATTTGGAAATTTAGACATTTTTGATATTTGGAAATTTGAATAACATTTTGATGTCCCTCGAAATTTTGTTATTTTGATTTTTGGACATTTCGAAAATTTGGAAAAGTTTCGAAAATCGATATTTGGAAAATTTGAAAAATTTTGATTATTGAAAATTTGAATGAAATTTGATGTCCGTCGAAATTTTGGTATTTTCATTTTTCGGAATTTCGAAAATTTTCGACAATCGAAATTTGCAAAATTTAGAAATTTTTTTGCAATTGAAAATTTTGCAAATTTTGGAATTTTTGATCATTGGATATTCCAAAAAAATTTGATGTCCCTGGAAATTTCGGTATTTTGGTTTTTGGAAATTACGAAAAGTTTCGAAGTTTGAAGATTTCGACAAATTTGAAATTCTTTGAAAATTTCATAAAATGTTGAAATTTTCGAAATAATTAAATTTTTGAAAAAAAAAATTCGAAATAATTAAATTTTTGAAAAAAAAATTTCAGTTAAAATTACTAAAACTTTTGAGATTTTTGAAATTTTTTGAAACCTGAAATTTAAAAAAAATTAAAATAGAAAAAAAAATTGAATTTTATAATTTTTTAAATCCCCAAATTTTGAAAATTGTATAAATATTTTTTTACCAATTTTCAAAATTTCCAAATTTTTGGAAAAAAAAATCCCAAATTTTTTAAACCAATTTTCAATCTCAATTTTCTCACAAATTTTTCATAATTCATAATTAATTTAATCTCGATAAAAATGCCCTTAAAAAATTAAAATTATTGTTAATTAGTTTAAGATCGTAGATTTAAAAGTTACCCAAAAATCTGTGAAGTTTTCGTTTGCAAGTGGAGTGAAAAAAAAAAATAATTTTCTTTCTGGAAAATGAAAAAAAAAAATAGTGAAATAAGTGATTGTGTGGTGTTAATTTTTTTTTTAATTTTTTCCTCTATTTTGTGATCAAGTGATTTTTTTCACAATTTTTTCGTGATGGTGATTTAGTTTTTTCGTTTTATAAAAAAAAAAAAAAAAATGAAAAATGTGAATTTAGATTTAAGAAAATTTTTTTATGTTCAATTTTCGCCAGTGATTAAAAATTGGTAATCCATCATTTCTTGAGGATTTTTTTCGGATTTTGGCGTTTTTTGAGGAGCGTTGAACAGGTTCTCTGAAGGATTTTTTTGATGTGGGGCATTCTCTGGCAAACTTGGCATTTTCTGGAATTTTTTTGGAAATTTTTCGAAAATTTTGGAAATTTTTTTTTTCATTTTTCATTTTATTAAAAAAAATTTGAGAAATTTAAAACCCAAATTTTTGGCAATTTACAATTTTGAAAAATTATTTTTCGACTCTGAAAGTATTTTTAAAAAATTGTAATTTTGGATTTTTCAAGTTTTTGTCATTCTGAATTTTTTTCAATTTTCGAAATTCTCTGAATTTTTTTGAATTTTTGAAATTTCAAAATTTTGAATTTTGAAAATTTTGTACTTTTTTTTTTCCCCGAATTTTTGAGAGCATTTATTGACTCGTTTGGTTTGACAGAGAATTACTCATGTGTGATTATGAATTGCTCGGACTGTTAATAATGTTTTTAAACCCAATTTTCTTTCGCCAATTTGGTTTTTTAGGGGAAGTGGTGAGTCTGAGGGAGTCTGAGGATAAATATAGACAGCAATTTGGTGAGGCCTCTCACAGGGAAAAAATTTTGGTGAGGAGACTCGCGTCCAAGGAACAGGAAATTCAGGAATATGTGGTACAGTATTTTTCCTTTCGAAAGGAAGCTATGGAATCGTTCAATTTTCACATTTTCTCAATAATTTTGCAAATTTTCAAAATTTGTGAAAAAAATTTTTTTTTGACAATTCCGTTTTTTTTTATTTTTCATTTTTCTAAAATTTTTAAATTTGAAAAAAAAAATTGCAATTTTTTTTGCATTTTTTTTTTATTTTGGATTTTTTCAAATTTGTCCAAATTTGAAAATTTGAATTTTTTTTTCAAATTTTTGTAACGCCACTTTTTTTTTTAATTTTCCAATTTTTTTTATTTTTTTTTTACTCGTAGACGTAATTGAGGGTAATTAGCGTTATTAATTACAGAATCAAATATCGATAATGAAAGCCGCCCAAACACCGTCCGCAGCGTCCCTGCGCTCAGCTCTACTCGATCCAGCTGTCAATATTTTAATTCAAAAATTGAGGCAGGAACTGATAACAACCAAGGCGAAACTTGAGGATACACAGAATGAATTGAGTGCCTGGAAATTTACTCCAGATAGGTAAAGATGCTACTATTTTTTTTTTTCAAAATTTTCCAATTTTTCCAATTTTGTCTTTTTTTTTTGAATTTTCCAAATTTAAAAAAAAAATTATTTTGCTCAATTTTTTTCGATTTTTTCATTTTTTGCAATTTTTTTACATATCTTCAAATATTTTTTTTCAAATTTTTTTTTTAAGTAAAAAAAAAAATTTCTAATTTTTCCAATTTTTTTTTCTTATTTTAAAGAAAAATTGTTTTGCAATTCCTGAAATTTTGCCAATTTACTTTCACTTATCTTCGAAATTGGTTTCATTTTTTTCGATTTTTAATTTTTGGGTTTTTTTGAAAATTTTGGGATTGACCGAAAATTTTAATTTCAAATTTTTGGAAAATTTTTAAAAATTCTATTTTATTTCTACCTAATTGTTTTCACGTACGAAATTTTTTTGGGTGATAGTCATACTTTTACATTTATTTTTTTTTCACTTTTTTTTGGGAATATTTCATAATTTTATACATTTTTTAAATTGGCTTTGTAATTCTTTTGAACTGATTGGTTCGATTTTTTTTCAAGCAACACTGGGAAAAGGCTGATGGCAAAATGCAGACTGCTATATCAGGAAAATGAGGATCTTGGGCGTATGATAGCAAGTGGTCGTATAGCGAAGTTAGAGGGGGAGCTTGCGCTGCAAAAAAGCTTCAGCGAAGAAGTGAAAAAATCTCAATCTGGTGAGTCACCTCCCCCTCCTCCCACCCACTCACCTACTCCCCTCCTCCAACCCACCCCCTCCTCCCACCCACCCACCCACCCACCCACCCCCCTCCTCCCCCCCTAACCTACTCCCGTCCCACCCACCCACCTACTCCCCTCCTCCCACCCACCCCCCACCAACCTCCCAAAAAATTTTCAAAATTGCAAGTTTTGAAAATTACCCATTTTCAAAGTTCAATTTTTGAAATTTTAAAAAATCAAATTTTCAATTTTTTTTTTTTCAAAAATTTTTTTTTATACATCTCCCAAAACTCTCAACTTTGAAAGAGTCAAGAAGAGTTTCTACATTTTCAAAATGGCCAAAAAAAATTCAAATATTCCCGCCTTTTTCAATGCTCAAAAATCTCTTAAAAGAAAAATTCTTGACGTTTCGAAATTTCAAAAATTTCAAAATTTGCCAAAAAATTTGGAAGTTTTAAAAAAACTAAAAAATGAAAAAAAAAACAACAATTTTTTTTTCTCCAGAGCTGGACGAATTTCTCCAGGACTTGGACGAGGACGTTGAGGGTATGCAGAGTACCATCTACTTCCTCCAGCAGGAGTTGCGAAAAGCGCGTGAGTCAGTGACACTTTTGCAGGAGGAGAATGCCACCTTGAAGGGGCCATCAGAGCTATCAAATGGTCTCTCCTATACTCCCCCCCTTAAAAAGAGGATGTGGACAGTCAGAAAAGTGAAAAAATGGAAAAAATTGGTGCAAGAACTCCACCGAGCAATTCCACATTTGAGGAAAAAATTGATAATGTTGTTAAAATTGAAAATAATGATGAAAGTTCGAGTGATTCAGCAGCTCTTATCATTAAAGTTGAGAATGAGGAGCTTTCGGATCGTGATTACGAGGAGGAGGAGGTTAGTACGAAGAAAAAGGCGAGGACTAAATGTGGAAGTTCGGGGAATCCCAAGTCTGGGAGTCTGGGGAATTCTAGTAACTTTTGTGGTAATGTTGGGAATAAGAAGGCCAATGGTGATGAGGGGAAAAGGTGCAGAACTAAAAGGGAACTCTGTGGAAATCTTAGTGATAGCGATAATGATAATGATAAGGGGAAGGAGAAGGAGGGGAGGAAGAAGAAGAAGTGCGAGGGGCGGGAAAATTTGAATGTGGGGAGCAATGATGATGATGATACCATTGTTATCACCAATGGGGAAAATCTGAACAGTGATGCAGAGTGAAAGAGTTTCGGAATTTTTTTTTTTTTTTTTGCTTTTTTACTTACCAATTTTTTTTTTTTTTTTTTGGGGGGGGGAAAATTTCATCTTGCTCTTTTTTGGAGCCTTGAGGCTAGGGAATTTTTGGATTTTTTTTTTCATTTTGAAAAATTTCATTTGGAATTTCTCATTTTTGAAATTTTTGAAATTTGAAATTTTTGAAATTTGCAATTTTTGAAACTTTTGAAATTTGAGGATTATATTATAAAATCCAAAATGAAAAAAGCAATCTAAAGAAACCCAATGGATGGAAAAAAATCACTCAAATTTTTTCGTCGAAAAAAAAGTTGAATTTTTGAATTCAAAAATAATTTTGGTTTTTTGTTTTTTTTTCGAAAACAAAATTAAATATACATATATATATTTTCCAAATTTTTTTTTTTGCAAACCAAAAATTGGAAAAAATCTTGAAGAAAAAAAAAAAAAAAAAAATTTGGAAAAAAAATTCTCTTAAAAAAAAAATTCTGATTTTTTGTTCCTGTAAATTTATAAATATACATAATTGGTATTGAATGGATGAGAGTTTATAGATGTATTATTAAAATACCAGAGAACAAAATAATTAGAAATTTAATTATAGATGATAAAAATTAAAGGGATTTCGATAATTCGTGTCTTCTGTTGGTTATTATTTTTTATGAAGAAACGAAAAAAAAAACGAAGAAAAAAAGGACAAAACAGAGGAAAAAAAAACACACAATTGTACAAATTGGGGAGACATAAAATTACGTAATTTTGCAGATGATTTAAGACACGTGTAATTACGAAGAAAATAAAGAGAAACAAGAATTATTGTTTTATAATGAGAGTGACATGTGGCATTTATTTCGACCTTCGATATATCGAAAACTTAGAAACTTAGAGGAAAATGGTAGAGGACTTTTTTGTAGAGCACTAAATTTCACACAAAAAACCTTTATCCCACTTTTTAGTCAAATCGATATTTTTCGAGATAATCGATTTTTAGTAAAAGCAAAAAAATCGATTTGTCGACTTTGCAAAATTTTTCCAAACACGCTTGCCTGAATATCTCGAAAACTATGAGGTTTATCGAAAAATGGTTCAAATGTTTTTTGTAGGGTATTGAATTTGCAACGAAAAACGTTAATAACATTTTTCGCTAAGACCACTCCTTAAGGAGTTAATTAGCAAATTAGTTTTGCAATTTCCGACTTTTCATTTTTTGAATTTCCCGCCATTTCGATTATCTCGAATACTATCAAAATTAGACGAAAATGTCACTGAATACTTTTTGTAGAGAATTGAATTTGCAACAAAAAATGTATATAACATTTTTTTCTAAAACGACATTTTAACGAGATAATTGACAAATTAGTCAAATCGTGAGGTTCGGGTTTGAATTTCCCGCGCGCATGCGCCGTGTTTGAATTATGGAGGGGGAACCACATGACCACGTGCGCGCTCTGCTATGTCCGGTTCTGATCATTTGTTTGTGTATAACGGTTTATATTATATGTTAATATAACGAAAATTGCAATAATTGCGGTGTTAATTATAAAAAAGTAATTTTCAAATTTGGAAAATTCGTTTTGTGACATTTTTTTTGTAATAAAAAAAATTCAGAAAATTTTTTTTTGAGGCGTTCTAACCTCACCTCAATGTTGGTTTTTTAAGTAAGTTTTGGACTAATTTCAATTGAAAAAAGGAATTAAGAGAACGTGAAAGATGGGAAAAAATCACCGACATCAGAAAAATTTGAAGTCCGAAAGAGCGAAAGTGAAATTGAAAGCAAAAAAATTAAAAACTTTGCCGAAAGGACAAAATGTCACTGACACGAGCTTTAAAGTGAAAAAAATTATTATCAAGGAACAATTGAAATCTCATGAGCTTGATGAAATTGTTAGTCGACGTAAGCTCAATGTGAAGGTACGTAATTTTTTTTTTCAAAAAATTTCGAAATTTCAAAATTTTTGAAATTTTTTGTTTTTTGATTTTTTTTTTTTTTTATTTCAAGTTTTGTCTTTCTCAATTTTTTTTCAAATTTTTTTTTTTTTCGAAATTTCCAATTTTTTTTATTTTTTTGAAACTTCAATTTTTTTTTTTGTCAAATTGTAACTTTTTGGAATTTCTATTTCAAAATTGGGGAAAAAAATTTTTTTTGCATTTCAAATTTGTTCATTTTTTTTTAAGTTAAAAATTTTCCGTCAACAAAAAATTGTTTTTTTTTTCTTTCAATTTTGAATTTCTTAAAAAAAAATCAACTTTTTAAATTTTTTTGAAAATCATAAAAAATTGTCAACATGAAAAATTTTCTTATTGACATTTTCAAAAGAACCGCCCAATTTTTATTTTCGTTTCCCAGGAAATTCTAACCCGCTTGCAACACCACAACTCAACTGTCCGTCAGGACGCGACTCGCGAGTTGCGCGACGTCCTCCAAAACTACCCCCCCTCCCTGCTCTCCCCCCACTTAAGCGCGCTCCTCCAGGGGGCGTCAGCCTTAGCGCTGGACCGCGAGCGCGACATTCGCCGCGACACCCTTCGCGTCCTCTCGCTCCTCCTATCCCCCCTCTCCCCCGCGCAACTATCCCCCTTCTCCGCCATCCTCATCTCCCACCTCTGCTGCGCCATGACTCACATAAATCCCGCCATAAAAGCCGACTCCCTCTCCCTCCTCGACACCCTCACAAACTCCGCCCCCTCGCTCATTCCCCAACACGCCCTAAAGCTCCTCCCACTTTTCCTCGACATGATATCAACAAGCTCCGCCCACTCAGCCACACCCACAAACTCCGCCCCCACTACTCGCCACTTAACCACGCCCCTCTCCACCAAAAATACCGCCCTAAAATGGCGGATCAAGGTTCTCCAACGGCTGTCCGCCATTTTCTCCTCCATAACCTTGAATTTAAAGACGAAGAAAAATTTGAAAAAGAATTTTGATACCAAGAAAATTGTCGTGGATAATGAGACAAATTTTTTGAATCTCTTTTGGGGAAATAATCTCGACGTTTGCGAGCTTAGTGAGAGGGAGGGGGAAGGGGCGGGCTTTGGATGGGCGGAGTTTAAGAATCAAGTGGAGGTACTTGTGCCACTCATGATGGAGGGATGGTCAGAAGTCAAGCCCCGAGAGGTGGAGGGGGAAGGGGGCAGTCTGCTCACGGGCGAGGGGGCGGAGATGTTGAAGGTGATGGTGGAGATTTTGGTCGGATTTTTGGAAATGGGGGAGGCGCTTGGCAGCGGGGCGGGAAACGAAGGGTGGGGGCGGTTCCTGATGGGCGGGTTCCCTTACGCGGAGGTCAAGGTCACTGATCGAGGCAGAAAGAGGCAGGGCGACTTCGGGGGCGGGGAGAACAGCAATTTGGTGGGAGAGAATATTGGAGTGGGCGTGGTCGTAGTGGGCGGAGTCAACGGGAAATTGGGGGCGGAGCAGAGGGAGAACGTGAATAGCGTTCTGGACTTTGTCTGCGGTAAGTCCATCTCTTTTTTCGGTAATTTGACTATCCAAAATTGGTGAAAAAAATTAAATTAATGTTTAGATCGATTGAGAAGCTGGAGCAGTAATGACGCCCCTGCCTTACCAATTCTCGGTAAGTTCTTGAGGCTGTTGTTCTTGAAGTCCAGCAAAAATTTGTACAAAAATGAGATCAATCTGGGGAATATTCTTCGGGCGGCCATTGCCGCAGCTTCAAGGCAGCCAAAACGAGAGCTCCAGAATCAATTATTTATCATCCTCGGTGAAATTGTCCTGGATCATCGGCTCAACGAGCTCCAAAGGTAAAGGAGGGTCGTCAAAATGTCTCGTGCGTCATTTCCAAAAAAACGCATTTTTCACCATTAAATTGTCATCAGATACCGAAAATATATAGCAAACCCAAAAGTACACATCCCAAGCATTCATATAGACCAAAAATTGAGACTCTATATGCTGGGATGGCAGTTTTATTGATGGATTACCGCAGCGCAGAATTACAGTCGAAAAACGGAACCGCCGCATAATTTTTTTTTCAATCGTTAAATTTTGTCCCTTTTTCGAAATATTTTGAAGAAATTTTGAATTCGACTTTTACTATGAATTCGCATAAATATATTGATTTTTAAATTATTTTTAGCACTAGAGTCAATTTCAAAAAAATTCGTCATTGCAGAAGAGAAGGTTAGGATCCCTCGAAAAATCGATATATCTCGAAATTAATTGGATCTAGAGAAAAATCGTAGGGGACTTTTTTGTGGGCCGTTAGAATCTAATAGAATAGAATAATGATTAGATCCTCCACAAAAAAGGTTGTATAAAATTTTCCCTTAGATCCACTCGCTAGCGAGTAATCGATATTTATGAAAGCTTGCAGAGTCGAGCTGGCAGATGTCTCTGCCATCGCACTACTCCCGATCGATATATCGACTTCCATGTGGCTTCTACTATTAATTATCATTTCTTATCTTCTTTTCTTTCAGTGAAAGTGCTTTCAAAAATTTTGTCAAAACCCTTCCCGAATTATTATTGCAAGAAACAATTCACGAAAATACAATTCAAATGTTAAATCGTGCTGTATTGCAACATGGCGGCTGTATACGACTGGAATTGGCCAAGAAGCAGGAAGAAATTATTGGTAAATATTGAAATAAATTCTTTACCATCTAGCCTCCATGGTAATTAATTTAAATAATTTTTTTGACCCCCCAGAAAATGCGAAAAAAATTCAAATAATTGGCACGAGCGACGAGCAACAATCGCGACTTATGATCTGCAATTTGCTACATTTTCTCGATGGCCAAATATATTTTTAAAAAATTCTTCCATTGATTCATCGGCCTCGTGGGATATTGTAAATAATTTGTGGAAAAAAATAAAAAATTAATTTCACACTTTTGTACCTTTTATTCCATTAATCTATATCACATCATTGCTCCTAGGGTATTCAATAAAATATTTCGTATTAAAATAGAAAAAGTTCTTCTGCATTTTCTTTTTTTTTTCTGTTACAAATCAAAGTTATAAATCTTTTAACATTGGATTAATTCTAAATTTTTTTAGGACTATCACATACAACTCCCTCACTCCTAATTTGTTAATTAATTCAAAGTGCAATTTACTTATTCAATGGAGAATTTCTTGGTAACATTTGAAATTACAATGGAAAATATATATATATATAATTGTCCTTAATAATTGCACGGTAGTTGCTCTATAAAAATACTGTGGTCTTTAGTTTTATGAACTGTCGATAACTGCTTGTAAAAATATTTCTCAATCTCGAGACAAAATTTTTTTTTGAGTGAAACGTCTTATGGGACTATCTGAAGGTGTCATAGCAACGCGCCATAGCAACGCGCCATAGCAACGGGCCCTAGCAACGCTCCATGACAACGCACCATGGTAACGCGCCATAGCAACGCTCCATGACAACGCGCCCTAGCAACACTCCATGGCAACGCGCCATGACAACGCGCCCTAGCAACGCTCCATGGCAACGGGGCCTAGCAACGCTCCATGACAACGCACCATGGCAACGCGCCCTAGCAACGCTTCATGGCAACGCTCCATGGCAACGCGCCATAGCAACGCTCCATGGCAACGCGCCATAGCAACGCTCCATGGCAACGCGCCATAGCAACGCGCCCTAGCAATGCTCCATGGCAACGTGCCTTAGCAACGGTCCATAGCAACGCACCATAGTAGCAAAAATTTCTATTTCTCTTCTGAAGTTTCACTTTTCTGACACGTCCTGAACTACACGTCTATTTATTCCTTTCACTTTTCTTTCAAAATTTGCTCGTACACAAAAAAAAAAGTCTTAAAACTTGGTAACAACTTTAGTTTCATCAGTGACAAACGCCTGATTGGCCACGCCCTCCCCCACAATAGTACCACCACTGGGCGTCAATGGCAGCACTGGCATCTCGCCACTTAACCTCGGCCAATCGCTCGCCTTGAGCTTCTCCAACACCCTCAAATACTGCTTTTTACTATTTTCCGGCTTGTAAAATTTCCCCTTCGCCTTCTTCTCCACCAAATGATCAATTAAAAACATCTCCACAAATAAACTAATAACAAAATTAGCAAATGCCATAGCTAGAATAATAACGGGCCATTCAAAATTTGGCGGCAATTTCAATTGCAGTACCGAAATGATCCACTGCGCAGGACTCAGCGTAATGTATGCGCAGACGCAAATGAGCGTTAAAATCGAGAAAATAAACGTGTAATTTGTGTAAATAGCTTTTCTATATGGCTTGCCCCTCGAGAAAATCACTCCTAGAATGATATACTGAAACATGGATACCGTGAAAACTGAATAATTCTCGTAACTCGTATAATGCAATAGCTCGTCCTTGTTACTGACAAATGGAATGAACCAGGGGAATCCCCGAACAGCGAAGAAGGCAGCTGCCTGAAATACCGACATGATGCTCATGTGAATAACGAGAGACGCCAGTGGTGTGAACGACAGTATCGTTGTCATCGGTGGATGCTTCGCAAGCTTTCCAGGATACGCCTGAGTTTTCCCGAAGAAAAATGCAAAATTAACCACCAAGCATATATCAATAAACAAGAATTCGATGTCGGTAAGATTGGAATCTATCGAGTAGAGAATGATGGTCGATAAGAACTCGGTTAAGGCACAAGTTACCATGAATTTAAAAATGCCAAAGGACGTCACCAGAGCAGCACGACCCTGGCGAATGACCTTGGGCACGCAAGTTATATCAGGAATCCGTGATGTGAATGGAGATGCAACACTGGATTCAGCTTCAGATAGTGATATACCAGCATGAGCAGCTCTAAGTGCACCACAATCATTAGCACCATCACCACACATTGCCACATAGTAGCCGAGCTGCATGAGCTCAGTCACCAGCTGCTGCTTCTGATCACTCGTCATTCGGGCGAAGACAGCACCCTTGACGCAAATCTTGGGAATGATCTCGGGGTAGAACTCGCGGATGAGCTGCCAGGTCTGGCCGGTCAAGGCAAACCGATAATTGGAGGTGGTACCTCGCTCAATTGTCTCGGCATTGGCAAGGAAGGTCAGACCCTCAAGCTTGGGCAGCACCAATCCCTGCGAGTTGAAGTAGATTCTCGTGGTGGATTTGTGCTCACCAGGCACCACTGTCACGTTAATAACCGTCTCGTGCTTCTCCAAGATCTTGCACTCCTTGGCAACGCTCACTGCTGTCTGAATGTTGTCACCAGTTATCATCAACACCTGAATGTTGGCTTCGCGGAGCTCTTGGATTACACGAATTGTTGGCTCTTTCAGGCGATTCTCCAGGATCACCAAGCCCAGGAACTCGAGATTCTGCTCGAGCTGATCCCTGGGTAGCTTCTGGAGCTTGCCAAAGCTGCAGGTTATGAAGCTTCTGCCAATTGCTATGACTCGGTAGCCTTGCTCAGTGTACTTTTGCAATTCCGATACTATGTCCGGTGGTATTGTCTCGGGTTTGCTGAGACTTAGGATCATCTCGGGTGAGCCTTTCGTGTAGATGCGAAAGTGGTCGGTGCCGAGGACTTTTACAACGGTGGACATGCGCTGGAGAGAACTGGAGAACTGGTATTGCTGGATGATACCGATCTCTGATACTTGGGTTGTATTGGTGGAGAGGTGTTGTGGAGGCTTGACGATTGTTGGTGCTAGGAGATCGTACTTACTTGTGTCCTCCACGTCTGGCTCTTCCAGAATCCAAGATGTACTCTCGAACATCTTGACGTCTAGGGGATCTCCGCACAGCTGATTGTTGATGAGGGTTAGGCTGTGGCATACTAGCATTCCCTCGAAGATTGGGTGGGGGAGTAGGTTGGGAATGTGCTTCTCCGGCTTGTCGAAAGTGGCGTTTGTGTTGGGGACTACACCCCACATGTCGAGACCGTCTTCGGTCAGGGTGCCAGTCTGGAAGACAAGCATCTTTCTTCTTATTCCTTTTTTGGTTATAGCCTCTCGTGGAGTGGCAAGTTGGGTTGGGGTGGTGCTTTAGCAAGGTTGGTCTGCGATGCTTTAGCAAGGCTGGTTTGGGATGCTGTATCAGCAAGGTTGGTCTTTCATGCTGCTTTAGCAAGATTGGTCTCGGATGCTGCTGATGCAGCATTAACGATCAATCTTGCAGCAGCACGATTGGTCCGAGATCCTGCTTTAGCAAGATTGGTCTTTGATGCTGCATCAGCAAGGTTGGTCTGGGATCCTGCTTTAGCAAGATTGGTCTGGGATGCTGCATCAGCAAGATTGGTCTTTGATGCTGCTTTAACAAGATTGATCTGGGATGCTGCATCAGCAAGATTGGTTTTTGATGCTGCATCAGCAAGATGGGTCTTTGATGCTGCATCAACAAGATTGGTTTGGGATCCTGCTTTAGCAAGACTGGTCTGCTATCCTGCTTTAGCAAGATTGATCTTTGATGCTGGTTTAGCAAGATTGGTCTGAGATCCTGCTTTAGCAAGATTGGTTTTCGATGCTGCTTTAGCAAGATGGGTCTTTGATGCTGCATCAGCAAGATGGGTCTTTGATGCTGCATCAACAAGATTGGTTTGGGATCCTGCTTTAGCAAGATTGATCTTTGATGCTGCTTTAGCAAGATTGGTCTCTGATACTGCTTTAGCAGGATTGGTCTGGGATCCTGCTTTAGCAAGATTGGTTCTTGATGCTGGTTTAGCAAGATTGGTCTGAGATCCTGCTTCAGCAAAATTGGTTTGGGATCCTGCTGATGCAAAATTGGTCTCGGATGCTGCTGATACAGCATCAAAGACCAATCTTGCATCAGCAAGATCTATCTGCAATTTAGTTTAATAAATGCCTTCAGGACGGCGAGGCCGTGGTACTGATCGAATTTGAGAATTAGTTGGAAAAGTCTCGGGTTCGAATCCCAACTGAGACTAGCGGGATTTTTTTCTCTTAAATTTCGATCTATCTTCAATTTAATTTTTTGGTTTGCGTTAGCAACGGTGGTCTTTGATGATGCATCAACAAGATTGGTTTAGAATCCAGCTTTAGCAGGATTGGTCTTTGATGCTTTAGCAAGATTGGTTTTTGGTCTGGGAGGTACCAACGATCATTGGTGACAGTATGGGGCAAAATGGGTTTTTATAAAAATCAAACTTTTTGATTCAGAAAGTTTGGGGAATGAATTTGAAATTGTTTTTTTGAATGCTTACCTTGTCGAAGCAGATGCAGTTGATGCTGCCTGAGACGTTGATCACTCGACTGTTGATACAGTAAATTTGAGCTTTCTTCAGGCGCGCCTGCGCGTAGAGCTTGCCAACTGTCATGGCCGCTGGCAAGGCTGGTGGAATGACAATTGTTATGACGTCCAGGGCTTTTATTACGATGTAGGAGGCTGTGACGCCACGGGAAAATTTTGATACCACTGTGTAGATGAAACCCAGGCAGGATATTACGGCTAGTATACCGATAAATTTGTATGAGTCCTGGTCGAATTTAAAGTCGGCCGGTGGCGGGTACAATATCGCTGCCACGAGGGCGCCACGGTTCGTTTGCAAACCTGTGCGAATCACGCGGGCTAACACTGGACCGTCACCGTAAAATCTGGAAGAGAGAATTTGGAATTTGGGAAATTTTTTGAAAATTTTTAAGTTTTGAAATTTTTAAAAATCTGAAATTTTTGAAGTTTTTGCACATTTTTAAGAGTTTTGAAATTTTTGAAATTTTTTGAAAATTTTTCGGAAATTTTTGCAAGTTTTGGAATTTTGGAATTTTTTGAAATTTTTGAAATTTTTAACATTTTTCGATTTTTTTTGGAAATTTCTACATTTTTGCCATTTTTACAAACTTTTACAAATAAATTCAAATCTTGTTGAAAAAAAAAAAAAATTATTTCAGACAGAATTTTCAAATTAAATAATATACCTCGTTTGAATTATTATGGTTCCACTGTAGAGTGTATGCTGCGCACACTCCTTCTGATCGTATAGAATTTTTTTTGGGGTCAGAGGAGTCTTGGTGACCGGCACAGATTCTCCTAAAAATTAATTAAAACCAAGAATTAGTTGAAAAATAATTTTTTGAAAATTAATTAATTGAAAAATTGCATAAAAAATTAATTGAAAAAAAATAATTAATTAACAATTAAAAATTAGTTTAAAAATTAAGAAAAAAATACTTTTTCCAAAATTAATTTAGAAAATTTGTTAATTAAAAAAACTAAAAAAAAAAAATTAATTAAAAAAAAATAATTGAAAAAATTTTGAATTTTGAAAATTTGAAAAATTGTGAATTTGAAAAAATTAAATGTCACATTATTTCTGAAAATTCATTTTTTTTCTGGATTTAAAAAAAAAATTTTTTTTTTTTTTTCAATGAATGAATAAATAAATAAATTGCAAAAAAAAATGTGAAATTCATGGAAAATGGTTAGAAAAATGGTTAAAAAATTGTGGAAAAATTAAGTCACCTGTTAACATTGACTCGTTGAGGATACAGTGTCCTGTAAGCAATACTGCATCACAAACGACTGTTCCTTGATGTCTGGGTAATTCGATAACATCCCCAGGAACTAATTCAGCACTTGATATTGTTTCGAAGGTCCCACATTTCCTTCGTACTCGCACTGTCTCAGTGGACGCCACTGTTCCATGAAGATTTTTCTGATTCTATATATGTATTAAAAAAAAAAAAAAAAAAAAAAAAAAATGTAAAATTGTGATTTTGGAAAATTTCCTAATTTCATAATTTTTTTTTTCGTTTAATTTTGGACGTTTGAAAAAAAACTTGAAATTAACAAAAATTTAAAAATTCTGCAAATTTGAAAATTTTACAATTTTCGAAATACAAATTGTGCTCCAAATTCAAAAATTAATTTTTTTCATCTTAATTTTTCAATTTTTCAAAAAATAGTTGAAATCACAAAATTTTGGAATTTTCGGAATGAAATTTTTTCCCCAATTTCGAAAATTCAATTTTTTTTTTAATCTCAATTTTTCCATTGAAAAAAAAAACAAATTTCAATTTAAAAAACGTAATTTTTTTTTTCAAAAAATTGCAAAAAAAAAATTAATTAATAAAAATTTTAATGCAGGAAAAAAATGACTCTATTTTTATTCGTTAATTTCTATTCGATAAAGGTATTGACGTGATCAGCTAAATCATCAACGCTAAGAAACGTTCGCGAAAAAAATTCGAGGGCAGAAATACCGTGCAGATAATTAGTGCAATTGTTTTTAATTTTCTCTCTCTCTCCTTTTTCTTTTGCTCCTTACCCGACGAGTTTGCAGGATAGAGCTGCTGATGCCAAACAGTGACATGAGAATAATTGCTGCTGTGTAATAATAATAACCATCGGCAAACCATACACACAATGTGAATACTTGAAACATGTAGAATGGATTGAATACTTCGAGCAGTAGCAGCACCATTATACTCTGGAGTGGAACGATTATTTCATTTTTTCCGTAGACGATTCTCCTGAAAAAAAAATTCAAAAAATTTATTAAAATTAAAAAAAAAAAAAATTCAAAAAAAAATAAATTTTTTTTTTATTAAATTGAAATTTTCAAAAAATTGAGATTACAGAAAAATTAAAATAATTTTTTTTTTTTATTAAATTGGAAATAAAAAAAAAATTGAGATTAAAGAAAACTTAAAATAAAAAAAAAATAAAAAAAAATTAAAATTAAAAAAACCTTAGAATTAAAAAAAAAATATATTGAAATGTTTAAAATAGAGAATTTTTAGATTGAAAATTTTAATGAGCAAATCCAAATTTTTTGGCAGAAACAAAATTCTCTTCTAAAAAAATTGGTTTTTTGGAAGTACCTCAATAGCTGCTCTTCCTTGGATAATCCCTTATTAAATCCCAGGTGAAGTTCTGTGCACGCCACGAATTTATCCAATGCAACTAACATTGCAAATTCATTACGAATTTCGTCCCAAATGTAACACTGCTTCTTGAAGGAAAATGCTCGATAATTGAAGACGTCTCGTTTTGTGCCATTCTCCAGACTTATGCTCAATTTTTGACCCTCTATCTTGGCAAGAAGCTCGAGATCCGGATTTCCAAGTTTTTCCAACATCTCAGGAGACCTTGAAAAAAATATTTTTGGGGAGTTGGAAATATTAATTTGAAGGGGAATCATTTTTTTTTTTGAGACATTTCTTCTGGAAGAATTTTTTTCCCCTTTTTTTTCTATTACTTTTTTTTTAGACTTTAAATTCTCTATTTGAAAAATTTCAATTTTTCAAAATTCTCATTTTTTTCCAAAATTTTCAATTTTTTTTTTTTCATAATTTAGTTTAAAAAAAATTTATTGGATTTTTTTTTCAAAATTTGTATTTTTGTTTTTTTTTCAAAACTTTTTTTTTTTTAATTTCGTTTTTCCAAAAATTTCAAGTTTTTAGAATGTAGTTCTTTTAATTTTTCAATTTTCGAAAATTCTCAATTTGTTAATTTTTTTGAAATTATTCATTTCTTAATTTTAGAATACTTTTACATGCGAAATGTGTAACATGATATACCTCAAATTCCTGGTCCCAATGACCTTGATATTCTTGACGAAATAAGATTTGTATTTTCCCTGATAATCGTCCTATAAAAAAAATTAATACGTTTGATTAAATTTTTCATAATTTTAAAAATTTACAAAATTTACCAAATTTCCCAAAATTTCAAGAATTTACAAAATTTACAAAATTTAAAATATTTCCCAAAATTCACAAAATTTTCCGAAATTCACCAAATTTACCAAATTTCCCAAAATTTACAAAATTTCACAAATTTACAAAATTTTAAAAATTTCCCAAAATTTAAAAAATTCACAAAATTTAAAAAATTCACAAAATTTTCTGAAATTTACAAAATTTACAAAATCTTCCAAAATTCACAAAATTTCAAAAATTTTCAAATTTTTTTGCAAAGTTGACAAAATGCACAAAATTTTCCAAAATTTTCCAAAATTTTCCAAAATTTTCCAAAAATTTCCAAAATTTACAAAATTGTGAAAATTTACAAAAATAACTTACGATAATGAGGAGTCGTGTGGCGCGATTTAGTGGGCATTTTCGAAAAGTTGCGTACAGCTGGAGGTGAGGATACCAGTGAAAAAATAACCGAAGAATTCCAAGTGTCAAAAGATAGCAAATGTACGTCACAGTTGTGCAGATGTAGCTACGCTCATATCCATATATTTTCTGAAATAATTAGCAAAGGTGAGATATTTTTTCCCATTACACTTGATAAAACAAGAAAAAAAAAACGCTGAGCGTTCAGCAAAATGTGAACAAAATTGTCAGAAATATTTGATATAAAGATTTTTTTTTTTTTTTTTAATAAAGATTTTTATTAAAAAAAAAAATCAAAATTATTTCAAATAAAAAAAATTTTAAAAATGAAAAATAAAAAAAAATAAAAATAAAATAAAACAGACATAAAATTAAATTAAATTAAATTGAAAATAAAAATTGAATAAAATTAAATGAACTATTACACATTTGACAATTCGAAAATTTTTGTATTTCCAATTTTTTTGAGTGAGATTAAAATTGATTTTTTCTTTTTTTGAGACAGTAAAAAATTGAACTGAATAATTAATTAATTATTATTATTATTATTTTAATTACCAATTCCTCTGTGTCATGCCCAGAATTAATTTTCTGCCACGCCGGATCCAATTTTTTATCAGTGTTTAACCCTGAAAAAAATTGATAATATTTTAGTGAATCGTAAATAATAAAAGTGTTTTTTTTTTTCATTTTTTTTTATTGGCAATAAAAAAAATTGTCAGTAATAACCTGAGAAAAAAAAAAATAAAAAAAATTTTTTTTAGAAAGTGAAAAAAAAATCAGAATTGAAATTTTCCCAAAATAAAAAAAAATAATAATTTTGAGAATAAAAAAAAAATCTACACTTATTCGAAATGAATTTCCTGACATTTTTTTTTTTTTTTTTAAAGAGTGCTGAGTGACAACGCTATCTCGTTTAAACTAGTTTTTTCTATTTTTCTTTTACGTTCCTAATTATCATGCCTTACCATTAAGATTTGTCATAACGTTGGCAGCAATCGTCCCAGGAATTGGTTGTGTTCTTTATTTTTACAGATCAATATTGGTGTTCGGTTGGAATTCCTCAAAAAGGCCTGCAAGTAAAAAAAAAAATTAGAAAATTGAAATTTGAATTTTTGTTACTAAAAATGTTTTTAATTCCCAAAAAAAAAAATTAAAAATAATTTTTTTTTTTTTGAAAATTCCAAAAAAAAGTCAAATCTACAAATTTCCGAGAATTGAAAATTTCAAAATTTCAAAATTTTCAAAAATGTCAAAATTAAAAAAAAAAGCGAATTTAAAAAAAAATCCAAAAATGTCAATTTGCAAAACCGCCAAAATTTGAAAGCCCCGAAATTTAAAAAAAAAAATCTCAATATCCAAAATTTTATAAAAGTCGAAACTTCCCCGAGATTTAAAAAGCGCAAGTTTCCCGCCATTTTCACAAGCATAAATACCGCACGCACAATTTTCGTGGCATCGACCTCAAACATTACTGCGCGCATGTGCGCGCAACTTTGTGACCTTATATTAATCGCCGCCTATTTTTCCCCCGCGTCCAGTCGCTTTTTAAATATTGCGCGTAAGGCGGCTATGTCGTATGCGCGCACGTGGCACCTCCGCACCACGTGACCTCCCATAGACTCCAAATCATGAGGCCAACGTGTTTTTAACTCTCTTCCCTACCCATAATAACCCACTGACTAAATTTCATCACGAGATCAATTGATGAAATTAACTGGACGCATTTTTACCCGCAATAGAAATTTTAAGATAAATTTCAACATTCCCCGGGGCCCGCTCAGCTCACAAGATATAGTCCAATGTGTGCAATGTTCTTTACTTCAAATTTCACTAAACGACCAAAACGACCCAATTTCTCAAAATTAACCATATTTTGGTAAATCAGTAAAAAAATTGTTTTTTTTTTCAAATTTAACCAAATGACCAAAAAGCGAATTTCTCAAAATTGACCAATTTTTGGTACATTAGTAAAAAAAATGGGATTTTTTTTTTCTCCAAATTTGACCAAATTTCTCAAAATTTATCAAATTGACCAATTTTTGGTAAATTAGTGAATTTTTTTTTTCAAATTTAACCAAACGACCAAATTTCTCAAAATTAACCATATTTTGGTAAATCAGTAAAAAAATTGTTTTTTTTTTCAAATTTAACCAAATGACCAAAAACCAAATTTCTCAAAATTGACCAATGTTTGGTACATTAGTAAAAAAAATGGGAAATTTTTTTTCTCCGAATTTGACCAAATTACCAAAATGACCAAATTTCTCAAAATTTACCAAATTGACCAATTTTTGATAAATTAATTTTTAAAAAATTGACATTTTTTTTTTATTGACCAAATGCCCAAAATGACCAAATTCACCAAAACTGACCAAATTGACAAATTTTTGGCACATGAATAAAAAAAATTGACATTTTTTTTTCAAATCTAACCAAATGACCAAAACGACCAAATTTCTCAAAATTGACCAATTTTTGGTAAATCAGTAAAAAAAAATTGGCAATTTTTTTTTCTCCAAATTTGACTAAATGACAAAAATGACCAATTTTTGGTAAATTAGTAAAAAAAAATGTTTTTTCTTTCAAATTTACTCAAAAGACCAAAACGACCAAATTTCTCAAAATTGACCAATTTTTGGTAAATTCGTAAAAAAAATTGGCATTTTTTTTTTTGCAAATTTAACCAAATGACCAAAATTCTCAAAATTGACCCAATTTTTGGTGAAGTAGTAAAAAAAATTGTAATTTTTTTTTTTTCAAATTTAACCAAATGACCAAATTTGGTACTTTCGGAAAAAATTTTCGTCATTAATTTTTTGTTCTCCAATGGTGAAACGGAAGTATTGAAAAGGCGACTTCCGCTATCTCTGCATGGCAAAAAAAAATTGTTTACGACATATTGTTTATAAAATAAAAATGGCGCGTGAGAAAATGAGGATTTTAGCGAGGAACGATGATAAGATAATATCAAATTGTGATGACGTCATTGAGAATCAATTTTTTCGTAAATTGTTTGGCATTTACCGGAGACAATTATTCAGTTTTTTTTTTATCGGCCGATAAACCGAATATTGGTGATTGAAATTACGAGTTTCACGTTACTACTACGTTCATTCATCTCTCGGTTCATTCATTCATTTTTCGGATTTTTACCGAAATTTTTAATAAGGCCTTTCCCACAATTTCGCCCAAAGTTTTTTTTTTTCTTTTTCCATCAAATTTGGGAAATGTGGAAAAATTTGGAAAATGAAAAAACTAAAAAATTGGAAAATTTGGGAAATTTTAAAATTTTGGGAAAATTGGAAAATTTTGGAAAAAGTGAAATTAAAAAAAAACGATATTATTCAAAATTCAAATTTTTTCAACTTCCGATTTTTTTGTCAGCAAAAAAAAAATTTCATATTTTCAAAAAAAAAAAAAAAAAAAAAAATTTCGATGCAGAAATTTTTTGAAAATTCAAAATTTCAAAATCAAAATGTTTTGAAACCGTAAAATTGTTTCGCAAATAAAAACAAATTCGAAGTTCAAAAATGAAAAAAAAAAAAATTTGGCGGGAAAAAAATTGAATTTAAAAATTTCAAAAATTAGAAGAAAAAAAATTTTTTTTTTTTTAATTTTTTATTATGTAATACCTTTAATTTGTTCCCTCGAAAATTCTTTTCACGCACAAAATGTCATCACATGCGTTTAACGGCCTCGATAAGTCCTTATGCACGTCGTAAGGCTCTGTCATGTATAATAATCAATAATAACAACAATACCAATAAAACTAATAATAATCATCGCAGCTAATGAAAATAATAAAAACAATAATAAAATTGTCATTGGGAAATGACAGTAGCAATGTAAATCCGTAACTATCACACCCCGCGTCCTTCATTTTTTCCCCCTCATTTTTTAGTCGAATTTTCCCGCCATTTTCATTTCGCAATCGGTGCTCGGTGGTAACTGGCGCGGCGCAATAATTCACACATTGAAATGAAGAATAAAAAAAAGACTGAAATGTTTTGAAAATTTCCGAAACTTTTTACTTTTTTTAACTTTCAAAATTTCATTTTTTTTTTAACTTTCAAAATTTCAATTTTTTTTTTTTTTGAAAAAAAAAATTTATTTCAAAACCTGGAATTTTTCTTGCGAAATCAAATAGAATTAAAAATTGTTTTTTTTTTGAGATTTACAAAAAAAAAAAATCTGATTTTTTTCTCCAAATTTAAAAGAAAAATTTTGCAAATTGATTTTTAATCTTCACTCATAATTAGCCTCACTATTTGTTTAGATGAGCCCCGCCAATCATAAACTTTTATCTTAATCTATATTGACTCACCTCATTAACTCCGACCTCAGGTATTTATTTTACACTTTATTTTCCCGCCAGAATAGCCTCCAAAAATACGAGAAAAATCCTTCAAATTTTTCGCTAACACATTTTTAAAAGTTGCAAAATTTTACGCCTTTTTTTTTGCACACATTTATGGAAAAAAATATTTGAGTCCCTGTCACTTGTATTAATTTTTTGAAAATCAATTTTTTTTATGTCACTGAGTTTAAATATTTTCAAATTTTCGCGCCATTTACCAAAAATCGCAATATTTATTCTTCAGGCAATTTCTTTATTTTTATTAATTAAAACAATTGAAATTTGGAGTCACGTGACTTTGGTATGTTTAAATTTTCGCGCCAATTGAGCAAATATTTTTTCTTTCTTTTCTATTTGAGTTTCCTTTTGGTTTATGCAAAAATTGAAGATTCCTCACTGAATTGAGATTTATTTAGAAATTATTTCACACTTTGGAAGGTGGGGAAAATTTGGGGAAACTTTTTGAATTTGAAATTATAAATACGGAAATTTTTTCATGGAAAATTGTAAACAAAAATTTCAGGAAGTCAACTGGGGACGCCGCAGTGGAAGCCGACGCTAAACTGACGCTCAGTCGACACTTTCGTCCGTTCTGTTTTGCCATGGGAAAATTTGAAACCCCCCACTCCTTGGTCATCCCCACCAATTTCACCGCGCTTCTAAAATGGGCAAATTAGGTGAGCAATTTTTTTTTTTAATTTGTGAAATTTCGGAAATTTTTGAAAATTTTCGACATTTATGAAACTTTTCCAATTTTTTCGAAATTTGCGTTAAGCAATTTTGTAAAACCTGAAATTTTTGACATTTCAAATTTTTATTTTTTTTTTGAAATTTTGAAAATTCGTCCGAAATTTTTGGCTTTTTTTGCAAAATTTTTGACATTATTTTGATAATGAAAGCTTTTGAATTTACTTCGCTTTTCGTTTTACCGCGGGAAAATTTGAACGAGCTCTTTTTCCCGCCACTTTATTATTCTCTGAAGTTTGTTCGAAGTTTCATTCGACATGTTGGAAAATAGAACCCGCATTTATTATTCTACTCGACAATTTGAATTTGGCGCCATCCAGGACCATTTGCGCGCGCCACTGTGCGGTTGACCTTGAAACTATATGCGCCACTGTGACGTCATGCGGCGAAGTTTGTCGTGGAAATCAGGATGTCTGCTCATTTTCGAAAAATTGAAATATATTTCGATGAATTTTTTGAAAAGCGCTCACATTATTATTATTATTTTTATCCCGGAACTAATGCATATTAAATAAAGAGTTGTATGTATATAGACTTGATTATCTATATTACCGATATTATCGCGTGTTTGTATAACTCCCCTTATCGCCGATTGGAATCGCTTTAATTCATAAAACCCCGAAATATAGATAAAATTGCAAATACAAAAAAACAAAATTTTGAAAAAAAAAATTTTCAAAAAAATTTTTGAAAAAAAAAATTTTCAAAAAATTTTTTTGAAAAATACTTTTTGAAAAATTATTATTTTTTTTTTGGATTTTACAAAAAAATTGGAATTACAAAAAAATTCTTCAAATTAGAATTTTTTTTTTTTTTCAAAATTTCAGGTGAAATTGAATCGAGATAAATCGATTTATAAATCGAGATAGTCCCATATAAATTATCAACCGGATGGCGAGTGCCGATTCAACGATAATGACCGCAAAACAACGCTGCGAATATCAACAAAAGACATTTTTTTAACAATATCAGATTATTATGTTATCTACCCCTGACCTCTTTTTCCTGAGCGTTTGAGGAAAAATATGTGATTTTTTTTTTGTACTTTGATCGTCAAAGCCAATTTTTCTCATTTTTTTGATACCTTCATTCATTATCGTTAATTGATTATGCAGATATTGATTACAATTTGAGGTTATCTAATTTCCGATGCCCTGAAGTTGCCGCTAATCGAAAACGCGCGAGATGCGTTCTGATTGGTCAGCTGTTTGAAAATGCGCGGCAAATTCAAATGATCAAAGATTCCTTTTTATATTTTTAGATTAAATTTCCTTTTGTAATCAGTGTCTAATTTCTTCATATTCAGAACATGAAGTTTCAAGCCGACCAAATAGAGTATTCAAAAAAAACATCCATAATTTGAATTCTTTGAATTACTTTTCATAACAAATGAATTAAAAACTGTGAAATTTAGGCATTACTGAACATTTTATGTTGCCCAAATTGATTTTTTCACATACTGAAGCTATTTAGAGTCGAGATATATCGAAATTATTCGATACCTACTCCCATTGGTCAATGACGCGCGTGAAGTTGGTCGCTGACGAATGCGCGGGAAAATTCAAACGCACTTTTTTCAAATCTCAAGTTTTTCGCTTTTTCATCATTCTATAATTGATTTTTAATTTTGTATTGAGTAATCGTAATTTCGAAAGGACAATTTCGAAACTAACCTAGAATAATACACAATATTACTCTCTCTTGAATTTTTTTCAATTTTTTATCACTCATAAAAGCGAGAAATGAGAGACTTTGGAATCGTAAATTGAAGTTCGAGAATGGCGGGAATTGATAAGAGACCGTAAACCGGAGTTATACGCGGATTTTTAGGCGGACTATTTGCGCAATAAATTTATAAAAAGTGTGCCCGAAGGAAACAATGATAACGGTTAAACATAATAGAACATTTCGCGGAGTAATTTGTGGTTATCGCGGGCTTAAGGATTTAATTACTTACCTTCGGGATAATTAGTGTGTATGAGTCGTGAAAGTGCCATTTTCCTAGTCGATGTATATGTATTGATTAAGAAGATTTTTTTTTTTTTTTTTTTTTTTTTTTTTTTTCGATAAGTGGCTTACGGGGATTCCGGATTTGATTGGACATTCCCTGAGTTTGAGTAATCGCGGGGTTATCTCCGTTTCACTTCGTTTGGCAATTCTGGGAATTTTGGAGATTTTCGAAAATTTTGGAAATTTTAGAAAGTTTAAAACTTTCAAAAATTCGGAGATTTTTTTGGAACTTTGGAAATTTTTGAAAATGTTGGAAATTAATTTTGGAATTTTTTGAAAATTTTTGGAAACTTTGGAAATTTTTGGAAGTTTTGGAAACTTTTGGAAATTTTTGAAAATTTTGGAAATTTTTGGAAATTTTTGGAAATTATTTGGAAATTTGAAAATTTTTGGAAATTTTGAAAATTTTTGAAATTCTGGAAATTTTGAAAATCTTGGAAATTTTGGAAATTTTGGACATTTTTAGAAGTTTTTGGAAATTTGCAAATTTTTGAAAATTGTTGACAGTTTAGAAATTTTTGGAAATTTTGAAAGCTTCTGGAAATTTTGAGAATTTTCCATAACTTTTTTTTTTTTTTTGAATTTCGGAAATTTTGAAATTTTGAGAATTTTCCATAACTTTTTTCTAAAGGTTTTGAATTTTGTAAATTTTCTCAAAACCTGCCTGCAAAATTTATTAACAAATCGCAAGAAAAAAATTTCCACAATGTTGCATGCATTACACAATTTACAATTATAATTAATTGATAATTACCAATTCATAAATTGCACGCATTGTCAGCTGAATTTAAAAAAAATTTCATTTTTTTCTAATAAATGGAGTAGAAAATTTTCTCACTTCAATTCAGCACACCCATTGGCACTCAAGGCTAATCGATTTTTTTTATCGATATCTTACTCAATCATTTGTAAAAAAAAAAAACAAAATTCTGAAACTTTTTTTATCTTACAGAACCGACTTTTTTCTCAAAAAAAAAAAAAAAAAAAATCTTTACAAAAAATATTTTTTTTTACGAAAAATATTTTTTTTTACGAAAAATATTTTTTTACGAAAATTATTTATTTTTTTCACCAGAAAAAAATTTCTAAAATTTACACTTACCCCCAAAAAATTCAGAAAATTACCCAATTTTTTTTCTACGTTCAAAAAAATTAAGATAGAAAAATAGAATAATTAATTGTACATAAACACGTTACACCGGAAGTGGCCTAGTGAATGTCCCCTCAAGTTTAATGCCAACCATCAGATTGCGCAAGGCCATTCCACAGTTGTTTTTTTTTTTCATAAAAAAATTGGAAAAAAATCCACTGCAATTATTTGGTGGAAATTGTCGCATAGGGTCTGACGTTGCGTCATCGGGAAATTGGATCGACCCTGAAAATTTTACGTCCGGGCGGGAGGGCTAGTGAGACACGTGGGCTCAATTTACCATAATATATACCTCGCAAAAATTCTTCAAATTTTTTCAAAAATATTTTCGCCAAAAACTCCCAGAAAACAGATGTGCGCATGCGCAATAGATCTCCGAACGATTTCTCGTATATCTCGATAAATATCGATTCTAGGTAAAAATGTTGTAGAACACTTTTCATAGAGAATTCAATTCTGCACAAAAAATGTTAATATCTTTTTTCTCTAAACCGAGTAGTTTTCGAGATATCGTCAATTTTCAATCCACCCGATTTTCACATTTGTGTCCGTAACATGAAGTCCACTTCGGTTAATGTATTCATCACGTCATTGAAATTTCAGTTTGACATATGGAATCATTTATCGATTTTTCCTCTGCGGTAATACCCGTACAGTGCATTTTCTTTACAATTTTCCGACAGTGACGCGGAAAGTTAAAATAAGCACTAAGTCGAAGAAATCGAATTTATCCTCATAAAAAAAAATTATGACTTTCCGTTTACGGTGCAGGAAAATTTCTGCGGTGGATCCGGAAAAATCGATGGGTGCATGCGCAGTAGATCCCCCAAAAATCGATAAGCGCATGCGCAGTAGATCACTTCAAAAAGTCGGTAGGCGCATGCGCAGTAGATCTCGAAAAATCGACAAGCGCATGCGCAGTAGATCTCGAAAAATCGACAAGCGCATGCGCACTAAATGCAATCAGCCAATCACTATCCAATAATCGATTAGTTACGTGAACTGTCGCGTTGACTAATGACTCCTCTTTACGATCTACTCATAATCTCGAGAGACTTGGGAACGCATGGATCATATATCGTGATGAATGGTTAGTGGTAAATCAGAGACAATGAGAAAATTGGCAGCAACTCAATCAGCGGCCAGTCAAGAATTTTAAATCGTCATTTGGACAAGTGCAATGCCAAAGATTTATCCCACACACACACACACATACACACACACACACATTAGATTTTTTAAATCATAATTATGTTTCCAATTGTCATGATCCAATCAACTGTTCCAATCCAACAGTCATACATTTTTTTTATTGCATAGTTTTTAAACCGCGTTGAAAAGTCACCGCAGTAAAAACAGAACATCGACATTCAGGAAAAACTTCAAACCCTGATTTCTCGAGCAAAACCGTACGGAAAAAAAACAAGATGCTTTAAAAAAAAGTATCACTTCCATAGTCTCGGAAAAAAATTTGTTGAGAGTGATCTGAATGATATAAGTAATGAAAAAACCATTATGAACATGCGAGGTGGTGGGCCCGCGCGCCGCCATCTTGCTTTGATACCCCCTCCCTCTGCCACTATCCAATGGCATGGAAGCGCCAATCAAACTGATGCTTAAAATGCGTGATGCAAGGAATGATTCTGATAGGCCAGAAACTGTCATTTGAACATGCTGGGGCAAAACGGGTCGGTGGTTAAGAAATAAAAATTGTACATATAATTTATGAAAACCTTTATTAATGACTGTAAGGCACACTTAACAATATTAGATCAATAATATTTACAGCCTAGCTGCTCTCCACAATCAACTGTTTAAGGTAGCGCTTCTCGATATAGCATCTAGATCGATTTGCGATAAGAACTCGTCGTCTGAGTCAGTGTCGTTTAAAAGATCATCGGCAAAGCCGCAAATCTCAGCATTATCCACCTCTGCTTCATTTTTTTCTTTCTCAGTTTGCTCAGTCGCAGCTATCGATGTCACAATTTGCTCCCCTTCATTATCGATATTTTGGCTATTTAAATCGAACTGACTAACATCGATTTGATGGAATAGATCATCATCGAAATTGAAATCCTCCTCACAAAAATCATCTGAATTTGTCGTATTATCGATTGTTTCTTGATTGTCAACAATCGATTCTTTCGATATATCGATCGCCTGTTTCGATATATCGATCGATTGTTTCGATATATCGATCGGCTGGTTCGATATATCGATCGATTGTTTCGATATATCGATCGACTGGTTCGACCTATCGATTGGCGGTTTCGAGATATCGATCGATTGTTTCGACCTATCGATCGATTGTTTCGACCTATCAATTCCTTCGTTCGATCTATCGATGTCCTTCACTCCACCCAATCGAAGTTTTTCCGATAAATTCTCCCCCCACTTTCTCACTTTCTTCTTCTCCCCCTCCGCCATTTTCCTTCTCATATCATCATAAGTTCCCGCCGAAATTGCGTCTAAAAATGGCGTCGTGACGACTACGCCTTTTTCCGAGAATGCAGCGATTAAATTATCACTTGAAAAAATAATCGTTCGTGTTCTCACAAATGATTTTTTCGTTGTAAGCACACCGACATCCTGCAGCAGTAGAACAACACCGGATTTTAAAATGTGTGGGTAATTTACCGCCAAATCCCGATCCATCATGCCTTGAATTGAACCAGATATGTCCTTGAGTATAACTCGGGGATTCCCACTACTGCTATCAATTTTCTGGATAACAACAGCTAATCTTGGGACTTTTTTTGCATCTTCCTCGATGATCGATGCAATGTCGTACCTAAATAGAATATTAAAATTTCACGGTCAAAATGGGTTCTCATGAGGTCTCTCGACTATCGATTGTCGACTATCGATGATCGACTATCGATTATCGACTGTCGATTATCGACTATCGATGGTCGACTATCGATTATCGAGTATCGTATATCGACAATCAATTATCGACTATCGATTATCGACAACCGATGATCGATTATGGACTATCGATTATCGACTATCGTCTATCGACTACCATACATACCCTTCAACAAAATGCGCAGGCAGAGTATCCATCATCCTCATCCAAGCGCCCTCTAGGAATATCTTCTGCGTATCTTGTGTACAAAATTCCCCAAGTTTCTCTGGTGATTTTTTAGTAACTTTCGCATCATTATCGTCCAGTAGACATATATAGTTGAGTGATTCTGGTGGGGTTGATGCATCAAAACCATCTGGAAGGAGTCCAGCTGGACCAGGAAATTTTCTAACCAATGGTTTTTGAAAGATCTCCAGTGCTTGGCGAGATCTAGGGGAATCTAGGGAATTTTTAGAATTTCTGGGGAAATCTAGGGACTTTTTTGGGGCGGGCCTGGGGAATCTTTGGGGAGTTTTTGGGGGGTCTAGGGAATTTTCAGATGAGTTCTGGGGGAGTTTAGGGACTTTTTGGGCGGGGTGGGGGGCTGCGGGGAGTCGAGGGGGGAGAGGGGAGGAAGCGGGCTCATTTGAAAATATGTCCAGGAGACCATGTTTCAGGGTCGATAAGGGCTTTAGCACTTGACGGGGAATTGGTGGGGAATTAATTCGTCGACGTTTTGGGGGAATTTCGTCGAATTTTGGGGGATCTCGCTGAGTGTAGAAGAGATCGTCCTCGTCGTTGGTGTCTTTCAATAACTCCTAGGGATAATTGAAGATCGAGAGAAAATTTAGTGGCTTGGTCTAGGGTTTTTCTGAGTCTAGGAAATTTTCGGTTTCAAGGGTGGTAACAAATGGGGAGTTCTAGGGACTTTTTCTTTTCTAGGGAATTCTAGGGATTTTTTTCTATTCTAGGGAATTCTAGGGATATTTTCTGTTCTACGGAATTCTAGGGACTTTTTTATAATGCTAGGGACTTTTTAGTCCTAGGGATTTTTTATTATGACATATAGGATCTTCTAGTATTTTTTGGGGAATTCCCTAGAATGTTAGAAAATTCCCTAGGCTTTCCCCAGAGTTTTTGCATGAGTATAAAAAAATGAAAAAATTTGAAATTTATTAAAAAAAAAAAAAAAAAAGTGACCCAAAATTTCGAAAAATTTTGACAACTTTTAATACGCACACAAAATGCCAAAAATTGTTTCTCGTCAATTTGAAAATTGATAATTTTTTTTTTTTTTTTTTTTTTTTATGAAAATGTTAAAAGTGGTTTGTAAATTTTTGAATTTTTTTTTAAGACCACGTGACATCTTGAGAATGAGCTATACTTCCCGTAAAAATTTGAAAAGGTGAAAAAATTGACGGTATGACATAACCTCAAAAAAAAATTCTAGGACATCGGAAAGGTAATTAGGGGAAGAATACTAATTGGTTCGTTGATCAATTACCTCATCAAAATCGAAGTCAAGGTCATCATGTTCGCCCATGTCTTGTCACCATTCCCAGAAATCGAACCTCAAATGTCAAAACTTGGCCAAAAAAATTTGCGGTTAAGATTTTGAAAAAATCTCACTTTCAGTTAAAAAAAATTCTTTCACTTTTTTTTTAGTCCAAAATATTGGAAAATAGAAGTTAATTCGGGTTGTGGCCTTTAAAAGTTAGAAAGAAAATTTTTAATCACAATTTCCACTCTCGCAAAATGCCGCAATGATTTTTTTTTTATTTTTTTTTTTTAACACTTTTCTATTTTTTTCGATTCAAACGCTCGCAATGCACTGGAATGCTATATATTCAACACGAAAACTCTTTGGTGGAAAATTCGGCTGTTTTTCATTTTTAGAAAATGCCAAAATTCAATGCAATTGTAAACAAATCAACTCTTTGACATTTCGACCACGTGGCGCCACCTGGCGCGAACATTTGAATTTCGGGTCGGTAAAGTGAGTTGCCGTTAGCTCCTGCGCATGCGCGAAATTTGTAAAGAATTGAGAAATTTTAATGTCGTGCGCATGCGCAAGGGAAAAATTACGCATGAGTTTTTTCCCTCCAAAAATTCAGGAAAAAAAATAAAGGGAAATTTCGACCAATTTGACGTTACGAAAAAAAATTTTGAATAACGCAACAAATTTGAAATACTGATTTTTTTGGTATCAAAATTTAAAGATTAAAAAATATTTTCGCCGAAAAAGAAACTTTGAAAAACGATAAATGTCAAAAGATTCTGAATATTAAGCCGCGTTTAACGGACTGCGCATGCGCAGAATTTTGGGAAAAACCAATGACAAATTGGACAGTTATATTTTCCCGTATTTTTTTTTTCGTGATTTCAAAATTTCTAAAACACTGCAAAATCTTTTGTGACCTCAAAAATTTAGAATTTTGTAGTAATTTCCAAAATTTTAAAGATCCAATTTGAAAAATGTAAAAATGAGAACATTTGGAAATTCACATTTGAAGCATGTGCCGCCATCTGGCGGGAAAGTTCAAATATTGCGCAGACAAGGTAAATTCCTAGTTTGTTCTCCGCGCATGCGCACAAGCAAATACACTCATAATTCGCCTCAGTCAGTCGCCGGTGAGGTCGTTGGGGAAAACTAAAAATCATAAAAATCATAAAAGCGAAAAAGTGAAAATTAATGGCGCAATTTTCGGCAAATTTTGCGTAAAATTTTTGGCGTTTGTGTGTGTGTCAAGTTTTGGCGGGAATTTGTGCATTATCATGAACTTTTTATCCAAGTTTGAGGTGGGAAAGCTCGCGGAACTTTTTGGGAATGATAACAAAAAGTGAGTTTTTTTTTAATTATTTTTTTTTTTGGGAAATTGTTTTAACTGTTTTTAAATTGAACTTCCTAAATTTTTTCAATTTTTTATTGAATTTTGTAATATTTAAGAAGCCCAAAAAAAAATATGTCATTTTACTTTTGTCAAGTTTTTGACATTTTTTTTTAGTCTTTTTCTTGGAATTGAAAATTGAGAAATTGAAAGAAAATTTTTGATATTTTTTCGACAATTTTTTTACATTTTTTTTTAAAGAAAATTGAAATTTTTTTACATTTTTTTTCATAAAAAATTTAAAAAAAAATATTTTAGGGAAAGGGACAAAAATAGATTAAAAGTGAACAAAACATGAGCTATATTTTGCTAACAAGTACGTTTATGCAAAAATGTCATAAGATGTTTTATGTAGAGAATTTAATTTGGTATAAAAAAGTTTTCTATGATTTTTTTCGGAAATTGGTAGTTCACGAGGTGAACCCGAAATTCTCGATTAAAACGGGATTTTCTCGTTAAGGAAGGGTTTTACGAAAAAATGTTATAAGACATTTTTTGTAGAGAATTCGATTTCCGAAAAAAAATGTTTCTCACAATTTTTCTCTAAACCCATTTGTTCACAAGATAAATCATAAAGAACTCAAATTTAGAAAACTGGATTTTTTTTTCAAAACTCCAAAAATTTCCAAAATCTCAAAAATTTAAAAAATGTCAACTTTTTAAAATTTTCAATTTCAAAAAACTTCAAATTTCCAAAAATTCCACAACCTTCCAAAATTTTCAAAATTCCAAAATTTACAAAATTTCAGAATTTTCAAAATTTTCAAAACGTCAAAATTTCGAAATTTTCACAATTCCAAAATTGTCCAATTTTCAAAATCTCAAAAAATTCCAAAATTTTGAAAAACTCAAAAGCTCCATAAATCCACTTCGCCCAAAAAAAAAACCCCCAAAAACCGATCGCTACCTTGACAACAACTATTTTCATGGGGTTCAGAAATTTTGCATGAGCCAAAAGCTCCCTTCAGTCTCAGTCTTGATCCCCCACCATATCTCCCGCATTTATTGATTGCTCTACCGCACTACTGTCCTACTTTTCCGCCCTACCCCTGGAGTCCTATATACACCAATCCATACATATATATATATATCCACATATAAATATATATATATATATATATAATCCTCCCCAACCCCGCCCACCAATCGGATTCATCTCCCCGGAGTCTCGAGGACTACCATGCCACTTCATTATAACGTTTTATCGAGACTTTTTAAATCCCCGGTAGCTCCCTCAGAACCTCCATTGCAGACGCGCTCGTCGCGTCCCATGCTGGCTCTCCTGACAGCCCGCCTTCCCCAATTTTTCAGCATTAATAGGTTTGCCTCGGTCAGCTTCCAACATGTTCCGCATTTTCCTGAATTCTCTGACACCTTGATCAATCCGGGGAATCCCCATGTTTGAATTTGTGAAGATATTGCCGAAAGCACCCGTGCCCTGAGAGCATCTGGGTTAGATAGTAATTGACTTGTCCATGTGATCGGTCAAGCCGAACATCCAGCTTCGATATTAGTCGATGAGTCCACCGGCCTGGAGGCCTCCCACTGTAGCTGCCATCGCTTAATGCTGTGGTATCGTTATTCTCTCCTCAGTTCCACTCAGGTTAGTTGATCTGTGGGTGTAGAGGCACCTACGCACCTCCACTAGAACTTCGATAGGTAACATCCCAGCAATGACACACAGCGTCGTTAGATACTGTCCGGTATGCGCTAGTCTCTCTAAGGGCACTCAGCCTGTAGACTGGAGCACTTTGCCGTCGTGCTGCTTGACTTCGTAATGCATCAGTCCAAATAGGAATACCATATGTTAATACCGACGTAACAACTGACGATAACAAGAGTCTTCTCTGTTTTGGACCTCCAATGGTCGGCATAAGTCTTGCAAGGGCAGTCCTCACCGCAGCTGCCTTAGTGCTTACATGCTGGACTTGCTGTCTAGGGCTAAGCCCCGTTGTAACCACCTTGTACCGTCTGCCCCAAGGATCCACTTCCTCCAAAAGCTCATTCCAACAGTCTCGTTTGCGAAGCCTTAGTGAGTTTACACTTAGCTGATTTATACTTCGAGGCTTTCGAGATTGGACTTCTTCCTTGCACATTGCCAAGATCTTCTCGCTGCGAAACATTCCCTGCGGAGGTTCGCTATTTCATCGATCCACCAATACACCGGTGGCCGTCGGCTTTTACTAGGCATAGTTGCATCGCAGGTGTCGGTTACTCGCCACCTGCCTTCATCTACTTTTTCTATGACATTTCTACCACTTATTGGGTCGATCTTTAGTGCCACAAGAAAGGTGGTGATGTCGAATTTTCTCACATTCCAGCCGATTTCGTTTGTTCTTTTCGATGTGGGCGCGGACTTTCAGTCCATAGATACCTCCCAAAGTAACGCTCGATGATCATTGCCAGTGTAGATCTCGGTTACCTTCAATGCACAATTACCTTTGAGCAGGCTACTGCTGACGAAGGTGAGATCTACAATTGAGCTCGTTTGTCCCCAGCAAAATGTCGGTTCATTTCCATGGTTCAATAGGACGACATCTAGAGTTGACATGGCTTCTGGTGAAGCCCGTCCTCTCTTATTCGTATCTTTGCGATGCCAGTCGACTGCCCAGAAATTGAAATCTCCCGCAATTGCCAGTGGGAAATGCTGTTTCGCATCCGCCACGAGGCTATCTAGGAATGCTGTGAAGTCTTCATGATGAAGGCTTGGGGCATAGCAGATATAGAAATAGATACCATTCACCTTGGACACTACAAATCCAGACGGTTGGTCACCATCGTATCCTACAAACGGCAATTCACCTTAGGACCAAATGATACTTTAGAAATAATTCGGGAAAAAATGATAATCACTGCAGTAGTTAGACTCTCAAAATAATTGGGTATAATTCAGAAATTTGACGGTTTTGGTATTGGCAAAAATGGTCAATATGTCAAACTTGTCATTAAAAAAAAAAAAATACGGAAATTTACGAGTTTTTCAAGGAAAGAAATATGAAGAGCAATTTAGGTCTTGAGTTTTATGGTGACATAAAAAAATAAAAATGTCGCAGGCTCCCATGCGTCTTTTTATGGCCTTTTAGTAGCATGTGATGGTTTTTCACTTTTCAAAATTTCTAAAAAAAATTTGAAAATTTTGGACTTTGACGTTGGAGGTGGGGCAGAACGGGTCATTTAATTTTTTTTCTGGCAGCCACTTCCCCCTGCCGGATGTATCACAAAAGACAGACCATCCCATTCTGCCCCCCTCTCACAACTTTCAATTTTTCGTCGAGGAACAGTTTTCAGAACCGGAACCGGAAGTTCCGCGAATTTGCCCACCTCGAGCCCTATCAAACTCCGCCCAAGGTCAAGGCCAATGTCGTTTATGTGATACACTACATTGCCCCTCCCCCTCCCAATACGATTTATTATCGTTCTGCAATAGAGTTTGTGCCATGGTGTAAAATAGCGTATTTTCGCTATGTGCCACACGCGATTATTGAGCCATCCTCATTGAAATGAGGGCAAGTGTCTCAATAGTCACGCGATTTTATACTTCTTAAGGGCTCCCCCCCCCCCACCTCCCGCAGCGCCCGCCCCTCCATTACCCCCCTCCGCCGCACTCAAGGTCAGAGCGACTTCAAGGCCATCACGCAATCAGCCATTTGTTTTCCCGAATCTCCAGCAATTTTCAGTGGCTGAAAACAATTTCACTTCAATCTTGGATGATTTATGGGTGTATTTGTCTTCGTGGAGACTTTTTTTTCACGGGATCTCGGAGCGGTATAACTGTGTGATGAATTTTTTTGCGGAGTTTTTCTGGAAATTGAGAGGAATAAGAGGAGCATTCGTTGTTCTAAAAAATGTTCAAGAACAAAAAGTTTTTCAACAGTTCATCACTTGTCAGAATTCTGATCCCAGGCTGGCAGAATGAGTTGATTCAGGTAGATTAGAGCCAGAAAGCTTATTTAGATAGTACAGTTCACTTTCCATGACTCTCCAGCTTGCGGGCTGAGCTTTCCGTGGATGCGGAGTTACAGAGTACCCCCTCCACGCTCGCAATGGGCGGGGCCACAGGAGGGGAGAGCTGGTATGATGAGTCGAGTGGGAGCCACTCATGCTCTTTTGAGCCCGGATTTCTCAATTACAAGGCCCAAGGGACTACGCGCGGCGGCAGGCAACGAAGCGGTGTACCCCTCACGCGCTGTGTATAATGTTACGGGGAGTGGGGGGCGCAGTCCCCTCGGCTCGCTGGCGCTTCGAGAGCTACGGAAAGCTCCCTTCCAAAATTTTATAATACGTTGGAGAAAATTATTACAAATTGAATAAAATTTGTAGAATTTTTTGAGATATTTTCAAAATCAGTTTTTTGAATTTTTTTTATGTCGATTATTTTTCCCGCGCTTTTTAGCGGAAATATAGGCAATTGAGAAATTGGTTAATGGGGGAGAAGTTGGTGGCAGTGTATCTAGGTAAAACAATAAATCCTGAACTCAATTTAATGAGTTGAAGAAACTTTCTAGGCAGGCGCTGGCTTCTCGTGACCCAGAGAACGACGCGCACCCACGGGTTTGAACTCTGAGTCATTTGACACGAGTATTCCAATATCCGGGGGGGGGGGGGGGGGGGGGGGGGGGGGGGGGAATTGCATCATCTGCAACTATAGAGTGTTTAATAATCCCCCGATAGCGGAAGTCGTGGGAATGGGCGACGGGGAAAATTGTTGACTATTTTTTTTACGGATAAAAAAAATTGGTTATTTTCAAAAGTTTCAAAATTTTCAAAATTCTCAAAATTTTTAAAATTTTCAAAATTTCCCAAAATGTTCCAAAACTTTCAAACTTGGGCAATTTTTTTTTACAATTTCCAAAATTTTTACCATTTCCAAAATTTTCAAAAATTTTTTTTTGAATTTTTTTTGGAAAAAATCATTTATTGTACGAGTATAATATAACTTTCGCTTTTTCACAGCATCGCGAAGAGATGAAGACGCATCTCCGATGTTTCTATTTCCGTACTATTTTTAGGAGTCGAAAACCACCGAATAATATTTCCCCCTCTCCTTTTTTTCAGTTCCGACTCGTCTAACGCGGATTTCTCATTGATGCTGTGAAGATTCGTCTTGACGTAGGTCTGGACCACAGCCAAAAATCGTTGGTGAATGTTCAATCGCTAACGTCATGTTTATACGGCGGAACAAATTTAATTGAGAGAAAAATGAGGGGGGGGGGGGAGGGTGGGGGGTGGATGCTGGGACATGGACCATAATGACACACTCTCACGTTCTTCTGTGACTGCCATCCCATTATGCCCCCTCTCACCGTTTCCCGGTCCATTACCGTTTTGCCCCCGTTAAAATTTTAAAACTGAAAATTCCGGCAATTTTTCAAATTTCCAAATTTTTGAAATTTTCAAAATTTTTCAAATTTTCAAAAATTTTCAAATTTTCAAAATTTTTCAAATTTTCAAAATTTTAAAATTTTTGAAATTCTTAAAAAGTCAAAAAAATTTAAATATTCAAGATTTCAGAATTTTTTAAATTTTCACATTTTTCAAATTTTTCAAATTTTCAAATTCTTCAAATTTTCAAATTTTCAAATTTTTCAAATTTTTCAAATTTTTCAAATTTTTCAAATTTTCAACTTTTCAAATTTCGGAAATTCAAAAAATAGTAAAATCTCTGGACCTTGAAAATTTTAAAAAATTTTCAAAATTTCCAGAATTTTCAAATTTTCCTAATTTTTTACAATTTCCCAAAATTTTTCAAATTCTTCAAAATTTTTAAAATTTCTCTAAATTTTTCTAAATTTTTCCAAATTTTCCAGATTCCCCAAATTCCCCAAAACCCTACCCAAAAAAAAGTTCTTACATTTTTTTATTTTTTTTTCTAACTACTCATCAAAAAAACAATTCTCTTCACATCCCGCTTATATATTTATTTATTTATTCATTTATTTATTTATTCATTTATTTATTTATTTATTTATTCATTCATTTATTCATTTATTTATTCATTTATTTATTCATCTACTTTTTCTCTTTGAATTGCCTGAAGTTGACGCACGGATGACTGATCCTGGGCATCGATAGACATTGAACGCGTCCCGGCTACCACAGCCGGCAACGTCGCAGAAACATTTTTCGTTGGGGGTTATTAATAGACGGGTTGTAACTGCCAGTTTATTTTTACGAGGCAAAAAGAAGTGTCTAGAGGGGGCGGTCTGGTACCGCCAATCTCCTCTTCCGCGTTTACAACATTCAAATTTAAGCTTCCCAATGGAAAAAAAAAAGAATTAAATTCCCCCCAAAATTGTCCACCCCCCCCCCCCCCCACTCCCCCAAAAAAAATTCCGCCCGAGTAAATCCACCATCAATTGTTCTCCACAAATTCCCCCCCCCCCCCCCCCCCCCCCCAAAAAAAAGAGAAAACGCAACTATATAAGGAGCGTTTGAGAGACGATGCCGATAAACGCACGTTCTTAGGTCGTCTCCCACTTACCGGCTGGCGCTGCCGCGCCCAGTGAGTGAGTCAGTGCCACCCTAACCCCTAAAACATTAACAAGTGATTTTACGTGATAATGTTAATCAACATTTTTTTTTGTAGGGAATTTGATTAAAAAAAAAATTCGATTTAAAAGTCCAACATATATCGAAAAATTCCAAATTTTTTTTTTGTTTTTTTTTTCAAAAAATTAAAAAAAAATTCAAGAGGGGGGAGCACACTTTTTTTTTTTTTTTTTTTTTTTTTGCTATTGGAAATGGCGCGCGGCATTCAAAATGTGGGCAGCGCGGGGGCTGGCCAGTGATGGGGGGTCCGATGCACCCGACTGGTTACCATGGTTACGACCTACTCTGGCCCTGGACGTGGCCGCGTGAACGGGTTCGGGGGCACCCTATCACAGCTTTGTACACGTCATGGGGGTTTAGATCCTCCGCGGAGTGACTAATGGGGAATTTTTATTCCATTGTTTTTTTTCTTAATTTTTCACATTTTTAGAGCAAGATTTTTCGAGAGTTTTTGGACATTTTTTAGAACCTAGGGATTTGTAAATTTTAAAATTTTTGAAAATTTTGAAATTTTGAAAATTTCGAAATTTTGAACATTTTGAAATTTTGAAAATTTTGAAATTTTGAACATTTTGAACATTTTGGAATTTCGGTGTTTTGAAAATTGTAACATTTTGGAATTTTTGAAAATTTTGAAATTTTTGAAAATTTTGAAAATTTTGAAAATTTTGAAAATTTTGAAACTTCGAAAATTTTGAAAATTTTGCAATTTGGAAAACTATTGATGCCACTGGGGGCGAACCTTGAAAAAAAAGGTGTGTAATTAATGTGGAATGATCACGGGGGGTCGTGGGGCCATCCCCGTAGCGGATCAATAAGATTAAACCCCGTGGCCGACAGCATCGGGGTCACCCTGTATTATTCCAGGGATAGGAAGGTGCGTGACCTAGTTACGCTCAGCCGACTTATATAGGTCATAGACACCATTTTCGTCGGGTCAACACACACACACACCTTCTTATGTCGGTACACATGGACACACTAGTTAGCCTGGGTCACACATACACACAAATTTAAAATTTCCGAAATAAATTTTTTTTTTTCAAATTTTTCAAAATTTCAATTTCCAATTTTTTGTCATAAAAAAAAAAATTCAAAAATTGCAAAATTTTTTGAGCCACCCCCCCCCCCCACCCCCAATCGATCACTCGAAATTTTTAACTTGAAAATTCTCCGAGCGAACCCGTTGATTCGCATTTTCCTCAGATTCGCGTTATCCGGCGCTGGCGCTCCTCCGCAATATGACCAAAGCGCATGCGCTTCATACCAATAATCCACCACTACCACTGGCATTATTATTATTATTGGCACAGGGTGGCTGCCTTGATATTCCAAAGCCACACTCGGACTGGGATCGTGCATAACATCAGTTCGCGCGATCCCATGATTGAAGAAAAAAAAAAATTTTAACGTGAAACGAATTCAACCAAAATTTGGTCACCAAAAATTGGTCACCAAAAATTGGTGACGTGCCTCCGTAAATTGTGCATAACATCAGTTCGCGTGATCCCATGATTTAAAAAAAAAATTTAACGTGAAGCGAATTCAACCAAAATTTGGTCACCAAAAATTGGTCACCAAAATTGGTGACGGGCCACCGTAAAAGTGTGTCGCGATCGTTCCGCGAAATTTTGGTGAAAAAAAAAATATTGAGTGAAAAAAAAAATATGCCATTGGTCATTGGTGGTTTTGGTTGAATTTTGGTAATGTTTGGTGTCGTTTTTTCGAGGAATTAAAGTGGAGTTATTAAACATGGTATAGGATGTATGAATAATTTGTGGATATTGAAGATTGGTGGGGACACATGGCACGACTTGAAAGTAAGTTGTAACCAATGAAATTTGGTTGAATTGAAGACAAGATTTTTTGGAGTGCGATTGGTTAGATCGATGGAAAATTATTGTTAATTTAAATGTGGTAAATTGTGCTTTTTTTTAAGTATGAGGTTCGATTTTGGTACCAAAAATTGGTTGGTTTGGTCACCATTGGTTGTTCGACCAAATATGGTATCCTCGAGCAAACATTAATTTCCTTCATTTCTTACATATCAACATTAGTGACCAAAATGGATTAACCAAATTTGGTCATAACCAATGAATTTGGTTAACCAAAACTGGTTGTTTGGACCAATGAATTTTGGTCTCCAAGTGGTAATAAGAAAATTGGTGCATCAACAAGATTCGTTCGTTTAACCAAAATTTTCAAGTACCAAATTTGGTAACTAACCAATTGGTCGACCAAATTTTTTTTCCCACCAAATAACCAAAAACACCAAAGTAATTGGTAACCAAATACTCTCCCACATTACCATATATGTTGCTCCCCAAAAAATCCTCGAGTCATTGGTAACCAAAAATTGGTTGGATCGACCAAAAATTGGTAATTTTCAAAAAAATAATCCCCAAAACTAACATTATTCCAAATATAATTTCCCCCAAAAAAATTCAAACAAAATTGGTATCCAACTCCCGGTGACCAAAATTGGTTGTTTGGTGCCCGCATTTCCTTTTCAAACCATTGGTCCCTCAGTAATTCCCCGAAAATTGGTAACCCAGCAATTGACTTGGCCGACCAAAACTGTTGTTTCTCCGTTCCCACCAAAACTTATTTTTTTTTCTTTCAAGTACCAAGTATAGTGGTCCACAAGGGATGCAGTAGGTCACCAAGTAGGCCATCAAGTCCAACTGGCGTACCATCATCTGTTATGCCTGCCTTACCATCGTCCAAGCATGCCATTATATCAGTCACCGGTGGTAATAACAGTGCAATATATACAGTACAAAGTGACCAGGAGATGTTAGATGATACCATCACCGTCAATGCTGACACTAGTGGAGATAACGATACCAATTCGCCGAATACACCTGAAAAATCCCAATTGGAGGCTAATAATTGTCGTAACCGGGTGAGTAAACCTACCTCATCTAACCTCGGTCCATCAAAAATCGGCCAAATACTGTGTACAAAATTTTCCTAATGACCTTGAAACCATCCAACAATTGCGCTTCTCCAATTACAGGCGAACACCAAGGTGAAGCTCCTGGTCCGTAGCCATGCAATGAGAGAGTCCGCATCGCCGCCGCGCGAGGCACACAATGGCTCACCGCGTTCCCCCACCTCGCCGCCAAATCCCAAGAGTTCCCCCACCCTAACGCCCCCCACTCCCAAGCTAAACAACAACGAATTCCTCCACAACAGTAACCTAGCAACGCCGCCGAAGCAAACGCGCACAATAGCCACTTCCCCCACCTGTCGCACTCCACCGCGCAACTCCCCCTCCCCCCATCCCTCCCCCAAATCATCATCCCCACCCCTCCGCGACAAGGACCCAACTCACCGCACCAAAGCCACAAGTCCGCACATCTCCCAAAAGTGCACAAATTGCGTTAAAAACAATCAGAATGATCGTCCAGGTCTACTCCAGACACCCGCATCACCGTCCAAATCCGCCCACCAATCCCCCAAATTAAATCACCATAACTACCACACGCGTAACGATCATGCAACGTCACGTAACGATTCCCAAACATCACGTCGTCCAAACACCCTATCAGTGTGCAATAATCAATGTTCAAATCAGTGTTCAACATTGTCAATCAGATCATCATCAAGACACAAATTTCGTCATCCAAATGCTCAAAGCCATAGCCTGGACTCAAGCGTATCGCCATGCTTGTCACGTGACAGCAGTACGGAGCTCTACACGGACTCGACGGGTATAGATCTCGAGCAGTTTATCGCAGTAACGATCAATCGCAATCAGAAGGATCGTTCTGTCCTGCTGAAGATCGAAAAAGAGCTCATAGAATTTGCGAAGGACCGGCAGAAGGTATGTCACAAATTTCCCAACATGTCTTCCTACAATCGCATGCTGGTTCACCGTGTAGCAGCATACTTCGGCATGGAGCACAATGTTGATCAATCGGGCCTGTCCGTTATCGTGACGCGTACGAAGAATATGCGCATTCCGGATACGCGTTTCAAGGAGCACATTCGGGACGATCTGCTGCTGACGGAGGAGCCACGACGGAGTATATTAAAGCGGGACTCGAGCTCATTTGAGGACGGCTTCAACTTCAAGTCTCCGGATCGTTTGTCGGGCGATTACTGCAGGCGGAGCAAGTCGTTTGAGGAGCGAGAGGAGGAGTACGAAAAGGTGCGGCGGCGGATTTTTAAGGACAGCAGTGGCGACAGTGAGGTCACATCCTGGCCGTATTGGTCGTCGACGGAGAGCTCGGATGTTTCCGCCCGTTATCGACTTCTACATCCGGGCGATCATGTGCGGACGCGATTGGCTAAGGGCGAGTCCTGCGATGGACGCGAGAACTTTCGCGGGGTTAGTACCTGGTTTAATCCATAAAATTAACCTTAATGTTGTTTCTATATTCATTATAATGTTATGGTCTTTGAATTTCTTCCCGCCAGTCGTTTGAATTTACCGCGTTGCCATGTCGATTTTCAAGGTAGTCAATTGACTAACTGAATTGTGATTTTGCAATGAAAAACCTGTTACAACAGGTTCTCCGGCCGTCCGTCTCCAAATCCTTCAGCTTTGGTGGTTATACACGGGGAATGTTGACGCGGGGCGATAGCGTTTCATCGACGCGCAGCGCTGGGCCACGCCTCACCAAGCAGGACTCTGGCGCTAGTGTTTGCTCAAGATTAAGCCCCTCCTCCAGCGGCTACAAGAGCCAGAGCCAGCGAAGTGATGCAACGATATCACCGTCACCATCGCCATCGCCAATTCCGTCGATGGCCTGCAATCACCGAGAGCCCAGGGACACAGCGCAAAATGCGGCGATCGACGGCAACGGACAAACAGTGATGTGGGCGGTCTCCAGCATCTCCAGCGTTCCAGCTGGCTCCATCATCATGAATCCCCGGACAAATCAGCCCTACACGAACACGGACGGATCGATCTATCGATTTGATCCGGACAATCCGCCCAAGATCTTTGCGGACATTGCGGAAACGCGGGAGAGCCCGGCGGAGAGCAGCGCACCGCAATCGCCAAGGAGCGCGGGAAATTTGAAACGGAAGGGGTCGGTTAAGGATGGACGGGGAACCACCAATACTGCGACGTCACCAACCCTGCCGTTCGCTAATAGTCCGCCACCTGCGGAGTGTGCGCACGCAGCCAAGGTCAGTGGAATAACCCAATTTTAGTCTGTGGAAAAATTGTTTTAGGTTTTTGAAAGTGTTTGTACTTTTGAAGGTGAGCGATAGCGCATGCGCACAACCAAGCCAGAATTATGGATTTGCTCAAAATGGGCCGGAAATGAATTACAGTCAATCGCCGGGGTACAATCAGGTGGTGGTTAGACCGGAAGTGACCCAGCCAATTCCACCACCTGATATGGTTTTTGGCCAGGGTAATGTCTATGGGAGTTATTCGCCTATGGTGACGTCTTGTCATGCGGGAAATGATGTCAATGAACTTTCTGGGTATTTTATGGGAATGAATGTTTATGATGGAGGGAGAAATCCACCGGAAACACAGGGGACTCCCACTCACAGCTACAGCGCCAATCCCCAACCAACTGCGCATGCGCCGCAGGCTACTGCCCATGCGCAGGGATACTGGCAACCCCCACCACCACCACCACCACCGCCACCTGCACCACCGACGCAACAAGCCTCTGCAAATCTGCCGGTAAGTTAGATTTTTTAGGGATTTTTTTTTGCGCGGGAAATTTGAAAATTTGAAATTTGAAAATTTGAAATTTGAAAATTTGAAAATTTGAAATTTGAAAATTTGAAATTTGAAAATTTGAAATTTGAAAATTTGAAATTTGAAAATTTGAAATTTGAAAATTTGAAATTTGAAAATTTGAAATTTGAAAATTTGAAATTTGAAAATTTGAAATTTGAAAATTTGAAATTTGAAAATTTGAAATTTGAAAATTTGAAATTTGAAAGTTTGAAATTTGAAAATTTAAAATTTGAAATTTGAAAATTTGAAATTTGACAATTTGAAATTTGAAAATTTGAAATTTGAAAATTTGAAATTTGAAAATTTGAAATTTGAAAATTTGAAATTTGAAAATTTGAAATTTGAAAATTTGAAATTTGAAAGTTTGAAATTTGAAAATTTGAAATTTGAAATTTGAAAATTTGAAATTTGAAAAATTGAAATTTGAAATTTGAAATTTGAAATTTTTATTTTGGAATTTTATTATGTAATTTCAGCCCCAACAAACTATGTACTTTGTACCACCTCCAAGTGCAGTACCACAAAGTCCAAATGATAGACAACAACTGCATCAGCATCAGCGTTACACATCGAATTACCCTTATAATTCAACAATGACACCACCAAATCAAGGGCCAAACTATGTTAATGGCTATCCAATATCGTATAATTCAATGCCAACAGTACCAAATCCAAGTGATTATACATACCAAAGCCCATTGCACATGATACCAACATATTATCCACCTGGCCAGCCTGGAATACAATCGGGGATTCCCCCAGTTATGTGGAGAGTACCAACGCCACCAAACACCCCAACGTCAACTCAGGCAAGCTAGTTTCTTACTTATTCGGTTAAATGGTAAGCTCTTAGTCGAGATGGTTATAACCGCCGGAAATGGCCAGTGGCGCCACGCAGGTTCAAATCGCACCAATCAGATGTGTGAAAACTTGCGCAGATGAAGTCATACGGGCCAGAAATCATAAGATCAAGCGTAAGGGTCAAGCCTAATGTCTTCATACGAGACTTCAGCCCAGAATCATCAAGGCTCATTTACTGCTCGCTATCGCAGTTATGGCTGACACAGTACAGGTTAAGTGCCATGGGAAACACACGTCCTTCACATTTTCACTCCACAGAAATTAATTTTTTGGAATATTTCCCACATAACTGTCATTGAAATTTCACGAATAGAATAAAAATGTTCAGTTACATTGATCCGTTGTGGCTAACCATAACTTCTTGACGAATTCGTACTGGTGATTGGCGCATGCGCAGTCCTCTTCATATTTGGCGGGAAAATCAAACATGTGATGCGCATGCGCCAGTTCGCGAGCATCTTCGACTATTGCATTGGCATTATTACTGAGATTTGATAGTACCTCAAGGTGACCCTCACGTTTGACCTCTGGGGTTGATCATTTGGCGCGAAATTTGAATTTGAACTTGATGATTGGTTCACAGATGCCAGGCGTACCCGTTATGTACGTCAATTCTGGAACTTATGGACCACCAACGATGGTTGCCGGATCATTTGGCCCCCAGATACCCAATACAGCAACACCTGGACCAACTGGGGCCTACATGACCCCATCAATTTTGCCAAATCTCGTGTTTAGGCAAAATATGCCAGTAAGTGAAAAATTAATTCTCCAACGATCACTTTATCTCTAAAAATCTCGAAAACCACTGACTCTACAGTAAAAGTTCATTTACATTTTTTGTAGGGAATTCAATTCTACATAAAAAAGGTCGTTATACATTTTTTTATAATACCAACGGTTTTCCAGATATTCGCGAAAATCCGATTGGCCATTTTTTTCATTTCTCACATTCTGAAAATTTTTCTGCTAGAAGCAAAAACTAAAAAAAAACATAAACTACTGGGTTTAATGAAAAATTCGAGAGGACCTTTTTTGTAGAGAATTCAATTTTCTACAAAAAATGGTTTATGGACTTTTTCGGTAGAGCCAATATTTTTAGAAATATTCGCAAAAAAAGGAAAATGCAAATCTGGTCTCAGACTATATCAATTTTTTTTATACCAAAAAAAATGGGCTAAAAATTTTTGAGTGTGCCAAAATGTTTTTATTTATTTATTAATTTTTTTTCAAGATGGTGACGACGGGCATAAGGGCATCAACCCCTTCGGGCTCTCAGAGAACAAGTAGATCCCCCACTCCAGCTCACGATTTTTTTAATAATAATAATAATGGTGGAGGCAGTGGAACTGGCAGTGGAGTAGCCAATGGGGAAAATAGAAATGCCCAAGCACAATCGCGATATCCACTGCCAATGTACCAAGGTCTTCATATCGTTCAAGGTGAGTCATTTTCTATGTTTCATAAAAACCGAATTATCTCCTAACAGGGCGGTGCCCCGTAAAACCTTCATATGACCTTTTTTGTAGAGAATCTAATTGCCGACAAAAAAGTCCTTTACTAAATTTCTCTACGACAACTCGTTCTCGAGATAAACCCAAAAGTTGAATGATCCAGCTTGCAAGTACTCGCGGCAACACTGTACGCTCGAAGCACGAGTTTTCCGAATGAAATCACCGTAGCTCCTAAATTATGGAACTTACGAAAAAAAGTCATAAAACATAAAATGTGCATAATGAAGAGAGGAACAATATTCATTGAGCACTTTTCCCCCTATCTCTTATCGTTTTCGTGCTAGAGCGTTATCAACCCTTGAAACTTGAATGTAATTAAAAATTTCGTGTAGGGGACATCAGACTGATGCATCCGGGTGGCTCGCGGCTTCCATATGCGCCAGTATCATCTCCACCTGTGGTCCAGGGTTGTCCACGACCCTTCCGTCCACCCTCGTATTCATCCAACACTTCTGGGTGTCCCACGCCCACCTCATTCGACGGTAGAGGGCAGAAGATACGCAAGCCAAAGTAAGAATTTGAATTTTTTCCCGCCAAAATATGCCACATCTTGTTCCCTCAACACGGGTCAAATTTTCGCGCCAAAACATTTCATATTTTCACTTCGATACATTTCAAATTTTCCCGCCAAAACAATTTCAAATTTTCCCGCCAAAATGTTTCACAATTTTCCGCCAAAATATTTCAAATTTTCCCGCCACAATAATTTCAAATTTTCCCGCCAAAATAAATTCAAATTTTCCCGCCACAATAATTTCAAATTTTCCCGCCAAAATAATTTCAATTTTTGCCGCCAAAATGTTTCAAATTTTCTTCCTAAAATGTTTCGAATTTTACCGCCAAAATCGTTAAAAATGTTCCCGCTAAATACTCTGAATTTTCCCGCCAAAACAATTTCAAATTTTCCCGCCGAAATAATTTCAAATTTTTCTGCCAAAATATTTCAAATGTTCCCGCCACAATAATTTCAAATTTTCCCGCCAAAATAAATTCAAATTTTCCCGCCACAATAATTTCAAATTTTCCCGCCAAAATAATTTCAATTTTTGCCGCCAAAATGTTTCAAATTTTCTTCCTAAAATGTTTCGAATTTTACCGCCAAAATCGTTTAAACTGTTCCCGCTAAATACTCTGAATTTTCCCGCCAAAACAATTTCAAATTTTCCCGCCTAAATAATTTCAAATTTTCCTGCCAAAACATTTCAAATGTTCCCGCCACAATAATTTCAAATTTTCCCGCCAAAATAATTTCAAATTTTCCCGCGCAAAATAATTCGAAATTTTCCCGCCAAAATGTTTCAAATTTTCTTGCTAAAATGTTTTAAATTTTCCCGCCAAAGCAATTTCGAATCTTGCCGTTAAAAGGCGCGCCAATCAGTTGACGCTTTCCCGCAAAAACATTCCCCACTCTCCCGCCAAAACATCCAACTCTTCTTTTCGTGTCACGCAATAATTTTACTACCACTTCACCACTTCAATTTGCGTTGAATTTTTGTGTTTTAAGTTCGGGGTTTTCAATTTATTTCTGTGTTCACGTTTAATCCATTTTTTAAGGTCCAAAATCACAACTCTACCACCAACTGGCGTAAGGGCCAATGTCTATCAAGTACCCATGCCCTCTATATCATCTAACCCGCCCACTGACATACGAGAAGGTAAACAAAATCACCCGCACTTTTTTGTTGATTATCCAAAGATTTTAATTGTTCATAAAACTCGCAATTTTTTTTTTATTTATGGAAATGAATTTGGGATTTATCGATCGATCAATTTTCAAAATTTCGCGCCCTTTTTGAGGTTTTGAGATTTCGGCAATTTTCGCAGATTTTTTAGCTTTTCAATTTTGCAATTTTTTAATTTTTTAATTTTGCAAAATATTTGAAAATTTTGTAAAATTTTTGATTTATTGAATTTGCAAAAATTTTGAGTTTGGAAATTTTGAAAATTTCTGATATTTGCGGAACTTTTGCAGGGTAAAGCATGGAAAATTTATCGATTGACAAATTTGGGGATGTTTGAGTGTGACCTTGGTTTGGATTTGATATATATATACGTATATATGTATAGTAATTTTTGGGTCTCTTTTTTCCATTAGCAAAACCGATGGAAGGCAATATGACATAAGGTATATAAATTATGAGGGAAACAACATAAATTTGCTCGAGAAAAAGATATATGTGACAAAAATATATATGAAAATTTATGAAAGTTACAAAAAATTTCAAAAGTTTCCAAAATTTTCAAAGTTTTCAAAAATTTTCAAAAATTTTCAAAGTTTTTCAAAATTTTCCAAAATCTTGAAAATTTCGAAAATTTCAAAAATTTTGAAAATTTTGAAAATTTTGAAAATTTTGAAAATTTCGAAAATTTTGAAAATTTTGAAAATTTTGAAAATTTTGAAAATTTTGAAAATTTGGAAAATTTGCAAGAGTTACAAAATTTTCAAAATTTACAAAGTTTACAAAAATTTTCAAAATTCTTCAAAATTTTTCAAAATTTTCGAAATTTTCAAAATTTTCAAAATTTTTGAAATTTTCAGATATTTCTAAAATTTACCAATTTTACGAAATTTGCAAAATCCCGTAAAAGCTTCTTTAGAAAAAGCTCAAAAATCTACCTCAAATGTTCACCTTCCAGGGACCGTGAAGGTGACAATCACCCGTCGAAATCCGGCGATGCAGTAGCCAGCGTCGAGTCCTAAGGAAGAGTCCCAAGGGCGCAGCCTCGTGGAAAAATGCGGGAAAAATTCAACTTCAAAAAGGAAGAAGGAAAAGAGAGTAACCACCGTGGGTACAAAAAAAAAAAACGTGATTAAGCCTGAGTCAGGACCCAGATGAATTACCTAATGTTATAAATAATTTAGAAATGTTTAATTAACAAATTTTAATTAAAAATTTCTAAATTAACAAGCAAATAGCTATAAATAATTACGAAACGTTAAGAAGGCCCGAAAGTTATACGATAAGCGGGAAATTCAAAAAAAGGCGGGAAATGGGTTATTTGTTTGAATAATTAACAATTAATAATTGTTTTTTTTTATCCAAGTTTTTCTCATTGGATGCAGGATGTAAGGCTTTTTACGAGTGGAACAGTTTTTGAAAGTGGTTTTTGGTGAAATTTTTTCTATAGAAAATTTTCTATACAACATCTTCTATAGACAGTTTTCTATAAAAAAATTTATATAGACAGTTTTTTATAGAAAATTTTCTATAGCCAGTTTTCTATAGAAAGTTTTCTATAGAATATTTTTCTATAAACAGTTTTCTATATAAAATTTTCTATAGACGGTTTTCTATAGAAAATTTTCTATAGACAGTTTTTTTAATAGAAAATGTTCTATAGACAGTTTTCTATAGAAAATTTTCTATAGCCAGTTTTCTATAGAAAGTTTTCTATAGAATATTTTTCTATAAACAGTTTTCTATATAAAATTTTCTATAGACGGTTTTCTATAGAAAGTTTTCTATAGACAGTTTTTTTAATAGAAAATGTTCTATAGACAGTTTTCTATAGAAAAATTTCTATAGCCAGTTTTCTATATAAAGTTTTCTATAGACAGTTTTCTATATAAAATTGTCTATAGACAGTTTTTTTAATAGAAAATGTTCTATAGACAGTTTTCTATAGAAAATTTTCTATAATCAGTTTTCTATAGACATTTTTCTATAGAAAGTTGTCTATAGAGAGTTTGCTATAGAAAGTTTTCTATAGAATCTTTTCTGTAGACAGTTTTCTATATAAAATTTTCTATAGACAATTTTCTATAGAAAGTTTTCTATAGAATATTTTCTATAGCATTTCTTTGTTTTTTTTTACCAAAAACCAAAATGAAAGAAAAATAACTTGAGAAAAAGGGAAAAACTACTCAAAATCAAGTCCGTTAATTTAATCATTAGGTAATCGATACTTGGATCAATAAAACCAAAAAGCCATTGATTTTTACGATAAAATTGATAGGAGTTAATGGAAAATCGTTAATAGGTTACTGATTACGTTTACTATTATTTAAGTCCTTTTTGTTGACGAAAATGCACATTTTACAATGTAAATGTAATCAGTATCTAGTCCTAAATGTCTAGTTCATCATAAAAGGATTAAAGTTAATAGTTTAAACAATCTAATGTCTAAACAAGCCGATGATTTTTTTTTTCTTTTTTTTGTTTTTTTTTGTCATTTTCAAAATTCTGGTTTGAAAATTTTTGAAAATTTGAATTTTGAAATTTTTGAAATTTTTAAAATTTTTGAAATTTTTGAAAATTTTCTAATTTTTGAAATTTTTGACATTTTTGAAATTTTCAAAAATCTCAAATTTGAAATTGTTAAAAATTGATAAAAAACTAAGAGAAATAGTGATCAATTTTTTTGGTCGATTATTTAATTTGCTCGATTGATGATATCAATGGAAATTAATAATTAATGAAAGTCCATCCAAAGTTGAAGAGTAATTAATTGACGGCTTCTGAAAATTCATTAATGTACTTAAAGTTTATGTGCCTCATTATGTTTAATGAATACAGGTTAATTAATTTTTTCAGTAATTTTTTTCAATCAGAGGGGGCTTTGTGGTTGGCGGGAAAATTTGAATTTGAATTCAAACATATTTAACTCTAAATTTGAATTGTCTCTTCTTTTCAAATTTCAGAATCTAAAAAAAAATATTTGGCATAAAATATTGAAAATTTTGAAAATTTCAAAAATTTGGTAATTTTTGAAAAAAAATTCAAAAATCTCGAAATTTTCAAAAAAATTTGCATTCCCCAAAAATTCCGTCAAATTGTTTTACACAAAAAAATTTCACTCCCAAATTTTTCCGACCACCCACTTTGCGCCACCCGTTTTGCCCCAACTGAAAAAAAAAATCACAAAATTACAGAAATTAAATCACCAGTCAGAAACAGTAGTTCGTACGTCTTAATCGGTGGTTAAACTTCATGTCATTGTATCACAATTTCAACTTCATATTGTTGTCGTTAGTAGTGAAGAAAAAGAAAAAGAAAAAAATCGAAAAAAATATCGACAAAATATGGAAAAATGAAGATATATGTATGAAAAAATTCTATAGATTCTCTATAGAACTTCCTGGAGTATGTTAGGAAATGTGATTTTGTACAGTTCTTTGCTATAGATTTTGGCTATAGAAAATTCTGTATACTTTTGCTATAGAAAATTCTATAGACTTTTGCTATAGAAAATTCGATAGAATTTTTGCTATAGAAAATTTCATAGATTTGTTTGGCTATACAAAATTAGACAGGCTTTCGCTATAGAAAATTCTATAGTTTTTTCTATAGAAAATTCTATAGTTTTATAGAAAATTCTATAGTTTTTTTCTATAGAAAATTCTATAGTTTTTTCTATACAAAATTCTATAGTTTTTTCTATAGAAAATTCTATAGTTTTTTCTATACAAAATTCTATAGTTTTTTCTATAGAAAATTCTATAGTTTTTTCTATACACAATTCTATAGTTTTTTCTATAGAAAATTCTATAGCTTTTTCTATAGAAAATTCTATAGCTTTTTCTATAGAAAATTCTATAGCTTTTTCTATAGAAAATTCTATAGCTTTCTCTATAGAATATGCTATAACTTTTTCTATAGAAAATTCTATAGCTTTTACTATAGAAAATTCTATAGCTTTTTCGACAGAAAATTCTATAGCTTTTTCGACAGAAAATTCTATAGAATGTTCTATAGCATCGAGCTATAGAATTTTCTATATTATTTAATAGCCTATTTTTTTCTTTATAATTTTTTTGACAGCTTCCTACATAGTAGAATGTCTATAGAATTTATATAGAATTTCTATAGAATTTTTTCATATCTTAATGAGAAACAATTATCGAATTAGTAAGGGGAATTACTAAAGAGTTAATGTTAAACAGGATCTGCGGGTAATTTAGGATTAAGTCGCATTCCGCGTTTTTTTTCTATATTTCTCTCAGGAAAGGGGGAGGGGACACTTTTTTTTTATTTATGATTTTTTTGGGGGTTTCGGAGATTTTGGGAAAATGCAAAGTTTTGACTTTTTTTGAATGACAATTTGTTTTATCCATGTTTAGAATTTTTAAAATTTTGAGTAAAAAAAAAATTTTTTTTTTCAAATCTCCGAATTTTTTATTTTTTGAAAATTTTCCAATTTTTCAAACTCAAATTGGAGATTTTTTCCGATTTTTTTTGGAAATTTTTGATGTTAGAAAAAAACTGTTGAAAAAAAAATTTGCGAGAAATTTGAATTTCGCGCCAAAAAATAAATTCCCATTTCTTGATTTAAAATTGAGGGGGAAAAAATTCAGAAAAAGGTCAAAACTCTTTCCCACTATCTCCCAAAAATCAAAATAAAAATTCGAATGAACTTTCTCGTAAAAACCAGAAATATTTCATAACATCGACAATTGTCGTCTTTTATTGCTTGACCAAAAAAAAAAAAAAAAAAACACACAAACAAAAAGTTGCATTATTAGTAAAATGGGAGTATTATTACAAAACCGAATTTTTCGTAATTAAAAAAGAATTTTACCGCGCAATTATTGCATAATTAAAAATTTCAAAAATTCCCCAGGTCATCCTATATATAGGAAAATTATTCTCATAATTTTTTTAGTTACATTAAAAATTTTGCAAACCCATAAAAAAAAAACAAAAATCAATTTCCACATTTTCTGTCATTTTTCCAATTTTCGTTGTAACTCGATAAAAAAAGGGCAAAAAAAAAAATTATTTTGACCAAATTTTTTTTCCAAAAATGGGAAATTTTCGTGGCTATAAAATGAAACCACCCGTTTTGCCCCTGAATTTTTATTTGTGCAATAAACTGACAAATTCGAAATGGATACACGTCATTTAATCCTAAAAAAAAAACACAATTTTAGTGAAAGAAGATTTTGAATTTCTTTTAAATTCGAGGTTTGCAGTGGCTGCTTACGTCACGCAACACACTATATATGTCCAATAATTGTAACAGATGAATGTAAGAATTAGAATTGGAATAGTTTTTACAAGTGAAAGTTGTAATGCCGCTGCGGAGGTGTTTAACGGTTGCGTTAGATTTCTAACACTCGTCTGGAGGTGGGGATAAGGTGTGCGCATAAGTCTGCGAGTGGAAAGAGCTATGCGCATGCGCGTCACGCATGCGCACACCAAAATTTACAACAGGCACTATGGCGTTGCACTTGTATCGCGCGTAAGGATCTACACGCGCATTATTTTTTCAAAGGTTCTTCTTGGTTCAGGATCATGCGCCTCGGGATCATATTGGTCGGGCGCATTTTTATTAGAATGAAATAGTGTCGGGTTCGATTTGATCGCGCCAAAAATAATGCTGGTAGTGATTATCCATTTTCCTCGAAATAAAATATAAAGGCATGAAATGCCATCGCGCACTGTACTGACGCCACTGAAAAGGTTAGGGCGTGCGCACAAGTCTGCGAGTGGAAAGAGCTGTGCGCATGCGCACCCGCCAATTTTGAATTCCCTTGGAGCGTTTCAAAATCTTTTTTCTTTTGAATTATTGTCAGGACGAATTTGTGGTTTTTGGGGGATTAAATGAGGTGACCAATGAAACTGGATAAGCAAAAATATAAAAATAATGAAAATGAGCACTTCATGTTCCTATCAAAATGAAAATTAATTTTCCATGCTCGCTTTTTTTTTTTAGTTCAATTCACTGAGTCTGTATTTTCATGGAAAAAAAAAGAAATTTAATATGCGAAATATGCGATTAAAGCTGAAACTGAAAGTTGCTAAATAAAGTAAATGAAATATAATATATTAAATATGCGGGACACATAAATTGTCATGAACACTGATAATTGTCTAATTATATCTCTTGTTATATTATATACATAAATATTATTCATATTTTCAAGAAAAGAAAAAGGAAATTAAAGAAATTGAGAAAGATCTTTTCTGCTTTTTCTTATCTCTCTCTCTCTCTCTCTCTCTCTCTCTCTCGTTCTTTATTTCAATCCATTTTTGATTTTTAAAAAATTCCCAATTTATTTTTTAAACAAATTTTTAAAAAATAGAAAAATAAATTTTTACGAATATTAATTTAGTTTCGTAAAATTTTATGTGACATATCATACACTTTTTTTTCAATTTTTTTTCAGAACATGGATTTTGTAAAAAAAAAAATCGAATTTTTTTTTTTGAAAAAAAAAAGAAAATTGTTGGGGAAAAATGTTTCGAAAAAATGACATTTTTAAAATGTTAAAAAAATGCATTTTTACGAAAATTAAGTTGCGTAAAATTTTATGTAACATAATATACAATTTTTTTTCAGAATATTATTTTTGAAAAAAAATAATTGAACATTTTTTTTGACCAAAGATTTCCCAGAAATTTTTTTTTTTTTTTTTTTGAGGAAATAATTTTCAAAAAAATATGAAAATTTTTGTGGCAAAAAATTTTGACAAAAAAAGATTTTTTTTTTTTTTGAGAAAAAACATTTTTGAAAATTTTTCTTTTGAGAAAATTATTTTCGAAACAAAAAATGAAAATTTCAAAAATGGATTTTTTTTTTTTTAATCGGGAAATTTGAGAATTTTTTTTTTTGAATTTTTTTTGGGAAAAAAATGTAGACAATTTATTTAAGAGGGAAATTTTATTAGCTCCTTGGTTTATTATTTACAAGAAAAAAAAAAGTTGGTAAGGGCTAGGGGAACTTTTGACGAGGGTCCAGAGTGACGTTGATGCATTCTTATCGTCGTTAAAGAGCAGTGAAAATTGTTGGGACAGCTTTGGAAAATTTTGTGCTCAATGTCACTGTGAACCAACGTCTTCATTCATTTTATATTCATTTTAAGTTCATTTTAACTCACTTAGGAATTAACAATATTGCACGTTTACACTAAGAGAACGTTATTAAAAAGTGGAGGAAGTCTGCATCGATTTTGAAGTGAAACTTCTTTGAGTACTTCAATCAGAAAATTTAGTAAAAAAATTTTGAAATTTTTTTTTTCAATTTTTGGTTAAAAAAAAAAATTTTTTAGACTTTTCTTTAGTTTTTGAGAATTTTTGAATTTTTGAAAATTTTGAATATTTTGGAAATTTTGAAAATTTACAAAATCGAAAATTTATGAAATCGAAATTCTGAGAAAATTTGCGAAATTAAAAATTTTGGAAAATTGAAAAATTTCGAGGAACTTCGAAAATACAAAATTATGAAAATTTGAAAATTTGAAGAATTTGAAGAATTTGAAGAATTTCAAAAATTTCAAAAATTTCCAAAATCCAAAAAAAAAAAATTTCAGTCTCCAAACATGGAAAAATGCAAAATTTCCAAAAATATCCCAAAAAATTTAAAAAATCGGAAACGAGAAAAAAAAATGAAAAAGAAAAAAAAATTGAATAAAAATTTCCCAGAAGTTTCACTTTCATCGCGGATTCCTCACACTTTTTTCCAAAAATTAATACCGCAATAACCCACCACCCATTGAGCCCCCAATGACAATTTTAATCGACACTCACTTATTCCCTAAATCGCCTAATTAATTGATCAATTAATTAATTAAGTACCTACGCTGACGAAATGGCAATATTACCTAAACCTAAAAATCCCATGAAGTCACTTTCCGCAGATTCGACTCCAAAATCCGAAAAAAAAAAAATTTAATTTCGAAAAAAATTTCGAAATTTTTTTTTTAAGAAACCTCAAATGCTAAATTTTTCGAAAAAAAAAATTACATCTCGAAGAAAACCTCCATCGTAACAAATGCTTAAGCTACCCTAGACACTCACTCACTGCTCAGAGGCAGAGCTTGAGCAAAGGAATGACCCCAAATCGGCAAAACTGCCGAGTGAGAAAACAAAAATTTGAAGAAATTCTGAGGGGAGTTTTTCGAGGCGGGAAAAACCGCGAGACTTTTTGAAGGTTGTCTCAGGAGCACCGTGGAGATGTGCAGGAGGTTTGACCGTGGACGCGCCAATTATTCCGTTAAATTAGGACACATTGATTGGCTTGGAGGTGCGACTGGTGGCAAGAGTTCTCCATGCAAGAGTCAAGACAATTGTCCTCTGCCTTGTGAATTAATTGACGTGGCGATAAGAGTATTTATTCAGCTGCTGTGGCTGTAGGCGGTGTTGGTGTATGGTCCACTGTAGATTGAGGAGCCCGTTGTCGATACATTTTTATGTCGCTTCTTCGCCAATAAAACGAGAATTGCTGCAACAACAGCTGCCATAAGGACAAGTCCAGCTATTGCAATTCCAATAGCAAAGCTCCTCTGAGATATGCAAATAGCATCGTCGTCATTGATTGTCTGGAAGAAAACAATTTAATTACTCCATTGAGCAATTGTACCACTTTTATTCACCAATCATCAGTATCATGCGCTTGCAAAAGTCAAGTTATCTCGACAACCACTGGTCCTAGGTCAAATTGTCAAATAACATTTTTTCACGGAAATTTTGTGGCCGACAAAAGAGGTCATTTGGGACCTTGCCCTAGGACCACTCTATAGCGAGATAAACGCAAGATTTGGTCCAGACGTGGGATGACAGACACATTTGAATCATGGGGAAGAAAATTGAATGATTTTGCAAGATTTCATAAATTTCATATTCTTCATAAATTTTAGGAATTTCATAAAATTTCATGAATTTCATAAAATTTCATGAATTTTATACAATTTCATGAATTTTATACAATTTCATGAAACTTTATAAATTTAGTAAAATTTCATAAATTGCATAAATTCCCGAAATTTCATAATTTTCATAAATTGCATAAATTTCATAAATTTCATAAATTTCATAAATTTCATAAATTTCATAAATTTCATAAATTTCATAAATTTCATAAATTTCATAAATTTCATAAATTTCATAAATTTCATAAAATTTCATAAAACTTCATAAATTTCATGAAATTTCAGAAATTTATTAAGTAACTATTTAATGAATAAAAAATTACCCTTTCTCGAAAAACATCGTCAATAGGATCGGTTTTGCCCCCTAAATCCGTGGCCTCATTAACATATAATCCACTGTAAACTTCGATTGTCGCTGGGGTCCCATCGAATCCCACAGAATTATTATCGTCGATCGCTCGTCCTGTAGCCTCTCGCTTTCTCCGAGAAATTTCATTACATCTTGGCGGCTGAAAAATTAAAAAAAAATGAGAAAATTCAAAAAATTTCAAAATAAAAAAAAAATCGAAATTTTAAAATTTTGAATTTTTCGAAAATTTTGATTTTTTTTAATAAAAAAAAAAAATAAAAAACGAAAAATTGGAAATTTTTTAATTCAAAAAAAATTTTTTCAAAATTCAAAAATTGATTTGAAAAAAAAAATCATAAATGTTCAAAATTGTTGAGAATGAAAAAAAAAAATTATAATTGTAAAAATGAAGAAAAAAAATATTGTGATAATTAATTTTCTGTAGAATTGTGAGCAGCAATTTCCCAAATTTCTGTGATTAATTAGTCTGATTTTGATTAGTGCAACAATTAGCCGTAATGATAATTACCGTGTCTGAGCATCCGCCGCCGTGTGTCGTGCACAGTCGCACATTGCACTGGTAATAAACAGAGGCAGTATACGGGAATTTATGCGCTTGGAAATTAACTCGAGCCTCAGTTTTGTCTTCGCTGTACGTAAATTGACCCATTATCTCGCCATCCACAGGACATCTGTTAGGATTATAAATTCAAAGTCATTCACACATTTCAATGTTTTCCGTCCCAATTTTTTCCAAAATTTCAAAATTTTGCAAAACGTGGAAATTTTGGAAAATCAATTTTTTTGCACGTTTCAAAAATTTCGGGATTTTCCCTGACTTTCCGAAATTTCCCAAAATTGTCCAAATTTTCCAAAATTTCCTAAGATTCTCCAAATTTTCCAAAATTTTTCAACATTTTTCAAATTTTCCAAAATTGTCCAAATTTTCCAAAATTTTCCAAATTTTCCAAAATTTTCCAAATTTTCCGAAATTTCAAAATTTTTCAAAATTTTCCAAATTTTCCAAAATTTTCCAAAATTTCCTAAGATTCTCCAAATTTTCCAAAATTGTCCAAGTTTTCCAAATTTTCCAAATTTTCCAAAATTTTCCAAATTTTCCAAATTTTCCAAAATTTTCCAAAATTTCCTAAGATTCTCCAAATTTTCCAAAATTTTTCAACATTTTTCAAATTTTCCAAAATTTTCCAAATTTTCCGAAATTTTCCAAATTTTCCGAAATTTTCAAAATTTTCCAAAATTTTCGAACATTTTTCAAATTTTCCAAAATTGTCCAAGTTTTCCAAATTTTCCGAAATTTTCCAAATTTTTCAAAATTTTCCAAATTTTCCAAGGTTGTCCAAATTTTGCCACATTTTGCAAATTTTCTAAATTTTCCAGAATTTTCCTAAACCGGAAAATTTCCCAAAAAAGTTTCTCATACCGTCCAAAGATGTTCCACTAAATTCCCCACCACTTCCACAATTTCAAAAGGAGAGCCGGAAAACTAGTGAAAATTTCGGAAAATGAGGAAAAAATCCACCCCTTAAAAATGGTTCCATAATTACCCTTCATCATTGATGAGCCTTTGCTCGCCCCATCCGAGCCCATCTCGTACAATGCAATCCGAGATTTTCAGTCCAAAGAGATCTTGCTTATCGATGCTGATGACCAAAGTAAGGGGATCCCCGATTTTCACGTTTTCGGCCACATGATGGCGCGTGGGATCGCCCGAAAATATTTTCATGGTGCAGCCCGGCATGGGCGCCATCGCCTAAAAAAGTAAAAATAATAAATCCTGCAATTCTCTCCTCAAATTCGTCCTGACAATAATTCAAAAGAAAAAAGATTTTGAAACCCTCCAAGGGAATTCAAAATTGGCGGGTGCGCATGCGCACAGCTCTTTCCACTCGCAGACTTGTGCGCACGCCCTAACCTTTTCAGTGGCGTCAGTACAGTGCGCGAAGGCATTTCATGCCTTTATATTTTATTTCGAGGAAAATGGACAATCACTACCAGCATTATTTTTGGCGCGATCAAATCGAACCCGACACTATTTCATTCTAATAAAAATGCGCCCGACCAATATGATCCCGAGGCGCATGATCCTGAACCAAGAAGAACCTTTGAAAAAATAATGCGCGTGTAGATCCTTACGCGGGATACAAGTGCAACGCCATAGTGCCTGTTGTAAATTTTGGTGTGCGCATGCGTGACGCGCATGCGCATAGCTCTTTCCACTCGCAGACTTATGCGCACACCTTATCCCCACCTCCAGACGAGTGTTAGAAATCTAACGCAACCGTTAAACACCTCCGCAGCGGCATTACAACTTTCACTTGTAAAAACTATTCCAATTCTAATTCTTACATTCATCTGTTACAATTATTGGACATATATAGTGTGTCACGTGACGTAAGTAGCAATATCGATTATCTCGAAAAGTATCGATCCTACGACAAAACCTTGTATAACCTTTTTCATCGAAAATTGCATTCCCCACAAAATTTTCATCTAAAGTTTTTCGATAGAACCGATAGTTTTCGAGATAATCGCAAAAGTGTGGGGTGAGGCAGTACACCGTTAGGGTGATGTCTTGCTAATTAATTGATCGTGAGTCGGTGAAATGGAGGAGAAAGGCAATTTGTTGATTCATGATTGACTTTACCTGTAGCGGAAGCGACTGCAACATTCCTACGCGCGTTTGATCATTAGAAATGACCTTATCGCGCGTCTGATAACGGCATCGCACATGAAAACCACGGCCCTGATTCGTCACAAGCTTGAGATGAGGCTGGACCACAATAGTGTTGAAGTACTCAATGCCTCCGTCATCCTGGAAAATAATTAAGTCATTTTACTCGTTTTGTATAGAAATTATAATATCAATCTCGTCTTTGTCGATTTTCTCTCTCGTCTCTCGTCACATCTCTCTCGACTTCTCTCGACTTGGCGATAAACATAAAATCAGTTTGATCTTTATGGATCGAGAAATAATTATTTTGTAATGTCGAGAGTCTCTCGTCTCTCGTCTCTCGACTCTCGACTCTCGACTCTCGACTCTCGTCTTCTCTCGACTTGGCGATGGGCATAAAATCAGTTTGATCTTTATGTATCGAGAAATAATTATTTTGTAATGTCGAGAGTCTCTCGTCTCTCGACTTCTCTCGACTTGGCGATAATCATAAAATTGTTCTCTCGTATACTATCGGGTGAAAATTATCTCGTCTTATCGAAATTCCGACTATCGCGTAGCCCCCCCCCCCCCCCCGCCCACCCACTTCTAGGCAAGGATGCTGCTCAGATTGTGGGTATCCTTGCTGAGGTCGCGAGCCACTGGCAATTGCCCAAGTTCATTGCTCCTGAGTCTCTGGCTCCGCGTCCTCGCGATCCTCTTTTTTTCCCCACTCCGCGTACCTTTTAGTCCTATTTCTGGGCTCTCGCCTGCGGCTAGAGTCCTGGGTTCGATGCCCGGTCAGTCCGGCAATAGAATCGCGGAAATATTTAACGCATCATGGGAGAGAATTATTGATAATAAAAAACGTGGGAATTAGCGGACACTGGGCGAGCTGTACTAAACCGCAAGTGTAGCAAGTTTTTATGTTAAGAAGTAGAAACTGGATGTTGGAAGTTTCGCGAAAAGCTACCCGCCCGCCCAGACACCCTCCCACTCAGTGACCCGCCCGCCCAGCCTTCTATCCAGTGAGCCACCCACTCACCCTTCCACCCACTGACCCGCCCACCCACCTTGTGGCCCAGTGACCTGCCCACTCATCCACCCACCGAGTGATACGCCCACCCACCTTCCTATCCAATGACCCGCCCTCCCATCCAACGACACGCCCACCCACCTCCCCATCCAGTGTTCCGCCCACCCATCCTCCGATCCAGTGTCCCGCCCACCCACCTTCCCATCCAGTGTCCCGCCCACCCACCCTCTCATCTAATGACTCACCGACTTACCCTCCCACTCTGTGGCCCGCCTACTTACCCTCCCACCCAATGGCCCGCCCACTCACCCTCCCACCCAGTGTCCCGCCCACTCATCTTCCCACCGAGTGGCCCGCCTACTCACCCTCCCACCGAGTGGCCCGCCTACTCACCCTCCCACCGAGTGGCCCGCCTACTCACCCTCCCACCGAGTGGCCCGCCCACTCACCCTCCTACCGAGTGGCCCGCCCACTCACCCTCCCACCGAGTGGCCCGCCCACTCACCCTCCCACCCAGTGTCCCGCCCACTCATCCACCCACCGAGTGGCCTGCCCACTCACCCTCCCACCGAGTGGCCCGCCCACCCACCCCCCTATCCAGTGTACCGCCCACCCACCCTCCTATCCAGCGTCCCGCCCACTCATCCACCCACCGAGTGGCCGCCCACTCACCCTCCCACCGAGACAACCGCCCACCCACCCTCCCCCACCCTCCCACCGAGACACCCGCCCACTCATCCACTCCACCCCGCCCACCCACCCACCCACATATATATGAAAAAAAAAAAATATATATATATATATATATATATGTTTGTTTTTATTAAATTAAAATGCAAAGTCACGTGGGAATGTCTTCGTGCCCTTGAGATAACGACAAAAGTTAAAAGAAGAGTTTTCAACTGTGCTCGTCCATTGGAAACTCACTATACTGCCTAGGGGAGGGTCTCAAGGTCCCCCACAAGCCACATAATGTGCAACTTCTTTGTCCCTACAAACCATGCCCGACTGGTTCCCCTCCCCACCACCCCCCCCCCCCTCCCCCCACCCCACCCCTGGAATTCCTTTGAAACTTGAAAAGGAAAAAAACTATTTCGCGGATCGCAAAACACTCACGCATTTCTATCTAATAATTTACTTTGCAATTTATTAACAATAAAAAAAAATTCCATCGCAATTTTTTTTTTAATTCAACTTTGAATTTTTTTTTTTTTTTTTTTTTTTTTTTTCAAATTTTTGCAAATATAAATAAATATTCTGGACCACTTAATTTTTTTTTCCTCGCCTCCAATCTTGATTTATTTAAATCACACGTCAAAATAAATTACGTAATTTTTTTTTCCCACTTTTTTGAATTTTTTTACGAGCAGATATTTATATATAACTGTTCTTGGGGAGAACTTACGACTTTTTGAGTGTGCAAAATTAAAAAAAAAAAATTCCTATGCAACTGTGGTGTGAGGTCAGATTGTTTTTGAATCCGTTATGTGGTGTTGCATTGGCTCGTTACGTGTTTGTGGCCAAGCATGAGTTTAGAATTCAAAGAGGGAAGGGATTTTCTTCGCGTAATGCCATAACTGGACCGTTATGTGACCGTAGTTGGGACTTGCCAAGTGTTCATTGACTCCTTCAACTATCAAAAGTATCCTAGGGATTTTTTCCGAATGCCAAATTGGATTTATCAATTTTTTTTCAGTGTTCCGGAAGGTTCTAGGGATCTAGGGAATTTTCTGGGGTATTCCAGAAGTCCCTAGAATTTTTCAGAATTTTTTTCGCGCGAGAAAAAAGGAATTTCGGTGTCGTTCGGAAACGTTACAATTTTTTTTGACGATTCCGGAAGGTTCTAGGGATCTAGGGAGTTTTCTGGGGTGTTCCAGAAGTCCCTAGAATTTTTCAGAATTTTTTTTGCGCGAGAAAAAAGGAATTTCGGTGTCGTTCGGAAACGTTACAATTTTTTTTGACGATTCCGGAAAGTCCTAGGGATCTAGGGAATTTTCTGGGGTGTTCCAGAAGTCCCTAGAATTTTTCAGAATTTTTTTCGCGAGAGAAAAAAGAAATTCCGGTGTCGTTCGGAAACGTTACAATTTTTTTTGACGATTCCGAAAGGTCCTAGGGATCTAGGGAATTTTCTGGGATGTTCCAGAAGTCGCTAGAGTTTTTCAGAATATTTTTCGCGAGAGGAAAAAGGAATTTCGGTGTCGTTCGGAAACGTTACAATTTTTTTTGACGATTCCGGAAGGTCCTAGGGATCTAGGGAATTTTCTGGGGTATTCCAGAAGTCCCTAGAATTTTTCAGAATATTTTTCGCAAGAGGAAAAAGAAATTTCGGTGTCGTTCGGAAACGTTACAATTTTTTTTGACGATTCCGGAAGGTTCTAGGGATCTAGGGAATTTTCTGGGATGTTCCAGAAGTCCCTAGAATTTTTCAGAATTTTTTTCGCGCGAGAAAAAAGGAATTTCGGTGTCGTTCGGAAACGTTACCATTTTTTTTGACGATTTCGGAAGGTCCTAGGGATCTAGGGAATTTTCTGGGATGTTCCAGAAGTCCCTAGAATTTTTCAGAATTTTTTTCGCGCGAGAAAAAAGGAATTTCGCTGTCGTTCGGAAACGTTACAATTTTTTTTGACGATTCCGGAAGGTCCTAGGGATTTAAGGAATTTTCTGGGGTGTTCCAGAAGTCCCTAGAATTTTTCAGAATTTTTTTCGCGAGAGGAAAAGGAAATTTCAGCCTCGTTCGGAAACGTTACACACTCTCAAAAACACCTATATATATCTAGCTGTTCTCCAAAAATTTCAGTGTGACCGACCGTGGATCGAAGTGGCAAAGCTTCCTCGGAAGCTCCAGAGCCTCTAAAATTTAGTCTACTTTATTTTCCCACCGTCATTTTTTGAAACGTTCGGAAACGTTACAGTTTCCCAAAAATCGAGGTCTGCGCTATCGCCTCGACATAAAAATACTTCGTCCGCTGGAAAATGATTCAAAGCCGACACGGAATACATTTCACAATCCAAATTGATCGAATTTACATTCAACCCATTTTGCCCCACTTACCAATTCCGTGGGCATTGTGTTGCAAGATCTCAGCGGCAGATGGTAGGTAATTGGTGCGGGCTCGTTTCTGAACTCTTGCAGGCACGAACTGTTTTTCGATAAGCCACGGGGATACACCAGTCCATGAAAATCGCTGTTGCCTTCGGTCGAAATGTGAACGATTATCGATTCACTCGCACACTCGATCCGTACGGTACTAGGGACCGCAACAGTCGCTGAAAATCGAGGGAAAAAAATTAATACGAAATTAACGCTATATTCGCCAAGTTGGGAGATACATTTTTTATGCGCATCACATGTTTGATTTTCCCGCCAAATAGGAAGAGGACCGCGCATGCGCCAATCTGGGGTTTACTTGCAATTTCCGATTTATCTCGAGAAGGAGTCCTCGGACAGAAATTTGGCAAATAACTTTTTTGTCGCGAATGAAATTTTCTACAAAAAAGGTCCTATAACATTTTTTGCTAAACCCACTCGGTGCGGAGATAATGGCATTTTAAAAAAGCCCGCCATTTTCGCGCACAGTGTTGCCGCAAGTATTCGCAAACGGCGTCACCGAAATTTCCGATTTATCTCGAGAAGGAGTCGATATAGAGAAATTTGTCAGAGGACTTTTTAGTCGGGAATGAAATTCTCTACAAAAAATGTCATATAACATTTTCTCTCAGGGCCACTCGGTGAGGAGATAATTGCAGTTGAAAAAAAAATTTTGAAAAACAGTATTTTTTGAGCAGGTATTTTTCTTGTCAAGTTCACAATAATGAAAGTACATTTTCTCATTATTTTTCTCATTGCATAATTGCGCCGTTGGCCATTTAAACGAGAGAGTAGTGGTATACCGGATGTCGTGACTAGCGGAGACACTGAGCGTGCCTTCTTCATCTTATCCTTTCGAAACTCTTTATTTAACTTCCAAGAGTCAAGTTCACGACTGTCTCATCATTGTGATTCACCCACCGGTCACCAACAGTCACATTGTCGTTGTGTCGTGGGCTTTATTTAGTTATCCACGAGAGAAAGAGTTTCTCAACATTTTTTCCTCCATTCAAATTTTCCCGCGCATACTTTCTCCGCGCGTCCTTGGACTCCCCTAATCGCTAATCGCAGTTATCTCGCTATAGAGTGGTCCTAGGGCTAGGGCTCAAATAACCTTTTTTGTCGGCCACAAAATTTCCGTGATAAAATGTTGTTTGACAATTTCACGTAGGACCAGTGGTTGTCGAGATAACTTAACTTTTGCAAGCGCAATGTGGAATTTGTGGAATTTGTGGAATTTATGAAATTTATGAACTTTTATGAAATCCATGGAATTTTATGAAATTTATAAAATTCTATGAAATTTATGGCATTTTATGTAATTTTATGACATTTTATGAAATTTATGAAATTTATGAAATTTATGAAATTTATGAAATTTATGAAATTTATGCAATTTATGAAAATTATGAAATTTCGGGAATTTATGCAATTTATGAAATTTTACTAAATTTATAAAGTTTCATGAAATTGTATAAAATTCATGAAATTGTATAAAATTCATGAAATTTTATGAAATTCATGAAATTTTATGAAATTCCTAAAATTTATGAAGAATATGAAATTTATGAAATCTTGCAAAATCATTCAATTTTCTTCCCCATGATTCAAATGTGTCTGTCATCCCACGTCTGGACCAAATCTTGCGTTTATCTCGCTATAGAGTGGTCCTAGGGCAAGGTCCCAAATGACCTCTTTTGTCGGCCACAAAATTTCCGTGAAAAAATGTTATTTGACAATTTGACCTAGGACCAGTGGTTGTCGAGATAACTTGACTTTTGCAAGCGCATGATACTGATGATTGGTGAATAAAAGTGGTACAATTGCTCAATGGAGTAATTAAATTGTTTTCTTCCAGACAATCAATGACGACGATGCTATTTGCATATCTCAGAGGAGCTTTGCTATTGGAATTGCAATAGCTGGACTTGTCCTTATGGCAGCTGTTGTTGCAGCAATTCTCGTTTTATTGGCGAAGAAGCGACATAAAAATGTATCGACAACGGGCTCCTCAATCTACAGTGGACCATACACCAACACCGCCTACAGCCACAGCAGCTGAATAAATACTCTTATCGCCACGTCAATTAATTCACAAGGCAGAGGACAATTGTCTTGACTCTTGCATGGAGAACTCTTGCCACCAGTCGCACCTCCAAGCCAATCAATGTGTTCTAATTTAACGGAATAATTGACGCGTCCACGGTCAAACCTCCTGCACATCTCCACGGTGCTCCTGAGACAACCTTCAAAAAGTCTCGCGGTTTTTCCCGTCTCGAAAAACTCCCCTCAGAATTGTCTTCGAAAAATTGCCGGTCAAATATTTTCCAAGTACACACACACACACCTCGTGAGATAGGGCCGCGGGTGTCAGTGAACTCCCAGCGCCCGTCGTCACGTTCAGTCGAACCGGACGCTCCGCCGTATATTCTAAACCCACCGCATACCAGAGCCGTACTTCATATTAATGCCAAGTCTACTTGACTACTTGGAATATCCTTGAAGCCGAATTATGTCCTCGAGATCATCGCTGCGAAACACGTTGACAGGAAAACATCGGAATGTCCCAATGCTCATTCGTTTATAACGCTCTATCATGAAAACTATTAGAGATAGGAGAAAAAGTGTTTAACAAACATTGTTCCTCTCTCAAAGATACACATTTTATGTCATATGGGTTTCTCTGCTAAGTCTCATAGTTTAGGAGATACGGCCGTAGCAATGGCAGTGGTTCACCCCGTGCGCTATCACACCTGCATCCCGTTTCTTGAATTTTCCGCTCTATCTCGAGAGAGAGCGGGGGGAGAGAAATTTGACACATAACTTTTTTGTCGGGAATTAGATTCTCTACAAAAAAGGTCTAATAACATTTTTTGCTAAACCCACTCGGTGAGGAGATAATTGCATTTGAAAAAAGCCCGCCATTTTCGCGCACAGTGTTGCCACAAGTATTCGCAAACGGCGTCACTGAAATTTTCGATTTATCTCGCGAATGGGTGGATATAGAGAAATTTGTCAGAGGACTTTTTTGTCGGGAATGAAATTCTCTACAAAAAATGTCTGATAACATTTTCTGTTAGAACCACTCGGTGAGGAGGAAATGGCATTTTTAAAAAAAAGTCGTAGAGAAAAATCATTTTGGGTAGAAATAATTACACAAGTTTTTCAACTCTTTCGCTCCTAAAAAACCCTCAAGCTTACAAAATACAACATTATTATATTCACAATTGCACCGTGTATTAAATGGCGGGGCAAGGATCTTCTTGCGGTATTTCGCGTGGCGTTAATTGGCCGACAACGGGGCGGATAGGTGTAGACTTCAGCCTTTGCAAATTACGCACCAGCTGAACAAACCCGTTACTTCAGGAAAAAGAGAAAAAATATTTTTTTTAACGATAATATCACGTGAAAAAAATTTTTGTTACCATGTAAAAAAATTTTTGTATGATAATTTCAGGGAAAAAAAATTTCCGACCATAAAAAAAAATTTGGTTACCTTAAAAAAAAATTTTATGGCGGAAAAAAAAATTTTTGTTATCGCAAAAAAAATTCTGTTATCGTAAAATAATTTTTTTTTATGGAGGAAAATTTTCTTTATGGTAAAAAAAAAATTTTTTATGATAACCAAATTTTTGTTTACCACAAAAAAAATTTTTGCCCATAAAAAAAATTTTTGATTATCAAAAAAAAAAAAAAATTTTTACCATAAAAATTTTTTTTCCCATGAAAAAAAATTTGGTTACTATGAAAAAAAATGTTTACCACAAAAAAAAAATTTCTCCATAAAAAAAAAAGTTCACCATAGCAAAATTTTTTTTTTACTACAAAAAAAAATTTTTTTCCACGGTAAAAAAAATGTGTTCATTCAAAAATTGAATATTCCATTGATACCCCATTGTTACGAAAATTCCAGTGTCATCGGTTGTACAATCGTAACCTTCCGATTCATCGCAACGTCTGCCGAATATTAATAATAAAAAAAAAAAAAAAAAAAAAAAAAAAAAAAAATTGGAGAGAGAAAAAAAAATTGGAGAAAGAAAGAACCGTTGCCAGTGACTCCCCCACAACATTCATCCTCCGGACATACGTGACCACAGGCCGTAATTTTCATTGCGGATTTCTTGTCTAACCGATTATTTTCACCATTTGTAAAAATAGGAATAAAAAAAAAAAATTGTTTGTTTGATAGACAGTTACCCGGGGCCCGTTATTGCGGTTTCAAACGATTTAGCAATCATCCCCGAGTCCGTGAAAATTGAGACTTGACTATTGGCTAGCCTGGCACCCAAGAATTCCAAGGTCATCAAATTTCAATTTGAACAATTTTCAAAAAAATGCAATTATCTCCTCACCAAGTGGTTTTATCGAAACAAGTTATAGGACATTTTTTGTAGAGAATTTAATTCCCGAGAGAAAAGTTATCTGGCAAATTTCTCTCCAATGACAAATTTTTTAGATAAATCCAAAATTCCACGAAACGCTACCCTCGAATGACCATCTTTGTAAAAATGCGATTATCTCCTCACCAAATGGGTCTAACGAAAAATGTTATAGAACATTTTTTGTAGAGAATTTAATTGCCGACAAAAAAGTTCTCTACCAAATTTCTCTGCAACGACTCTCTCTCGAGATAACCACGAAATTCTGAGAGCCCGACTCACAAATACTCGCGGCAACACTGCACCCTCGATGGACGATCTTCGTAAAAATGCGATTATCTCCTCACCGAGTGGTTTTATCGAAACATGTTATAGGACATTTTTTGTAGAGAATTCAATTCCCGAGAGAAAAGTTATGTGGCAAATTTCTCTCCAATGACAAATTTTTGAGATAAATCCGAAATTCCACGAAACACTATGCTCGATGGACGATCTTCGTAAAAATGCGATTATCTCCTCACCGAGTGGTTTTATCGAAACATGTTATACGACATTTTTTGTAGAGAATTTCATTCCCGACAAAAAAGTCTTCTGACAAATTTCTCTATATCCACCCATTATCGAGATAAATCGAAAATTTCAGTCACGCCGTTTGCGAATACTTGTGGCAACACTGTGCGCGAAAATGGCGGGCTTTTTTCAAATGCCATTATCTCCGCACCGAGTGGGTTCAGCAAAAAATGTTATAAGACCTTTTTTGTAGAAGATTTCATTCCCGACAAAAAAGTTATGTACCAAATTCCTCTCCAACGACTCTCTTTTGAGATAAATGCGAAATTCAATCCTGTTCACGATTTTCTTGAAAATGCAATTTTCGCAACGAAGCAACAAAATATTGCAATAATGATTTTTTTTATAGTCATGAAATCACGTTGCGATTTATTTCCAACTTTGAAACCTAAAGATGCGTTGTTTATCCATAGATGAGAGGATGCATAGATTTTGCGCGACCTCGAGGCGTCCGCCACGCCTCGGTGAATCCCACCACTCTCCACTTCCGTTTTTCCATTTGTTGCTTTGTTTATTTTACGATTGCTGTAGGATATATTTTTCCGTGTTGTTCGACAAAGGTTGTGAAGGACACGTGTATGGGTTTACAAGAGTTTTTTTTTGCTGGAAGAATCGTTGAGAAACAATGAGATATTATCGAATTGCTCAGGGAGAGTTTTTGCAAAAATGGAATTATCTCCTCACCGAGTGGTTCTAACAGAAAATGTTATATGACATTTTTTGTAGAGAATCTTATTCCCGACAAAAAAGTCCTCTGACAAATTTCTCTATATCGACTCATTCTCGAGATAAATCGAAAATTTCAGTATCGCTGTTTGCGAATACTTGTGGCAACACTGTACGCCGAAATGGCGGGCTTTTTTGAAATGCAATTATCTCCTCACTGAGTGGGTTTAACAGAAAATGTTATATGACATTTTTTGTAGAGAATTTGATTCACGACAAAAAAGTTCGATGACAAATTTTTCTACATCGACTCATTCTCGAGATAGATCAAGAATTATAATGAGCCTGTTTGCAAATACTTGTGCAAGTACTTGGTCATCCAAGCGAAGAACTTGATAATGTGCTTTGGGACTGTCCGGAAACTTCACTTCAAAGAAACCAATGTTATCATTCTTGCACTGGCCTAAATGGTCTTAAAGACCGTCCGGACATCCGCAGGACGTCCAGGGGACGTCCGGTCCGCCTGATGTCCAGACAACGTCCAGACGATGCCCGGTCCGCAGGACGTCCAGACGACGTTCGGTCCGCAGAATGTCCAGATGACGTCCGCAGAGCATCCAGATGACGTCCAGTCCGCAGAATGTCCGGAGGACGTCCAGATGACGTCCAGTCCGCAGAATGTCCAGACGACGTCCGCAGGACATCCAGATTACGTCCGGTCCGCAGAATGTCCAGACGACGTCCGCAGGACATCCAGATTACGTCCGGTCCGCAGAATGTCCAGACGACGTCCGCAGGACATCCAGATTACGTCCGGTCCGCAGAATGTCCAGACGACGTCCGCAGAGCATCCAGATGACGTCCAGTCCGCAGAATGTCCGGAGGACGTCCAGATGACGTCCAGTCCGTATAATGTCCAGACGACGTCCGCAGGACATCCAGATGACGTCCAGTCCGCAGAATGTCCAGACGACGTCCACCGGACGTCCCCGCAACATATCACCGCGACCGCGTTGCCCACGTCCACATACATTTTACGCACCCATAACTTTCGAAATTGCCCCACAAAATTGGTTATCTCCCCGTTTTAGCTCGCTATCTGCATGCCTCCATTTGAAACTTTCAACAGCTAGGTGAAATTCTTGAGGCTCACACACACACACACACACACACAGGTGAAACAAAAGGAGATGCCTTCCATGGTATGCAGAAAAAAGCCTCTTAGCATCTCTCCTCATACTTGGCCTACCTATCCCGCTCGCCCCCTACCACCCACCCACCCACTCACCTCCCCCCCCCCCCCCCCCCCCCCCCAACCCCCCATCCACCCGCGTCATCTTACCGTGCGTTACGGAGTGTTGGACTGCCAAGAAAACTTTCGCGGATTTCGATGATGATCATCTCGCTTTTACTTGTCTCTCTTTCACGGCTACTTTTCACTCATTTCGGTATATGCCACTTTCGTGGATTTTTTTTTTTTTTTTTTTTTTTTTTTTTAATGTTGACTCTAAAATTTTTTTAGAGTTATTGCATTGCCAATTAAATCATGTATATATATATGTGTGTGTGTGTGGGGGGGGGGGGGGGGTCACGTGGTGCTCAACCACGTGGTTCTCAACCACGTGGTTCTCAACCACGTGGTGCCCAACCACGTGACACTTCATTCAAAACGATTCATTTAAAATTCTTTCTTTTTTTTTTTCACCGCCTCCGGTCTTCAATGATGTTATATATACTGAAATTTGTATTTTTTTTTTTTTTTCATACTCACAGGTGGGGAGACTGTGTCCAGGTATTTGGGCAGCTAGCGCACTTCCTTCCTGTCTCGCTATCGTCAGTATCTGAAATTAAATTGAGGAGAAATTGTGAGTTTAATTATTAATTATTCTCAGTCAATCTCGCACTGTTGTTGCGGCTTGGTGATTGTGATTATGTAATAATTACATGGAACCTTGTAATAGCTATTATGAGAACTTGTATTGTAAATAAGAAACAATGATTATTCAAAATAATGCGATAATTGCGGGGTAATTTATTATAGTGGCTTTTGCTAATAATGTACATTACGCATATATATATATATATATATATATATAAATAACGTAATATATATATATATATAACTTCCCGACAGAAATTGAAAAAGTTGACCCCTATACTACATTCAACCTGCAATAGCTCCTTAATGACGGGTGCTAGTGACAAAGGTCATATGACCTAAAATGTGTATTTTTCAATGAGCAACAATATTTGTTATAAACATTTTGTTCCATCTTCAACGGTTTCCGCGGTAGAACGTTAGAAATGATTGAAATTGGTAGCCAAGAGATGAGCGATCTGCGAATTTTCACTAAACTTGTAACACACACACACGCACACCTACACACGACCACACACAGTTACCCAGACCTCCCTACACACATCGCCACACGCACGCGTGTATGCCATCACACACACACACACGCGTGCCTGCATACACAGAGCCATGTACATACACCTGCGCCCACAAACGCAAACACACACACGAACACACAGGCACACACAACGTTTTTCTGAGTGAAAATAATCTGTTACTTTTTCATGAATCATGAGAACCAACAATGACGTATTTACTCCGCCCATTAAATCGTAGAGCGACCGCAATGGCGATGGCCTTGAATATCTCCCCACACGCGAATAAACACGGAGAAGGCGAATACGCGCTTAAAAACACTCAAAGTCGATACTTTTATAGTTAACCGGTTGCTATAGAGTATTATGAGCATCTATAGGTACATATATATGTATATATACAATGTATATGGATGTAGATACAATTGCAGATGACTACTGTGCGGTTAAAGCTAGTACCACGTCAAATCGATTTCTGAGGTTATATCATACTTTTTTTGAAATTGAGGAAATAAACCGCCTGCAGCATGTCAATATCACTTTGTGTAAATATTTTCCGTATGTCAGAACTATATTGACACATTTTTTAGGCGGCAATATATGCTAAATGCCTTATTTTGGGAAAAATCGGTCGTCCGGCGTTTTAGTCATCTGGCTCGGGGACCGATTTTTTTTGTTATTTTGGACTGTTTTTGTTAACGAGCGGAGCTAAACGAAAATGGTAGAAGACTTTTTTGTTGGAAATTGAATTCTGGATTCAAAAGCTTTTATCACTTTTTCTTGTGAGACCACTCGTTAGAGGGCTGTGGAGGGTTTTAGGAAATTGGGAAAAACAAATATGCGTATTTTTTGGCGGTAAAAAAATATTTGAGAGTTTAAACAATTCTGATACATTGGGGAAAATTGGAAAAGGAATATAGGCATAATTTAGGTTGATAAAAAAAATTTACAAAATTTTTTAACGATTCCGAAAAAAATTCAAAAAAAAATTGAAAAAAAATTATGGATGCATTTTATGTTAATAAAAAAAATCCCCAAAAGTTTTTAACAATTCTCAAACGTTTTAGGAAAAAAAAAAAAATATAGACACATTTTATGTTGAGAAAAAAAAATCCACAACAATTTTAAACAAGTCCATCAAAAATTTGGGAAAGATCAAAAAAATTATAAACCCGTTTATTATCAATAAAAAATATCTACAATTGTTTTATCGTCATGAACCAATAAAAATTGCGATTTTGTTTCATCGAATCGATTATTTTTAACACACATTTAATAATTAGTGTAATTATCCTATTTCGTTTTGCTCGGCCGATCAAATTTCTTCGATTTTTCTCACCAATAAAAATCCTCGGGAAAGTTTATTAACGGTAATGAGAGATTACACAGCCTTTAATAGAAAAACAAAACTGAACGCTTTTCAGTCAAGAATCTGAGGGTGAATTAATTAGCGAAAAAAATTGAGGTCAAATTGTTATTTAACATGAATGGAAAAAGGCAGTCCAGCCACCGAAATGGTCAGTTAAATTCTGAGATTTTTTCTCCAATTAAGAAACTTGCAACAAATTAATTATCCATTCTTGAAAAATATTGCTACTTCGAACGCCGTTGAAGATAGACAAAAATGTTTATAACAAATATTGTTCCTCATTAACAAATACACATTTTAGGTCATATGACTTTTGTCGCTAGCACCCGTCATTAAGGAGCTATTGCAGGTTGAACGGCGCAGGTGTATGTACATGAGTCTGTGTATGTAGGCACGCGTGTGTGTATGTGTGTGCGATGGCATACACGCGTGTGTGTGGAGATGTGTGTAGGGCGGTTTGGGTATCTGTGTGGTCGTGTATAGCTGTGTGTGTGTGTGTGTTACAAGTTTAGTGAAAATTCGCAGACCGCTCATCTCTTGGCTACCAATTTCCATAATTTCTAACGTTCTACTTCGAAAACCGTTGAAGATAGGAAAAAATGTTTATAACAAATATTGTTCCTCATTAAAAGCTACACATTTTAGGTCGTATGACTTTTGTCACTAGCACCCGTCATTAAGGAGCTATTGCAGGTTGAATGTATTATAGAAGTCAACTTTTTCAATTTCTGTTGGGAAATGCTTCAATATGCTGTGAGGGAAAAATGTAAGCCAGTTCTCCGAATGTGTGGATACATTCGAGAGTGAAATGTCGAAATAGTGTAGAACCGGGTTTGAATGAGATCCGGTCGCGATATATATACCGCATTTAACTTAAAGAATACAAAGGAAAGGCGGGTGTGGTCCGTGGCGGAGTGAATGTGTCTTAAGTACCCAGACATTCTAACAATTCCCATTTGGTATTTTTTTCGAAGCATTTGAAGCCACGATGTTCCCCAAAAAATAGTATTTGGGACCTTTCGTTTTCAAGGTCATTCTAAAAAGGCGGCTATCTCCTCACCAGGCGATCACACCGTAAAATGGTATATAACCTTTTTTGTAGAAAATTTAATTTCCAATGGAAAAGTTCTTTGACAAATTTCTGTCCGACCACGCATTCTCGAGATAGAGTTGAAATTCTCACGAGACAGCTTACAACTACTTGTGGCAACGCTGTACGCTCGGATGACGCTCTTCTCAAAAATGCAATTATCTGCTTATTAAGTGGTTCTAACGGAAAATGTTATAGGACATTTTTTGTAGAGAATTAGATTCCCGAGAGAAAAGTTATTTACGAAATTGCTCTCCAATGACTCAGTCCCGAGATAGAGCGTCAAATCCGTTCGCAGCCACTGTGGCAACACTGTGCGCTCAGATCAGGGCCTTCTTAAAAATGCGATTATCTTCTCACCAAGTGGTTTTAGCAAAAAATGTTATAGGACATTTTTTGTAGAGAATTTCATTTCCGATAAAAAAGATATATGACAAATTTCTCTATAATGAGTCAATCTCGAGATAGATCCAAAATTCTAATAAACGGGGTATAGGAGTGATAAAATAAAATTGAAAAATTGAAAAAAAGTTTAAAAAATTTTTACCATTTCAAAAATTATCGGAATTAATTTTTTTTCAAATATTGAAAGAAAAAAAAATTCAAAATTTTCAAAAATTCAAAAAAAAAAAATTCAAAAATCTCAAAAAAAAAAATTTGAAAAATAAAAAAAAAATTCAAAAATTTCAAAAAAAAATCCAACACTCAAAAACTTTAAAAAAACATACAAAAAAAAATCAAAATTCAAAATTTTTTAATACAAAAAAAAATTTCGGATTTCCAAAAAAAAACCATGAAAAAGATTTTTCAATTTTTAATGCAAATAACAGAGCAATAGTGTTTCCCAGGTGTCCTTTAAACCCATTACACAATATTGAAAAATTACGGAGTCGTGGTATTAGCTAACTAGCCTGGTTAAGAAAAAAAAACCGCGAATAGTCAACGAGGTAAAACGTACAATAATTGCTTCACCTGCCAAGTAAAATTGGCGGATTGAGGAGGTGTCAAATAAGTCGGACGCGATTATCCATTCTTCCTCGACTCGTAATTTTTTCTTTCTCTTTTTTTTTTTTTTTTTTTATTATGTAATGGTATAGAGAGGAGTTCCATTGCGTGTCACCTAACACTTGTACGTGAGTTGGTTCACTGTCACTGATGATGAGACAAACATTTTCTTAGCCGCAGTTTATTTGGGTTACGGGACCGCAGGTAACGCTGGTATTTCGTTTCGCGGTGTTATGAAATTTTTTTGAATTTCGCGGGCTGGAAGGGTTCCCCGGGTGTTCACATGGCCGGTGAACGTTTGTGAACATGTTCATATGATTGGTGAACGTTTGTGAACATGTTCATATGATTGGTGAACATTTGTGAACATGTTCATATGATCGGTGAACGTTTGTGAACATGTTCATATAGACGGTGGACGTTTGTGAACATGTTCATATAGACGGTGGACGTTTGTGAACATGTTCATATGATTGGTGAACATTTGTGAACATGTTCATATAGCCGGAGAACGTGTGTGAACATACCCATAGGGATGGTGAGCGTTTGTGAACATGTTCATATGATTGCTGAACGTTTGTGAACATGTTCATATGACTGCTGAACGTTTGTGAACATGTTCATATGATCGGTGAACGTTTGTGAACATGTTCATATGGTCGGTGAACATGTTCAAGGCGCGATGAACAGTTGTGAACATGTTTACATAGCCGGCGAACGTTTGTGAACATGTTCACATGGCCGGTGAACATTCGTGAACGTGTTCATATGACCGGCGAATATGTTCACGGAATGGTGAACATTTGTGTATGTGTTCATGTGGCCCATGAACACTCGAGAATATTGCGAACAATCGGTGAATTTTTGTGAACAAGTTCTCATACTTAAAAAAATCCGGAAACATCGATATTTGTGAAAAAAATCAAAGTTTAAACTTGTGAAGGTCACATGTCACGTGTTCACGCCCCGTCCCCTCCATTTTAATTTTGCGCATGCGCACTAAAAATGGCGCGAAAATCAATTTTCTTGCCATTATTTTCGAGAAAAAAATTGGCGGGAAATGGATAAGAATTTAAAATCGATGGAAATTGAGAAAATACGCAAATGACCGGATGGGAATAAAATGGCGGGAATTTGAAAAAAAAACAAATCCTGATTTCACTTGGTACAATTTCTCAAGTCGTTAGCTCAAATCGCTCATATCCATGTTTGCCGTCATTTCAATTGTTGCTTTTCTTTCGTGAGATACTTGACTAAAACGGTAATTGATATACTGGAGAAATGTGCATTCAACTTACCAATGCATAAACGACAACGCCACGCCACTCCATGGTTACTGAAAAAGAGAAAGCTGTTAATATTGTGGGCCTGTAATTAATTAATTATACGGGGATCTCCATTTGCGACATTTTTACCATTTTGGAAATTTTTCAAAAATTTACTATTTTTTTTTGCGGAGTTTCAGGAACCTTAGAAATTTCAACATCTTCGGAAGTTGAAAATTTCCAGAATTTCTAAAATTTCCAAAAATTACCAAAAATTTCCAAAATTTTCACAAATTTCAGAAATTTTAAAAATTTCAATTTTTTTTTATGAATGTCAAAAATGCCTAAAATTTCCAGAAATTTCCAAAATTTCCAAAATTACCAAAAATTTCCGAAATTACCAAAAATTTCCAAACTTACCAAAAATTTCCAAAATATCTACAATTTCAATTTGTTTTTATAAATGCCAAAGATGCCGAAAATTTCCAGAAATTTCCAGAAATTTCCAGAAATTTCCAAAATTTCCAGAAATTTCCAACATTTCCAAAATTACCAAAAATTTCCAAAATATCTACAATTTCAATTTGGTTTTATAAATGCCAAAGATGCCGAAAATTTCCAGAAATTTCCAAAATTTCCAGAAATTTCTAACATTTCCAAAATTACCAAAAATTTCCAAAATTACCAAAAATTTCCAAAATTACCAAAAATTTCCAAAATATCTACAATTTCAATTTGGTTTTATAAATGCCAAAGATACCGAAAATTTCCAGAAATTTCCAAAATTTCCAGAAATTTCTAACATTTCCAAAATTACCAAAAATTTCCAAAATTACCAAAAATTTCCAAAATTACCAAAAATTTCCAAAATATCTACAATTTCAATTTGGTTTTATAAATGCCAAAGATGCCGAAAATTTCCAGAAATTTCCAACATTTCCAAAATTACCAAAAATTTCCGAAATTACGAAAAATTTCCAAAATTACCAAAAATTTCCAAAATATCTACAATTTCAATTTGTTTTTATAAATGTCAAAAATGCCGAAAATTTCTAAAATTTCCGAAAGTTTCCAAAATTTCCAAAATTCCCAAAATTTCTAAAATACCAATTTATTTCATAATTGACAAAAATTCTTAAATTTCCAGAAATTTTCAAAATTTGCAAAATTTCCAAAAATTTCCAAAAATTTCCAAAATTACCAAAAATTTCCAAATTCGTCAAAATTGTAAAAATTTCCCAAATTTCGATTTCTTTTCCAATTTCCAAAGCATTTGAACACGTTTAAGCTTCTCATCATATCCCATGAAACCGGGGCAAAACGGGGCACTTAAAAAGTCGACCTTATACGTACTTATGGGGTCGAAAGAAACGCATGTATTTTCATGTGGTACAATAAAAATAACTCGAGTATGGTCATGACTTGGGTGAAAGTTAATACACAAATACACACACACACACACATACACACGGCTTAACTTTTGCGTTCACTTTTGACGGCGAAGTGTGTACACAAGGTAAAAATTTACTCAATGCAATTTGATGCAAGAGAATGAGCCACACGAAGGCGCCTGGAAAACGGGGTGGGTGGGTGGGTGGGGGGTGGGGGGGGGGAGGCAATTGTGTTTTAGTGTACTAAGTCCCACGGATATTTCTCCCCATTTTCCGACTACTTTTCCTTTTTTTTCCAGCGGTTTCATCCGCGAATTTTCAAAAAAAATTTGAATTTCCAAAATTTTCAAAATTTTCAAAATTTTCAAAATTTTCAAAATTTTCAAAATTTTCAAAATTTCAAAATTTTAAAATTGAAAAAAAAAAAAATTGAATAATTTTAATTTATTAAACATTTCAAAAATTTTGGGTCTCTCGAAATTTTGAATAATTTGGAAAATTTCGGAGATGAAAAAAAAAAAAAAAAATTGAAAAATTCCAAAATTTCCAAAAATTTCTAAAATTTCAAAATTAAGAAAAAAAAAATTTCAAATAATTTTAAATTCTGAGTTTTCCACAATTTTGAATGATTTTCAAAATTTTGGAACTCAAAAAAATTTTTTTCAAAAATCCCAAAATTTCCAAAATTTTTCAAAATTTCCAAATTAAAAAAAAAAAACCAATTTCAAATAATTTCGATTTCTCGAAAAAATTTCAAAATTTTTCATGTTTTCCAAATTTTCAAAATAAAAAAAAAAAATTTCAAAATTTTCAAAATTAAAAAAAAATTCAAATAATTTAATTTTTTTTTAATTTTCAAAATTTCAAAATATGAAAAAAAAAAATTTCAAAAAATTCAAAAATTTTCAAAAAAACCCCAATCTCACGAATTTGTGATATAGAGTGGAAATTGTTATAAGATCCGGCAAAATTGAAAGTTGCCAAGTTTCTATTGTCATAGGTAACCATGCGAGGATTTCTTTCAACATTTGTTTAGTTGGTGTAGTATGTTATTTCCACCATATCGAGTGTCACTAGAAAATTGCATAGTGTAAAAATTTGATTCCTCGGTGGGGTAGTGTGAGGTGGTGGGTGGGTGGGTGGGGGGGGGGGGGTGCTCCACAATTCCAAAAATTCGCCAAAAAAATCTGGAAAAAATCTGTATTCTGTAGAAAAATGAGGGCTACAAATAAGTTTTAATGAAAATTTTTTCATCTCCCCCAGATTTTGAGATATTAAATGAAAATGAAAAAATTGGGGCGAATCTCTCAATTTTCTTCGATGACTTATTTTGCATTAAAATGAATTAAAATATTATTCCACACGTGGGATGCTACTTGGGAGGCCAACACGTTCATCAAGGATTTTTTTTTCTTGATTCACTCCTATACTGAAACCGGTGGCATCGATATCTTCGTTATGCAACAACAAGAACCAGCCCAAGGCTTGTGGTGACTCTGCCCACCATATTTATACAATTTTTTTACTCCTTGGGCGACTATACAAGATCTCTCTCGCATCGAGGCCGTCACTCGCCATTTTTTATCTCCTTTCAATTTTTGCAAAATTGGGAGATTAAAAAAAATTTTTTTTTTTTTGAATTTTTTTGACAAGTTTGACATTTTTTTGACATTTTCCAAAATTTTCCAAAGATTTTCCAGAATTTTTCAACAATTTTCCAGTTTTCCAAAATTTCGCAGTTTTCCAAAATTTTCCAGAATTTCCCAAAAATTTTCCAGAATTTTCCGAACATTTTCTAGAATCTTCCCAAAAATTTCCAGAATTTTCCGAAAATTTTCCAGAAATTTCCAAAAATTTTCCAAAGATTTTCCAGAATTTTCCAACAATTTTCCAGTTTTCCAAAATTTTCCAGAATTTCCCAAAAATTTTCCAGAATTTTCCGAACATTTTCTAGAATCTTCCCAAAAATTTCCAGAATTTTCCGAAAATTTTTCAGAAATTTCCCAGAATTTTCCAAAAAATGTCCAAAGATTTTCCAGAATTTCCCAAAGATTTTCCAACAATTTTCCGGAAATTTCCAAAAAATTTCTAGAATCTCCCAAAAATTTTCCCAACATTTTCCGGAATTTTCTAGAATTTCCCAAAGATTTTCCAACAATTTTCCAGGATTTTCCAAAACTTTTCTAGAATTTCCCAAACATTTTCCAGAATCTTCCCAAAATTTTCCAGAAATTTTCCAAAAATTTTCCAGAATTTCCCAAAGATTTTCCAACAATTTTCCGGAATTTTCCAAAAATTTTCTAGAATTTCCCAAAAATTTCCACAATATCAGTTATGCTACTGTACCCTGCAAAGACCTCGGCCATTCCTTTCGCGCATCGCTATTTTTCCCAATAGCATTGATGATTCGTGTAATGGGAATCGCGTAATCCTGGTCACCCCTCAAACATAACCAAATAAGTCCCTGCCAAGGTTCCGCCAACATTCTACCATCGTTCGAGGATAGCCCGTTACATCCGTAAATACATCATTATTACAATTATCCGTTTCTTTATTTTCCACGGACTCTAACGAGATTGTGCAATTACGCATAATTATCGGATTACCTTCGTAATTATTAATTTTACGAGAAAGCACTAAAATACAATTGTGTAGGCAATCAAATTTCCCGCCAAAAGAAAAAATTCCCTAGTATTTTCCCCTGGGCAATAAAAAAATTCCCTAGGCAATAAAAAAAAATCCTGGGCAATAAAAAAATTCCCTAGGCAATCAAAAAAATTCCCTAGGCATTAAAAAAATTCTCTCGGCAATAAAAAAAAATTTCCTAGGCAATAAAAAAAATCCCTAGGGAATAAAAAAAATCTCTAGGCAATAAAAAAAAATTCCTAGGCAATAAAAAAATTCTCTAGGCAATAAAAAAAATTCCCTAGGCAATAAAAAAATTCCCTAGGCATTAAAAAAATTCTGTCGGCAAGAAAAAAAAATCCAAGGCAATAAAAAAATTCCCTAGGCAATAAAAGAAATTCCTTGGGGAATAAAAAAATCCCTAGGCAATAAAAAAATTCCCCAGGAAATAAAAAAAATACTAGGCAATAAAAAAATTCCCTAGGCAATAAAAAAATCCCTAGGCAATATAAAGAATTCCCTAAGCCATCAAAAAAAATCCCTAGGCAATGAAAAATTCCCTAGGCAACAGAATAAAAAATTATTCGTATTTATAAATAAATTTTATGATTACCTCTCGATAATTCTCCCATTTTTCTGGTACCAGATGTATATCCAAATTTGTTTACAATTTTTTCAAAAAAATCAAACTCTTGGGGGTTGGGGGGGGGGAAGCACTGAACTATTTAGCGGGGAATCCCGGGACTCCGAAGAATGGGACCAATTTCCCCCTCTACTACAAAAATGACGGTTCACGCGAATTGGCTAAATTGTTCTTTTTTATTTTTTTTTTATAAAAAAAAAAAATTGATATCACGAAAATTGAAGTTCACATACTGTTCACGTGATCATAACTGCATCTCCGCTTTTTTTTTGCACCAAAATTTACACGAGACCACATCATATATATATAGATATATTTATGGTAATACGATGAACATCGTTGAACATTGTTCAACGGTTCACATGTTCACCGTGAACATCAGCAACCTTGAACATTGCACAATTTCGGTTCAAATGTGCCTCGATTTTTTTTTTTGATCAATTTTGGGACTTATTGAACACTTGTGAACACCTGTGAACACTTGTGAACACCTCGCCAGCCCCAAAAGGTCCTCTTCCCCACTCTTTCCCCGTCGAAAAAAAAAACCCACCCCACCTTCTAAGACGAGTTCACCACCATCCGGTGAACCCTGAACACCGGTGAACCTCTGTGAACACTTGCCAATCCCCAAAAAATCCAATTTCTCACCGATTTTCACCGGAAAAAATTCTATCCCCAACTTTTTTATCTGACATTAACACCTGGAGGGGGAACACCTGCCTACTGCGGTGGAACGCTGGCCTCCGCTGTGAACGACGCGAGACTCGAGACTGGGTAAAACCGCTGGCGCAGTTGAAACCGGTCTAGTTAGGGACGGGGGGGGGAGGGGGAGGGGGGGCATGAGGGCCCACGGGCCCCACCATGTTTTCCGAGAGGCAGCGGGAGGGGGGGGGGCGAGGGGGTGGGGCGCCCGGGGGGGTCGGCGAGGTGGGTGTGAGAGGGGGGTTGGGGGGGGGGTGGTATCACGTCATCGGACAAATATAGGAAATCCTGTCCTTTTTGGAGAATTCTCAGGTAACCGGCTGTTATCATCATTGTTATTATCATTATTATTTTCATATTTATTTAACTTGTATTATTGTTATTATTATTATTATTTAACTAGTATTGTTATTATTATTATTTTTTATTTAACTAGTATTATTGTTATTGTTATTATAATTATTATTTTAGTTTGGACAGAAATTTTGGGTTTTTTTTTTTTTTTTTTTTTTAGGGGAGAACTTGTTTTAAGATTGGGTTTTGTTTTTATGAAATGGAAAATAAGTAGGATGGAACCGGATTTTGCAATGGGATTTTTTATTTTTGTGGTCAGACCATTTTTGTCAGTTCAAATTTTGACCTTGGAATCCCGCCAATTTTGAGGGAATGTGAGAAATGTTTTGTAATTGGGAGTGGGTGGGTCGGTGGGTGGGTGAATCACGCTTTTAATGGGAAATTGCGTACGCGTTTATGGAGTTTAGTGGAGTTTTATGGAGAATTGTAGAGGCGAAAAAAATTTGAAATTTGAAAGTTGAAATTTGAAATTTCCAAAATTTCAGTAATTCATTTTTACAAAATAAGTTGCAAGAAATTTCGGAAGAAAAATAATTGAGGCTAAGGAAAAAAAAAGATTGAAAAGTAAAAATTTTGAAAATTTCAAAAATTTCAGAATCCAAAAATTTCCAAAAATTTACAAGTAAAAAAAAATTCAAAACATGTAAAAATTTCAAAAAAAAAAAAAAAATTTTTTAATTAAATTGAAAAAAAAATTAATTAAAATGAAAAAAAAAATTGAATTAAAATTTTTTTTTTAATGAAATTGAAAAAAAAAAAAATTTTAGGCGGCAAAAAAGTCGAAAAAAAATCTTAATGAATCACGTTTAATTTAACATCTGTACAACTAAGTTCAAAAATTCCTCAAAATTTCTCCGAACTTTTCCTCATTTCCTCGTTAATTAATTAATTAAGCTGTGCCACTGTAGAGCTCGCGTTGATCCTTATCCCTTTGGGCCATACGACGCATGTAATCTGCATTTGTGTAAGGTATGTAGTACCAAGCCTGATAATCCTTGCGTTCACGAATCAGCTGCTTAACTTTGGCCTCGAGCTGTCGACACTTAATCACTTCTTGCTCGGTCCACAAAAAATGACAATATTTCTCGTACTCCATTTGATCACTATTCATGATATAGCGAACCAAAAATCGAGTGATTGGACTCTGAAAAGAGGAAGAAAAACATTATTTTTGAATTCTACCGTTCCCTATTTTGTTTCAATTTTTCCTCAATTTTTTTTTTTTTATTTTGAAAAACTTTTCATTTCAATTTTTGTTTTTTTTTTTGAGTGTCTTAGCTTTTTTGTTTCACTAAATTTTGAATGTAGAAAATTTCCAACTTAAAAAAAGGAAAATTTGAAATCTTGAATATTTGAAAATTTTGAAATTTGAAAATTTTGAAAATTTGAAAATTTTGAAAATTTTGAAAATCTGAAAATTTTTAAAAATTGAAAATTTGAAAAATTGAAAAATTGAAAATTTTGAAAATTTTGAAAATTTGAATGATTTGAAAAATTTGAAATTTTGAAAACATTGAAAAATTTGAAATGTTGAAACTTTGGAAAAATTTGAAAATTTTGAAATTTTGAACATTTGAAATTTTGAAAATTTGAAATTTCGAAAATTTGAAAATTTGGAAAATTTGAAATTTTGAAAAATTTGAAATTTTGAAAATTTGAAATTTTGAAAATTTGAAAATTTGAAATTTTGAAAGTTTGAAATTTTGAAAATTTGAAAATTTGACAAATTTGACAAATTTGAAATTTTAATTTTTCAAAGTTTCAAATTTTCAAATTTGAATATCGAAAAATTTCAATTTTAACAAATGTAAAATTCGTACTAAAAAACATTTCTGGTGACTCCAGACACTCCAAATTTTTTTTTTAAGTCATCAAAATTGTATAATTTTGGGAATGTAAAAATGAGAATAATAAAAAACTTGAGAGTAGTCAATTTTTTTTACAAAATAATTAAAACTAGTTTAAAATGAAAAAAAAAATAATAATTAAAATCTAGGACTAGTTAAGCCCTGAATTATTTTTTTCAAATAAATAATAAATAATAAAGAAAAATAATTAAAAATAATTGATAATTGTACCCTGAAGTACTCCCATTCCTTGGGCACATAATCTTCAGGAATTACAGCAAGCGTTGCTGGACCAACGTATATATTGGTGAAAAAAATGACAGTGCCAATGGGAATTGCACCCACTAAAAAATACAGATGAAAAAGATCCTTAGTTTTTTCCCATGTCCATCTTGATGGGACAATTGGCATGAGTCTCTCGTGCCCAGACATTTGTCTCGTGATCGTTCCTGCAAAAAAAAAAAATCTCAATTTTTTTGACATTGTACAAAATTGTTTTTCAGAAAATTTTTCATTAAAAAAAAAAAAATTTCTCCAAAAAAAAATCGCTTTTCAAAAATTTTCTCATTTTGTTAAAAAAAAAAATCAGTTTTTTGAAATTTTTGAAAAAAAAATTTTTTTAAAAATTCAAATTTTTAAAAAAATTTTGAACCAAATTTTTACGAAAATTTAACCAAAAATATCTTTTTTAAAAAAAAATTAATCCCCACTATATATATATATAGTGAGTTCAAATGAATTTTTCAACCACTCCAAAATTGACAATAAAAAATCCAATTTTTGACAATTTCATGCGTACAATTTTCCCGCACTAAAATAAAATTTCAAAGAGGGATGTCAAATCAGCTGATTGCGCCACCAATTCAACTTCTTCCTCATTTTTTTCTCAAAAAAATTCACTTTGTTTTGATTTGACAAATGGAACAAATTTGGTACACATGGGTTCCATTGCGTAACGTACAAAATTCATAATTTCCCGCGCATTTTTCGAATGTTCAAACCGAATAGTTTACTTATAATTAACCCCCAAGTTTTTGTTATCATAGTTACCATTTTTCACAACGTTGTTAACCACTAATTGTCTTGTTTTATTGAAAATTGGGGACACGGATCTAAGCAGACCACTCCACACCGCCATTTTCCGATTTTGACGTCACACAGTGTTAGGTCACGTGACCCCTCTGGCGGGACATTTTGGCGATTTGAACGTCCCCGCATTGCCGCCATTTTTGTTTATCGCAAAAATGCACAGTTTTGACAGCTCTGAAATTCCCAAAGTATTTTCAAATGTTTTAGAGATAATTTCTCCATTTTTAGAATTTTTATATATAGTCAATATTGTTAAAATTGTGAGGTCACGTGACTCCCCTGGCGAAGTGACATTTCGGCAATTCAAATGTTTCAGTTTTGCCGCCACTTTCATCACTGCAAAAGTGACAGGTAGGTTATCAGACGTTTTCAAAAATTCCAAATTTTGGTCCAAAATTTTTAAATGTTTTCAAAGTATTTTCAGGGTTTTTCAAAATTATGTTTATTCCATAATATTCAATATTTTAAATTCCATTTATTCCATCAATGTGCTCACCACTTCGTCATTCACTGTACAAAAAATAATAGAGTACAAGAATAGTGTTTATGTAATATACAATATATATCATTAATTAATTAATTGATTGATTAATTTACGTGCAGTATACGGTAAAATTGATAAATGCCTAATTATGTAAAACAAAATAAAAATACAATGATTGTAGTATACAGGCTGTTTCAAAATTACTCTTGATTCCAGCAGGTGTGGATGAATGAGGATATGAAAAATACGGGGGAAAATTCTGAGAACAGTGATGAGGACCAAGCCCAGGATTGTGTGCAGGACCAATGATTGGTCCAGGACCAGGATAATGTGCGGGATCAATACTTGGTCAAGGGCCAGAATTATGCACAGAACCAATGATTGGTCCAGACCCATAATCATGTGCAGGATCAATGATTGGTCCAGGACCAGGAATATGCACAGAACCAATGATGGGTCCAGGTTCATGATCATGTGCGGGACCAATGATTGGTCCACGTCCATGATCATGTGCGGGACCAATGATTGGTCCACGTCCATGATCATGTGCAGGACCAATGATTGGTCCAGTGCCATGATCATGTGCAGGACTAACGATGGGTCCACGTCCATGATCATGTGCAGGACCAATGATTGGTCCAGTGCCATGATCATGTGCAGGACCAATGATTGGTCCAGGTCCATGGTCATGTGCAAGACCAACGATTGGTTCAGGTCCGGGATTATGTGCGGAACCAACGATTGGTCCAGGTTCATGATCATGTGGAGGACCAATGATTGGTCCAGGGCCATTGCTATGTGCAGAATCAGCGCTTGCTCCAGGACCAGGATTATGCTCAGAACCAATGCTTGATCCACAATCAGGATTAGGTTCAGGACAAATACCAGAACCAGGATTAGGCTCACCGCCAAGACTAGATCCAGATCTTGGACAAGAATTATGTTCTGATAACACAATCAGGATTAGGTACAGGACCAATTTCAGATCCAGGTGAAGGACTAGGACTAGAACCGGGATCAGCATTAGATGCAGGACTAGATTGGGGCTAGGACCAGGATTAAAGGAGAGCCAGTGTCCAAGTCCAGGGGTAAGTCTTGATTCAGAACCACTATTAGGCTTGGTACCAGGACTTGGTACTCATGTCCAGGGTCTAGTTTCAAGAACAGGAGGAAATTCAGGATTCTAGGCTCTAGTCCGTGCCCTGGGCCATATTCGGGTTAACCTAATCCTAGCCCTGGACCAATGATTGACCGTGGACCAATGACGGGTCCCTGAACCAATGATTGGTCATGGACCAATGATTGGTCATGGACCAATGATTGGTCATGGACCAATGATTGGTCATGGACCAATGATTGCTCGTGGACCAATGATTGGTCATGGACCAATGATTGGTCATGGACCGATGACTGGTCATGGACCAATGATTGGTCATGGGCCGATGACTGGTCATGGACCAATGATTGGTCATGGACCAATGATTTGCCCTTGATCAATGGTTGGTCCTGGACCAATGACTGGTCCTGGGTCAGTGATGGGTCCTGGACCAATGCCTGACCCTGGACCAATCACTGTCCTGGACCAATACTATTGTTATTTAGTACCATTTGGGACTGAAAGTGATTTTACAACAGCGGATACTTCAACATAACTGGCATAATGCGTAAAATTGAGTAAAATTATCCTAAACTTGAGCTTTCTATTTATTTACAAAAATCTGTTTAGTAGTTCAGACTTAAATTATGATTGGTCCAATCATGATTAACGATTGGTTTGTTGAGAAAAAAAAGTTTGTAGCGTTCACAGATATTTAAAGCATTTATTTGAGAGTTATTTTCGGATCCGTTTCCTTTTTTTTTGCATTAAAAGAATTAATGGAAAATTTGCAAATCAATTCCTTCATACAATTTCGAAAATAATATTGATTTTTTTTTTTCGAAATCCAAAATCTATGAGAAAAAAATAAATTTAAGCCAAAATTTTTATTAAAAACAAAATGCAATTGAAAATAATTTTTTTTTTTTTTGAAAAATGTAAATTGTTTTTTTTTTAACAAAATCTATTTTTCTTTTTCATTTTTTTTTTTTTAGATAACAAGTATAAGGAAATTGTGAAATTATTATGAATACGATTTTTAGGATTTAAATGCTAAAATATGATAAATTTATCTATAATCACTGTTTTGTTTTTTTTTTTTGTTAATATCATGAACTTATAAATATATGCAGGTAAGCGTTTGCATCGCTTTTTACACATTTGGCCTCGTCATAATTTTTTCTCATCTGAGAAATTTGAAAAAAAAATGAAAAAAAATGGTGAGTGAGTTCACAACTAAATTTTAAATTTTGTAATTTTTCTATAAATTTTTTTTGGAATTTTTAAAATGACAAAATTTGTGAAATCCTCAGAATTTTTGAAAATTTTGAAAATTTTGAAAATTTTGAAAATTCCGGAAATTTAGAAATTTCAAAATTTTTTTTTTTTTTTTTTGAAATTCTGAAAGTGCCAAAATTTTCGAGAATTTTTAATTAAAGTTCTAATTTTTTTTTTTTTTTTTTAATTTCTGAGGTTTTGTGAACTTTTTTCCCTCCATTTTTTTTTCTTCGCTTGAAGTAAATTTCGAGCCCGGGAAAATTGAAAATGGCTGAATCTTCAATTTCTTGGACTGATTTATCGAAAATTCGAGAAAAAAAACTTTAAAAACTCAGAAAAAAATTTGCTTGATTTCTAAATTTAATGGAATTACAAAAAAAAAATTTCGAATTGTGGAATTTTTGCTATTTTCACAATTTTCAAATTTTTGAATTCACAAAAATTCCAAGACTCCAAAAAAATTTTAAATTTGTAAAATTCGTAGAATTTTCAAAATTTAAATTTTTCAAAAATTTTATAATTTCTAAAATTTGCAAAATTTTAATTTTTCAAGAAATTTTTTTCTGACCGGCTCACCTCAAGAAGACTCATTAAGGAGGCTCACCCCACCTCCCACAAATATTAAAAAAAAAATCTGCGATTTTTTTTTTATTGAAATTTTCCCCAAAATTGGAAAATAATTGAAAAAAAAAACAAAATTTTATTAAAAAAAAAAAAAAAATTGTATTGATAAAAAATTTCGTGAGCCTCCTTAAGGTATTTAATCAGAAGTTTCAAATTTTCAGAGAACATTTATTACATCAATTTTCAATTTTTTTTTCAATTTCTGAAATTTTTGAAATTCCTAAAATTTGATTTTTTTGTAGTCTCTAAATTGAAAAAAAAAAAATTTAATTGATTTTTTTTAATGTTAAAAATTCGAAAATTTCAGAATTCTAAAGGAAAAAAATAAATAAAAAATTGCAAAAAAAATTAAAAAAAAAAAACTGTTCTCCAAAATTTCCAGCAGCCACCATGACTTAACTATAATTCTGATCAACCCCCTTAATGCGCAAATGTCTCAGTCTTTTCTCCCATGTTGACGATATTTCTTAAGCAATTGGTGGATCATCATCGTCATCCTCTTCTCGAGTCACTAAGACATTTCCATATAAATTTCGACGACAGGGAATTATCCTATAGCGTCTCATGACACAAAATCCGAGGCCCCCAAGTAGGAGTAAAAATGTGGGGACTAGTAATCCAACAGCTACTGAGCCACCTGAAATTAAAAATTGTTTAAAAATGCATATTCAATTAATTAATTCATGAAAAAAACAAATGGTTGAAAAGCATCAGAGTGCACGAATGACTATAAGCCCTCTATCTCAAAATCTAGGGGAGCTAGGGAAACTTTGGTTACAACCTTTTTTGTAGAGAATTTCAAAAGCTACAAAATCGGTCCTAATCGATTGTTGCCTATCTGCGATAGATATCGAGATATTCATGAAAAACGAATCGTGAAAAAATCGAGATGATGGAAAATCTTTTCCATGTGATATCTCGAAATCTAGGGGATCTAGGGAAATTTTCATCACCACCTTTTTTGTAGGGAATCTCAAAAGCTGCACAATAGGTCTTCATCGATAGTTGACTATTTTCGATAGGTATCGAGATATTCATGAAAAACGAATTGTGAAAAAATTGAGATGGTGGAAATTGTTTTCCATGGAATATCCCGAAATCTAGGGGATCTAGGGGAATTTCTATTACCACCTTTTTTGTAGGGAATCTCAAAAGCTACAAAATAGGTCCGTATCGATATTGCCCTATCTTCGATAGATATCGAGATATCCATGAGAAACAGTTGGGGAACAAAAAAGAGCATGTATCGACAGAATAGGGTTCTACTTTACCGACTGCAGATACGCCTGATCTACAGTCGGTAAAACAGGAAGTAGATCGTGTGTGGAAGTAGATTTGGTAGATTATACAAAAATAACTATAAAATTAACAGAAAAAAATTCTACCTGATGACTCAGTGTTCTTTCGTTGATCTGTAGAGTCGGTAGAGGCAGCAGCTGTTGTTGATGTTTCCACACAAATGCCAGACTCTTCATGATATCTACTTTGGCATATGCATTTACCAGTACTATTCTGTATTTTTTGCCAACATCTTTCGTTAATACCACAAGTAGAGTCAACGGACTCTGGCTGACAAGTTTTTCCAACTTCTCCGTAACAACCTGGAAGGGAGAAAAGAAAATTCAGTGCAAAGTCACTCTACTTTACCAACTGTAGATCAGGTAGATGTGCTCTACATCTTGATGTAGAGTTATTTTGTATTTGATTTTCAAAGATTCTTATGTACACAGTTCTACTTTACCAACCGTAGATCAGGTAGATGTGATCTACATATTGATGTAGAGTACATTTTTTGGTTTGATTTTCAAAGATTTTTATGTACGTATCTCTAATTTATCGACTGTAGATCAGGTAGATGTGCTCTACATCTTGATGTAGAGTACATTTGTTGGTTTGATTTTCAACGATTCTTATGTACGTAGCTCTACTTTATCGACTGTAGATCAATGTACCAATGATCTACACTTCTGAAATTTTGTACAAAACCATATATATTGAACTAGAATTTCGTTTTACTGACAATTGATATGTATACTATTGTCGGTAAGGTAGATTTCAATTTTACCAACTGTAGATCAGGTAGATTTTGCGTTGGAATTTCTTTATTTTTAATTCGAAAAGGTGAAAAAAAATTTGGCCCATACTATTCAATAAAATTATATTTAAAAAATCTACTTTACCGACTCTACCTTAAAAAAATCTACTTTAGAAATTTTTTTAATTTGCATTTTTCGCAGTGAGCGATACAAAGTGGTGAACGAATATGGGAGGCAAATTAATAATCGCCTGGAATTGCGAGAGTTAATTATAGACAATCGCATATTGATTGTTGTTGAGTAGACAGACAAATCCATTGTATGAGAGAATGAGTTGGTGATTATGGATATCATTCCGATGTGGTCACAGATCAATGTTCAGTTTTTTTTACAAATAGCTATGCGGAGTTATAATGGCGCCAGAATTTTTTTTTTTTAATTGTGGAATTTTTTTTGTTGAAATTAAAGTAAAAAAAAAATTGTACAGGGTGTTCCACAACTGACCTGTAAATTTGGGGGGTGGAGAGAGGGGGTAATTTGGGGTCGAAAGTTCCCCTTCCACTTTTTTCTCCGACGTCCCCCCACTGAGTTATTCGCATTTTAGAGTGGGCCAATCAGAGCGTAGCTCCGCCCACGTGACCAGTGGTTCTCAACTTCATAGTTTGAAATTGAGAAAAACTGGAATTTGAAGCGTCCCGAACTGGCCAGAAGAGGGATTCTACCACTGCGAAACGTAAAATCCCGATTTTCATCAATTTGAAACGTTTAAGTTGAGAGCCGCTGGGGAAGGGGGCGGAGCTTCGCTCTAATTGGTCCACTTAAAAACTCTAATTTACCGCGAAACCTTCGAAAAATTTGTTGCATATTTATTCAATGAACCGCGCCAAAAAAATACGAAAATTGATCTACAGTAGATCATTTATACTGATTGATCTACAGTAGATCAAAATTGTGTTCGACGTTACCGACACTCCAATGGCGGACAATGTTCCTCGAGGTATAAAATCAGACATCTGTGCCTCTGAATCTACATCAGTGATCTACAGTTGGTAGATCAGTGCTCTACTTACCCGATAATTAAATAATAACCAAATTGCATCATATGTAATTCCAGAATGATGAATTAAAAAACAGAATCTACAGTAGGTACATTGATCTACAGTCGGTAAAACAGTGTTCTACTTTACGAACAACGATATTTCCTCATATCTTCAGACATTCTCACATCCAATTGAATACATACGTGCCTCAGAGTCAACCAAACTGATCTACAGTCGGCAATCTACCGACAGTCGGTAAAACAGGGCTCTACTCTACCGGAAATGATCTCCATCACCGAAAAATCATATTCCAACAAATCGAGAACGCTCTACATATTATTTTTAACAATTTTTTTTTCAGTCATTTTTATTTTGTTTTTTTCTTTTTTTTTTTTTGGAAAGTAATTAATTAAAAATTTTTTTTTTTTTTTAGTTAATTGTTTGGTAAGAGACAGTGAACCCCATGAAACGAAATCATGATGACAGAAAGGGCTGATTTATGTTGAGTAATGAGAAACGGAAGTGGCCGATTGTACATGAGTGCGTCTGAAGATATGAAGTTGAAGTAGGGGGAGGGGGCAGGGGGGGGACGGAGAGGGGGCCAGGGGGGCGGGGTGTAGGTAAGGGGGCGGGGAGGGGTCAAGGGGGCGGAGCGTGGGTGAGGGGAGGAGGGCGGGGTACGACGGTGGAAAGAGGGGGTGGGCGGGGAGGGGGAGGGGAGGGAGGGGAAATGTAATGAAAAAAGGGGAGGGCAATTTCGAACGACTGAGAACGTACAAACAATTCTCTACTCAATTGTGACTGATAAAAAATTGTTAAAAAAAATAGTTTTGAAATTTTTACGTTTTTTTTTTTTTGTCATTTCAGGTAATCCATTTTTCAAAAATTGTAAATATTTTTGAAAAAATTAATTGAGAAATTGGAGAAAAAAAATATTCGAAATTTTAGTTTTTTTTTTGTTTTATTCAACTTTTTATATTTAATTTAATTTTTGGGGATAAATTTGGAAAATTTGGAAAAATTGTGCAGTAAAAATTTTTGGAATTGAAAATTATGGATAATTTTTTTTTTTTTTTTTTTTTTTTTTTTTTTGGGGGGTAATTATTTGAGGCTTTATCGTGCTCAAGGAAAATATTTACTGTTCGCGTTATCTATTTTATTAGCTAATTCTAGAGCGAAGATAAGAGATTCCATTTATCACTGATTCTTCGACAGTAAATTGTTTTCTCGTACAGAAAAATCCAAATTACAATTGTAAAAATTGCTCAGACAAAAGTGATGTAATACTAATTAACATTAATGGGAAAAAAAGTTTAAGCAATGAAAAAGCAAAAAAAAAAAAAAATAATAATAATAATAATAATAATAAAAACTGTAAATATTAAAATGGCAAAAAAAAATGAATATTTCAAAAATTAAAAAAAAAAAAAATTGAAAAATAAAAAATCCAATTTTTTTTGGGAAGTCAAAAATAAAAAAAAAAGTACAAAACAAAATATAACGAATTTCTTAAAATCAATAATAAAAAAAAAATCATATAAAAATATGTAAAAAAAAAAATTAAATTCACCAATACTCACTCAAAAGTGCGGCAAATAAAACACAAAGTCCAAAGTATTGACAGCTATTAACAATCATTGTCCCCAGAAAAAGTCGGCAATGACACCTTAATAATGGGCCACCTTAATGATTCCCCTCAGACTTTTAAATTCATAACAAATTGTGACACTTAAATCATGAAATTTGAATTGCCAGTCTTTTCCAGCGCCAAAAAAATTTCCCAAAAAATCACTTTTTCCCCATTTGTTGTTATTGTTATTGTTATTGCGCGATATATGTCTGAGGTTACGTGGACCAAAAAAAAAAAAAAAAAAAAAAATTTCCGACAAAAATTTTTTGCTTTGCGCACTATATTGCCCCCGAATTTCTTTGGACGAGCGCGAAAGAGATTTCTAGGCTACTTGACAGATAAATGCGCGCTCGGTACACATCACTAGTTACGCTGAGAATAATTGAACAATTGGAGTGGGGAACAATACACTGGCTAATACGATAATACCGAAACTGCCCGCTCAATCATCTGTTATTATGTCGGACGCCATTTGCAATTTTTTGATTGGACGCCGCCGCCAGATGAGTTACTGGGGACCTTCCAGGGTTTTCCCCCACAACAGTGAAATTCAAATGTTTCCATAAATGCGCGGGAAACTGGACAACATGGCGGGGCAAAAATATGCTGTCCAATCCCGCTCGATCGAGCATTCCTTTTTTCTGATTTGTGCATATTGAATTTTCTTCATTAATTGAAAATAAACTGAGAGCGAAAAATTGCAATAGCAATTCTCTTTCAGTATACCAAATAGTTACCAGCCTAATTGTTTTTGGGTATCATAATTGCGGAAATAATAATTTATGAATGTGCGAAGTAACTCCGAGAAATCCAAATCCGTCAACAAAGTTGTCCACAATGTGCATGACTGTACGGATCTTGGAGTTGTTGGACACCGCCTCAGGTGAGGTTAGGTCCATCGGTGGTCATGCCGCTAATTGTCCATGAATGTCTAACAGATTCTCAGTTCTTCGATTTTTATCTTCAGCTCATGCGCACACAGGCGAATTTGCTGACGTGCGCGAGCGCTCAATTGCTCTTGCTTTTCTGCTGTACCTTTTCTCTCCATGGAAACTCAATTGGTGACTACTGCTTCATCATGTATGCTTTTTTGAAATTTCGGAATAATCAACATATATCTGTCAAGTTTTTCGTGATGTTTTCCTTCTGTGTGTTAGTACTTGTCCTTATGCTTTGCTATATATATATATATATATATTTATATTATATTTATATATAACAATATAAATATAATAAATAATATATATATATATATATATATATATATATATGTACAACTTTATATGTATATGTATGTATATATATAATTTATATTTCTATATATATATATCTTATATTTCTATATATATATATATATAGGTATATTTATATTTTTCTTTCCAGGGGTTTATTATTCTCTGTTTTTTCTTCGCTTATCATCATTAACTTGATTTTTTTTACTTTCATTTTGAATGATCCAATTTTTTTGGGTCATGTGCTTATCATGTATGTTTGCTATTTTCCCAGACAGCAAAACTCGACAATTTGCGGTAACGTATCGGCAAAATAGCCTTCTTTGCGGTAAATTTGCAGACCCGTGTTTACTGGGTTGCCCATTTTTTTGGTTATCTGCTTGCTCTTGTGCTCACTGCTAATTATTGGTGTTACTTTGTTAGGTATGGGTGAGACAATTGTTTTCTCGCTATTGAAAATCTGTGGATCTTGGTCCTAATCTTTTGTACAACATAATGTGCAGTAATAAACTATCAATCAATGGATGTTTCGGTGTATGTGTAGGATGTAACTCCTGTTCTTGCTTTCTCTGTTTCTTCTCTGACTCTTCGACTACTGTGATAATTTCGACGAGGCGCGTCGGTGGCGCGCTCTGTTGAGATCTCGACGCACTTCTGGGTTACTGAACCTCTGCTCTGATGGTATCGTATTATGATTACTTCTATTCGCTGCTATGAATTCGGCCGCACTGACTGGGGTCGCGTCAGTTTCGGTCTTACGCTTTTCGATAATTCCGATATACATCGATATTTTCTTTGGTCTCTGTTTTTTTTATTTATTTACTATATGACATTGATTAGCTGGGGCTAAAGTATACTCACCAATCTTCTGCTTGCTCTCATTATTTTTGTAATAATTAAATATATGAATGGGAAGCACAGGTGGCAGACGCTGAAACACTTTTCGCCAGCTTGGTCTCACCGTTATGCAATGGGCCAATTTCCGTGCTTTTTTCGTCACGCAGGCATTGCCTTCAGCGACTACCTTGGATGAGGTTGGTCAAAATAATGACAACTGCCCTGTCTTCACCATAAATTTCCCATTTCACTTTCGTTTATAACCACTTCCAAGAATTCAATTGGGACCATACTGCCTTTAGTGATCTACGTGAAATTCTCTCGTTATCCTACATCAAAAAGAACATTGTACGTTTCATTAGAAATGGCCAATTGTCCATGAATACTTAATGCGATAATACACCTGGTGGCTTGGCCACATCTGGCGTAAGTCTTTGCAGTCACCTTCTTATTTTGCAGCCAACATCGAAGATCAAATAACCAGACTGGTGCAATTGTCATCGCAGATTTGCGCCCACCCCTTTCCCCCACACCCCGCCCCCCCCTCTCCCCCCCACCACCCTGAAACAATTACAGATAATGATCATTATTAATTCGTCCAAGAGAATGTACGATGAAGGAGTCTCCTGATGACACACCATTCTACAACCCCAGTGAATTAATTTTCAATCTCTGTTATGTACGTACAACGGCGGGGGCCTAGCTTTAGTTTAAATTCAGTGTCGGGATGGTGAGCATACTCGATAGTTCGTATTACAGGGATATCCGGTGGACTTTGAAAATAATGGGACAGTGGCCCTTTCAGTCGGCGGGAAAAAATAGATTTTTCAAATTTCTCACGATCACATTAATTGCCAGTAAATTTCTCCCGGAGGTATCGCTACATTAAAAAGTCGATTTTCACATATCAATTGTCTTATTTTTCCTTCTTAGCTCATCAAACTTCTGGAATCATTTAATGATATTGATGTACTCATGGAGTGTATTCCAATGACAGTTGTACATATTTTGGGACTTGTAAAGTACTTCAATTGGTCAATAAAGCAGGATAAAGTAAGGCTACTTAGAATACTCATCTGCCAATGATTGAAGTTCTGTTCGACTTGTCAATTATTTCTCAGATGAGGGCATTGCTATTGGCGATGGAGCGAGATTGGGAAAATTTGAAGTATCGCCGTGATTATGAATTACTGAGGGAATTTACTTTGCGCGGTGCAAAAATCAGTAAAGTATATGCAAGTATATGAGATGTGATGCTAACGTGGAAATTGGGTTGTCAGATTATGTCACATTGTGTCAAATTATGTCATAAGGTGGTAAAAGTTGATGTCATATGTCAAAGTTGTCAAAATTTGACATGACATGTGTTGAGGTTGTCAAAACTTGAGATGCCATGATCTGTCAAAATTTGGCATGTCATGTGTCAAACTTGTTGAAAGTTGACATGTCATGTGTCAAATTTGTCAAGACATGACATCTGTCAAACTTGTCAAGATTTAACATGTCATGTGTCAAATTTGTCAAGACATGACATCTGTCAAACTTGTCAAGATTTGATGTGTCATCTGTCAAAATTTGACATGTCATCATCTGTCAAAATTGTCAATAGTTGACATGTCATCTGTCAAAACTTGACCTGTCATATGTCAAACTTTCCAAAATTTGACATGTCGTCATCTGTCAAAATTGTCAAAAGTTGACATGTCATCTGTCAAAACTTGGCATATGACATATGTCATATGTCAAACTTGTCGAAACTTGACATGTCGTCAGCTGTCAAACTTGTTGAAAGTTGACATGTCATCTGTCAAATTTGCCGAAATTTGACATGCCATATGTCAAATTCCTCGAAACTTGACATATCATCGGCTGTCACAGTTGTCAAAACTTGACATGTCATCAGCTGTCAGACTTGTTGAAAGTTGACATGTCATCTGTCAAATTTGCCAAAATTTGACATGCCATGTGTCAAATTCCTCGAAACTTGACATTCATCGGCTGTCACAGTTGTCAAAACTTGACATGTCATCAGCTGTCAAACTTGTTGAAAGTTGACATGTCATCTGTCAAATTTGCCGAAATTTGACATGCCATATGTCAAATTCCTCGAAACTTGACATATCATCGGCAGTTACAGTTGTCAAAACTTGACATGTCATATGTCAAACTTGTCAAAACTTGACATGCCATGTGTCAAAATTGTCAAAACTTGACTTGCCATGTGTCAAAATTGTCAAAACTTGACATGTCATCAGCTGTCACACCTGTCAAAATTTGACATGTCATGTCAAAAATTGACAGGTTCTCATCTGTCAAACTTGTCAAAATTTGGCATGTCATCTGCTGTCAAACTTGTCAAAAGTCGACATGTCAACTGTCAAAACTTGACATGTCATCTTCCAAACTTGTCAAAATTTGACATCTGTCATGGCAGTTGTCATCTATGTCATTCCCCCCCCCCCATAATTTGACAACCCAATTTCCACAAAAGTATGTTTGACATGTCAAAAATTGACAGATCCTATTAGACAGCTTTTATATTCACAATACTCACCATATATCTTTCATCGCCGATTATGCCAAAAATTTTGGATATTTTGGCGCCATTGAACCAGTCACGAGCGCGCATTTTTCTATATCAATCGGAATATTTTCTGGATCAAAATAAATATTATTTAGAAATTTGCGCTCATGCTTATTTAACAATACCAATTACTATTGGCGTTGTCATTGGTCTCGATAATTTATTTGCTGTATTCATCGATCATACTTGTGGAATGTGCGAAATTTTAAAGTGAGCAAATTTTTTTGACATTTTTTTTTTTTTTTTTTTTTTTTTTTTTTTTTTGACAGCTGACTGTCAAAATGACAACATTTTATTTTTAGGGGTCACTTGGAGAACGTTCACGAGGAGAACGCTAAAGATGTGATGGAGCGCATAAAATTGTGCGCGAATTTACAAACCAATATTAATCAGTAAGTTTTCCCGGAATTTGATTTCCAAAATTTTGAAAATTTCAAAATTTCAAAAATTGAAAATATAAAAAATTTTCAAAATTTTTAATTTACTTTTTTTTTTAATTGACAGTTTTGTTGACGACTTGGAATCGTCATACAGTATAGCACTTCTGCTAGTGGTTGGCATGAACATGATGGTAACAACTATGACAGGCATGATGGTGAGAGTTGTCAATTTATTTGGACCCATTATTTGCGCTTTGAACCTTTTGACACAAGATACATACACACAATCATGAAATAAAGCCGAAAATATTTTTTTTATGACAAATCCAGTGGAAACTCCCTTGTGTCAACTTAGAGGCGTGACCGAGCCTCCTGTTTGTCAACTTCCCCGCCGCCCCCCACTCGCTGCTAACCAACGTAGGGCTGATAGTTGCGCAAAATTTTAAAAATATAATTCTGCAGAAATGGATCAGTTGAAAGATGGTGGCGGGGACGGGAGACGAGGGGAAGTTGACATATGGGAGTCGATGCCAAATGGGACGTTAACCATAGGGAATTTCGACTGACAAAAAATTTTAAAAATATAATTCTGCAAAAATTGATAAGTTGAAAGATGGTGGTGGGGACGGGAGAAGAGGGGAAGTTGACATATGGGAGTCGATGCCAAATGGGACGGTAACCAAAGGGAATTTCGACTGGCAAAAATTCCAAAAATATAACTCTCCAAAAATTGATAAGTTGAAAGATGGTTGCGGGGACGGGAGACGAGGGGAAGTTGACATATGGGAGTCGATGCCAAATGGGACGGTAACCAAAGGGAATTTCGACTGGCAAAAATTCCAAAAATATAACTCTCCAAAAATTGATAAGTTGAAAGATGGTGGCGGGGACGGGAGACGAGGGGAAGTTGACATATGGGAGTCGATGTCAAATGGGACGTTAACCATAGTGAATTTCGACTGGCAAAAATTCCAAAAATATAACTCTCCAAAAATTGATAAGTTGAAAGATGGTGGTGGGGACGGGAGAAGAGGGGAAGTTGACATATGGGAGTCGATGCCAAATGGGACGGTAACCAAAGGGAATTTCGACTGGCAAAAATTCCAAAAATATAACTCTCCAAAAACTGATAAGTTGAAAGATGGTGGTGGGGACGGGAGACGAGGGGAAGTTGACATATGGGAGTCGATGCTAAATGGGACGTTAACCATAGTGAATTTCGACTGACAAAAAATTTTAAAAATATAATTCTCCAAAAATTGATAAGTTAAAACTGATTTAGTCCTAAAAAAATTGAATTATAAAATTATTTGTCAATCAGGCCGTCATAAAAATGAATGATGTAAGCTTGCTGATCCGCTATGCAGCATTCAACATAGCAACATTCGGCCATTTATTCTGGATCAGTTGGCAAGGACAGAAGTTGATAGTGCAAAGTGAATCAATATTCATATCCGCGTGAGTATTCCTCAAATTTTTTTTTTTTTTATTTTTTTTTATTTGACACATTTTGACAGTTATCAAAGTGAGTGGTACCACTTACCCTACCGACACCAGCGCATGCTCCTGCCTTTCATGATGCGCAGTAGAGTGCCATGTCAAATAACAGCTGGAAAATTATATGTGATGTCAATGGACAGTTTTGGCGCTGTAAGTTTCCTCTTTGGCGAATAGTCTCCTCCAATAGTTGATCAGCTCAATCACTTTGAATTTCTGTTCCAAGGCCGTCAAAACCACAATGTCCTTCTTCACACTTTTGCTATCGGTCAGATGAATGGATCCACTATAGTACTGTGCAGAATGCTTTCCCTACCTCATTTTTGTAAACTGAATATATGAACGGAGAATAAAATGCAATGGAGAACCTTCTGCTTGCTCTCATTATTTTTGTAATAATTAAATATATGAATGGGAAGCACAGGTGGCAGACGCTGAAACACTTTTCGCCAGCTTGGTATCACCGTTATGCAATGGGCCAATTTCCGTGCTTTTTTCGTCACGCAGGCATTGCCTTCAGCGACTACCTTGGATGAGGTTGGTCAAAATAATGACAACTGCCCTGTCTTCACCATAAATTTCCCATTTCACTTTCGTTTATAACCACTTCCAAGAATTCAATTGGGACCATACTGCCTTTAGTGATCTACGTGAAATTCTCTCGTTATCCTACATCAAAAAGAACATTGTACGTTTCATTAGAAATGGCCAATTGTCCATGAATACTTAATGCGATAATACACCTGGTGGCTTGGCCACATCTGGCGTAAGTCTTTGCAGTCACCTTCTTTATTTTGCAGCCAACATCGAAGATCAAATAACCAGACTGGTGCAATTGTCATCGCAGATTTGCGCCCACCCCTTTCCCCCACACCCCGCCCCCCCCCCTCTCCCCCCCACCACCCTGAAACAATTACAGATAATGATCATTATTAATTCGTCCAAGAGAATGTACGATGAAGGAGTCTCCTGATGACACACCATTCTACAACCCCAGTGAATTAATTTTCAATCTCTGTTATGTACGTACAACGGCGGGGGGCTAGCTTTAGTTTAAATTCAGTGTCGGGATGGTGAGTATCCACGATAGTGCGTATTACAGGGCCACCAGGCGGGCGTTGAAAATTATGGGGACGTGGCCTTTTCAGTCGGCGGGGAAAAATAGATTTTTCAAATTTTTTACATTCTTTCTTATTGGTAGCATTGTGCTGCCTAAGGTATGTTAATAATTTTTTTTACACACTATATATATATATATATATATAGCATTGGGGGGGGGGTGGGATGTCATATATGACAACTGTCATGATGTGTTGAAAATTATGTCACTCATGACAGATGTCAAATTTTGGCAACGTTGACATATGACATGTCAAGTTTGACATATGACATGTCAAATTTTGACAAGTGTGACAGATGATGACATGTCAAGTTTTGATGAGTTTGACATACGATATGGCAGCTTTTGACAAGTATGACAGATGACATGTCAAATTTTGACAAGTGTGACAGCTTATGACATGTCAACTTTTGACAACTTTTGACATACGACATGTCAAGTTTTGACAACTTTGACACACGATATGTCAAATTTTGACAAGTGTGACAGCTAATAATGACATGTCAAGTTTTGACGAGTTTGACATACGATATGTCAAGTTTTGACAGGTTTGACACATGACATGTCAAATTTTGACAAGTATGACAGATGACATGTCAAGTTTTGACAACTTTGACATGCGACATGTCAAGTGTTGACAAGTTTGACACATGACATGTCAAATTTTGACAAGTATGACATATGACATGTCAACTTTCGACAAGTATGACAGCTCATGACATGTCAAGTTTTGACAACTTTGACGTACGACATGTCAAGTTTTGACAAGTTTGACATATGACATGTCAAGTTTTGACAAGTGTGACATATGACATGTCAACGTTTGACAAGTATGACAGATGACATGTCAAGTTTGGCATATGACATATCATGCGATCATTTGACATACACATTATATATATATATATCAAATGTGCGAAAAAAAACATATAAATATATATATATATATTTTGTAAAAAAAAAATTTAATTAATGTAATTTATCAATTCAAACAATTTAAATAGCTAATCAAACTTTTGGAATCATTGAATGACATTCACCTGGTAATGGAATGCATACCAATGTTGTGCGTACATTCTATAGGACTTGTTAAGTTCTTCAATTGGGCAATACATCAGCGGCAAGTAATGACCTTTTAAAAAATTTTACAAATTTTTCTTACTAACTGGATGACTTGGCGCCCAAAGCGCCTGCGCCTACTCAACCAGTAGCGGTACTAAGTTTAGGGTAACTGCGCATGCGCACTACCTCGCCGGTCGAGGGTGGCGCTAGGGGCGCTCCTAGGTCGCCGCGGTTTCTACATGCCGGGGCCATAGGGACAAGCCATCCGGTTAGTAGTTATATATACAATATATATATATATATATATATATATATATATATATATATATAAACAAATTGTTAACTGCAAAAAAATTTTGATTAATTATTTACCAGATGCGCAGTTTGCTACTGTTGATAGAGAGAGATTGGGCCAGCTTGAAGCACCAGCGCGACATTGATTTATTGAGTAAATTCACGAAGCGCGGTAGAAAGATCAACAATATTTATGCAAGTACTGACTAAATGAATTAATTAAGGTAATTGAGGTGAAAAAATGAGATTTAATGGTATATGCCACTTGCAATTGAGTAAAGAGGGACATAGAAACTCAGTGGACGTGTTAAATGCGTTGTCCGGAGCTGCGGACGTCCTCCGGACATCGATGTCCGCTAGCGGGCAATCACGTCCGCGTCATGCGGACTTGCTAATTGTTCATTAATATCGCGTTTTTAGGCCCTATTTTATTTTTTAAGGCCCTCAAGTTTTTCGAAGAGCCTTTGGACTTTTGACTCCATGTTTTTTTTAATTATGAAAAAAGGAGGAGCTGAGAACATTTGATTTTGTTTTATTGTAAATAATGCGTTTTCCGACTATTTATTTCACATATATTCACTCCTCGATTTCATTCCCAGTTGGGAAGGAACTCTATGGCCCGTTGCTATGGCGCGTTGCTATGCTGCGTTGCTATGGCGCGTTGCCATGGAGCGTTGCTATGGCGCGTTGCCATGGAGCGTTGCTATGGCGCGTCGCCATGGCGCGTTGCTATGGCGCGTTGCCATGGAGCGTCGCCATGGCGCGTTGCCATGGAGCGTTGCCATGGTGCGTTACCATGGAGCGTTGCTATGGCCCGTTGCTATGGCGCGTTGCCATGGTACGTTGCCATGGCGCGTTGCCATGGAGCGGTGTTATGGCGCGTTACCATGGTGCGTTACTATGGCGCGTTGCCATGGCCCGTATGTCGCATACCATTAAATTTTATATTGATTGATATGAAAGTACAAAAAAAAAATTGTTTTTGGAATGGTATAATTTACTGATAAAATTTTGGGACAGTCGCTTTATATGGAGTCCTCGCAGTATATCTATCGTCCCCGGGAATTCAAAAACTTTTGGATATATTGGTACCCAAGGACGAACCACGGCCTAGAATATACCTCTATCAGACAGAATATTTTGTCGATCAAGATGAATATTATTGGCCGATTTTGATACACGCATATTTAACAGTGCCCGTCACTCTAACTGCGATTATTTATTTCGATAATTTATTCGGAATTTTCATCAATCACACTTGTGGAATGTGTCAAATTTTGAGGTGAGTGTTTTGCAAAGGTAATAAAAAAAAAAAGATCATAAAAAAAAGATCAGTAACCCTCCTTTACTCGCATAATGAGCATGGCGCCGCCCATGTGATTTTCGATGATAAACTGAAGCCTCTCAGAACATCCTATAAGAAGAATTTTATTTCAACCATAAAATGACACGGCGGCGATTCCCCGCCCGATGCGAGCAGGGAGTGAGAACACCGTCGGAAATTCGTAAATTCGAGTTATAGATTTGAATTCGAAGAGCTAGGGGGGATCTGTGTCCCGGATAGCATGGGCGGCGCGGTGCTCACCATGCGAGTAAACTCGGGTCAGGAAGGCAAACAGTCATATAATTTTAGGTCTTCTTTAGATGCCATTTGGAGAGCATACGGAACGAAAATACGAAAGATGTTATGGAGCGATTAAAGTACTGCACTGATCTGCAAACTAATATACTTCAGTAAGTTGACCGTCATTTTTATAATACCAAAAAATATATTTTTATTTTTACTAGGTTCATCCGTGACCTTGAGTCCTCATACACATTGGCCCTTTTTATACTAGTCGGCTTGGACTTGACAGTTATAACACTTAGTGGAATGATGGTATATATAGTCTTTTTACATTTCCCCAAAAAACCGCGAAACTTTGTTTTCTCGATTTCTCCGTTAAAAAAGCACGGAAAAATATGAAAATTACTGGAAAAAATTGTTCAATCGAGATTTACAGAATGAAATGCATTGGAAGTGGTTTGGAAAAGTCAATTTGTTGGAAAAAAAATCTAAAGATGCGAGGTGGGCGAGAAGTCTGGCCGCCGCCATCTTGATTTGATATTCCCGCCATTTTCTGCGGGACGGTTGCGCGCGCATACGTCAGCGCATTTGTTTCCAGGTTTTCATAATCCCTTTTTGGACTGGTTCATTCCATAAGTATAGATTTATTTTTTCATTTTGTGGTAACGCACACACACGCAGGCTGTCGTGAAGGCTGATTCGCCAAGTGAGCTAATTAGATTTATTGCATTCAATTTTGGTACGATCTTCCATGTATTCTGGAGCAGCTGGCAAGGACATAATCTGATAGTCCAAAGTGAACTTGTCTTCGCATCTGTGTAAGTGTATCGCTCCTGACAATTGAGTTGTCAAATTGTGTTTTGACAGGTTGTCAGTTTTGGCAGTTCAGGTCAATTTTGGCAGTTCATGTCAATTTTGACAGCTCCTGTCAATTTTGACAGTTTCTGTCAATTTTGGCAGTTTCTGTCAATTTTGACAGTTTCTGTCAATTTTGGCAGTTTCTGTCAATTTTGGCAGTTTCTGTCAATTTTGACAGTTTCGGTCAATTTTGACTGTTTCTGTCAATTTTGGCAGTTTCTGTCAATTTTGACAGTTTCCGTCAATTTCGACAGCGCATGTCAATTTTGACAGTTTATGCCAATTTTGACAGTTAATGTCAATTTTGACAGTTTATATCAATTTTGACAGTTTCTGTCAATTTTGACAGTGCGTGTCAATTTATGCCAATTTTGACAATTTATGCCAATTTTGACAATTTATGCCAATTTTGACAGTTCGTGTCAATTTTGACAGCTTATGTCAATTTTGACAGCTTATGTCAATTTTGACAGCTTATGTCAATTCTTACAGTTTATGTCAATTTTGACAGTTCATGTTGTTCTTTGACAGGTTGTATCAATTTTGACAGTTTCTGTAAATTTTGACAGTCCATGCCAATTTTGACAGGTTATGTCAATATTGACAAGTCATGTCAACTTTGACAGTTGATGTCAATTTTTGACAACTCGACTTTCGCAATCAGATGTCATTTTCATGCAACCCTAGGTATCAAAATGAATGGTATGCTATACCATACAAATGTCAACGACTGCTTCTGCCTCTCATGATGAGAAGTTTGACACCCTGTCAGATAACCGCTGGAAAATACTACGTTATGTCAATGAATAGTTTCGGTGCTGTAAGTTCAAACATTAACGAAATTTGGTAACAAAATTAACCTTTTTCTTATTGCAGGCTATGAGGACGACGATGTCATTTTTCACACTCTTGCTGTCAGCTCGATGAAATGATTATAAGTGGCCAATTCGAGAGCTATATTTTTGTAAAATGAATGTGTCAAATAAATGTCATATTGGAAAATTGAGGGAATTTCAGTGTCATGAGCTGTCCACGATCGAATATCGCGCTGTCAAATTATGTCATGAGATGTCAAAATTTGACAGGATGTCAACTTATCCTAAAATATGACATATGGCGTCTGCGAAAATTGGCAGATTGTCACAAATTGACAGGCTGTGAAAAATGGACAGACTGTCAAAATTGGCCGACTGTCAAAATTTGGCAGACTGTCAAAATTTGGCAGACTGGCAAAATTTGGCAGACTATCAAAATTTGGCAGACTGTCAAAAGTTGGCAGACTGTCAAAATTTGGCAGACTGTCAAAAGTTGGCAGACTGTCAAAACTTGACAGGCTGGCAGAAATTGATACTGTCAAAAATTGGCAGACTGTCAAAAGATAACAGACTGTCGAAGTTAGGCGAACTGTCAAAGTTTGGCAGGCTGTCAAAATTTGACAGGCTGTCAAAAATTGACAGGCTGTCAAAAATTGAGTCTGTCAAAAATTGAGTCTGTCAAAAATTGACAGCCTGTCGAAAATTGACAGTCTGTCGAAAATTGACAGTCTGTCAAAAATTGACAGTCTGTCAAAAATTGAGTCTGTCAAAAATTGACAGTATGTCAAAATTTGACATTTTGTCATGTCATAATTGACATGCTCTCATAGAATAACCTGCAAGTTCTCGTGCGTGTGTGTGTTTGTATGCAAAATAAAAGTCCTCGAGGTACCTGTGACGTCACTGGTGCACACTCCCCCTCCCCCCCCCCCCCCAATTTTTTTACATCCTCCCATCACACAATTCAAATTTTCAAAAACAATTTCGCGCCAAAAAATTACACGAAACACCTTGTACAATTTCCGGTTCACAACTGATACTCCCATGACCTCCCACTCCGCCCCCTCACACTATGAGAAAATCACCAAATGTCCCGCAAAATTCAACGACCCGTTTTGCCCCGACTAGTTCAAAAGCCACCAATTATAAAATCATTTCTCATTCACACGCGTCTAGGAAGTGCCAGTGAAAATAGGGAAAATTTTTCATCAATACTTGATGCCATAATTGACATCCACCATCTTCATGCCGATAATAATTTGACAGCGTCCGTCGCTGTCATAAAAAATTCAGCAACAAGCCGGGACGAGGCTTCCGCATAGAAACCCATGATTATTAATTTGCACAAGTGAATTTACGATGAAGCTGGAAATTGACATTTTGCAAGTGGGTGGGTGGGTGGGTGGGTGGGGGGGGGGGGGGGGGGGGGGGGGGGGAGGGGGGGGGGTCGAGCACCGCTTTCGGGGCTTCTCAGTTGAAATTTAGAGTCCACATGGATAACATTCTCGACAGTCCGATTTACAGAAGCACGAGATGGGCCATGAAGCTACTTGGGCTCTGGCCATTTCAATCTGGACGGAGGAATAAATTTTGTAAATGTGTAACGTTGGTGCTTATTAGCAGTATGATGTTACCCACGGTATGTAATTATATTATTGGGGTAATTGAGGGAGGGGAGATCCATGAAATTACGATTGGATGAGTTTTGTGTGTGTGTGTGTGTGTGTGTGTGTGTGTGCGTGAGTGAGTGGGTGGGGAAGTGGGTGGGTGGGTAGACGACTGAGTGTTCGTATTAATGTGTGTGTGTGAGTGTGAGTGGGTGGGTAGGAGAGTGGATAGGGGAGTGGGTCGGTGAGTAAGTGGGTGAATGAGTGGGTGGGTAAGTGGGTAGACGACTGAGTATTCGTATTAATGTGTGTGTGTGCGTGTGCGTGTGAGTGGGTGGGTAGGAGAGTGGGTCGGTGAGTGGGTGAGTGAGTGAGTGGGTGAGTGAGTGGGTAGACGACTGAGTGTTCGTATTAATGTGTCTGTGTGAGAGGGTGAGTAGGAGAGTGGGTGGGGGAGTGGGTCGGTGAGTGGGTGAGTGAGTGAGTGGGTGAGTGAGTGAGTGGGTGAGTGAGTGAGTGGGTGAGTGAGTGAGTGGGTGAGTGAGTGAGTGGGTGAGTGAGTGGGTAGACGACTGAGTGTTCGTAATAAAGTGTGTGTGTGAGAGGGTGGGTAGGAGAGTGGGTGGGGGAGTGGGTCGGTGAGTGAGTGGGTGAGTAAGTGGGTGGGTGAGTGGGTAGAGGACTAAGTGCTCGTATTAATGTGTGTGTGTGTGTGTGTGTGGGAGTGGGTGGGTAGGAGAGTGGGTCGGTGAGTAAGTGGGTGGGTAAGTGGGTAGACGACTAAGTGGTTGTATTAATGTGTGTGTGTGTATGTGAGAGAGAGAGAGAGAGAGAGTGGGTCAGTTGTGTGATTCTATGTTCACAATATTCACATATCCATCAGAAACTGTCAAATTTTTTTTTTTTTTTTTTTTTTCTTCATAAATGAAAAAAACCCAATTTTTACGTTCGACATATTCTCTACAAAATTTTATCAACAATTTTTTTTCTGTTTTCAGTTAATTAAGTCCGTGGAATCGACCAAACAAATTGACATTTTAATGGAATGCATTCCAATGATTTGTGTTTATGGTGCAGCTTACATCAAATATTTCGCCTGGGATTTAAACAAGGCTAAAGTAACATCTACTTATACTATACAAAAAAAAAAAAAAAAAAAAAAAAAAAATTGAGATGACCTAATTTTTTTTTAATTTTCAAATTTATGTTCAAATTATTTATATCAATTTTGCAGATGAAGGAATTATTATTGTCCATGGAGCAGGATTGGAAAAACTTGAAAGTCGATCACGATATAAATTTATTGACTGAATTTACGGAACGCGGAAGGATAATCAATAATTTTTATGCAAGTACTGAAACACACATGACATATAGGGGAGATTTCCGGAAATTTAGCCCACCCATTTTGTCCCCAAAAAATCTGAAAAAATTCCAGGTGCTTTCCACAGTCAACACACTGCTTCATGATTTTTTGGAGATTTTTAACATCATTTTGTACAGAAATACAAGATATGCGATATTTTTAAAAATCTGGGTTTTGAAATTTTGCAACAAATTTGGAGGAAGGGGGGAGGGGGAGTTTTGAAATTATGTTCATTGAAAAACTGAGGAAAAACCATGAATTTTGAGTACACACATCAATATACTCTGAGGTAGGTGCGGCATTATGGGACAGTGGGGCAAAATGGGCCACCCGTTTAAAATGCAGGGCATGGACCCGTATGTCTCCCATGTCATTTTACAATGGTATTTCATTATACCCCGATGTCCCATTTTGCCCCACTCACCCCTAAGTCCTTCATTTTTCGCAATAATTTCATTCCAATCGTCATACCTCTCTGCCAAATTACTCAAAAAATCTGAAAAAAATCATGGAACAGTGTTCTGAGTATGGGAATAACCAGGAATTTTTTCAGAATTTTTGAAAGCCATCCTGAAAATTGGCGGCTGAATCAACGGAGACGTCCCCATACTCAAATTTTTCACATCTCATTTAATAATTCTCACTAATTTTTTTTTTTAATTTTTTCATTCTGATTATTATTTGGTTAATTAGCCAGTATTTATGTATTTCTCACATTGTTTCTTACTGCGCCTGCAATTCCAATAATTATGGACCTGTGTGTACCTCTCAACGAGTCTCGGTCACGCATATATATATATCAACTTGAGTATTTCGTGGATCAGGATGAATACTATTACCCAATTATTATTCATTCTTATATTGCGGTGCCAGTTACATTTGGCGCTGTTTTATTTCTTGACAATTTATTTGGGGTCTTCGTCAATCATATTTGTGGCATGTGCAACATCCTTAGGTGAGTTAATATTGGGATTAAACAAATATTGACGATGGGGCCCTCGTGGAAGTCAGGTTGTCAGATTATGTCAAAATATGATGTCATAAAATTATGTCATAAAATCTCATAAGATGTCATAAAATGTCATAAGATCTCGTAAGATGTCATAAGGTGTCATAAGATGTCATACTGTCACAATGTGTCATCAGATGTCATAAAATGTCATAAGATGTCATACGGTGTCATAAGATGTCATAAGATGTCATCAACTGTCTGAGATGTCATACTGTTACAATGTGTCATCAGATGTCATAAAATGTCATAAGGTGTCATAAGATGTCATACTGTCACAATGTGTCATCAGATGTCATAAAATGTCATAAGATGTCATAAGATGTCATAAGATGTCATAAGATGTCATAAGATGTCATAAGATGTCATAAGATGTCATAAGGTGTCATAAGATGTCATACTGTCACAATGTGTCATCAGATGTCATAAAATGTCATAAGATGTCATAAGGTGTCATAAGATGTCATACTGTCACAATGTGTCATCAGATGTCATAAAATGTCATAAGATGTCATAAGATGTCATAAGATGTCATAAGATGTCATAAGGTGTCATAAGATGTCATACTGTCACAATGTGTCATCAGATGTCATAAAATGTCATAAGGTGTCATAAGATGTCATACTGTCACAATGTGTCATCAGATGTCATAAAATGTCATAAGATGTCATAAGATGTCATAAGATGTCATAAGATGTCATAAGGTGTCATAAGATGTCATACTGTCACAATGTGTCATAAAATGTCATAAGATGTCATAAGATGTCATAAGATGTCATAAGGTGTCATAAGATGTCATACTGTCACAATGTGTCATCAGATGTCATAAAATGTCATAAGATGTCATCAACTGTCATAAGATGTCATACTGTCACAATGTGTCATCAGATGTCATAAAATGTCATAAGATGTCATAAGATGTCATAAGGTGTCATAAGATGTCATACTGTCACAATGTGTCATCAGATGTCATAAAAGGTCATAAGATGTCATCAACTGTCATAAGATGTCATACTGTCACAATGTGTCATCAGATATCATAAAATGTCATAAGATGTCATGAGATGTCAGACTGTCACAATATGTCATAAGAGGTCATAAAATGTCATCAGTTGTCATCTTATGCAATTTTTTTCTGCCAAAAAATGACATACAATTTTTTGACAGGATGTCATATTTCGTCATAATCTGTCACAATTTGACATTTTTTGTCGTCATTTTTTTTCTGTCATTTTTGACATTTTGACAGCATAAAATACTTTTTGTTTTTTTTTTTCATCAGGTCACATCTTGAAAATGTCCACAGTGATGACATCACCGATTACGGTTCAACTGCACATATGCGAATACAATCTTGCGCCGATATGCAAACCAATATTCTCCAGTATGTCCCCTATTTTTACCACTTATGACAATTAATTGACCATTCATAAACAGAATTTTTTTTTTTTTTTACCCACAGATTTGTCAACTACTTGGAGTCAATCTGCACAATCCCATTTTTTTTACTGGTTGGAATGAACATGATTGTCATCACATTGACAGGAATGATGGTGAAAAAAAAAATTGCAATAAAAAAAAAATGTAAAAAAAAAAATTGCAAAACATTAATATATATATATATTTTTTTTTCAAATTTAGATCGTCATCAAAGGTGGAGAAATTAGTGAAATAGTAAGATTTGCATCATTCAATATTGGAACAATTTTCCATTTATTTTGGGGTAGTTGGCAAGGACACGCCCTGATAGTCCAAAGCGAACGAATTTATTTATCAGTGTGAGTATTTTTTTTTATGTCAAATTTGAGTGGCGAATGATGTTAATGACACAAGTTGACAGCTGTCAAAAAAATTGGCAACTGTCAAAAGTTGACAGTTGTCAAAAAAAGTCGACAACTGTCAAAAATTGGCAGCTGTCAAAAGTTGACAGCTGTCAAAAGTTGACAACCGCCAAAAATTGACAGCTGTCAAAAATTGGCAGCTGTCAAAAATTGACAGCGGTCAAAAATTGACAACTGGCAAAAGTTGATAGCTGTCAAAAGTTGACAGCTGTCAAAAGTTGACAATTGGCAAAAGTTGACAGCTGTGAAAAGTCGACAGTTGTCAAAAGTTGACAGCTGTCAAAAGTTGACAGCTGTCAAAAATTGACAGTTGTCAAAGAAGTTGACACCTAGAAAAACTTGACGACTGCCAAGAAATGACAGATGTCAAAAAATGAATGATGTCATAATTTTCATATTTTACCATGTTTTTTAGAACTAAAAATAAATTATATTCACTTTTTTGTTTTCATATTAGTTATCAAAGCAAATGGTACATTTTGCCAATTAAAGATCAACGGATGCTTATTCCACTTATGATGAGAAGTGCATCGCCATGTCAAATTACAGCAGGAAAGTTTTATGTGATGTCAATGGAGAGTTTTGGTGCGGTAAGTTAATGATATGTCAACATGACAATGACAGTATGACAATTTGTGAATTTGACAAGCTGCCACTTTGACAATTTGGCAACTTGACACTTTGGCAGTTTGACATTTTGACAGCTTGACATTTTGACAGCTTGACATTTTGACAGCTTGACAGTTTACAACTTGACAATTTGACACTTTGACACTTTGACAATTTGACAGTTTGACAATTTGACAATTTGACAGTTTGACAATTTGACAACTTGACAATTTGACAGTTTGACAACTTGACAATTTGACAATTACACAATTACTGATTATAATTTTTGTTTATCGAAGGCTATGAGGATGACGATGTCATTTTTCACTCTTCTACTGTCAACACGGTGAATTAATTCTCAAGTCGTTATCACCTTAACTTATTTCTGTAATTTTTGTAAATGAATAATATAGATGGAAATAAAATTTCTGTAATTATGAAATGTCACATTTAATTATGGAGCAACATCTGGTGCCAGATGTCACACAACTGATGTCACACACTTTTGCGTTGTGAATTGTGCCTCGTAGAAATCAGGTTGACACATTATGTGAAAATAATGACAAATTTGACACATCATGACATCATTTGACACATTGTGACATCATTCGACATATTATGACATAATGACATCGTTTGACATATGATTCCATGACATCATGACATCATTTGACAGCTTGACATCATGCCATCATTTGACATCGTGACATCATTTAACAACTTGACATCATTTGACATCATGACATCATTTGACATAATGACATCATTTGTCATCATGACATCATTTGACATAATGACATCATTTGTTATCATGACATCATTTGACATAATGACATCATTTGACATCATGCCATCATTTGACATCATGACATCATTTGACATCATGACATCATGACATCATTTGACATCATGACATCATTTGACATCATGACATCATTTGACATCATGACATCATTTGACATCATGACATCATGACATCATTCGACATATCACCACACACCTCACATTCGCCTCCAAAAAATCCCAGACCTCTCACAGCTCCAACCACCCCACACTTCCGACTGCACCCACCAAACCGGAAGTGACCCCCCACAAAATTCATCAAAGCATTCTAAACTCGCGTGTTTGCCATAAATTCACCGACATCAAACGCAAAAAAGTGCGACATATTCCTCATCAAAGTCACTATTTCTAGACATCACCAAGAGCATCAAAAGTTGGCCTAGGCAAATAGAAATGATTATTTAATCAATTCAATTGGCTATGCACAGTCGCAAGCTCTCCCCAATATTGCTTAGAAATCACGCACACTAGACCTTTTTTTTGCATCAATAATGGAGGGCTCTTAGGTAATGAAAGAGAATGCGTAATGAGTGGTGAGCGATGAAATTGAATATTCGCGAGTTGTCATTCGGCAGTTTTGAATCTGAAGACTCAACTGTGCCAATGGACCGTGTGGTAACACCTTATCACCGCATCAACAGATTCTTCCTAACAATTATTGGCTTATGGCCACTACAGGCGCGCCTATCGAAATATTTTTTCTATGTATTCATCATGGTGTTTACCATCAGCCACGGCTACTTGCAGGTATTTGCAAATTAAACTTTGTTTTAAAATATAATTTGTTGACACAAGGTACAAGTGTAGAAGAAAATGTTTTTAGTCAATATTCGTGTGACATGTCAGGAGTACAATTACTCAATATAACCATCGTTGGCCTCAATTACCGCCGACATCCTTGTCCTGAAGCGGCTGCACGCACTCCGTAATGCAGCGCTGGACATATTGGCGAATGCTGCTTCGATAGTGGTGCGGAGAGACGCGACATTAGGGTGCCGCGACTTGTTGGTAGCCCGTTCAACAACGCTCCAAACATAGTAGTCGAGGGGGTTCAAATCCGGGCTACTCGGCGGTGGCCAAAACTCTTTGGACCAGAACATGTCCGCATTGTCTGATAGCCAGTTCTGGACTAAATGGCTTGTGCCAGCCATTTCGCACTTCTCCGAAGCATTGTACTTCGCCACAACATCATAAACAGTCGATCACGGTTAGCCGAAGAATCGAATGATCTCGGTCGCCGAATGCCCCAGCGCGATGGCTTTCAATAATCGCGGCACTTCGATTGTACTTCGCACTTGTACGTAGCACCTAGTCTATTCTAAGGTTATGACTGTTTACTAAACGCCCATGGCACTGAAGCACCTCAATCGGGACATCTGACGGAACTACGATATGGCGGGAAATTCAAATTGAAATTTGTCCGGATTTAACTGCCGCATCCTGCAATAGTCCACAAATATTGACTAAATTTTTTCTTCATTTGTTGGACAATTTTTCATTGAATTATCATTTTGTTTACTGCCACTTTAGACCGCGGGGATGATAGCGGCTTTCGTTGATATTGACATCTTCATGGAGGCTTTACCCACCGTTGGAGCTGATATTGTCGCTTACTTCAAATTCTTTAATTTCGTCATCAATGCATCCAAGGTTGAGTGCCTAAAAATATTTTTTTTCTATTAGTAATTTCTTCTAGTTCATAATTGTGAAAAAAATTTAATTTTCAAAATTTATCATTTGCTAATTCATTTTATTACAGATGAAAAAACTTTTGCTTATTATGGAGGAAGATTGGCAGCGTTATACTGTGGGCAAAGAGCTTGACATACTCAACGAGTATGCGGCATTCGGCAAGAAGGTCACTGTATATTATGCAAGTGGGTACTCCCACCTCTTAACTACGTCACCAATAACCCCCCACTACTTAACATCATTGGAAAAAAGTAAATTTGTAATGTATACTATGCACTGACCATTATGCAAGTGGGTACTCCCACCTCTTAACTACGTCACCAATAACCCCCCACTACTTAACATCATTGGAAAAAAGTAAATTTGTAATGTATACTATGCACTGACCATTATGCAAGTGGGTACTCCCACCTCTTAACTACGTCACCAATAACCCCCCACTACTTAAGATCATTGGAATAAAGCAAATTTGTAATGTATACTATGCACTGACCATTATGCAAGTGGGTACTCCCACCTCTTAACTACGTCACCAATAACCCCCCACTACTTAACATCATCGGAATAAAGTAAATTTGTAATGTATACTATGCACTGACCATTATGTAAGTGGGTACTCCCACCTCTTAACTACGTCACCAATAACCCCCCACTACTTAACATCATCGGGATCAACTAATTTTGACCTATTTCATTTTTTCTACAGGCGCGTTATATGGTTCTCTGATACCCCTCGGAATGGCGCCACTTGTTCCAATCGTTCTGGATGTCATACAGCCAATAAACGGAAGTTACCCGAAGCACCTCATGTTCCAACAAATCGAATTTTTATTCGACTTTGAACCATATTTATTTCCACTTATTATTCATGGATATTTGGGAACAGCGGGTTATCTAACTATAATCATCGCAATTGACACCATGCTCATGGTGTACATTCAGCACGCATGCGCTCAATTTAGGATCATACAGTAAGATATTAAAGATTTTTAAAAATAATATTCATGGGAAAAATGTATGTCATATATATAGTGCACAATTGCGCCCTCTAAGTTTGGGGGTGGATAGAGGGTGAAATTTGGGATCGAAAGTTCCTTTTCCATTTTTTTCTCCGAGGCTCCCCCGCTGAGTTATTCAATGGTTAAGTGGACCAATCAGAGCGCAGCTCCGCCCCCTGACCAGCGGTTCTCAATTCAAGCGTTATCAGTTGCGAAAAATTGGGATTTGATGCACCGTTTTGGGAGATGTGGAACCCTCCTGCGACCTTGGGCCGTTAAATGCCAGTTTTTTCTCAATTTGAAACCATTGAATTGAGAACCACGGACCGAGGGGGCGGAGCTACGTTCTGATTGGTCCACTTGAACATTGAATAACTCAGCAAGGGTGGCTCGGAGAGAAAAGTCCCAAAGGAACTTTCGACTCCAAATTTCACCCTCTTTCCACCCCCGACTTGAAAAAGGGGGGTTGTCCGCGACCATGTATACATATATATATAGCTATATCAACCATTTGCGATTCGTCAGCCGCCATCTTGTTCACCATTCATCTCAACACAGCGGGGGAAAAAAATGATAAAATGAGAAAATATTTTTCTGCATTATTAAATTTTGGTAATATTGGACGTTTGTAGATTAATGCTGGAGAGATTGGCCAAGGTTGATCCTGATGCCGATCGTCATACTTCTGAATTTGAGGAGATTGATTATAAAAATCTGACAGCGTGCATCGAAAGGCACAGTCATGCTATAGAGTCTGTATTGGTGGATTGATCTACTTTAATTCCATGGATAGTTTTCTAATTCGTACAGTTGACCTAGCCCCCCCCCCCCAATATTTTGACTTAATCTGGAAATGTCATATTTTGACATAATCTTGACATGTCATATTTTGACATAATCTTGACATGTCAGATTTTGACACAATGTTGACATGTCATATTTTGACAGAATCCTGACAGGTCAATATTTTGACAGAATCTTGACATGTCAATACTTTGACATCATCTTGACATGTCATATTATGACATAATCTTGACATGTCAGATTTTGACATAATTTTGACATGTCAAATTTTGACAGAATCTTGACAGGTCAATACTTTGACAGAATCTTGACATATCATGTTTTGACAGAATCTTGACATGTCAATAATTTGACAGAGTCTTGGCATGTCATATTTGGACATAATCTTGACAGGTCATATTTTGACATGTGAATACTTTGACAGAATCTTGATATGTCAATATTTTGACAGAATTTTGACATGTCAATATTTTGACATAAGCTTGACATGTCAATATGTTGACATAATCTTGAGATGTCTTTTGTTGGCATGATTTTGACATGACATAATTTGACATGTCCTGTCAAAATATGTCCTGTCAACCCAATTTCCACAAACATCCAAAAAAAATTTGATAAAGCCAATTGAACTTTTTCACTTTTTCAATGGATGTCAATTAATTTGACTTGTCACTTCCGCCAATGACAACTACTACAAACTTTCTATTATCTCAGATTCTGCGAGCTCATCGAAGAGGCCAACTATATGTCATTCACTTTCATCGTTGGCATCAACATGCTCATGATGACAGCCTCAGCCCTAGCGGTGATTACCATTGTTTATATCATAGGTATATGAACATTCAAATATTGACAACTTATTGTGCTTTTTTCTTCTGACTCTTTTTGACAATTCAGGCTGTCTTTAAAATGGATAATCCAGATGTGGCAAGTAAATTTGTATCATTTACAATTGGCGAAATGTTCCATTTGTTCTTCACAAATTGGCAAGGACAATTGCTACAAGAGCACAGTGAATCGGTCTTTTCAAATACGTGAGTAATCCCTCGTGGACGCTGTCACGTCAGATGATGTTAAAGATGTCATATTTGGGTAGAATTTGACATAGTATGTCATTATTCATATTCCTCGATCAAAATATACTCCTATATCACATTTTGTTCGAAGATGTCAAAATTTGACAGATTTTGACAGCTGTCATTGTATGTCACAATATGTCATAATTCATATTCCCCGATCACAATATCCTACTATATATCACATTTTGTTCGAAGATGTCAAAATTTGACAGATTTTGACAGCTGTCATTGCATGTCACAATATGTCATAATTCATATTTTCCGATCAAAATATCTTACTATATATCACATTTTGTTCGAAGATGTCAAAATTTGACAGATTTTGACAGCTGTCATTATATGCCACAGTATGTCATAATTCATATTTTCCGATCAAAATATCTTACTATATATCACATTTTGTTCGAAGATGTCAAAATTTGACAGAATTTGACAGCTGTCACTGTATGTCACAATATGTCATAATTCATATTTTCCGATCAAAATATCTTACTATATATCACATTTTGTTCGAAGCTGTCAAAATTTGACAGAATTTGACAGCTGTCATTGTATGTCACAATATGTCATAATTCATATTCCCCGATCACAATATCTTACTATATATCACATTTTGTTCGAAGATGTCAAAATTTGACAGATTTTGACAGCTGTCACTGTATGTCACAATATGTCATAATTCATATTTTCCGATCAAAATATCTTACTATATATCACATTTTGTTCGAAGATGTCAAAATTTGACAGATTTTGACAGCTGTCACTGTATGTCACAATATGTCATAATTCATATTTTCCGATCAAAATATCTTACTATATATCATATTTTGTTCGAAGATGTCAAAATTTGACAGATTTTGACAGATGTCATTGTATGTCACAATATGTCATAATTCATATTTTCCGATCAAAATATCTTACTATATATCACATTTTGTTCGAAGCTGTCAAAATTTGACAGAATTTGACAGCTGTCATTGTATGTCACAATATGTCATAATTCATATTCCCCGATCACAATATCTTACTATATATCACATTTTGTTCGAAGATGTCAAAATTTGACAGATTTTGACAGCTGTCATTATATGCCACAATATGTCATAATTCATATTCCCCAATCACAATATCCTACTATATATCACATTTTGTTCGAAGATGTCAAAATTTGACAGATTTTGACAGCTGTCATTGTATGTCACAATATGTCATAATTCATATTCCCCGATCAAAATATCCTACTATATATCACATTTTGTTCGAAGATGTCAAAATTTGACAGATTTTGACAGCTGTCATTATATGCCACAATATGTCATAATTATATTCCCCAATCACAATATCCTACTATATATAATATTTTGTTCGAAGATGTCAAATTTTGACAGATTTTGACAGCTGTCATTACATGACATCCTGTCATGTCGTGCCATAATATGCTCAATGTTGCCGGAAAATGACCTACAATTTTGACAGAATCTGTCACATCTTGTCATAATCTGTCAAATTAATTTGACATCATTTTCGTTTTAGCTGTCAAGCAAAATGGAACCATACATCGACGCGAACTCAACGACTCGTAATTCCGATGTTGATGCGAAGCACAAAACCCTGCACAATAACAGCAGGCAAAATGCTTACCATGTCCTTAAGGAGCTTCAGCGATGTATGTACTCAGAAAAATTATTACATAATATTTGTAATGTCAATTTTTTTTTTTGTTTTTTTTTCAGGTTGTCAAAACATCGTTCTCATACGTGACCGTCTTCAGCTCGATGCGAGCATAATTGATGAACCACACAATATAATAATATATTTCATCCAAGTGACTAATATTTTTGTATCAATGCGTTATCAACGTTCATGCACTCAAGTCATCACATCCCTCATCAATCTGAGATCATTCATATCAGACCTCAAATTCATACATGGGGCAAAATGGGAATCAGTAGCGAACGAGTTAACTGGGTCAAGTTGGTTTCCGTCAGATTTCCCTAAATAACTCGAAATCTACAGCCTATAGAGAAATTTGTATATAAACAAATTTGTAGCTCTGACTATGCTCTACAAAAAAGGTTATTATCAAAATGCCGCTAGCTCGTATAGATTTCGAGATAATGACTCAAAACAAATATGATGGGAACGAAATACTGAAGTATGTGCCCTCCGTCAGGTTTCGGCCAATAACTCAAAATCTACAGTAGATACAGAAATTTCCATAAAACCAAATTTGTAGCTCTGACTGTCCTCTAACAAAGAGGTTATAACCAAAATTTCTTTAGCTCTCTTAGATTTCGAGATAATTACTCAAAACCAACTTACCTCAATTAACCACTTCGCAGGTGAAATGCCCAGCGTCAGTTTCCAGCAAGTATCTCAAATTCTACTGAAAGTAGAAAAATTTTCATATAAACAAATTTGTAGGTCTGACTATGCTCTACCAAAAAGGTCATAATCAAAATAGTCATAGCTCTCTTAGATTTTGAGATATTCACTCAAAACTGACGGAACTTGACCATGTCACTACTGAACACGGATCAATCATGGAATTTTGGATGATATAGCAGATTTTAATGTCACTTTCTTGTCATCATATTTTCTATAAACAATTTAAAAAATTTCGAAATTTTCTATAAAAAAAAAACCTCAAAAATTTGATATTATTTTCAAAAATTGCGTGATTAAATTCCTAATCATTCACAAAATTCACGAATCGTCAATAAAATAATTATTGAAAAATAATTTTACCGTAATTTTTAATTCCACAAAATAATTACTAAAATTATTTAATTTGAGGTATTCAACATTTTTGGCGATCTGATGTCATATTTTCGACTTCTTCAAAGTTATACCAATGTTGTAATTTATTTGGGGATTTTTCCCAGGGGGGAAAGTTGAAATAAAAAATACTGAGAAATTGTAGAGGCCCCTCTATAATTACTGAATTTTCTGTGACGACAGCTGTTCGAGGGAATACGTAATTTTTGATGAAGGAGGAAAAATAAACATCAAAGAATTGTCAGTATGTGCGCAAAGCCATGCGCCCTACCATTCAACTTTTGCGGCAGAAGATTTTGCATAAACAATGGAGAAGGATCCCGAGGCTTACTTGAAGTATAATGATTTTTTTTTGTCGCTTCTTGGCCTGTGGCCATATCAGCCTAAAGTTAAACAAATAATTTTTTTCACTTTCACCGTTATTTTTCTCGCCATGCAGGGATACCTCCAGGTATATAATTCATTTTCTACGTTTTGCGATTCGTGGCGCGTCACATTTTGGCGGATATCTCGCTATTGAGAGGTGATAGCGATATTTTTGTACAGACCTTTCTTGTAGAGGACAAGGTGAGCTACAAATTTATATTCAACCAAATTTTGATGTGACTCTTAGTTTTTGAGATATTCAGCGAAAAGTGAGGTTCTGCGAAAGTGAGTACTTGGTTGAACGGGTCAATTATTTATAAGGCTCTAGTGCAAAAACCGTGGGAGATAGGAAAAAATATTTGTTATAAATATTGTTCCTGAGTCAAAAACACATATTTTAGGTCATATGACTTTTGTCGCTAGCACCTGTCATTAAGGAGATATGACAGATTTTTTCAAATTTTTTCCAACATCACAAAGTGGTGAAGTGAGGTGAGGTTTTTCCTGGATATCGCAAAATCTAGCAATATTGAGAGAATCTTTATACGAACTTTTTTGTAGAGCTTGATTTTCTCTACAAAAAGTTTCCTATAAATTTTCTCACATCTCGTCTCTTTTTCAAGATATACGGAAAAATGAGCCGGGAGGTAAATTCACTTATCTCGTTTTGCCACTTACCTACACCATGAATATTTTTTGAAATTTTTTTATGTTAAAATTAATAATAGTTAATAATTTTTTTTTAGACGGGGGGTCTCATAACAGCATGGTCGGACACGGACATTTTTTTGGAAGCTTTTGCACCTGTTCTTATATCAGCCATGTGTACTGTCAAGTTCATCAACTTTATTTATAATGGGCGTAAGGTCTGTATGTGTAGATTTTGATACAGTGCACTTCCCATAACTCTCCCGTTTGGGGGCTGAGGTTTCCGCGTACGAGGAGTTATAGTATACCCCCACCACGCTCAGAATGGGCGTGTCCAAGGGGAGGCAGAGATAGTATGATGACTCGAGTGAGAACCATGCATGTTTCTTTGAGCACTATCCACTCCAAACCGTTTATATTCCAGCGCCCATGGGCCCACGCGCGACGCCAGGCAGCCAAACGGCCGTACCCCTGAAGCGCTGTAGCTAACGGTGCGCGGAGTGGGGGAAGCCTTCCCCTCTGCTCGCTTGCGTTCACAGAGTTACGGAAAGTTCACTGTTACGGAAAGCATGCCATTTGACAAAAATTGTTTGTCATGTGATGTCAAACTATGACATATGTCAAAATGACAGAATGACATCGCCTGTCAAATTTTGACAATTTTTGACAAACTTGAGTACGTTATGCGATATATGACATATTTCGTCAAACGTTGCATGTCATGTCATGTCAAAGTATGACACATGTCAAAATGACAGAATGACATCGCCTGTCAAATTTTGACAATCTTGGGTACATTATGCGATTTATGACATATTTCGTCAAACGTTGCATGTCATGTCATGTCAAAGTATGACACATGTCAAAATGACAGAATGACATCGCCTGTCAAATTTTGACAATTTTTGACAAACTTGAGTACATTATGCGATTTATGGCATATTTCGTCAAACGTTGCATGTCATGTCATGTCAAAGTATGACACATGTCAAAATGACAGAATGACATCGCCTGTCAAATTTTGACAATTTTTGACAAACTTGAGTACATTATGCGATTTATGGCATATTTCGTCAAACGTTGCATGTCATGTCATGTCAAAGTATGACACATGTCAAAATGACAGAATGACATCGCCTGTCAAATTTTGACAACTTTTGACAAACTTGAGTACGTTATGCGATATATGACATATTTCGTCAAACGTTGTATGTCATGTCATGTCAAAGTATGACACATGTCAAAATGACAGAATGACATCGCCTGTCAAATTTTGACAATTTTTGACAATCTTGGGTACATTATGCGATTTATGACATATTTCGTCAAACGTTGCATGTCATGTCATGTCAAAGTATGACACATGTCAAAATGACAGAATGACATCGCCTGTCAAATTTTGACAATTTCTGCCAAATCCGAACATATTACCCGAAATATGACATATTTCGTCAAATATTACTGCATGTCACATTCTGCCAAAATATGACATGTCAATTTGTGAAAAAATATGTCAACGAAATTTGACATCATTTGACATAATGCCACATAAAACATAATTTCCACCAAATTATTATCAATCTTCATACATAATTTAAGCGGATCATTTAAATAGATGCATCAATTAATACATGCTGTGAAGGAAGACTGGTCGAACTTCAAAGATGAATGTGAAATCGCCATTTTGCAACAATGGTCGGAGGACAGTCGGAAAAACGTACTCTGGTATGCAGGTAAAATATAATTAATTTAGTTAGCCTTGATTCCTTGAACTCAATTTGAAAAAAAATATTTGATGAAATGTAATGTCTGAAAATTAACAATTAATAATTTAACAAATTTTGATAAACATTTCAAATTAATAAAAAATATTACTATTATTATTATTGTTGACAAAATTGACAAAGTCAATGAATCCTAAAAACATTGAAACTGTCAGACCGCGAAAAATAACTATTCAAATTTTCCCGCTAAAACTTCACTTCATTAATTCTCCGCCAAAATGGTCCGGAAAAATTTTTTTTTTAATGTTTTGGAAAATGTTCAGTTTTACACTTACGGAATAACATAAGTTAAAAATTATTCAAACAATATAAGTAATTGACAAAAAAAGGAACATGGGAGGATTCAAGAATTTTTGGTCCCGTGTGCGTTGATACTATCCAATAGGGACCCCTAGAAGATATTTCCGTCGAATTTGGGTCGAAAAAGTCAAATTAATTTTTTTCGATTTTGGCCAAATTTAACATTGGGACCTTATGGGGAGGCAAACTTAAATTTTTTAAAATTGAATTTTCGGCCCCGCGTGCGTTGATACTATCCAATAGGAACCCCCAGAAGATATTTCCGTCGATTTTGGGTCGAAAAAGTCAAATTAATTTTTTTCGATTTTGGCTAAATTTAACATTGGGACCTTATGGGGAGGCAAACTTAAATTTTTTAAAATTGAATTTTTGGCCTCGTGGGCGTTGATACTATCCAATAGGAACCCCCAGAAGATATTTCCGTCGAATTTGGGTCGAAAAAGTCAAATTAATTTTTTTCGATTTTGGCCAAATTTAACATTGGGACCTTATGGGGAGGCAAACTTAAATTTTTTAAAATTGAATTTTCGGCCCCGTGTGCGTTGATACTATCCAATAGGAACCCCTAGAAGATATTTCCGTCGATTTTGGGTCGAAAAAGTCAAATTAATTTTTTTCGATTTTGGCCAAATTTAACATTGGGACCTCATGGGGAGGCAAACTTAAATTGTTTGAAATTGAAAAAAAATAATGAACATGCGAGGTGGGTCACCGATGTGGGCGCCGCCATCTTGGCTTCCCCCTCTCTTTCTCGGCAGATGGAGGTGCCCACATTTGTCAATCCCGCCAAATTTTAAAACTTTTCATCCAATTATCTAAAGTTAAAAATAATAATTTATTAGACTTTTTTTATATTTTATATTGCCTCAACTGACTTAGACTGAACTTTCCAGCTGCTGTTTATGGCTCCATGACGCCATTTATGCTGGGGCCCTTGATACCACCGTTCCTCCGTTTGATTCCCGAAAGTCTCATTTACATAAGTCCAAACTTGACACATGCCAAACCTGTCATGTTCCAAGTTGAGTATTTCATTAATATGGACTTATATTATGTTCCCGTGGTGATAAGTTCGTATTTTGGCACTACGGCATACATTACTGTGGTCGTCGCAATTGACTCTATGTTTATGACCTGCGTACAACGCACCTGTGCTATATTCAACATTGTTGGGTACGAATTTAAAAATTACTCCAAAATTGTTCACTTCCCGTGCAGCGAATCAAATTTGTTTGGAATGAAACAAAACAATACGTAATTTTTAAAAAAATGTTGAAGTTGCGAAGTGACAGCGCGGCGCGCGGCCATCTTGGATGCCCCCACCATCTTCCCAAAATGGCGGCGCTGATGCTCGTCCGTCACTTCGCACTTTCAAACTTTTTTTTTAACTAGTAAATATTTTTCGATTAAGTCCAATTTGTGAGATTCGCTAATTAGGGGCGGAACAATTCATTGCCGCCCAATTTCATATTTTTCTTCATTAATTTTAGTTGAAAAATTATAGTGCAAAATTACATAGCTTGCCCTCTTAATGCCGAGGCTTGTAATTTTTTTTTAAGGCGAAACAATTGTAATAATCATTTGGATAAATATTTTTGTTCAGATATCGACTCGAAAAATTGGGTGACACAATCGATTTAGATGTCGATATTGCTCCGAGGATTCAGGAGGATCTTGTTTACAAACGCATGAAGGAGTGCGTTATTCAACACTCACAAGCCATTCAGTTTGTATCACTATATATATAGATTTTTTTTTTATCGCAAATACAGTAGTTTCCTTAGTGCCCCCCCCCCCCCCACTTTTTGGTCGCACGCGGCACTGGGGATGGGTGGTGGGGGAATTGAGTGGCAGCCACAGTGGTCTCGTTTGCAAACACTGCGCACGCTCAGGCGCATCACGTGGCGAACAAGGATGGACTACGCGCGAAGAGTGGGGGAACTATTTTGAGGGGCGACGGCGCGGAAGGGGAGGCGCGGTCACTTAAGGAAACTCCACTTCAATATCCTCATTTTTCGGGCTTATTAGTCGATATACTTTATTCGAACTGCAGCGGATAATCATTGGCTGCATTTAAATAAAGTTATATATCCCACAAGCTTGTAAAATTTTTGTTTATATTTCGTAATGGAAAAAAAAAGTAAATTTACTATGTTGGCCAGATATGTGCAGGTGATCGAATCGGCCAATACGATATCTTTTTTGCTGCAATTGGGGCTCAATATGGTCACCATAACATTTACAGGGTTTCAGGTAAGTCATGGGGAGTTTGGGGTTAGGTCAGCGTTATTCGCGCTATGAAATTATATCTCACTAAAATTTTCAGACCATCTAAAAAATTGTTGAATTCGCCATCTTTGCAGTCAATATTTTTTCTAGGCCTCATGTGCCATTTTTATTTGAAAAAAAAAAAATTTCAAAATTTTCAAAATTTCCAAAATTTCTGAAATTTCTGTAATTTTCAAAATTGTTTGATAATGTTGGAAAATGACAAAAGAATGCATCATTAGAAATACCTTTGATGTTTATCCGATCAGAAAAAAAATACCCTCTACCGACGAAAGTTGTACAAAGTGGCGTACGTGGCCCGGTAGAGGATGCAGCTTTGATTATCGATTTCATTAAAACTACGAGTGAAAAAATTATGAAAAAAATCACACAGACCCCTGTGAATATCACGAATGTTCTCTATAAATTTCAAATTTATCGTCCGTCTCGTTTTTCTGATTCGGCGCTTTGAGTAAAACGAGATGCGCGGTAGTGTCGCGGCCAAGTACAGAGTTAATTTTTTTCCTTTTAGGCAGTCACTAAATTGAGCAGACCTGATGAGGCTTTCAGGTACGCGTCTTTTAGCTGCGCTCAGACATTTCATTTGTTCTTCGAGAGTTGGCCAGCACAACGTCTCGTTGACGAAAGTACCCGGCTAATTGAATACTCGTAAGTTAAAAAAAAAAACCAAATTGAAGATAATTTAATTTTCATTTTTTTCCAGAACTAGAACAGCATGGTACAAGCTCTCCTTAAGATCCCGAAAACTCTTTCAGGTCCTTATTATGAAGAGCATGGAGCCCTGCCAATTGACAGCGGGTGGCGTGTACCTTCTGAATATGCAAAATTTCAGCGCGGTAAAAAAATTTTATCTTTGCCCCCTTAATTTCCATTTCGTACTCCGAAAATTATTTGACTTTTGGATTTTTTATTAAGGTGGTGAAGACGTCTATGTCGTACTTTACAGTTCTCTGCTCAACGACATCGACTGACGAAAATTAATGGAAGACTGGATGATTTTATTAAGAAAAAAAAAAGTGCGGCGTTATTAAGAACACGTGAGATTCAATGTTGGCTTAAGTAATTTTAATGAAGATAATTGCAATAAATAATTTATTACTTGATTTTTTTGCTGTTTTTTTTCGTTGAAAAAAATTGGGAAAATTTGAATTAATTTAAATTCGTACTTGGGCGAGACGCTACCGCGGACATAAATTTTTCTGGTGGAATTTTGCACTCGATTTAATTCGGCTCTCCAATTGAAACGCTGGATGGTATGTAAATGCACGGAACTTCCTGTTTTGAAAGTTTTTGAATTTCGCGCCATTTTGGAATTGGCGGGAAAACTTGATTTCTGAAAATTCTTCATGAATTCGTCACGGAAAAATACGAAAAGGGGCTCAAAAAAATTGTTCACTCCTGGGTTTTGGAATGGAGCAAGGTGAGATTAATTTGAAGAGGATAAAGTGATTTAAAAAATGGTTGAATATGCGAGGTGGCACTTACGGCCGCCGCCATTTTGCCGGAAAGGGAGGGGGGGGTGAATGCAAAATGGCGGCAACATTTCGAACTGTTGAAGATTTTTTGGGAAATTTGAAAATTTTGTTTTCATTTCTTTTTTTCTTTAATTTTTGAAAATTCCAAATTATTTTTTTTCAGAATTTCTGAATATTTTGGGAGCTTCCAAATTTTGAAAATGGTCGTTCATTTTTAGTTATTTGATTTTTAGTTTACGGAATTTTTTGTTAGTCAATTTTTTTTGGAATTTATAAAAAAAATTGGGATTTGTAATTAATTAGCAGATAATTATGCATAATAAAATTTATGTAATTATGAAAGTAATTTGTTTAAATACTAATTAAACACGTGATTTTTAACAATGATTATTCTTTAATAAATCAATGTGTCTGTTGGCATCTCAAACATTAGATTGAACCTAATAAAATTAATAGAATATTAAATGATTTTTAATTATATATTTTTTTTGCGACTTAAGGGAAATTTTTTTACACAATTTATTGCTTATTCTATAATTTTTTTTCTTATAGGCTTTTTTATGTCAGCTCATCACACTTTTGTTATTTAAGGAATAGACTTTTTGTTAGTTACTGGGAATAACGCATTGAGACTGATTTTTTTTTCATTTTGGATAATTTACAATTTTTTTTGTTGGCATTTTTGAAATTTTGCAAATTTAGTTTTTTATTAAAAAAAATTTTTTTGATTGACTTTTGAGTTTTTTTTCAGTCATAATTTTTGGATATTTTTTTTTTCAAAATTTCAATTTTGGTTCGGAAATTTAACATTTTTAAAAATCTTTCAAATCTCCAAAAATTTTCAAATTTGGGGAATTTTTGAGAATTTTTCGAAAATTGGAAATTATTCAAAATATTTTGTTTAGATATTTTGAATTTCTAAATTTTCATTTTTTTCAATGCCAAAAAAAATTATTTCACCCAAAAAATCGATTTTATATTTTTTTTCAGCTCAAAAAATTTTTGCGAAATAGAAATTTAGTTTTTGTTCTTTTGTGGGAGACGAATGAATAATAGATTAATGAAATCTTACCTAGTGGAATATCAATAAACATCACCGTTATATAAATAACATATTAATTGACTAATTTTGGTCTCGATAACGTGGAATTGCTCGACTGGCGAACAGGACGTTCAATTTAGGAATTTTTCGGGAAATGTTGGAATTTTCTGGACTTTTTTTCGGTTTTTTTTGAGTCTTCAGTTTCTCAAGGGGTCCAGACTTTCCAGGGAAAAATCATCTGTGCCCATGGCTAAGCCTCGACTGAATCCATCCTGAAAAAAATTAACAAAATTGTAAATATTTTTTTTTTTCTAATTTTTTTTATGAAAAAGGAAAAATTTTCTTAATTTTTTTTTTTTATTTTCACTTTTTTTACTTATCAATTGTTTTTTTTTTTTTTACAAATTTCTGTTCGTATCAATTTTAGAGTTTTTTTAGACTCAATTTTTTGGCTTTTTTGGGATTTTTATTTTTTTTAATAATTTTTGTGAATTTCAGAAAATTTTTTGTTAAACCAAAATTTTTTTTTAATTTACAAGCTTAGAATTTTTTCAAATTTCGAAAATGTGGAAATGAGTGAAATTTTTTCTGAAAGTTTTTGTAACAAAATTTCCAAAACTCAATTTAAAAAAAAATGTCAAAATTCCATTTTTTAAATTAAATGTCAAGATTCGAAAAAATGGAAGATTCTCAAAATGTCAAACTTTTTCAGTAGAAATTTCAAAAATTATGTCATTTTTTATAAAGTCAAAATTTGTAAAAATTTCAATTTCCAAAATTTTTCAAAATTTTTCAAAATATTTCCAAAATTTTCCAAAACTTTCCAGAATTTTCCCAAAAATTTTATCAATTTTCCAGAACGCCAAAATTTCAAATTTCCAAAATTTCGCAAAAAAAAAAGATCAACCAATTTTGAAATTCAATCACCTTCATTTCCAAGAGTCGTTTATCCAGAAGCCCAATCGCATTTTCCAGATCTTGCTGAGTGGTACCAGACATGGCAAGATTGGCGAACTCTCCCATTTCAAACGGATCATTAAAATCATTAGCCGCGCTGATTGGTGCTGGTGGATTGAACGGAATGCTCCCGAATAAGTCCTCTTTCACGCCATTTTGGCGCCTAGAGTCTTTGGCCTTTGGCGGTGGCGCCACTAAATTGAAAAAGAAAAACAAAAATAAATAAATTTAAAAAAACATGTGCGCAGAGAGCTACGCGACAGAAGTGAAACTTCGTAGGGGCCGAATTTATAGAGATGTTACAATATTCTGTAAATATTTTTTTCTACCGCTGAGGATAGGATAGGAACAGTGGCTCCAATATCCGTGTAAATCGGTGGTTATGATTTAAAACAATCCAATTATATCAATATACAAAAGATTTTCTATTCCGTTTCCATCTCACGTTTTTCTACAACTGAAATTATCGGTTTGTGATAACTGAAGTAAGAAACGAAAACTTTTGATTAACACACACACCAAATTATTCCGGACATAAATTACGATATAGAACATAACACTGGGCGCATATATAACGTATGCATTAACACACCAGACTGGAAAACGGGTGGCTTTTTACCGTGGATAGAAAATGCGCATAGCGCCATCTTGCGCCCTGCGTTAAACTATGACGAACGCGTCATTACCGACGTTCCCATGCAACACGTTGTAAATGGGTCTAGATGTGCGTGAATGCTCTATTCTTCTCTCTCTCGTGCTCCCCTCCCCGTACCTCGCATACCGTCTCTACATCCTAGCGAGTAAAGTACGTACGCACTCCATATTTGGCGCTTCCCCCTCCCCAATAGTGTCGGTTTTTGTAACATAGGGACTCGCGTGTATTCGATTCACACCCAAAGGCGCCTATAGAAGTTTCACTTAAAAAAAAATGATCTTCTCCTCCACTTTGAAAAATGTGTTGAAAAAAATTATATTTTTGTCTAAATTTGACTTACACAGGGGTGGTGAACTTGAGCTGCCATTGGTGGAGGCAAACGGGCTTGTAGATTGGCCATTGGTTAAATTTTGATGATTGAAACCATTGGCAGCTGTCTCGTAAGCACGTGGATTAAAATCCTCCTCAAATTCGTCCATGAGGAGGCCCTCGAGTTTGGTACCAACGGCCGGCGTTGGTGCTTGATCGTTACCCAGAAAATCATCGTCAAAGCTCTTTTCAAAACTTCTCGGCGGCACTGGTGGCGGCTGTTGGCCGCCATTTGATGTATTTCCGTTTGTATCGCTCTTGCCTAATTTTCCGTTCAATCTTGGCCCATTCTCAGCGGTAGATTCTGGGCCCATTGATACGTGCAAAATGTCGGGGAGATTGTGGTGGGACAAATAAGATTGCACGTCCGCCTGTTGAAAAATTTTCATCAGTCCATTTTTTTTATATATATTTTTTTTTCATAATTTCGATTTTTTTTTATTTAATTTTTTTTTTAGTCTCAATTTTTTCTTTTCAATTTCGATTTTTTTTAATTGCAATTTTTTTACCGATTTTTTCATTTCAATTTTTTTTTGTGTGGTAAATGAGGCCACTTTTGACAGTTTATGACAGTTTGATGTGAAAATGCGATGACATAATATGACAGCTTTTTGAAAATTATGTCATGTTATGTCAATTGTTAAATGACATCGGATATGGAGTTTTGGTGGTTTCTGTCAACTTGACATCTTTTGACATACCATGACAAAATGACATATTATGAGATATGATGTCAAAATGACACCTTTTGACGTATGATGTCAAAATGATCTACGATGTCAAAATGACATCTTTTGGCATGTCATGCCAAAATGACATCTTTTGACACATTATGTCAAACTGACATCTTTTGGCATGTCATGTGAAAATGACATCCTTTGACACACGATGTCAAAATAACATCCTTTGACACACGATGTCAAAATGACATCTTTTGACGTATGATGTCAAAATGATCTACGATGTCAAAATTACATATTCTGACATGGCATTCTGACACGCAATGTCAAAATGACGTCTTTTGACATGTCATGTAAAAATGACATCCTTTGACACACGATGTTAAAATGACATCACCTGACACACGATGTCTAAATGACATCCTTTGACACACGATGTGAAAATGACATCTTTTGTCATGTCATGCCAAAATGACATGCTTTGACATGTCATGTCAAAATGACATCTTTTGACATGTCATGTAAAAATGACATTCTTTGACTCACGATGTTAAAATGACATCCTTTGACACACGATGTTAAAATGACATCACTTGACACACGATGTTAAAATGACATCACTTGACACACGATGTCTAAATGACATCCTTTGACACACAATGTCAAAATGACATCATTTGACACACGATGTCTAAATGACATCCTTTGACACACGATGTGAAAATGGCATCTTTTGACATGTCATGCCAAAATGACATCCTTTGACATACCATGTCAAAATGACATCATTTTCCATACCATGTCAAAATGACACATTATGACATCCACTGTCAAATTGACATATTCTGACATCCGCTGTCAAAATGACATCTTTTGACATACTATGTCATATTTCTCCAAAATCTGGTCCAAAAATCGCCAAAAAATCCGATCCAAAAAAAATGTATGAGGCCCACAAATTATGACATCCTCTGACGTCATTATGTGAAGGTAAATCTTGCATAAGGTAAACCTACCGAGCCCTTGATAGCACATATGTCCTGTAATCTCTGTCGATATGTATTATTCTCAAGCTCCAATCTTCGTATTTTTTGTTGCAACACCATACAACGCCTTTGCGTCTCCAAATCTTTGCCAGATGTCTCCAAAAATCGCCTATAAGCAAGACCAAAAGCCTGTCCAATTGTTAACGTAATTTCCTCAGCTAATTTATCGCTGACAAATACAAAACACGTGTGGCGCTCAGCATCCTCCTCTTTTGCGATAAAACTGAAGAATCTCTTTTCACCTTTATCATCAGCGCAGTAGGAAATTCGATGGAGGGGATATTGATGCATAATTCGCTAAAAAAAAAAAATTGATGAAAATTTTTTTTTTGGAAAATATGGGTCGACGGTTTTTGGCGAATATCTCAAAAACTAAGAGAGCCAGAGCAATTTGTGTTAAGGCAAAATTGCAGCTCTCATTCCGCTCTACAAAAAAGGTCCTTATCAAGTTGGCGCTGTCTCCGCTCTATCTTGAGATATTCGCGGTAGAGCGCGCCCTGACGCTAGCGATTTGCCGGTTTTCCCCACTTCGCTAGTGGTAGGTAGATAATACATTATGTAGAAAAATATATATGGGCGGAAATTTAGGGAGAAATATATAGAGCATATATATATAGCGAAATACATATGTAGAAAAATTAAGTGGAGGAGAAATGGAGGGGAGAGTGGAGAAAAACAGAGTGAATTATGTGAAGTTGGTTGCGCGCCAAATGCGCGGGAAATTTGAAATTGTCAAAAGTTCAATTTTCTAAAAATACTTTATTAATTTCCTAAAAAATCTTTTGATCATTTTTACAATCTTTTTGAAGATTTTCACGTCCGGATTGTTTTAAATTTCACAATTTTTGGGGATTTTACTCAATTTTAATTTTCAACTTTTTTAATTTTTTAATTTTCATTTTTCCATGAAAATCTCGAAAAATATTGTCTCAATAAAAAAAAGTTATAAACATTTTTTGTACAGAATTACATTCCCCATAAAAAAGTCTTATGGCATTTTTGGGTGGCTTGATAAATTTTCGAGATATTTTTCTCAAAATAATTTACAAAAAAAAAAATTTTGAGAAATTTAATTTAAAAAAATTTTACCTTTGGAGTTGTCTTCGTTTTGGGCTCTTGAATAGCGACTCCATCGATACTGATTGTTAACTCGACCTTAGGTATTTTATTTCCCTCACTCTTCCTCAGCTGTTGATTGAATTTTAATTTACAAATGGCTTCTTTGACAACTTCGATTCCCTTGGGCTGATCGACCTCAGTACTCCCCAAATACTATATAATTGAAAAAAAAAACATAATTAGAAAAAAAAATTGTAATCACTAAAAATGAAAAAAAAAAACAGATAAAAATTCTTAAGTTAAGAATTTTTGGGTTGGATTTTTTTTTTAATTTGAAAATTCGAAGTTTTTTAATTAAAAAAAATTAACATTGAAAAAATTTAAAAATTCAAATCTCACTAAAAAAATGGAAATGAAAGGAAACAGCGCGTCAAGGTTGACGTACCACTTCCACTAACGGAGGTCATAGATTTCTCAGCAGTTATTACTTCATTCCCATTTTTTCTTACATTTTCATAAATAAATGGTATAATTATGTGAACGACACCAAAACTAATAAAATGGCCAAAAACCTTCAAATTCATTCATTTCAAATTCATAAAAATAATATTATTTAAAAAAGTTACTAGAAAAAAATGTTACTAGAAAAAGAAAAGTTACTAGAAAAAAATATTACTAGAACAAAAAAATTACTAGAAAAAAAAGTTACTAGAAAAAAAGTTACTAGAAAAAAATGTTACTAAAAAGAAAAAGTTACTAGAAAAAAATTACTAGAAAAAAAATATTACTAGAAAAAAAAAGTTACTAGAAAAAAAGTTACTAGAAAAAAATGTTACTAAAAAGAAAAAGTTACTAGAAAAAAATTACTAGAAAAAAAAATTACTAGAAAAAAAATATTACTAGAAAAACAAGTTACTAGAAAAAAATTACTAGAAAGAAATTTAATGAAACACAAATTTAGCGTGCAAAGAATAATTTTTACAATGCTAGCAGAGAAATTCCCTAGGAAAAAATGCGTTGGTGATGCGCGCGCAGGTTTGGACTTTGCGCGGGAAAAATTTGAAAAATTCAAAAACGAACAACTTGTCAATTACGAAAAAAATAGAGGCAATAATTAATGAAAATCATGTGAGAAATAGAAGAATTTAAAACAAGGAAGAAATTGAAATTCCCTAGGCGAACAATGTGTTGGTAACATTGTACCCTACGCGCGGGAAAAATTTGAAAAAAATAAAGTCGCAAAATTACGAAACGAAAAGAATAAAAACGACGTAAAATATAAAAGAACTTGAGAATCTAAAACTGAAAGTACAATAATAAAAGTCCCTAGAAAAAATGTTGGTAACACTATTACCTAACCTAACCGCGCTAGAAAAAGCGCGGGAATTCGGCACTTCGCGCGGGAAAATTCAAAAAAATAAAAAGGTTAATTTATCGTTAGGCAAAAATTTTATCAAAAATTAATTCCTTTTTTTTTGTGTTTATTTTATTGAAGATAAAACTTAAATAATATTTGTTTCTCGGGACTCTTTACCGTCCGATTTTTTTCCATTGCACATAGTGACGTAAGAAATGGGAGAATGAGGGAATTCCAAAGTCAAATATTTCTCTAGCTCTTCTAATCGTTTATTTACTGGCAAGATTGTGCAATGGAAAAAAAATGAAGACTCGTATGGACAGTTGCAGTAATAAAAACAGAATATGCGAATTGAAAATACGGAGAGTGAAAAAATTAAGAGAAGCTGCGCATTTTCGTTGCTGCGTAGTATTAGAAATTGCGACATCTTGAAAAATTAAATTTTATTATTCACTGAAAAAAAATTGACTCAACGATAATTATCAATTTCCTCGAAAACTATTGACTTTATCAACAAATGTCAAGAGGCACTTTTGGCGGGAAATTCAAATCTATACAAAAAAGATTTCAAACTTTTTTTCCCACAATCAATAGTTAACAAAATATTCCCAAAAAATCGGACGAAAATTTTTTCTCAATTACACAATTTTCATAAATAAATTTGTTAATTAACAAATAATAATTAATAATTTTTACCTTGACTAGGTACGCTATATGTCCCTTCTGAAGTGCATCTGGTGGATGAATCCAATTTTTGTTGGTTCCTTAAAAAGTCCAAAATTAATAAATAAATTTAAAAAAAAAATTAATGAAATTTGTTTAAACAAATTACCTCCATTTTTGCTCGGCTGATTTTTATTATTGGTTGAATTTTGCGCCCATTTTAGTAAAGTTGAATTTCTCATATTGACTCAATGTTTAAAAAATCTGAAAAAATAAATAAATAAAAATTGTTAAAGGAGCTAAAAATAGAAATTAAATAATTGAATTGATGGACTTTGAGGTGTCTGATATTGCATTAAATGTCCAATTTTCTTATTTAATAATAGAACGTTTATGTGAGTGAATAGCCGCATTTTCTAAAGTGTCTTTGAAGCAGCTCAATACTGGGTCAATTTCATAGAGTACAAGCTCTGCTATTCACACCAACATCTGATTGGCTAAATTACGCATTTATCTCCATTTCAACTTAACAATCTGTTGGAATAAATCTCGGGCGTATGAAGAAATGGACTAATTAATTTTTCCTCTGAATTTTCCAGTCCAGTTGTCGCAAAGTGTTTAACAAAATATTGTTTATTGCATAAAGTATTGAGTTTAGGAGAAAATGTTAACAAACTTTTTTGTAGAGAATCAAATTTCCAATAACTTTTGTAGGAAAAACTTTTTTCTAGCATCAGCCATTTACGAGATAAAGGCGATCTTCAGACTGTCCGGCAAAGTGGATTTTACGCACTGCAGAGAGAAATGTGGAGCTTTGCGCTCTGGCGTGGAAACTATTGAGTTTAGACGAAAATGGAAGAGGAAACTTTTGGAGAGGAAGACATTTCTGACAATATTTGTATCAAACACTTTTTGGTAACTTCAGTAGTTTAGGAGATAATTGCGAATCTGTGAGCCACTGAAATATTGGGTTTTTGTACGGTCCGTAAAGCGTGACTTTACGGACGGCATGGAAAAAAAATTATCATATGCACTCAAATTGAGTATTTCAAGTCATGATTGATGGGATGAAAAAAAATTGTTGCCACTTTTTTTTTAACAATTAAATATTGAAAAAAAAATTTTGCGACATTTTTTTCAGTGTTTTTTCATGATATAATTCATAAACAAATTATGATCTCCGGTGGTATAGTGATGAGCATTTCAGCCTGTCACGTAAAAAATTATAATGCACAGAATTATTATTGGTTTATTGTTTTTATAGTAAAATAAATAAAGAAATAAATATAGCGTGTCAAAAAAAAATCATTATCATTCGCCGCACAAAGCGTCGAAACACGGTACAAGTGGGATACGAGGAGTTGAAAGGTGCAGTAACCTTTTAGTCGTGTCTTTTTTCTTTTCCTTTTATTTCATGTGTCTGTGAGATTTGTCTTTATGTGGGTTATCCTGCACGTGGCGGGGCTTACTACAGCTACGCCTTACCCGCCTTTGAACAAATAATTGTTTTATTTTTTTGTGGGGCAATTTTTTGTTTAAAAAAAAAATCTGAAAAATAAAATACATTTCAATTTTTAATTTTTTCAATTTTTAAAAATTTTGCAGTTTGAAAATAACAATGAGAAAAATTAATTGAAAATTATTGACACAGCTTAATCAAGGTCTGTTAAATTTGTGGAAGAGATTTTCGAACCCGGGTCTCGAGCATGAGCGTAGAAATTTAATTCACGTCAGAAAAAATGTATAAATAATGTAAAGAAAAAAAAAAAATTGAAATGCGTTGCAAATCTTATTGACAATAACGCAGAATTTTTTCCCCTTATTTACACTCCTCAATGTGGCGAGAGCACAGTTGGAAAGTGATAGGCGTATGAGACCTCTCACGTGCGGCATTGTTTTCCCGTCTACCGGGTGTCTTAACAATTTTTTTTTCATTTCATTTCCGAGAAAAAAAATCGTGGGAAGATAATTTAACTGTTGGTTAACAAAAAAAAAATACAGAAAAAAAATTTGTGGCCACAAAAAAACATGGACAGGACAATTGCTAGGGAAGACTCCGTTAAGATCAATTATCTCGTTACCCAATGGTCCCAAGCGGAAATGTTATAAGACATTTTTTGTAGAGAATTTCATTCCCGACAAAAAAGTTCTATACAAAATTGCTCTACGCTGAGTCCTTCTCGAGATAGACCCAAAATTCTGATAACCCGTTCACTGATCCTCGTGGCAACACTGTACGCGCGAACAGCGATCTTCACAAAAGTGCAGTTAGCGCCTCACTGAGTGGATTTACGCAAAAATGTTATAGAACATTTTTTGTAGAGAATTTCATTTCCGACAAAAAAGTTGAATACGAAATTGCTCTGCGCTGACTCATTCTCGAGATAGGTCCGAAATTCCAATGAACGGCATATGAGCGTGACAGCGCAGGGACCGAACCCTTGACATCACCGTATGTCCTAAACTATGAGATTTAAGAGATAAAGTCATAAAACATAAAATATGTATTTTCAAAGGAGGAACAATATTCATTAACCATTTTTCCTCGTATCTCTAATAGTTTTCATGATAGAACTAACAATTGAAATTGTTAATAAGTGAGAAGTTCGATTACGACGTATACAATTGCACACTCTCTCACACACACACACACACACACACACACACACACACACACACAAATACACACCTATGTACCCACGCACACACACACACACACTTACATCCGTCTATCTGGAAAATAAATGAGCGAAGAGACTGATAACCCGGTTTCGCCTCATCGAAAGTTCATCACAGATTTGTCCGATTATTATCGCGCAGTTGTATCACATTAATTATTCAGAGATTATTCGACCTTATAAATCGCATTCTAATGACTCAGTCGGAGTCATTGCGCGTGGCTGGTCTACAGTATTAAGTCCTACATTCAAATTACATTTTTTTTCTAATTTTTTGCAAAAGATTTTACAAAATTATTGAACAATTTATTTTTCATTAATTAATTAACAATAAAAGCTTAAAATGCTAAGACCAATTTTGTTCAGCAAAATATTTTGAATATATAAACATTTCAATTAGAAATATTGATGGGTTTCTAACGGAACAATACAGCATTCAAATATTAAATGCAAATTTTATTATAAATTGACCACTTAAAATTTAACAAAAAATACCAATTTGAAGAGGAAATAATTTCCTACAAAATTTAATTGGGGTGTTACGCTCTATCATGCGTAGTTTTTGTGTAAATAATGACTGATTCTATTCTGCGAGCACGCAGGACGATCAGCTGTTCAACTAGTCCGCCGCCATGATGCGCAGCCAGGATGCGCAGCCAGGATGCGCAGAAACGCTGCGCCGACATAACTGCCCAATTTACATTACGAAAAAATCTCAATAATTTGGGAATTATTTATTACAAAATTGGCGTCAACTAATTCAGTTTTGCGCGCCAAATTTGAATGATTTTTTTTTCAAATTTTAACAGCTAAATTATGCAGTTAAATGAATAAGAAAAATCTCGATCATCACTTGTGTTCAATACCCAATGAATAGAAAAGACTTGCATAACGCGTTCAAGGTGACGCCTCCTCTTAGCCTTCGGAAAGTAGTGCACTAATGACGATCAGCCATGAAAAATTTACATTCTAATTTAAACTAAAAACAATTTTAAACAAATTTTACACAATTAGTGAAAAATTCGTAATTTCATTTTAGGAAAAAGAGCGATTAAATTAATTAACACGCAGGTTTTTAAATTTGCAACAATTTGTTTGTTTATTAAATTTTGTTTTTGTTTTTTTCATTTTGTTTTTGTTTATTTATATTTTGTTGGACTCTGGAGAACTTTTTTTTACAATTTTTTTTCAGAATTCGTTTTGTTTTTTTTTTTGGATTTTTAAATTTTCCCGCGCATGCGCGCGCCGGCGCGGTTTTCTCTGTTTGTTTAAATACTCAATGTTTATTGACTTTATTGTGTAATCGAGACATTGTTTAGCGATTCAGGAGAAATGTGTTCAAGGTTAAAATTGAATAATCTCCGGAGAATAAACTACTTTTTCCATTTGTCTAATCATGACCCCCCCCCCCACCTTCCGCGGTTCATCATCTATACAACTGTAAACCAGTTTCCGTTCGACTGAACGAGTATCTAATGTTACGTGCACCTTGCAAACCATCGGTAAATGCAAAATTGGAGAGAAAAAAAAATAATTTTGACGTTTTGAAAAAAAAAAAAAATTTTTTTTTTTAATTTTTAGATCTAGTGAAATTATTTTTTGGAACTTTTTTTTTACGTTGATTTTGAGTTTTTTAAAATTGATTTTTGGGTTTTTGAAAAATTGTGGGTAACTTGAACTTTTTGTAAAATTTTTTTGAAAAAAAATTTTCAAAAATTTTTTAAAGATTTTTTGAAAAAATCTCAAATTTTTTTTTGAAAATTAGAAAAATTTCGAACATTGAAAGGTTTTTGAGATAACAAAAATTGAACGTTTTTTTTTTGGGCGTACTATATCTGTCATCTGGAAAAATAGAAAGAAGGGAAAGGTCGATTTTTCATCCGGATGCGGTCGATTAGAAAATGGCCGACTGATCACCGATTGCTAGGCGCACACTTTCTCCAGTTACTTATATTCTTGACTTGGAAAATAAACAACAGTGCAATCTCTCGCGTATTTTTTTTTTTTTTTTTGCAAAATTAATTTTAGCATCCTTAAGAGTCAATTTTGGTTCCCATATTATTTCATGTGCTAAAGTTTCCAAAAAAAAATTTGCATACCGAAAATTTTGAATTTTTTTAATTCACAAATTTGGAAATTTTTCAATTTTTTTTGAAATCTTGCAATTTTTTGAATTTTTGAAATTTGTAAATTTGAAAATTTTGATTTTTTTGAAATTCAAAAATTTTAAATTTTTCAATTTTTTTGAAATTTTGAAATTTTGAATTTTTTACAATTTTGAATTTTTCGAAATTTTGGAATTTCAAATTTTTGGAAATTTTGAAATTTCAAGTTTTTTAAAATTTTGAAATTTCAAGTTTTTTGAAATTTTGAAATTTCAATTTTTTTGAAATTAGGAATTTTTTCAAATTTAAAAAAATTTTGAATTTTGAGATTTTTGAAATTTTCAAATTTTGAATTTTGACATTTTTGACATTTTGATATTGCTTAAAAAAATAGATATATAAAGATTGTTTCAAGGGCAGAAACCTGACGCTGGATGAGAGTGGGGGAAGAAACGATAGTATGGCCTTTGGTATATATAACAGTCTAGTTGAATGCTCGGATGACTAAAAAACGTAATATACCGCTATGAAGACACTTTTGTACCCGAACAAGACAGGTTTTAACCGGCCTGAGCCTGCAGTTAATCAGGCGCATCTTTTATCCACAATTTGGGTCAAATTATGTTCCACGATACGCAATTAAGAAATTCTGGGAATCCCCCAATTCATGTTCTTTGCCAAAGTGCGGAAATCTCCCGATAGGGGAATCCCCGAAAATTTGAAATTGGATTTTTCTTGAATTTTTAGATTTCAAGAGATTTGGGGCAGGTCTGGAGTTCTTTGGACGCGCGCGCGTGCGTGTGTGTGTGTGTGTGTGTGTGTGTGTGTGTGTGTGTGTGTGTGTGTGTGTGTGTGTGTGTGTGTGTGTGTGTGTAAAAAATGTCGTCGGTCCCTGGTAAACGAATTCCACGAATTGAGATTATTCACCATTTGTTTATAACGCTGTATCATGTAAACTATTCGAGATAGAAAAAAAAGTGCTCAATGAATATTGTTCGTCTTTTAAAAATACATATTTTATGTTTTATGACTTTTTTTTCTAAGGTTCATAGTTTAGGGTATAGAGCGATCTGAAAGCTGCTGGTTCGATCCGTGCTATAACCTACCCATGCGCCGTTCATTGAAATTTCTGATTTATCTCGAGAGGGAGTGGGGGGAGAGAAATTTGGCAGATAACTTTTTTGTCGGGAATCAAATTCTCTACAAAAAATGTTTTATAACAGTTTGCGGTAAAACCACTTGGTGAGGAGATAATCGCGTTTTTAAGGAAATCCACGTTCGAGCGTACAGTGTTGCCGCAAGTAGTTCGGAACGGGGTTATCGAAATTTCTGATTTATCTCGAGAGGGAGTGGGGGGAGAGAAATTTGGCAGATAACTTTTTTGTCGGGAATCAAATTCTCTACAAAAAATGTTTTGTAACATTTGGCGGTAAAACCACTTGGTGAGGAGATAATCGCTTTTCAAAGAAACACTCCAGGGCACTGGTCACACAAACTTTTCAAAAAAATTAAAAAAAAAAAAAAGGGTGAGAAAATTACGGAATAATTTTTTTCAACCCCACATCAACCCGTTCTACCCCGATATATGAAAAACTAGTTCAAAAAAAATTATTTCAATATTTCACAAAGCCGTTTTTTTATTCAAATTTTGGCGCCATTTTCAAAATCCTGAATTTGAAATTCGCGCCAAAAAAAAAATTCGTACGAATTTTTGCGTCGTATATATATGTTACACGATAGTGAAGAAAACATAGGAAATATTGTAAACTCACATAAATTTTTATTTATACTCCGAGGCACTGAACACACAAAATTAAAAAAATGGTAAATTTAAAAAAAATCAAAATTTCGGGAAAAACTTTTTTTATTCTTCAAATGCCCGACAATTTTCCGACCTGACTCCGCGACTTTGCGCCGTTGCGAGTGCGACTGCGAAAGTGTCAGACACTTGGGCTGTGGGTGGTACTCCCCCCCCCTCCTCCCCTCCCCCCACCGCCCCCTTTTTTCTCATCTCAATTAAAAAATTCCGCGAATTCCGCGATTATGAAATGGATTGATAATTGGCCCGGCAATTGATTAATATGTTTTTTTACTACCTTATCGACCGATTTCGCGGGGAAACGCGGAAATTTGAAGGGGGAGGGGGGGGGGGGATGGTGGTACCAGTCGCCGACGAGATCACTGATTTTCCCCCACCACTGCTCTTAGTCATTGTTGGTTTCGGGTAAAATCTGAGTTTTTGGATAAGTTCTCGGTGGACGTTTTCAAAATTTGAAATTTTTGAAAATTTGAAAAATTTTGAATTTTGGAAAATTTGAAATTTTTTGAATTTTTGAAATTTTTGGTGTGTTGAATTCGGAAATTCAACACTTTTTGAGCTTCTCACAAATCTGATTTTCGATGGTTTTTGGAATTTTCAAAAAATTTTTAAATTTAAAAATTGCAAAAATTTAACAATTTTCGAAATTATCAAAACTTTCAAAATTCTGAAAAAATTCCGAAATTGTTCAAACTTTCTCACAAACTCTCAAATAATTTCATAATTTTTAAAATTTTCAAAATTTTCAAAATTTTCAAAATTTTCAAAATTTTCAAAATTTTCAAAATTTTCAAAATTTTCAAAATTTTCAAAATTTTCAAAATTTTCAAAATATTCAAAATTTTTTAAAATTTTCAAACTTTTTTATATTCAGAAACGCTCAAAAATTTTCATAATTTTTACAAATTTCAAAATTTTTGAAATTTTTTGAAATTTTCAAAATTTTGAGTTCTCCAACGAACCGTAAGAAACACTTATTATAAACCATATTTGAATGGGAAAAGCACAAAGAGATGGTAATGACGGTAAAAAGAGCAAGGAGGGTGGGTGGGGGGGGGCGGTGGGCGGTAGGGGGAGGGAGGGTCATACAAAGAGTGAACGGAGGATGGTAGTGCCAGTAACTGAGGAGTGCTTAGCCTTGGATACAAAAAGAGTCGCGGAAGCGTCATTTTATCCCATTTCAAATAAATATACGCATCCCGCAAAGTCATTGAATAATCAATCAATGCATCAATCAATGAAGAATTGATGGCGTGCTATTTTTTCTCCATCTTAAATTACTGGAATTGTAAAGTATACAGGGATGCAAAAATACGGGAATTTTGAAATTTTTGGGAAATTTTGAAAATTTTGAAAATTTTGAAAATTTTGAAAATTTTAAAAATTTTGAAAACTGAAAATATTCAAAATTTGGAAAGTTTGAAAATCTTGAAAATTTGGAAAATTTTGGAAATTTTGGAAATTTTGGAAATTTTGGAAATTTTGGAAATTATGAAAATTTGGAAAATTTTGAAAATTTTGAAATTCTCAAAATTTTTTTTCCACAATTTTGATTTTTTTTCGAACTTCTAAAATGCAAATCTCGAAATTTTTAGTCATTTTATTATTATTTTTTTTTGCGGGAAAAGTTTGTTTGTTTTTATGAGGACATTATGAGAAATTAATTGTCTTCATTTTATTGAACGTTTCAAGAATTTCCCAATCATGGAGTAATGAGAAAACAAATTGCGATATTCCATTTCTCAATAATGAAAATTAATGATAAAAGATAGTGCAAGCTCGGATTTTTTTCCAGAAAGTTTCACTCGCTTTAGATTTCACTTTTCAAAATTTTCAAATCAAAAAAGAAAATTCCTAAAATGTGGATTTTACGGAAATTTGAAACTTTGGAAATTTTGAAAATTTTGAAATTTTGAAATTTTGGAATTTCAAAAATTTTGAATTTTTGAAATTCTGAAATTTAAAAAATTTTAAAAGTTTAAATATTTTGAAAGTTTTGAAAATTTTGAAAACTTTAGAAATTTTGAAAATTTCGAAAATTTTGAAAATTTCGAAAATTTTGAAAATTTTGAAAATTTTGAAAATTTTGAAAATTTTGAAAATTTTGAAAATTTTGAAAATTTTGAAAATTTTGAAAATTTTGAAAATTTTGGAAATTCAAAATTTTCAAATTTTACTCGAACTCAAAATTCGCAAATTTTTCTGTTAATTAATATTTTTTTTTTTTTTATAATTACTCGGAAAAATTAGGATTTGCAATTGAATTGTTTTTTTTCTTCAAACTTTCACCGGCTTCCGGTTTCAGCCGAATGATGATTGTCGATTGTGGAAATTATTCGGCCTTTGTTTGGACAACTAGAATAGTCACATAATTTTTACCATCTTTCTCTTTTGTCTTTTCGTACAGTAAATTTGTAACGGTACACGAATTAACGTGGGGCGAAAGTAGGGAAAGTATGTGCATACGCCTTGTACACCTAGAGAATCACTAATACATATGAATTGAGAAGGAAAATAGGTCGTTTTTTTCATTTTTCCAAAATTTTGTAGATATTTCACATTTTTGAAAATTTTGAAAAATTTGAAAATTTTGAAAAACCTTTGCATATTTTGAAACTTTTGAAAATTTTGAAAAATTCGAAAATTTTGAGGAACTTTTGCAAATTTTGAAAATTTTGAAAATTTTGAGAATTTTGAAGAACCTTTCCAAATTTTGAAAATTTTGAAAATTTTGAAATTTTGAAAAATTTGAAAATTTTGCAGAACCTTTGAAAATTTTGAAAATTTTGAAAATTTTGAAACTTTTGAAAATTTTGAAACTTTTGAAATTTTGAAACTTGAAAATTTTGAAACTTGAAAATTTTGAAAATTTTAAAAATTTTAAAAATTTTGAAAATTTTAAAAATTTTGAAAATTTTTAAAATTTTGAAAATTGTGAAAATTTTAAAAATTTTAAGAATTTTAAAAATTTTAAGAATTTTGAAAATTTTAAAAATTTTTAAAAATTTTAAATTTTTAAAAAAATTTGAAAATTGAAAAATTTTGAAACCCCGAAGTAAACTGTAACACTCGTATTTTCCCACAATTATCATTATAATTTCCCAGAAATAAATATGCACCAAGTGAAATGGAAATGACGTTCAATCGTTGAGAAAATTTTCATCTAAACTTTCACGCTACTTTCCTCAGCATCCTGGGTGCGCTCGTGACACCTTGAAATTACAAACATGTGAATGTCAGGAGTGCACTTCAGATCGGCGCTATCTCGAAATCTATGATAGATGGAAAAAATTTCCCGAATATAGATTTGTAGCTAATAATCTGCTCTTCCAAAAAGGTCGTTATCAGTATATCGTTATCACCAATATTTTTCAAGTTATTCACGAAAAACGTAAGAACGATTCCTCCTAAAACCTCGAATATTGAATTGCAGAATGAATATCCGCGAAACTAGCAGAGATAACGTCATACTGATAAGGACGTATCTTGTAGATCTTTCAATGCTCTACAAAAGATGTCAACACAATTTTTCTCTAGGTCCCCTAGATCTCGAGTTACATACCGAAAACCGAAAGCAAGACGTATTGTTCCGATTCATACTTATGGCGGGAAACTCGGGTCACGTGATCATACAATAATTATTTAAACAATTGACGAGATAAGTTTATAGTCACGGAAAAACCGAGAGCCAGTGCATAACCAATGGAAAAATTTATCAAAAATTACTCACAACTCGTCTTGTTGCAAATTTAACACGTACACCGATAACGATAATTGTACAGAATAATTATAGCCTTTGCGTATTATTTTCAAATTGCGGAAGCCATTGACAATCACATATTTCCGTATTTGTTGCAATGATTTGACGAGGGAGAAATTATTGGGATTTTTTTTTCCCAAAAATTCTGAGAAAATTTCAAAAAAAAAAAATCAAAAAATTTCAAAATTTCAAAATTTCAAAATTTTCAAAATTTCAAAAATTTTCAAAATTTCAAAAATTTTCAAAATTGAATTTTTTTTTTAATGACAAAATATGAAAAAATCTACAAAATTTGAACAAAAAAAAAATCCGTAAAATTAAGAAATGAAGAAAAAAAAAATTCAAAAATTTCCAATGTTTAAATTGAACCAATAACATCCTTCGCAACCGGAAGTCCCCTAAGCTTGCAGATTGCACAAAACTTGATATTTTGATTCCTTTAAAATTGAATCAACGATATCGCTTGAGGTATTATCACAGCATGGGCGTCATTATACTTTTTATTTGCATTTCACTGGAATGATTATCACTTGTACGCAATTCCCTGAGTTATTTTCACTCCACGTGGGAACAAAAGGTTAAGTTTCATTATTGTGGAATTTAATTATCAAAAAAACAAAATTAATGCAATGTGTACGTGTGAGTCAGGGGAAAGTTGAAAGTATATTTACAGGGAAATTACAAGCAATGCAAAATCTAGGACTTTTATATCTACGTGTGTGAGTGTGTATGTGTGGGTGGGTGGGTGAGTGGGTGGGTGGGTGAGTGATTGGCGGGTGGGTGGGTGGCTGGGTGAGTGGTTGGCGGGTGGGTGGGTGAGTGGGTGGCTGGGTGAGTGGGTGGGTGGGTGGGTGAGTGGGTGGGTGGGTGAGTGGGTGGGTGAGTGGGTGGGTGAGTGGTGAGTGGGTGGGTGAGTGGTGAGTGGGTGGGTGGGTGAGTGGGTGGGAGGTTGGGGGTGGGTGGAAGGTAAGTGGGTGGGTGGGTGGGAGGTTGGGGGTAGGTGGGTGGGAAGCTGGGGGTAGGTGGGCGGGAGGTAAGGGGGTGGGTGGGGAGTGGGTGGGAAGTGGGTGAGTGGGTGAGTGAGTGGGAAGTGGGTAAGTGGGTAGTAAAAATTGAAAAACTGAAAATTTTCCCTCAAATATTAAATGTCCAAATTGCGGAAAATCTTTATTGCCTCGGAATAAAAAAAAAGAAGAGATTTCGAAACTCCGAGTACAACTCCAAAACACTTGTTATTCTTGAAAGACCGTAAACTCACCTGAGTCCCGCACTTTTGACGCCTCTCAATTTTCACTTTACGAACGTCCACGAACTTTAAAAACCAACTAAATAAAACAAAAAAATTGTCAATTACGTCGAACCATTAAAATCGCGTAATTTGAACCTAAACTTTTGGAATAAATCGCTTTATTTTGCGCGGGAAAATAATGTCCTGCGATTTCACGAAGGCACAATCGACGACTGAGTGAGAATTCGAGAATAACTGAGAAATGTGGGGCCCATTTTGAATAGTGGGGGTAGGTGGAGGGGATTGCGCGGGAAAATTCAATTGCATACATTTCAAAGACAATATTCATAGAACCGTCAGAAATTGCGCGGGAAAGTCAATAACAGACTCTTTAATTATAAGCAAATTAATTCTCTTCCCGTTACCAGAATCAAAAATTTGAGAAGTTCTCAAAATTTGAAAAATCTCAGAAACAAAAAATGAGAAATTTTCAGAATTAAAAAATTTGAAACTCAAATTTGAATCGTTTTTTTGACATTGGAAAGGTCAAAAACTCTTGAAATATCTTTAAATCTCGAATTGTTTTATTTTTTTGCACCAAACCACGCGGGAAAATTCAAATGCGCATGACAGCGGTACGCGCATGCGCACATGTGTTTCCGTAAAAAAATCAGAAAAAAAATGAACATGGCCACCGAGTGAGCACAGGTGGCTATGGGAAAAATTTGTAAATAATTATTAGGCTTAATTAATTTATCCAAATTAGTGAATTTATGGTTTTAAGTGCTTGTCATGAGTGGAAATGAATGCAGCGATGGCGCTGGGGACGAGCGACTTGAGGACGCGGTCGATCCGCGAGTGCAGGTTAAGATTTTTCCTTTCACAAATTTTGCGCGAAATTCTCAAGCAAATCAATTTTATTGATTTTTATATATTCTCATTTTTAATGTAAGACAAAATTGAGGGGGGCGAGCGCACCTGAACACTTCTTTTTTGAGTTTTTGTTTTTGCATTTTTGGACCAATTTTAGGGCCTTTAAAAAAGTAATTTATGTTACGTATTTTTTATTTTAAATAACATTGGAATTTTTGTTTGAAATTTTCGAAATTTGAAAAAAAATTCAAATTATATATTTTGTTATTTTTTCACGTCAAATATTTTTCGGTAATTTGAAGAATTTTATTATAAATTTTTTTGAAGTTCAAAAAATTTTTGATTTGCCAAAATTAAAAAAAAATTTTTTTTGAATTTTGAGGAATGTAAAAAAAAAATTTCTCATTTGTATTTATGATTTTAGATTGAACTTGAACGACTTAACACAGCAACTGATGATATTAACAAATTGGAGGTGGACCTAGATGTGAGTATTTCAAAATGGCCAAGATTTTCGAAAAGTGGGATTTTCTCGTAAAGGGGGGGTCCTATCCAAAAATGTCAAGACACATTTTTTCTAGAGAATTTGATTTCCTAAAAAAAAGTTCTGTAGCATTTTTGGGTAAAGTGAATATTTTGGGAAATATGAGAAGTAGGATTGTTTTATGTTAATTGAAAAATTTCAACTTTTGGGAAATGTCATTTAATAAAATTATCTATGTTATCTTTTATGGTCAACAGGAAGCCAGGGCGACTTTTCGAAAATTATTATGTGAATCAACAATAACAATTAACACAATGGCCAAAAAATTGGGCTCTTGCATCGAAAAATCTAAACCTTATTACGACAGTCGGTTCAAGGCCAAAGAGGTGAGAAAATTTTCGTTTAATTAATTAATTATTTTTACCTCATTTCATATTTTTAGAAAATTATTTCTAGAATTAATTATTTATGAAAAAAAAATTGTAATTAAAAAATTTCATTTTATCAAAATTTAAATTGCAAAATTCAAAAATAAAAAGTAATGAAATAAAAAACAATAAAAAAAATTGAGAAAAAAACTTTTTCAATTTTTCACAATTTTTTTAGTCTTCAAATTTCGAAATTTTTATTTATTTATTTTTTTTTTCAACAAAAAAATGAAATTGAAAATGCGTTTTTATGAAATTAAATATTCATTTTTTTTTTTTATCGAAAGAAAAATGTTAAATAATTTTTTTCACAGGCTCTTAGAGAAGCTCAAAAGGCAGCTGTGAGATTTGAGAGAGCTAATGGCCAACATGCAGCAGCTAAAGAAATGGTTTATCTTGCTGAAGAGGGATTGAGGATGGAGGGCAGGTCATTTGACCACGCCTGGCAGGTTAATTACAGCATTAATAAATATCGTATCGCAAAAACCGTTGAAGATAGAAAATAATGTTTATAACAAATATTGTTCCTCATTAAAAAACACACATTTTCTGTCATATGACTTTTGTCACTAGCACGCGTCATTAAGGAGCTATTGCAGGTTGAACGGCGCAGGTGCATGTACATGAGTCTGTGTATGTAGGCACACGCGTGTGTGTGTGTGCGTGTGTGCGATGGCATACACGCGTGTGTATGGAGATGTGTGTAGGGAGGTCTGGGTATCTGTGTGTGGTCGTGTATAGCTGTGTGTGTGTGTGTGTTACAAGTTTAGTGAAAATTCGCAGACCGCTCATCACTTGGCTACCAATTTTAATAATTTCTAACGTTCTACTTCCAAAACCGTTGAAGATAGAAAAAAATGTTTGTAACAAATATTGTTCTTCATTAAAAAATACACAGTTTAGGTCATATGACTTTTGTCACTAGCACCCGTCATTAAGGAGCTATCGCAGGTTGAACGTATTATTGTTCGTGAGCGCGTCACTTTAGACGATAATCACATTGAAGACTTTTTGTTGGAAATTGAATTGTCTATAAAAAATACTTATAACATTTTTGTGGGCGGCCAGTGGTTAACGAGATAATCAATTTTTTTCAATTTTCTGTCGTTTTTGGGGGAACAAAATTTATTTAAACTTTGCGGTTTTTAGGAGATGCTGAATCATGCCACTGAGAGGGTCAATGAGTCTGAACACGAACGAGCTATCTCGGAAGCTGAACACAGGCATATGACAGCAATTTATCACAATGCTGAGCACAATGTTCAGCGTTTGCAATCTGAGCTCAAAAGATCAATCACAAAATCTAGGTAAAATGAGGGGAAAAAATTATTCAAAAAATTTGTAGATTTTCATTGAAATTTCTGCACTTTTGCATGAGAGAAAAAAAAAATTCCTAAAAAATTTTTTGAGGAAATTTTTCGAAAAAGTTTGGGGATTTTTTTTTTCTCTGAAATTAATAATGTGTGATTTTTTTTCTTCTTTTGACTAATTAACTTTTGCTTGACAAAAAAATTTTCATCGCATTTTTGCATGCGTTGCTTCGATTTTTTTTTTTTTTTTTTAATTATTATTTAGTTTTTTTTTTTTTTAGAGAATTGCAAATTTTGAGTTTTGCACAATTTTTGAATAAAAAAAAAATAATAAATAATAAAGTGGAAAAAAAGAAAATTTTGAAAAATTTGTAGATTTTTTTGTTTCTGAATTTTTTCGTAAAAACAAAATTTTTCATTTTCCTTCAAAGTTAAAATTAAAATAAAAAAAAAAAATAAAAAAAAAAAAAATAAAAAATGCGATTTTTTTTCATGCTTCATTACTTTGGGAATTAAAAAAAAAACACAAATTAGGAAAATCATGGATTTTTTATTTACTGATTGGCAGTATGGATGCACGTCGCAGCTTGCTTCTGATAAACAGTATCGCCTACAGGCACTCCCTGTTATTATTGTAAGTAGTTATAGAAAATTATGTTTTTAGTTTGTTTATTTTTTTGTCACATTTTTGAGCACGACTTTTCTGTATTAAAATTTTTTTCAATTTTTCGATGCACTCACAATAGTTTGAAAAATATTGTAAATTTTTTTTTTTGCATTTTTCCCCATTTGGTAAAAATTAGGAAAAAAATTTGAAAAAAAAAATTCATGGGGATTTTTTTTCCTAGGGAATTTATATCCCCCAGATTTTTTTTTTCATGGGGAATTTATTTTCCCCCAGAATTTTTTTCTTCATGGGGATTTTTTTCTGCATTTTCCCCATTTCGTAAAAATTAGGAAAAAATTTTACATGAAAAAAAAAATTTGAAAAAAAATGTCATGGGGAATTTTTTTTCCTAGCGGATTTATTTCCCCCAGAAAATATTTTTCTGGGGAATTTATTTTCCCCCAGAAAATATTTTTCTAGGGAATTTATTTCCCCCCAGAAAATATTTTTCTAGGGAATTTATTTTCCCCCAGAAAATATTTTTTTAGGGAATTTGTTTTCCCCCAGAAAATATTTTTCTAGGGAATTTATTTTCCCCCAGAAAATATTTTTCTAGGGAATTTATTTTCCCCCAGAAAATGTTTTTTTAAAATTTTGCCAGCGCCATTTTTTATTTCGACATTCCTTCTCAAATATTTCCTCCAAAGTCACTAACTGACCCGGTAACTGGTTCCCAGGCCGTACTACGAGATGAAAGCTCAATTTAATCACCTCCTGGAGAAGCAGAAGACCCGCGTAAGTGTCCTAGAGCGTTCTGTAACGGACGCCAAAACGACATACGCCGAGGCACTACGTAACCTCGAAAAAATTAGCGATGAAATTCATCGAACACGTGGTGGGCCCCCCACCCCCTCGCCCCCCCACCCACCCTCTTCGGACTCAAGCCCAACGGGCTCGCCCGACAGCACCGATTACGCTAGCGATGAATATCTCCAGCTTCCCTCAAAAATGAGCCCAACAACACCCTGCCCCGTCCCAAAATCCCTCCTCGGTCCATCATCCCCCGACTATCCCCCCCTGCCACCCCTCAACATGACCTCAAGTGAACCCCGCAAATACATAACCCGAGACAGGCCAAAAAGCCACTCTTCAAAGTCCCCAGATTCCCCCAACAGCGACGAAAATCGCCCTAAACCCACCAAAAATCCCCAAAAACCTAAAAAAAATTCCCTAGAAAAAGAAACTACTCCCCCAAAAATCATCCCCAACTCCTCGGAAGCAACAAACTCCCTAGAACCCATCAAAAAAATTCCAAACACTGGCGAGAAAACCCTAAGCGCACAGTGCCAATCAAAGCCGGAGGAAAAGTCCCTAAATCTGGGGGAAAATTGGTCAAAAAAGGAGAGAAATTCCCCAGACACGGGAAAAAGCGTTTTAAAAATCGGAAAAAAATCACCAGACATGGAAAATAGTGGGAGATTGTGTCGCAATGGAGAAGAGTGGACGGAAATAAGTTTAAATAATTCACCAGATGAAATTTACTACAATAATGACGTATATTCAGACGAAGAAGATTCAATACCGTACAAACCATTGCCTAGTGAATTGAGCCCCGATTCTGGAACAGCATCGGGCCACAATGAGCCAATCACTAAGAAGCGCTTAGTGAATCAGCAATCGCTGCCCGGTGATTGGGCCAGTGAGGAGGGAAGGGGGCGTGGCTTAAGTAGTTGGATAAGTCGGAATTCTGCTGTAAATTGTGGTGAGGGATCAGCGAGTTCAAGTCGAAGGCAGTCATTGGATGTGCTGTGGGGTGCAGGACCTGGGGAGAGGGTCAAGGAACTGCTAAATCACGGAATGATGATACTCAATATTTCTAGTCTCACGGAGAGGCGGGGCAGCGAGCCCCGGGAGGGGGAAAGAGGGCGGGGCAAAAAAGTGCCGTCGCCCCTTGAGCGGACCATGGGCTATCTTCAGGATGAGGAGACATCTGACAGCGAGAGCTTGGCCAGGTAAAATTTTTAGAAGCGTTTCAGAAGCGTTTCATAAACGTTCACAAACGTTTCACAAACCTTCACAAATCTTCACAAACATTTCACAAACGTTTGCCAAACCTTTACAAACGTTTCACAAACATTTACAAACGTTTCACAAACCTTTACAAACGTTTCGCAAACGTTACATCTTGAGAGTTTGTACTTTTTTTTTGGACAGCGCTTGATTAGGGAAGCTGGGAGAAGTCGTTGCAAAAACGTCACGCGTGTCGGTATAGTACATTCCTATTTTATCAACCGATGGTAATTAATTCTTTTTCAAATTATTTCAGTGTGGAAATGTTGTCGGAGGATCAGATATCATCCTTAATGATGGAGCCAGATATGAATCAAGTTTGTCAAGAAGTTCTAGGAACGCCATTGGTTGAAGTCTGTCCATTACTTCAGGAATTGCAACAACAACATTGAACAATTATGTTAACGAAAACAAGAACACATTCTGAAAAACGTGTGCAGGTTTTGAACAGAATTTCCAAGAAAAAACATTCCGAAAAAATGTTGAAAAAAAATTTGAACAAAATGTTCACAGAACACATTTTTTTTAATGTTCGAAAAAACATTGTTAACATCGAAAAAAAAAATCGAACAAAATGGTAAAAAAAAAAAATTGGAACAAATTGTTCAAAAAAATTTTAAACAAATTGTTCAAATATTCATTTTTGAACAAAATGTTCAAAAATAAAAATTTTGAACAAATTGTTCAAAAAAATAAAAAAAAATGCAACAAAATGTTCAAAGAAAAATTTGAACAAAATGTTAAAAAAAATAAATGAACAAAATGTTCAAGAATATGAAATTGAACAAATTGTTCAAAGAAAAATTTTTTTGAACAAAACGTTAAAAAGAAAAACAATGTGAACAAAATGTTGAAAAAAAAATTTGAACAAGTTGTTCAAAAAAAATTTGAACAAGTTGTTCAAAAAAAAATTTGAACAAATTGTTCAAAAAAAATTTTCAATAAAATGTTGAAAAAAAAAAATTTGAACAAAATGTTGAAAAAAAAAATTTGAACAAAATGTTCAAAAAAAAAAACAATTTGAACAAAATAAAGAAAAATCAACAAAATGTCCGAAAAAAATTTTTGAACAAAATGTTCACAAAAAATTTTTGAACCAAATGTTCAAAATAAAAAATTTGAACAATTTTTGAACCAAATGTTCAAAAAATATCTTTCTTTTTAATCTCAAAGAAAAATGTGTTTCCGATAAAAAAGGTTCAGAAGAAAATATCCAACAAGATGTGCAAACCAAAAAAAAAATTGCGTGAAGATCTTCCACCAGATTTTTCAATTGATCAATTGCCAGAAGTTAATTACCAAGATTAATTGATTAATTATAAGCGACTACTACCTATAAAAAAAAAAAAAAAAAATGCAATTACGAAAAAAAAAATATTCTCTGAAAAAGAGCCTAAACTTATTTAAAAAAAAACAAAAACAAAAAAAACGAAAAAAAAAACTTAGAAAATATTAATTGATTAGTCACTAAAGCTAGAAAATTTTTTCGGCCATTTAATTAACGAATTAAACATTTCATGTGACACTTTTGTCGATTAGAATTGTTCTCAAAATTTACACAATTTTTTAATATTAATATATTTTTTTTTGTGATTTATAATTTTTTATATTTTATTTTTTATTCGTCGTAATTTTGTAAATAATTTATGCAAATTTTTATCGTCAATTAATTATTGAAAACAATTTTTTTTAGAGTTCAAATTATTATTTTTTTTTTCTTAGAGAATTAAAAAAAAATTCATTCATCACTTCATGTTTGAAGCACTAATATTAGGGTAGAAAAAAATTCCGAGGAATGTACCTTATAGAGTTAATTAATTATCGATTAGTTAAATAATTAAAAATTATTTCAATTTTTTTTTTTAGAGAAATTAGTTTAAAAGGAGTCCATCGAAAATTTGAGATTTTATGGTGTAGTTTTTACTATTTTGGGGATATCTCGAGATCTATGGAAGATAGGGGAAAATGTCTAGGGGCTTTTTTATGGGGAATCTAATTCCCCATAAAAAAGGTCCTATGAGGCTTTTCGATAGGTCCACTCGATTTCGAGATATCGCCAGATTTAAGTGGAAAGCCAGTGGTTGCGTCACCTCAGATTTTATTGTTTTTGTTGTTATTTTATTGTTTAAAAATTAGTTGAAAAACGCTTTATCCAAATAATTTATTAAGCTATTGAAGTAATTGTAAAATATTGTAAATGTGGATGTAAAATTACCTGTAAATATCACAAGAAAGTCATTAAAAATATTCATCATGAAGTATTTTATTTTTCATTTTCTTCGAATAATTTATTGTGCCAAAAAAAAAAATTGAAAATTGAAAAAAAAACACACACACACAATTTTGGGAATTACAAAAAAAATTGCAAAGTGAAAAAAAAAATTTATTGTCAATTTTTTGAAACGAGGTTTGAATTTTCCCGCGCGAAGTACGGAGCTCCGTGATTGGCCGAGCGCTCCCCCCTCCCCACGCGCGCGCTTGGGAAGGGGAGGGGGCGGTCATTTCATGTTTCAGTCCAGAGGATAGACCCCCCCGAAACGAAAGTGAACGAAAGTTTCGTGAAAAAAAAGCACGTGCGCATTTTTTGGAGTAGTTTTCCTAAAGGGATAGTCGAGAAAATTTATTGAGGAAAATGGCGATGAGTCCAGCTACCAAACAGAAGATCTCCATAGTTTTGGATGTCACCAAAACTATATTTCATTGGGGATTCATACCCACTGTACTATATCTAGGTTAGTTTCTCAAACTCAATTTTTTTTTTTCGAAAATTTTTTTTTTTGAGAAAATTAATTTTCAATTAATAACAAACATTTGTTTTTTTAGGCTTTAAAAAAGGCGCAGACCCTGGACTCCCCCCCTTGACCCTCATGCAGTGAGTATAAATTTTTCCAATGATTTTCTATGAAAAGAAATTTTCTTTTTACAAAATTTTTTTTTTTTTTTTTTTTTGTAAATTTCATTTTTTTGGAACAATTTTGTTTTGTAAAAAAATTTTTTTTTCGCAATTTTTCTAAAAAAATTGAAAAAAAAAAATTCACGATTTTTCTACAGAAAAAGAAAAATTCTCCAACTTTTCTATAGAAAATTTTTTTTTTATTTTTTTTTCATAATTTTTCTACAAAAAAAAATCGTTCCCAATTTATATGTAAAATAAATTTTCCTAATTTTTCTATAAAAAAAAAAAAATCTATATAAAATTGTTAGTATCTATATATATATATATATTTTTTTTTTTGAAAAATTTTAACCCTTCAAAATTTTTTTTTCAGCTTACTATGGACGTAAAATTCTGCAAAATCCAAAGAAAAAAAAAATTGACCATCAATTGCTGGAAAAAATAAGAAAAATTACACAATACTTGATTAACAAAATTCTCTATTTATTTGCCACTGGGTAAAAAGACAACTTATTAATTAATTAGGTTATTATTCTAAGCACTTGTTCCTTCTCAAATGAAAAAAAAAATGAATAAAATAAAATAAATTAATTCACAATTTAATTTCAATTTAATTCAAATTTAAATTTACCTGAAATTAAATAAAACTTTAATAAAAATGAGAAAAAAAAAATTAAATCAAATTAATTTTTTAATTAGACTCAATTTTTTATTTACAAATTTTTTTTGAAATAAAAAAAAAATTAATAAAATTTTTTTGGAGAAAAAAAAATGAAATAATTTTTTTTTTTGGAAAAAATTTTTTTCAATTTTTTTGGAAAAAAAAATTGTCAATTCAATCAAATCTGAATTAATTTTTTTTTCACATAAGAAAGCTCGAGCTTTTACAAAAATTTTCATTTGATTTTTTTTCTCTCAATTTTGTTATAATGAATTTGTATTAAATTCTATATCTTACACAGCAATTAATACAATACAATAAATTCATTTATCAATTTACCTAATTTATATTTATCAAATTGTTCATAAAATTTGCCCCCTCCCCTCCCCCCCCCCCCAAAAAAAACAAACACACACACAATGTCATGGAAGTGTTCAATTTCCCGCAATTTGTCAATGATAATTAATCGTATCAACAATGATTAAAATTCCAAGTCAAGTGACATTAATTATTAACAAGAAACAGACGCAAAACTAATTAACTAACAAATTCAATATTTATTCGTTCAATATTATTAATTTATGAATATTAGAAAAAGCTCGAAAATTAATTAATTGAGGTGAAATTATTGCACCAATTTTATGGGGTCATGTTCCAATTTTATTTTGAGCTTTCGAAAAATTTTAGAGCTTTTTTTTTAATGTAGAGCTTTTTTCACTGCAAAATGGCAATGAAAAATTTCTGTTTCAAGAAATATTGAGAGCTTTCAATGATAAGACTGAGCTTTTTTTTAAATTTAAGAAATAAAGCTTTTTTCATTGGAAGCTTTCAATTATGGGAGTGAGCTTTTTGTTGGGAGAAATTATTTTTCTCATTGGAAAAAGAGAGCTTTTTTGGCAAACGAGCTTTTTGTCACAAGAAAAAATTAACCTTCTTGTGCCACAAGAGAGCTTTTTGCCGCAAGAAAGAATCAACCTTTTTATGTCAAAAAAGAGCTTTTATGTAGGCCCAGAGCTTTTTTTTATGTCAATATAGCTTTTTGTGCCAGAAGAGAGCTTTTTAGGTCGACATGGAGCTTTTCATGTCAACAGCGATTTTTTTCATTTGCAAAAGAAGAGCTTTTTTTAATCCAATGAAAAATGAGCTTTCTTCATCACAATGAAAAATGAGCTTTTTTACATCAAAAAGAGCTTTTCACTGGGGGAAAATGATCTCTCTTATCAAAGAACACAATAATTTTTTTCTTGGAAAAAAAGCTCCGGAGCTTTTGTATGTTACAGAGAGCTTTTCACTAGGCAAAAAAGAACTTTTTTTATAATTCGAAGAAAAAAGCACTTTTACTTGTGAAACAAATTAAGAGCTTTTTCCTTAATTCTGAAAAATTCAAAAAAAAATTCTTTCACTTCAAGTATAGCACCAAACCCCATAGGATTTCTATGGAATTTCCCATAGAATATTCTATAGAATTTTCACGAGATTTCTACAGGAGCTGTATAAAATTTTCAGATGCAAATTCTATGAAAAAGGTCTCGATGATTCATACAATTTTCATGGGAGTCCCATAAGCCTATAGAATTCTATAGAATTTTTTTCCATACGCGTTCCGTGTATTCAATAAATATACTTTTTTAATTGCACCAAAAATCTTCGATTTCCCCAATTTTTCCATTTCATTTTTGTTTAAGAGGCCTCGAAAGTTCACAAGAAATGCATAAATAAATTTATTGGATTAATTTTGGCGCCATGTCACAATACGAAAAGTACTTGAACCAAGTACGAAACACTTTAATCAAGTATCCAGTACGTGAATCGAGTCTGATGTACTTGAATCAAGTATGGAGTACTTGGATTAAGTATGAAGTACTTGACTCAAGTACGATGTACTTGAATCAAGTACGATGTACTTGAATTGAGTACGGTGTACTTGAATCAAGTACGATGTACTTGAATCAAGTACGACGTACTTGAATCAAGTCCAATGTACTTTAGTCAAGTACGAGGTACTTGTATCAAGTACGAGGTACTTTAATCAAGTACGATGTACTTGAATCAAGTCCAATGTACTTTAGTCAAGTACGAGGTACTTGTATCAAGTACGAGGTACTTTAATCAAGTACGATGTACTTGCATCAAGTACAAAGTACTTGGATCAAGTACAAAATGCTTGGATCAAATACAAAGTACTTGGATCAAGTGCAAAGTATTTGTATCAAGTACAGCGTACTTGGGTCAAGTACAGCGTACTTGGGTCAAGTACCGCGTACTTGGGTCAAGTACAACGTACTTGAATCAAGTATGCAGTGCCAAGTATAAAGTACTTGGTAAGTACTAAGTACCCGAGCCAAATAAAAGGTACTTGGATCAAGTGTAAAAAACTCAACTCAAGTATACTTGACTCCAGTATAGACTACTTGAATCAATACTTGCAATCAATGTGTATACTTGTTTTTTTTCACCACTTTTGAGACCTTTTAAAGTTTATAGCACACATTTTTTTGTTCACCTGTAAATACAACAATTACCTACAAATTGTACGACCAAGTACCCTTACGTGATTGAATGTACTTTATTTCCTTGCCCTCGCGTACAATTATTGAATCATCACTATTGCCAATCTGGCAAGCACCAAAGTTGCCCCAATTTTCCGATAAATTCAATTCTTTTCGTCTTGTACCAAGTCCAATTGATGGGCGCGCTTTTTCAAATTTAAAATCATCAGCTTTCCCGCCAATTTCCGGGGATTCCCCGAAATATCTGGGGCATGGGTCGATCGACACATTGCGGCTGGACTTGGCTTTGAAAAACACTCCTGGGCCTAGGGATAATTCTGAGGAGGTCCTGGTGATATCAGGAGAGGCTTCTTGTGGTATTGGAGTGTCCAGGGAAGCTCCCCTGCAAGCAAAAAATAAACAATTTGAAAATTGGTACATGGAAAAAAATGGCAAAATTTTGGCAATTTTTTTACATTTTTTTCTGGAGAAATTTGGTGGCCGCGCCCCGGGTGTCCTGGGGCCGGCGTCAGATGCATCATTCCTCCAGCTCGTCCATGCGATTTCTCACTGCCATCTCCACCACCTCCAGGGAGGGATAGTCCAGCTCTTTTACGAGGCATAAAACAGCGGAGAGAATGTTGGAGTTGCGTGTGACGGGCCTTCGATGATAGTGGTACCTGCACTTGTCCTTTTCTGAGTGCTTCACCTAGATGCAAAATGACCACTTGTTCACTTTGCAATTTTGAAAATTGCAAAAAAAACATGTGCGTAGAGAGCTGCGCGACAGAAGTGAAACTTCGTAGGAGCCGAATTTATAGAGATGTTACGATATTCTGTAAATATTTTTTTCTACCGCTGAGGATAGGATAGGTACAGTGGCTCCAATATCCGTGTAAATCGGTGGTTATGATTTAAAACAATCCAATTATATCAATATACAAAAGATTTTCTATTCCGTTTCCATCTCACGTTTTTCTACAACTGAAATTATCGGTTTGTGATAACTGAAGTAAGAAACGAAAACTTTTGATTAACACACACACCAAATTATTCCGGACATAAATTACGATATAGAACATAACACTGGGCGCATATATAACGTATGCATTAACACACCAGACTCGAAAACGGGTGGCTTTTTACCGTGGATAGAAAATGCGCATAGCGCCATCTTGCGCCCTGCGTTAAACTATGACGAACGCGTCATTACCGACGTTCCCATGCAACACGTTGTAAATGGGTCTAGATGTGCGTGAATGCTCTATTCTTCTCTCTCTCGTGCTCCCCTCCCCGTACCTTGCATACCGTCTCTACATCCTAGCGAGTAAAGTACGCACGCACTCCATATTTGGCGCTTCCCCCTCCCCAATAGTGTCGGTTTTTGTAACATAGGGACTCGCGTGTATTCGATTCACACCCAAAGGCGCCTATAGAAGTTTCACTTAAAAAATTTTGGGTGACGAGGTTGGGGACCTTGGATCAACTGGAGATTTTTCGCTCACCCATCCTGGTGCTTCTCTGCAGTCATCTCTGTCGAGATTTTGGTGCGACGAGTACTGACGACGTCCTGAGGGAGCCTGGGGCACGCTGGGGTCCTCGTCGTAGTCGTAGCTCGAGGAACGTCTCTCGTCCACGTACTCCACTGTTGGGTAGCCCGACCTCGGGGATGCGAGACCCTGAGAGGCGCGGGAAGGCACTTCCGCGGGAACTGGGTAGTCGTAACGGCGGTCCTCGTAGTCACCGTTTGAACGCGACAGCCCTTGCCTATCTTCATAGTCCTGAATATAGTAGTTATTATTGTTATTTTTTTTTTCATTTTTCTTTTTTGGTTTATTTAATTACCATTTTTTGATACTTGAAAATTGTGAATTTTTTTTTTTGATTTTCGAATTTGAAAATTGTGAATTTTTTTTTTTTGATTTTTGAAATTTGAAAATGGGGAAATTTCAATTTTTTTTGAAATTTGGAAATTCTAAAATTTTTTAGTTTTTTAAAATGTGGAAATTATCACAATTCTTTGATTTTTTTGAAATTTGAAAATTGCGGTTTTTGTTTTTTTTTTTTTTTGAAATTTGAAAATTGTCAAATTGTTTTAATTTTCAAAATTTCCAAATTTCTGAAATTTTTAGATTTTGAAAATTTTCTATTAAACTTTTTTTTCAAAAATATTGATTTGAATTTTTTTCCTTTAGGAAAAATTTGGTATTACCATTATCATTATTATTATTATTATTATTATTATTATTATTGTTAATACCTTTCCCAGTTCGATATTATTAGTCGACGTATTTTCCCCATTTCTGGATTCAATTTTGACGTCATCACGTGCCAGGGCCTTCGTTTGTCCATTTTGCGCCTGTTATTGTTAATAAATAAATTACATAAAAAAAGCAAGTAGCTTAGTAAATTGTTAAAAAAAAAAGTTTTTTTTTTTTTTTTTTTTTTTGGCAATTATTAGGACAGATTGGAGAAGCAGAAAATTTTTGTTTTTACCTCGTAATTGTAATGACTGGTTTGGGAGTAATTATTTGGGGATGAGGCGCTGTAATTAGCATTTCTACGGTCCGTCTCGAGGTACTCATCCTGGCCATGTGTTTCGTCTAAACTTCGCTGTTAAAAAAAAAAAAAATTGGGAAATATTTTTGAAATTTTTGGAAAATTTTGAGATTTGAAAATTTTTAGTAACTTCCAAATTCGGCAAGTTTTGAAAAAAAAAATTGAAAGTTTCTTTCAATTTCATTTTGAATTTTTTTTTCATTTTTTGGAGCAAATTTTTTTTTTTAATTTTGAAAATCCTGAAATTTTGAAACTCGTAAAAAATTTTGATTTTCCAAAAAAATTCAATTTCCAAAAATTTCGAATGATTTCAAAAATTTGAAAAGAAAAATCAATTTAGAAAATTTCGATTCTTCCTTCCAATTTTTTGGACTCAAAAATTTTGTGAAAATCTTGCGAACTTCGAGGAATTTTTTTTCGTAATTTTTTATGATTTTTATAATTTTTTTTTTGAAAAATTACCTGATCACTCGATGAACTGTACCTTCTGTTGGGCTCTTCTGCTTCCTTGTACTCCTTAATGTATTCGTATTGGCCAATTTCCTGGTTAATTAATTAATAACAAACAAATATTGTCAATAATTTTGTTAATAATGGCAGCTCAATTTTTCAAGGAATTGAAATTTTTTTAATGAAAAAAAAAAAAAAAAAAAAAAAAAAAATTGAAAATTAAAAAAAGTTTTTTTTTTTTAATTTCCAAATTTGTGGAATTTTTAAGAATTTCGTTGTTTCTATATTTTCCAAAAAAACATTCATGATTAAAATTTTTTTTTTAATTTTCTAAAAAATATTAAAAATTTCAATTTCTTGAGATGCTAATTATAAAACGTAAAATGTGAACACACACAAACACACAAACGCAAGTTATTCGAGTGATGATCAGAATTAATGAGGAGGTCATGGAGAATTGCTTCTGTGATTGGCAACAGTTAATTACTTTTAGGGACGAAGTAAGTAATCTGAGTAATTTCGGTTATTTGATAATTTGGGAAGTTCGGTTGAGGCGAAAATTTTATTTTAGATTTTGGGGTGAATTGAAGGAAATAATTAGTACCTCAGGACTTGCTGGGGCTGATTGGGTGGGGGATGAGTCCATCTCCAAGGGATGGACCAACACTTTTCCACGAGATAAAGCTGTATTTAACTCCTCAGATGTTACAAATTTATCGTCCAATTTTTCCAAGTTTGGGAGGGCTCTGATCACAGCCATGCGGTATCTGGAAATCAAATAAACAATTAAAACTTTTGGAAATTTTTGGATTTTTGAAGTTATTTGAAATTTTCAATTTTTTTTTAAATTTGTTTTCTTCAGTCTCAAATTTAAATTCTAAAATTTTCGGGAATTTTGATTTTTTTTTTTTTTTGAATATTTGAAAATTAAAAAAAAAAATTTTATTCTCGAATTTTCATTCTAAAGGTTTTGGGAAATTTTAATATTTTTTATTTTTTTTTGCAATTTTTCAAAAAATTTTAATTTATATTTTTTTTTCATTTTAAAATTTTTGGAAATTTTGATATTTTTGAAATTTTGATGATTCCAAAAAAATTGTGTAAAACTTTGGAAATTCCTGAATTTTCCACAATTTTAAGAATTTCATGAATTTTTGAACTTTTTGAAATTCCGATTTTTTTGGTTAATTTGAAATAATTTTAAAAAATTTGAAATATTAAAAAAAAATCTGAAAAGTTTGAGAGTTCCAATTTTTTTTTTATTTTTCATTTGGAATTGAATTTTTGAGATTTAAAGGTAGTTTTTTTTTGAAATTTTGAAATTTTTTTTTTTTTCAATTTCTAATGAAAATCGAATTTTTGAAAATTGTGAATAATAAATTTTGTGGTTTTTCCTTACCCATCTCGCTCTGCACATGGATTTTCCCCAAGCCACAGATTCCTCAAATTTGGCAAATTTTGGAGGTAACATATCTCGTTCAAATCTGTTATATTGTTCTTTCGAACGAACAGGTCCTTTAAATTCGAGCACCACTGGAAATCCGCTAAGCCGCTGATATTATTGACACTAAAAATTTTCAAGTTTTCTTTAATTTTTTTGAAATATTTTTTCAATTTTCCAAATTTTTAAATGATCAAAATTTTCATAATTTTTCAAAAATTTTAAATTTTCAAAATTTTTAAATCTTTAAATTTTCAAATTCCCAAAATTTCAAAATTTTCAAAATTTCCAAAATTTCCAAAATTTCAAAATTTTCAAAATTTCCGAATTTTTAATATTTCCAAAATTTCCAATTTTCCAAATTTTTGCCTTCTTTTCACTTCTCCTAATTACAATTGTGTTCAATTTCTAAAGCACTGTCCATGCTATTGACACTGTAATTATTGTTAAAAAAATCAGTGAGTTTGATGCACACGAAATTGAAGTAATTAATCATTACGATTTTTTTCCCCATCGAGAATACAAATGGGGGAGTTTACAGAGCGCAGCCGAAGTGAAAGTCAATCATTTCTCGATTTGTAGTGGAACAAACTTCAAAATACATAGAAAGTCAAATGCTCGTTATTTCAGCATTATTAAAAGTGTTTTTTTTCTCCATAAATAGAATTTTTTTTCTGAAATTTTGGAAATTTTTCAGTTTTTTTTTAATTTAAATTTTTGAAAAATCTTTTTTTTTACAGAATTATTCAACACTTGATTTTTTTTTATAATTGACCATTTTGAGTTGTGACATTTTCAAAAAAGGAGTTTTCAATTTTTTCCAATTTCCTTAAAATTTTCAAAAATTTTCCAATTTTCGAAATTCTCAAATTATTTTTTTTTTCATTTTTAAAATTTTTTGGAGTTTGAAATTTGATGAATTTAGGATTTTTTGGAATTTTGGAATTTTCAAATTTTTTAAATTTTTGAATTTTTTGAATTTTTGAATTTTTCAAATTTTAAAATTTTTGATTTTTTGAATATTAAAAAAAATGGAAATTATGGTTAAATAAATTCCCAGGCACAGTAATGTCAGTTCCCACGTGGGCGTAACAACTTCTTGGGCCATGAAGAGGAAAAAAAGGCAATTGTGTAGGACGAAACGACCCTGGGAAATTTTACAGTAAACATTACCATACTGGGAATTTCCTCAGAATCCTTCTTTTACATAAAAGTATTTTTTCTCAACAAAAAAAAAAAAAAAAAATCACAAAAAAAATGATAAAAAAAAACAAAAAATTTGCAAAATTCCGAAAATATAAAGGCAAAAATTTTGATAAATTTTCATTAAAAAATAATGATAATAATAATAATAATAATGAATATGGTAAAGATATAAAATATTTTTCTCACCTAAGTGAAAGAACTTCCACTTTTTTCAATTCTCGAAGAATACTAACATCCGTCAATTCTGATCCCCTACAAACAAAAATCCATAAATTAATAAATTAACAAAATCCGACAAAAAATTTTTCCAACAAAAAATTAAAAATTTCATCCAACAATTTAAATAATTTCACATTTTTTAAATACATTTTCGTTCCGTAAATTGCTCATCAATTTTTAACTCAATTTTCCAAATTTGTATTTTGAATTTTCGCGCCAACAAAAAAATATTGAAAAAATTCATCGTGCTAATTATCATTATTATTATTGTAATGGTGTTTTTTTCAAATTGTTTGAGCGTGGAATAAAGAAAAACAAAAGGAATTGTACATTTATTGATCTGAGAATTTTGAATTTCCCGCCAAAACCAAAACTATTCAGAAACTCATTTCCGTCAAAATTTTGCAAAAAACTTTGAGAAAAATGGAAAGAAAACATTGTAACCAATTAATACTCACCAACAGTTGAGTTTTTTGACAGCTGTCAAATCCGAAATTCGAGATCTGGCAACGACCATTTCTTCAGTAAGCCTAACCATGATGTCCTATATATATCCGCATATATAATTTACTAAACAGCGCCCAAAAAAACCGCCAAAAATTGTCAAAAAAATTTGTCGAATTTTCGCACATAAATTTAAAAACACTTTTCGTTATTTTTTTCGGCTTTTAATTGAACTTTAAACGGAAAATCTGGCGATTGACAACTCGCGCATTTTACGCGCGCAAATTTACACTTACACTTTTTTTTATGTTTATAGTTAGTTATATATGTTTATAATATTGCAATTTGGGGAAAAGTTTTGACAACAATACGAACGCCATGATGGCTCGACGTTGACTGCCATTCTTTTTTTTTCGAGGAAATGAGGAAATATGAGGTTAATAAAAGAATCGGCTGTTTTATCGACGGACGTTATGGGCGGGGGATGCGCGCGCAGCTGCGCGCCATGTCTCAAATTCCCGCGTTTTCCGTGAGGTTATTTCCACTGTCTAAACTGTTTTTAACAAAACGCGCGCGTGTAATTGTGTGTGTGTGTGTGTTTGTGCATGAAATTGTTCGGCTTACGTTTTTGCGTGCGCGGATTGACCGGATTGATTCATTTTCTTCAAAAACAGCTTCTCGCTGTTTTCCAGACGGACAAGGAATGTGAATTTTGAAACGCAATTTTTTGAATTGTTGGTAACAATTTCGGTTGTTCAAAAGGCTCTTTTGCGATAACAATTAGATATAGCAGATAAAGTTTGGAACAAAAGTTATTTTTTGCGCAAAATTATACTTATAGTGTGATATATATATAACCTTTTTTTATAAGTATCATAATTCAGAAGATGTGATTGGTTGAAATTTGGCGCGCATTTCGTCACGTGACAGGGGGTCTATGCCCGAGTATCTTTCACACACTCAGGCACACACAAACACACAAAATTATCAGAGAATTTTTCGCAACAAATATGTGAATTTTTATTAACAAATTTCCTACATTTTTTCATGCAACATTTTTTTTTTGTTTGATAACAATTTTTATTGCGCGCTATTAGTGCATTTACCGGTCATTAGACCTGACCACGAAAAAAAATTTCAATATCAAATTTCATTATCTTTAGCAACCTCAATTGATAACATATATATATTGCAATATGTGAGGAGAAAAAAAAAATCATAAATATATATACATATATATGTGCCCAATATATATTGTGTAATTTATGAAAAAATAGATATCGGCGCGTGGCGCTCTCACTGTGACGTCAATACCAATAAAGCTACATAATGACATCAATAATTTCTCAACTTTGTACACTGCCTGGGGCGAGTTTTGTTGGTATTCATTATCGTTATCCGGTAATTGTTAAAGGCAAAAATGCGGGCAAATTTTGTTCTGTCCATTCTAGGTGAAATTATTTTTTAATAACATTGGAAATACAACAGCGACTTTGTTCAATTTTTGTGATGATAAATTGAGATGAATGGATGGTGGAAGTGAGATTGAGAATATTTAAAAAATGTCTGAAACTGCGAAGCGGCCGCGGGGAATGAGAGCCGCCATTTTGATTTGAGTGTTGCAAAATGGCGCCGCATCACTTCGCATTTTTGATCAATTTTAAAAATTATTGAGGAGGTTTAAAAAAAAATCGAATTGGTGCTTTCGATTGGTATGAAGTGAACTTTTTTTTTAAAGCATTTTGTAGGAAAATTTTGTCCGAACTTTTTTTTATAAATCACATTTTCGTCTACAACAATTCCCTGTTTCGTAATCCCTGAAAAAAGATTCGAATAATTTTCTGTATCCGCCAACTGTATTTCGTAAATTTCTTTTTAATCACCATTAACTACTTCAATGCCATGAGTGTCATTATCACGACGCATGACAAATCCTCACTGCCAAAAAAGGTATCATTTTTTAAAGGTATTCTACTCATTACATCATCTTTTTAACGGTGGCATATTAAGCATTAGGCATATATAAGTACCGTAAAAAAAATACAGCAGATAGTTCGGGAAGAATTTCTGTCAAGGAAGCAGCCAAATCGATTATAAAAAAAAAATGAAAAATTCTATTTTCATTTTAATGGCGATTATTGCCGCCTGTCCAGTAAGTGAATTTATATTTCCCATTTTTGTCAATGTTAGAAAAAAAAACAAAATTATTTGGAAAAATGGGACACAATGGGACAGGAGTATATGGGACGTGATGCCAATAATTGGGACACAATGGGACATGCCATTGGATATTGGAGGCATGATGAGGCACATCAGTTTTGGGACATAATGGGACAGTGGGACATAACGGGACAGCAGGGTCGATGTATCATAATGGGGCAGTATGTCAACTGGGACATAATGGGACAGTATATCAACTGGGACATAATGGGACAGTATATCAACCGGGGCGTAATGGGACAGTATGTCAAATGGGACGTGGTGGCACAGTATGCATAATGGGACATAATGGGACAGGTGCGTCCCATTGTGTCCCAATTGACTCTATATACGATAAAAATTGTGTTAATAGGCAATTCAGGGCGACTCGCCGTTAAGCCTCAGACCATGCATGTTCGGACCTTTTTCGCTAAGTCGGTCAATGCGATGTGTGGCACGTCATGGACATTTTACGGGATGTATTATGGAAGGATTACACTGGGTAAGAATGAGCTTAAATGGGTTAAAATAAATAATCCAAATTGACATGTCAATATAAATATATTCTGTTATTTATTGGCATATTTATTATGACATTCATTTGACATTTCAATTTTTTTTTAATGGGACACATGATCTGTCAAAATGTGTCCCAATCTGTCATTTTGCAATTGTCAAATTTGGAAATTCCAAATTTTATGCCATTTTTGACAGTCCTTGCCGCATGCCATTTGATGTTATATTGGCAATTTTGACAGGCACTGTCAAATTTTGACAGTTCCCTGTCATTCTGTCATTATGACAGAAACACACTATTTTTTCGTATAATCTATTGAAATATGTCACCATTCATTGTGTCACTTTTCGCTGTCATTTTCCATTTGACAATTGTTTGACACAATTTGACAGCTCACTGTCCAGAAATTGTTCGAGTTCTCTTTAACAATCTTAATGGCATACTTAATTTTTTTTTAGTTCAATGCTAACGGCACCTTGAAACTTGGCCGAACTTTAATGGAATTTGCCAGTACTGTCAAATCTTTAGAAGAGTGGAATCGTGCGTTTACGCCAATTGCACGATGTATACATCGAGGTGCGTTATGTGTTTTTCATCTCCATATATCTAAAATTCATTAATTATCTAATTAAAAAGTATAGTACACTTTCCATAAGTCCGCAGCTTTGGGGCTGTGGTTATCGTGTGGTTATGAGCTACAGAGTACCCCCTCCACGCTGGCAGTGGGCGTGTCCCCAGACAGAGGGGGGATAGTATGATGGCTCGAATGGGCACCATGCATGTCCCTTCGCGCGCTAACCCCTCCACAATGTTTATACTGATCGCCCTTGAACGCATGAGCGGCAGCAAGCAACGCAACAGCCCTACCCCTCACGCGCTGTGGCAAGCGTTACGCGGAGGGGGGGGGGGGGTGCGCTCCCCTCGGCTTGCCGGCACTGCGGGAATTATGGAAAGTTTACTGTGCTAACTGTACTAATTCCCATTGGATCAATTTTCCAATGAAAAAAATTGATCCATCAATTGATCAATCAGTTGATCAATCAAGTGATCAATCAATTGATCAATCTATTGATCAATCAATTGATCAATCAAGTGATCAATCTATTGATCAATCTATTGATCAATCTATTGATCAATCTATTGATCAATCTATTGATCAATCAATTGATCAATCTATTGATCAATCAATTGATCAATCAATTGATCAATCTATTGATCAATCAATTGATCAATCAATTGATCAATCAAGTGATCAATCAAGTGATCCATCAAGTGATCAATCAATTGATCAATCGATTATTGCGCAGATAAATATTGTTGTAAAAATTTAATTTTTGCATTTTTAGCAAATCTCAAAGGAAGTGGAACGACTCCGCGTCTATTGCGCAACAGCGTAGCCGATGACTTTGTCGAGTGTTTGGATAGCCTCAACGCCTTTGCCGCCCTATTTCCAAAGATTTATTGTGATAATAGTACCAATAGTACGGTCCAATTAGTGGAGCCTACTGCTTTAAATAGACTTGCTCCTCGGAAAATACATTGCACATTTGATGGGAATATAACAGCATTTGTGGCTTGCTTCCGCAACACATCGCATATCGATAATCTCCATGAACCTATCGAAGAGTGCATATTTGGCCCGTTCAAAGCGAATTTCCGGAAGTGCTTTGAGACCAATCATCGAATTGACCAATGTCTTATTCAGAATTTTGATTACGTATGCAGATCTTAATTCGCTATAAGAAAATTTTATAATGAAATTTTTTGACAGCTGTTGTCAATTTTGACAGCTGCTGTCAACTTTGACAGCTGGTGTCAATTTTGACAGCTGGTGTCAATTTTGACAGCAGTTGTCAACTGTGCCGGCAGTTATCAGTTTTTACAGCTGCTGTCAATTTTTGACAGCTGTTGTCAACTTTGACAGCTGTCGTATATATTATGCCAAATTTCGAGAAAAACTGAGCAAAAATGGCCGAAATTTTGACATATGTTGCAATCCTCTCAAATTCTGACAACTTTGACCGTGGCATGTCAACATCGGCTATTGACACATGCCAAATTTTCTAACATGACAAGTTCAGGTACGACAAATTTTCATGTCATTTTCCCATTGTTTGACAAAATTTACCATAATATTGGCAGATTGACAGAATCTGTCAATTCCGGTCATAGCTGTCATTTTCGGTCAAATTATGCCACAGTGCTTGCCAAGGTCACAGACTTTGAATCTGTGTCATTCAATCAGACCCAGTTGAATGACATAATTTGACAGCTGTCAACTACTTGACAACTGTCAACTACTTGACAACTGTCAACTACTTGACAACTGTCAACTACTTGACAACTGTCAACTACTTGACAACTGTCAACTACTTGACAACTGTCAATAATTTGACAGCTGTCAACTACTTGACAACTGTCAACTACTTGACAACTGTCAACTACTTGACAACTGTCAACTACTTGACAACTGTCAACTACTTGACAACTGTCAACTACTTGACAACTGTCAACTACTTGACAACTGTCAACTACTTGACAACTGTCAATAATTTGACAGCTGTCAACTACTTGACAACTGTCAATAATTTGACAGCTGTCAATAATTTGACAGCTGTCATTGATGTCATATATGTCACATTTTGGCGGATGTTAAAATGACTGACAATGCCAGTATTCGATGTTGCTTGACATGTCATCTGTTGACAGAATCTGTCAACTTGATTTCACGTTTTATGTCAATTTCAGTTTGCCCGAGATGGCGCTATTGATGCTGAAAAAGTTATGGCATCCATGCAGCCCTACATTGTCAATTCAAACTTTACTCCGAAACTAGAAAAGTTCATGCAACAATGCATAACCAAGGGTAACGTATTTTAATGGAATACATCGAGGAAAAAAATTAATCAATTTTATAATTGTAATTTTATAATTTTAATAGTAAATGGTGCAACCGAACCGTGTCGAAGGGGCGAGCTGTTTGTCAAATGTTGGGTTGATAATAATTTTTGGCTCCAGTTCAACTCTGCATTTTGTAAATTAGAACCTATTGCGCAGTCGCCATCCAGTTGATTTATTACGTCAATCCTGTTATCATTGATATAAATACTAAACAAATAGATTAGGTTAATAGGAAGAATTGTTAATAAATTATTTTATCAAAATTTTGTGGTAATTTTTTCAACTTCCCTTAAAAGGTCAATTATCTCGCTAATGAGTGGCTATAGCGAAAAATGTTATAGAACATTTTTTGTAGAGAATTCAATTTCCGATAAAAAAGTTTTGTGCCAAATTTCTCTCCAGCGACTCGCTCTCAAGATAGAGGCGTAATTACAAGAAGCCTGCAAATACTTGTGGCAACACTGTACGCTCCAAAGGCGATTCTATGAAAAATGGAATTATCTCCTCACTAAGGGGTTTTAACAAAAAATGTTATAGAACATGTTTTGTAGAGAATTTCATAGCCGACAAAAAAGTTTTATATCAACTTTTTCTCCAGCGACTCGTTCTCGAGGTAAATTCAAAATTTCCACGAAGAGGATATGGATGGGTGACTTTGAGATCACCGTATGTCCTAAAGTATGAAACTTAAGAAAGAAAGTCATAAAACAAAAAATATGTATTTTCAAGAGACGAACAATATTCATTATACACTTTTCCTTCCATCTCTAACCGTTTTAATAATATAGCATTATAAACAATTGAAATGTTCGAGCATACATTATAAAAAATATAAATAATAATAAAAATTTAGTAAACTAAACAATATTAATTAATTCAATTGATTAACAATTAGTTATTGGTAAAAATGAAATATTCCGCCATTTTGAATGCTTCCACATAATGACGGCGCGCACACCCGCCACCTCGCGTTTTCCAACATTTTTAAAAATTAGCTATCGTTCTCCAATCTTGCTCAAATTAATTTGGCTACTTCCTGTGGAGTGAACAATTGACCAAAATTTTTTTCAAAATTTTACTCGAATATTTGACGGGGTAATTGACTCGAGACCATACAGTAACGCTCCCGGCACTTTTTTATTCTAGACTTTAAGTGACATAAAGCCATAAATTTTTACATATGCCATAAAAATTGTGTCAGTGATATACAGATATAATTTTCGGATAATCTTATCGCAAAGAAATAAGAACAATCATAATAATAAATCAAATTTTCCTGTTCAGATTTGAGACTACCATATTTCGTTCTTTTCATCTAATAAAAATAGATTCTTTTGTAGGAAAATTATCTTATATATATATATATATATGACGCTGACAAAAGAAATTGTAGATAAGGCCTAGCAATTTCAATGACATTAATGCCATTATCGCTATACGGGTAACACTTGAATTGACAAAGAGAAACAGAATTTTATCGAATACTAGTAATAATAATGATAATAATAATAATAATAATTTTTAGACCTTCCATCTCTCATTTCCGTGAGGGATGATACCCATGACGTCACCATTTGCTACGGGATTTCACACATATAAATCACCAAATACAAGCCAACATAGCATAGTTTGTACGAAGCTTTGATATGAAAATATATTACACCTGAAACGTCGGATAATGGAAAAGTTTATATTATTTATTTTCATTGCAATAATTGGAATATGTTCTGTAAGTAAATTTATATTTTTTTTTCATTTTTCTGTTTATTTTTATTGGATTTATTTCATTTTTTTTTTTTCATTTTATTTTATTTTTTTATTTTATTTTATTTTTTATTTTATTTTTTATTTTATTTTTTGTTTTATTTTTTATTTTATTTTTTATTTTATTTTTTATTTTATTTTTTATTTTATTTTTTATTTTATTTTTTATTTTATTTTTTATTTTATTTTTTATTTTATTTTTTATTTTATTTTTTATTTTATTTTTTATTTTATTTTTTATTTTATTTTTTATTTTATTTTATTTTTTATTTTATTTTTTATTTTATTTTTTATTTTATTTTTTATTTTATTTTTTATTTTATTTTTTATTTTATTTTTTATTTTATTTTTTATTTTATTTTTTATTTTATTTTTTATTTTATTTTTTATTTTATTTTTTATTTTATTTTTTATTTTATTTTTTATTTTATTTTTTATTTTATTTTTTATTTTATTTTTTTTTTTTTTTTTTTTTTTTTTTTTTTTTTTTTTTTTTTTTTTTTTTTTTTTTTTTTTTTTTTTTTTTTTTTTTTTTTTATTTTTTTTTTTATTTTATTTTTTATTTTATTTTTTATTTTATTTTTTATTTTATTTTTTATTTTATTTTTTATTTTATTTTTTATTTTATTTTTTATTTTATTTTTTATTTTATTTTTTATTTTATTTTTTATTTTATTTTTTATTTTATTTTTTATTTTATTTTTTATTTTATTTTTTATTTTATTTTTTATTTTATTTAATTTTATTTATTTATATAATTTATGTTTATAGACAGTGCCGGAAAAGCATCGAGCACCTTCTTGCATATTTGGCCCTTTTCCAAGAACTCATACAATGCGATGCTTACGAAGAAATAAACAATTTACGGGTTGTGTAATGAGAGGATTGAACTGGGTGAGACTTATTAACTTTCTAAAAATAATAATAATAATTTTATTTGTCAATAATTGCAGTTGTTTAAGGACGCCAAAATCCCTCATGACGTCACAGTGCGGGTGCAGTCTTCCCCGTGGCGGCATCTGACGGCACCATTACTCACTAGAGTATTAAATTGTGACGAATTGGCGCCAAAATGTCAGAAAGAAATTCTGAAAAAAAAAACAATTTAGCCTTTCTTTGCACGGACAACTTCGAAAATATAACTTACAATTATTATTCTACCCGATAATTTGAATTTGGCGCCAGCCACTCGCGCCCCTCGCGGGTGTCCTTGAAACTATGTCCGCCACTGTGACGTCATGCAGCGAAATTTATCGTTAAAAAAAAATCAGGATTTTTCAATCATCATTTAAAAAAAGAAATAATATATTTGCATTAATTTGATTTTATTGATAGTTCCATCATGATGGGACTTTGAGACGAGCCAAAATTCTAGTTGCCTTTTCCAGAAATGTCACAGACAGACCACTTTGGGAAGCAACGATACAACCAATTATACGATGTATGGGACAAGGTGAGTCAATTTTTTTTGATAATTTCAATTTCACATAATTATTTAACATAATTATTTCTCATAATTATTTCACATAATTATTTCACATAATTATTTCACATAATTATTTCACATAATTATTTAACATAATTATTTTACAATTATTTCACATAATTATTCGACATAATTATTCTACATAATTATTTCACATAATTATTTGACATAATCATTTCACATAATTATTCTACATAATTATTTCACATAATTATTCTACGTAATTATTCGACATAATTATTCTACGTAATTATTTCACATAATTATTCTACATAATTATTTCACATAATTATTTGACATAATTATTTCACATAATTATTTGACATAATTATTTCACATAATTATTCGACATAATTATTTGACATAATTATTCTACATAATTATTTCACATAATTATTTCACCTATCAATAGCTGATGATCATGCACATGGAGGAAATCCGCAGGAGGTTAGAGCAAGAGTGGCCAACGAATTTGTTGCATGTTTGGATGGTTTTAACACCTTCGCTAACATATTTCCCCAAATGTATTGCAATAATTCACTTGTTACACAATCAACTCCGCCTTCTGCAATACAATCCCACGAATTTGATTGTCAATTTGAGGGCAATTTTACAAAGCTTGTATCGTGCATGCGAAATACTTCAATAGCACAGCGCTTGTCAAGGCCCCTTGAAGATTGTATATTTGGCCCATTGAAAAATAATTTTCACAAGTGCTATGACAAGAGTGGGACAATCGATGGCTGCATTCTTCAGGATCTAGATTATGTATGTACTATTTTTATTGATAGAATGGGACAAAATGGGACGAAATGGGACATGTGGTATAATGGGACAGGCATTATAATTGGGACAGGTGTTAAAATATAACGGAACATGTGCTGTAATGGGACGCCTGATATAATGGGACACGCGTTATAATGGGACATGTGATATAATGGACCATGTGTTATAATGGGACAGTTGCTATAATGGGCCATGTGTTATAATGGGACGCGAGGTATAATGGGACACATGTTATAATGGAACACATGCTATAATGGGACACATGTTATAATGGGACACATGCTATAATGGGACACATGTTATAATGGGGCACATGCTATAATGGGACGCATGTTATAATGGGACGCTCAATATAATGGGACGCTCAATATAATGGGACGCTCAATATAATGGGACACATGTTATAATGGGACACATGTTATAATGGGACACTTAATATAACGGGGCGCATGGTATGATGGGACATGTGCTATAATGGGTCAGATCTTATAATGGGACGAGCTTACAATGTGAATGGGCATAATGGGACACGACTGGTATAATAGGACAATAGTTGTGATGCGACAGGAATTATAATAAGACATTCTGTAATGGGACAGGGGGCATAATGGGACGGAATTTCACATAGTCTGGCAACAAAATTTCACTCATTACTGTCGGCTATTTCAATTAGTTCAATTGAATCATTTTATTTTCAGTTTGGAGCTGATGGTAAAATTGATGTTACAAAAGTGGTGAACTCCTTCAACTCTTGGTTTCTAAATACATCATATAGGGGGCAAATAGAAAGTCTTATCGGAAAATGCGCAGCGACAGGTGAGTTAGTTTAATATATGAAAAATTATTATTTTTTTGCAATTTTTTAAATTGATTTATTTTATTTCAGTTTGTTCATCTAATTATTTATTTATTTATTTATTTATTTATTTATGGTATAATTATGGACAATATATAATATGCGCAATGTATAAATTTTGTATATTTTTATTTCAACAGCAAATACTGCTCAGGGACAGCAACAAATTGGGGAAGATCTTATCAAATGTTGGAATAATGAAAATTTTTTATTCCACTTTCACTCGGCATTTTGTCCGCAATCGTGATGTTCATCAATTTAATTTTATTCATCGTGTTTTATAGCTAGTGAGTTAGACACTGTAATATAGAATAATGTGATATATTACAGAATGCGGACAAATTAAACTTTGTTTTAAAATATAATTTGTTGACACAAAGTACAAGTGTAAAAGAAAATGTTTTTAGTCAATATTCGTGTGACCTGTCAGGAGTACAATTACTCAATATAACCATCGTTGGCCTCAATTACCGCCGACATCCTTGTCCTGAAGCGGCCGCACGCACTCCGTAATGCAGCGCTGGACATATTGGCGAATGTTGCTTCGATAGTGGTGCGGAGAGACGCGACATTAGGGTGCCGCGACTTGTTGGTAGCCCGTTCAACAACGCTCCAAACATAGTAGTCGAGGGGGTTCAAATCCGGGCTACTCGGCGGTGGCCAAAACTCTTTGGACCAGAACATGTCCGCATTGTCTGATAGCCAGTTCTGGACTAAATGGCTTGTGCCAGCCATTTCGCACTTCTCCGAAGCATTGTACTTCGCCACAACATCATAAACAGTCGATCACGGTTAGCCGAAGAATCGAATGATCTCGGTCGCCGAATGCCCCAGCGCGATGGCTTTCAATAATCGCGGCACTTCGATTGTACTCCGCACTTGTACGTAGCACCTAGTCTATTCTAAGGTTATGACTGTTTACTAAACGCCCATGGCACTGAAGCACCTCAATCGCGACATCTGACGGAACTACGATATGGCGGGAAATTCAAATTGAAATTTGTCCGGATTTAACTGCACTCTGTATTATATTATAACATATATCTTATGTTACATATATAGGAAGATTTTTCAACAGTAAATGATTCCTCATCAGTTTAACTTTATTCAATTAATTCGCACAGTATAACATATATTTGAATTATTGGTTTCTATCAAATGGAAAATATCACTACGAAAGGCGTTCCTTGATGGCTTTCATGGCAATAATTTGATCGAGAACCGTTCCCTTGAGGGTTATGTATCCTCCAATATCCTTGCCGGCTGCTTTATAACCTAAACCAAGGCCCGCAAATGGCGCTGGGGGAATTGATTCCAATTCTAATGCGTCAAAAAATGGCAGAGTAGTTTGACCGGCGTCGTGTGTTGCACTTGAATGTTGAAATTTGACATAACTATTCCAATCGTCCGCGATCGTGGTTTTTTCATTCGTTGACAATGGTGACATTTTATCTGACAGTGGGATTTCTTTCCTAAGAAATGAGGGAAACAATTATCGCTTAGTTTTGTTGCACATTCTGCCAAATTTGTGCTGTCAAATTTTGGCAGATTTTCACATTATGACATATTATGACAGATTGTGTCAAATACTGACATCTTGCGATGAAAAGTGACATATCATGACGAAAAGTGACATATTTTGACAACTCTAAGCGTTGTCATGAATTATGACAGATTCTGTCAAATAATGACATCTTGCGATGAAAAGTGACATATCATGATGAAAAGTGACATATTCTGACAACTCTAAGCGTTGTCATGAATTATGACAGATTTTGACATTATGACAGATTCTGTCAAATAATGACATCTTGCGATGAAAAGTGACATATCATGACGAAAAGTGTCATATTTTGACAACTCTAAGCGTTGTCATGAATTATGACAGATTCTGTCAAATAATGACATCTTGCGATGAAAAGTGACATATCATGACGAAAAGTGACATATTCCGACAACTCTTGGCGTTGTCATGAATTATGACAGATTTTGACATTATGACAGATTCTGTCAAATAATGACATCTTGTGATGAAAAGTGACATATCATGACGAAAAATGATATATTTTGACAACTCTTGGCGTTGTCATGAATTATGACAGATTTTGACATTATGACAGATTCTGTCAAATAATGACATCTTGCGATGAAAAGTGACATATCATGACGAAAAGTGACATATTCCGACAACTCTTGACGTTGTCATCAATTATGACAGATTTTGGCATATCTGTCAACCAAAAAATGTCATGTCAAAATTATTTTTTTTCATCGAATTTGGGCACTTACTCGCTGACAATATGGCTGTCTGACACATCTGTATCAGCCACTAAGTCCAATTCTCCAGTTTCAATGTCAAATGACTTTCCCTCCACATATAGATATATTTGATTTGCCTGATTGACTCGGAATGCAATCGCTGGAATAATTCAATGTAGTCAGTGGAGAAGTCTCAATTTGAAAAAAAAAAAAAAAAAAAATTGACACCTGTCATGACAGTTGACGGCAGCAGTGGACTGTCACCTAGGACAACTTGATCTTGGCCCTCTGAAATTTCATAGAGTACAGTGGAAATTTCTCCAAAGCCCGGATGGCTTTGGTGATAGGTGGAATTCGATGGGAACCAGTCGTTGTCAACATCATCAGCGGCAATTGCCCCATAAGGCAAAAGTGTGCCCTCCTTAATTTGCAAAAAAATTATGTTCTCAAATCTGGCTATTCTGACGCCTATGATGACCCTGAGATGGGAGAATTTTTCTTTCTTTTATTAATTCGACAACATTAGGGGATGGCTGCTTACTTGTTACTGGCGACGTCACTTTGCTTGAGGGTAATGTCTATTGAATGTGGGAATAGGGCATTTGTGCTAGATTCATCGCATACGCAGCTACAATATTGGCATTGTGTACCCTGCGTAGTCCTAAATTACAAATGGCATTGATTATTTTTATGCATTTTTTTAGCATTATGGCAAAAATTGACAGGATGTCAAAAATTGACAGGATGTCAAAAAATGACAGGATGTCAAAAATTGACAGGATGTCAAAATTGACAGAATGTCAAAAATTGACAGGATGTCAAAAATTGACAGGATGTCAAAAATTGACAGGATGTCAAAACTGACAGGATGTCAAAAATTGACAGGCTGTCAACATTGACAGGATCTGAAAAATTGGCATGCTGTCAACACTGGCAGGATGTCAAAAATTGGCAGGTTGTCAAAAATTGACAGGATGTCAAAAAATGGCAGGATGTAAAAAAATAACAGGATGTCAAAAATTGGCAGAATGTCAAAAAATGACAGGCTGTCAACACTGGCAGGATGTCAAAAATTGGCAGGTTGTCAAAAATTGACAGGATATCAAAAATTGACAATTTTTGACATCCTGTCAATTTTTGACATGCCATGATCTATCATAATACGCCAATTGATGACATGTCATATCAAATTATGATAAAATATGTTGAAAGATGTCAAATTTCAACAAAACATTTGTTTTCTTTTCTACACACTTTTTTGACCGCTGTTGACATTTTATTACATGATTTGACAGATGGCAAAATACAAGTGACTTTTTTGTTTTTAAATACTTACAAATCCCGTTTGGCATGTGAGCCGCTCCACACATGATTATCGCACGAATTTTGCTGTCCATAACTTGTACCTCTTGCTCCAAACCAAGTGTATCGTACATTTGACTCTGATTTTGGCTATAACAATCAAATTCATTGGAATCGATATGCAAGTTCGATTATCGAAATCGAACTTTGAGGTTAAGAATCGAATTTCGATTGACAAACTCGATCTCACCGTTCGATCATGAAACTCGAATGTCGATCATTGAAATCGAAATCACGGTTCGACTGATCGATTGTTAAAATCCACCTAATCGATTATTAAAGTCGACGTGATCGATTGTTAAAATCGACCTAATCGATTATTACAATCGACTATTACAATCGATTATTATAACCGATTATTACAATCGATTATTATAATCGATTATTATAATCGATTATTTCAATCGATTATTATAATCGATTATTTCAATCGATTATTATAATCGATTATTTCAATCGATTATTATAATCGATTATTGCAATCGATTATCACAATCGATTATCGACATTACATTGACAGGTTAATTATCGACTACAAATATATCGATATCCATAACTTACAAGACTATAACAAGCTTCAAGTCTAACACCAAGATCCTGACATTTATGAATTCTACCAGCGCAACGATGAACTTCAACAAAATCGGAAATACGATTGCAACCTTTTGGATCAATTTTACAATCCAATTTTATTTCACCACAAGATGTCCATGTACATGGTGCACTTGTCGTTGTCATAGCTTTTTGATCAATCAGAATTAATTGTGAATAACCGTCCAGCTCAAAATAGGTTGAGTCTGAAAAAGAAAAATTAATTTAAAAAATTATCCAAATATATATAGGTCATATTGGCACGAAATTTTACCTTTTATATAGTTATGTGGATCACAACGATGGATACCTTGATCCCCATTTTGAAGGAATTCAGTAAACAGGTTCAAGTATTTTTCAATTCTACTGATTGCAAGTGGTATTACTCGTTGACCGTTTTGAATACTTCGGGCATATTCGGTCACCGTTAGTGGCAGCTGCCCGGTAATCGATAATGCCAATAATATTGAAGATATTCCAACATGTTCGAGTATCAAAATCATTGCATAAAATTCAACCATGTAACGCTGCGTAGATTGCCTCAAATCGCAATTGTCTGGCTCGTTCTGTAAAGAAAAGAAAGTAATGGACGCGCGCTGATGGGTGCGCGCGCATTGCGGCTGGAGGGGGAGAAGCAAGATGGCGTCCTGCGCTGTCCACCTCGGATCTTTCAACTGCTCGTTTAATGCTTTATTTTGCTCCAATGATTGCCAATTTATAACATTTTGTGCGCGCAAAGTGAACAATTATTTTGAGATATTTTGCCGATTTTTTTGTGGACTTTTCACCGAGATATAATTGATTACAGGTACTTACTTGGATGTTGTTTAGCGGAATCTTCAATTTCTCTTTTCCATCTCCAGTTGTTACTGTCAATTGTTGATACAATAATGCCAGATCCTCCATTGGGGGTGTAGGCTCATCCAAAATTGTTTTCATAGAATGCATCAGATCGTTACCATACGATGTAATTGGTATTTGAGCTGCGGCTAGCAAACGTTTTAATTCGTTCATAATTCTTTTGATAATATCGGTAAGATCTTCATCTTCACTACACATTCTTCCCAATAATGTTTTGCTGAATTTTTTGGAGGTATCCATTTCATTGAGTTGCAAAAATAAGTCGCTCACTTTTACTTGATTCTCATGGTAGAGATCTAGAACCTCAGGTCCACTATTACGCGATTGCCTATACAGGTTTATACTTCTTGACATTGTAGATGCAAAATTTTGCTTTACGTTATTAACTCGATCGATTATTTCTCTCATCGTATTTATGTGATTAGCTGATGCAATATTTGATGATATTATTGCTAATATTAGGAAATTTAACCAACGGAATTTTTTCATTTTTTTTTTTGGCTTTTCAGATACAAAATTTAGCGCGGCAAAAATTTGAACAATTTAAAATCGAGTCTTCTGAGACTAGTGTATTTATATACTGTGAATTTCCGGGATAATTTTCATATAGATTAATTTTTATGTTGAGTTGAAAATCATGAAACACGTGGCTGAGGATAATCCTCTTGTTTTTTTTAGATTGTAAACAAAAAAAAATGAATGTTTAAAAAAAAAATTATGAAAATTCTTCCTGTATTGATAGACACCTCTTGTTTTTTTTTTAAATACTTTGGATTTTTTTTCATTCCAAAAATTGGGACAGTATTTTAGTTAATAATTGGGACATTTTCTTTGATATCATGTCTTTGATATTTGGGCCGATTTTGTATTTGAATATTTGCTGGACTAGTTGAACATTAAAACAGTGTTCCAACTGAGCAAAAATAGAAGATTGAAATATTTCGGGAAATTGAAAATTGGGACAGATTCCTATAAAAAATGAGGATATACTCTCAGTTGAGCACACTGTCCCAAATGGAAATTGGGACAATAATTGGTTTGAAAAAATGTACATTGTCTCAATTTTGGGCATTCTTATACTCCGAGACGGGAACAACTGTCCCAGGATTTGGGACACAGCTCCATGAAATGGGACGCGTTACCTTACAATGGGACACTATCCCACAAAAGTGGGAACTGCTCCACAGCATAACACACTGTCCCATTAGATGGAACACTGTCCCATAATTGGCCCATTGTCTCGCAAATGGGCCATTAACTCGCCGAATAATGGGCTGCTCCATAAAATGGGCCACCGCCCCATAAAACAGGAGGATGTCCCATAAATGGACCGCTGTCCCACAAAAATGGGACACTCGTCTACGAAATGGGACACTGTCCCATAATATGTCCGGTCTCATAATATTGGTAACTGTCCCATAAATGGGACATCGTCCCATAAATGGGACATCGTCCCATGAATGGGACATCGTCCCATGAATGGGACACTGTCCCAATTGTGACAAAATCTCTTTTTTACCATATATAGACATTGCATGCTACTAGTATATTAACAAAAAAATAATTTCTTCATATTTCACCTTTATAACTATTATGATTATGCTTTTTTTTTACATTTTAAATCGCATCACGACTGTGTAATAATCTAAAAAAAAATTCTGTTGCAATAAAAAAAAAGCTATAAAATAAAATTGAAATTTTATCACATTTCCTCTTTTTATATTGGGACACCATCAATGTGGAAACATTTGGAATTGCTGCGCAATTCAGAATATTTTGTCTTGAATTAATTTTTTTTTAAATATTTTTTTTAGTTAAATAATAATAATAATAATAATAAGAATAATTTGCAAAAAAATGCATGTATTTAATTTTTTAATAACAATTATTATTCAATGTGGAGTTCAATGTATTAGTGCATCAATATTTAAGGACACTGGTGCGGGAATTGATGAAGCATTTGATTTTGGCACCGCCGTATGGGAATTAATTGGGAAGAATGGTGGAACTGATAATGACCTTCAATTATCTGAGTTAACAGATATAACGGGTATGACTAGCGTAGATTTACGGGAAATATTGATAGAATTAGGAGATGCATTGGAAATGAGCTTGGGCAAAGGCAATGCTAAATCAGTGCTAATGACAATTGAAAGAAAACCAGATGTGCCAACAATTGAATCGTTCATTGCTGAGTTTAACAGAATGGTCCAGCAGATTGATCAAGTCTATGATGATATATCATCATTGATACCTGTTGTTACGGGATTGCTTGATAGTGATGATACATTTACTACTGCAATGTCAGCGCATGTGAATAATGGCACTGTCAATCGCATGATCAATGATCTACATAATTTTGTACTGCCCAATCAACGGAGGAGAAGCTTCATCTATACCCTCGTCACACAGCTCCAGGTAAAAGTTTTTTTTTATATCTATATTTTTCCTTTTTTTGGAAAAATTTTGCGAATTTCAATCTGAGAATTTGAAAATTTTTTTGAGCATAACGCGACAATTTGATCGAAAATATACGAAGAAAATCGGTTGGATTGGGATAAAAAAAATACCAGCTTATAGAGGCTATAATTCCCTACAAAATTCATTTGGGTTGTTTTGCTCTACGACCCATAGTTTTTGCGTAAATAATTGGTGAAAATTTTGGCGGGAAATCCGAGCGATCAGCTGTTCAACTCGTGCGCCGCCATCTTTGTATAGTTAACATTGGGAAGAGAATTTCAGGTGATTACTTGCTTGATTTCAGAAAGAAAGCGAGTCAAAAGGTACAATTTGCGGCACGCATTCGCAGCATGAGTATCTCCACTCTTTTTTCATGACTATTGTTGTTACTGAAATGAAGGCATATGTTATAAATGTTTTTGCGCATTACCACCATCATGTGTTTGGCCTTCCAGAGAGTAAACGTATGTATATCAATTCTTCACAATGCTATTTCTCTACACCAAAAATTTCAAAAACTTTTTTTTTTTTCATTAAAAATTTCGTGATTGAGATATTTGACAATTAATTAATTAAAGATATGTGGAAAGAAATAAGACCTTTAGGGAAGACATTATAAGTCAGTGTATTGGTAGTACAGTGGACCTCCCGTAATTCTTCCAGCGCTAGCGAGCAGAGGAAAATGTATCCCCCACTACTGGTGACACCCACCGAGCACCTCCCCGGTTACGCCCACCGAGCACCTCGCCAGTTACGCCCACTGATCACATCCCCAGTTACGCCCATCGGGTACCTCCCCGGTTACGCCGCCGGCCACGCCCACCGAAGACCTCTCCACTTACGCCCACCGGGTACCTCCCCAGTTACGCCCACCGAGCACCTCCCCAGTTACGCCCACCGGCCACGCCCACCGGATACCTTCCCGGTTACGCCCACCGGCCACCTCCCCAGTTACGCCCACCGGATACCTTCCCGGTTACGCCCACCGGCCACCTCCCCAGTTACGCCCACCGGGTACCTCCCCGGTTACGCCCACCGATCATCTCCCCAATTACGTCCACCGGCCACGCCGGTCACGCCCCCACGACTCACCGATTCGATGTCTGCATCGTCTCCCGCTCCGATCCACCGGGCTCCCCACCAAACCGTACCACTCCGTCTGTAGCCTCCTGTGGCTAGGAGTGGTGGGGGGAGCCAGCGCTGTCGCGCTTGGGCGGGGGGCGTACCCAGTGCCGCGCGCGCAAGGGGAAATCAGCGCGTGAGGGGTATGACACGCCTATTGCCAGCGTGGGAGGGGTACTCCGTAGCTCTTCCTAAGCGGCAACCTCAGCCCGCAAACTGGAAAGTCATGGAAAGTGCACTGTACTGTTAAATGATAAGTGTAAACCTATTTTTGAACCGATTTAGATGAAATTTTCAATTAAAAAAAATCCAGATTCCAAAGCGCATCTGTACAAAGAAGAACGAAAATTGCGAACGGATTACCATGCAAGGCTGAAAAGATATAGTTCGATTTTTATACGAGCTCTGAAGGATATTCCACGAACATTTTACGCATGTGACATTAATGGAGTAACAGGTAAATTTGGAAATTAAGTAAAATATTTTACATAGCTATTTTGATTTTTCATATTTATGTATAAATCTAGGGAAGGACTATATATCACTAGACGGTCTTATCCATAATTATCAGCAGTACATTCTTGAAGGTATGTTTCTATTGGTCGAATAAAATATTCCAGATGAAAAAAAAGAAACTGTCGGTTTTACTAAATTAATTTTGTAATAATTATAGACTCTGACGTCCCAGCTTTTCCTCCATCATGTGTTGGCGATTTTGAGTGTCAAACAGAACTTAAGAAACAAAGAAGCAGAATCCAATTATGCACAATTGTGAGTTTTTATTTCTTTAATTTTTTCTAGAAGAAAATTTCCCAGAAAAAATTATACGAAAACTTGCAAAAAAAAATCCCCCAATAAAATGGGTGACAAAGAATTTCAGAAAAAAAAATTCTGGAAAAAAAACAAAAAACATTCAAACATTATTTATATATATAATTTTTTGGTCAATTGTAGTTCGAGAAAAAAAATACAATAGAAAGATTTGTGGATGGCTGTACTGCTCGATACAAGAAATCTTGTCCCGTCTGTACACATGGTACAAGCACAACGTAAGTATGATTAATTAATATCACATATTTTAAAAATTTGTGAGATTCCTAAACGTTTATTATCTTGAAAAATCTCAAAAATTGAAGAAAAAAATTACGAACAAATTTTTGCACCATAATATTCCATGATTGAGAGCCTACAAGCCTTCGCTTGAGATCAGCTGTGATGTCTGGCGGCGGCCATGTTTTCTAGCGCATGCGCGGGCGCATGGGACGCCACTTTTGGCGGGAAAAAGCTTCAATAATTAATTACACGAGAACTAAACATGCTAGAATAATACTTCTCATATAAAAAATCTCGAGAATTAATTGGAGAATTGACACGTATTTTTTATTCCCTAAAATAAGCAGAAATTATCCTGCTAGAGTCGAAAATCAACGTTCCACTGACTTTATATTTCTGAATTTCAGGAGAATTCTCGAGTGGAAGAAATGCCAATGCTATAATAATTTTCCGGACTCAGATGCGATTCACGTAGTAAATCTTCGACCAATCGAAAGCGATATTGATCGTAATATGTAATAAAATAAACCTCCAACCAATATGTCATAACGATAGTAAAGTGAAGGAGACATATCTCAATTACAGCCTTCTTGGTCCAAATTGACATCCAGGATGTTCCAAAAGTCATCGATTTTTTAAAAATATAATTTATTAATAATATATTATCATTATTATTCACAAAATATGATAATTTATAAAAAAAAAATGATAACTCAATGTACAAGGCGATGCCTTTTGGAGCACCCTGTACACTTGGATATATCTCACATGCAGTAGATAGAGGGTCAGGGATAGGCGCTTCCCGGAGAGTGGGGGAAAGTGAGTGGAGTGGGGGCAGACTGGGAGGGGAGATTCGGGCGTTTAGGGAATCGGGGCTGGAGTAACATTTACTGAAAACCGATTTCCACCTAATCTAACAGAGATATCAAAATTTTCATATATAGCTTTTTTGTAGATCTTATTTAGGGCTACAAAAAAGCTTGTATGAAAATTTTTGTATCTCTCTTGGATTCCGAGATATGCCTCACTAACTTATCACTACTGACTCAATGAGGGATGGCAAATAAAATTATAAAATTTCAGGGTTGTCACAGGTGCAAAAATTACGGTACAAAATGATGTATTACAATTTGAAATACAGCAGGGAAAATTATTGGAAGACCATGTGGTAGGTGATACCGAATGGAAAATAATGGATGATATTAGTGAGCGTATATATGCTGCACGATTGGGAAGAACTTATCAAGATGAATCGCCGGATGTTGTACAAAATGTAGATTTTGCTGTTTTTTCAATTGAATTCAATGTGGTAAAAGTGGATGAAATAATTTTGCCCGATGGCTATGCTCTCACTGGTAAATATTGCTACTATTTTTTTATTATTAATTAATTAATTAATTAATTGAAAATTATTATGTTACGCAGGCTTGAAATTTCACCGGACTCCTTGTGGTCTACAACTCCAAGCATTGGGAAGACAATTTGATCATGAAACTGGAAAATTGTTCAAGGGTGGTAATGCTCAAGTATTTCAAGCCAGAAATCCTGATCGGTAAACAATTTTCGCTATTATTCTCTGGTATTACTGCAATGGGCTGTGAATTTTGGCATTTCTACTTTACCGACTGCAGATAAATTTATTTGGCTCCGCTAGATGGCGCCATTAACCGTTCCGTACATCTGAAGTTATCAACTAAAATCTATATATCTCTAATTCTATGGGAGATATCGAAATTTTCATATGACCTTTTTTTTAGATCTCATTCAGCTCTACAAAAAAGGTCATACCAAAATTTTTGTATCTCTCTTAGATTCTGAGCTAGCTCTAAAAATGTCAGCCAAGCTCCCTACCTTATCGACTGCGGATAAATCTGGGGTGTCCGATAGATGGCGTCCTTTTTCGTTCCGTACATCTGAAGTGATCAACTAAAATCTATATATCTCTAATTCTATGGGAGATATCGAAATTTGCATGAGAACTTTTTTTTAGACCTCATTCAGCTCTCCAAAAAAGGTTATATGAAAATTTTTGTATCTCTCTTAGATTCTGAGCTAGTTCGGAAAATGTTAGCGAAGCTCCCTGCCTTATCGACTGCTGATGAATCTCAGGTGTCCGATAGATGGCGCCAGTTTCCATCCGTACATCCCATTGTATCTATAAGAAGATAGCAAAATAGTGATTTTAGTGAATATTTATTTGTTTTTTTGCAGACCGGTGATAGAGATACCAACAAAGGCTAACAAAATTACCAATTCACCAACATATCCCGTTAAATCAACGAGTGCTTTGATTCCATTGCGCGAAATAAATAACGTTATTGCTCCTGGATTTGATGCTCAAGAAGTTGTATCGAAACCCCCAACTCCACTAGGTGGCGTGGGATTAATGTACAGAACTACGGAAAATTGGGACTTCATTGGCCTCCTAGGATTGAAATTAATTTCCATAAATTATGTTGCATATATGGTGCACGAATTGAAGAGTGTTGATAGGCAAAGTCGTGAAGTACTTAAAGGTCACCTGGTCTGAAATTTATTTGAATAAATTTTTCGAATTGTTTAAACGTAAAAATTATTGCTCAATTGTTAATACATTTTACGTTATTAGAGATATGAATTTCAAGGATAATAAATGATAATTGTTACAATTTGAGTGTGTTTTTTTTTACAAATCTCGAAATTGGAATTTTTGATTTATGTTGAAAAGTATTCACTTTACTGAAAAATGGCACAAGACTTTTTTGCTCTAAATAAAATTCTGTACAAAAAAGGTTTAGTAACATTTTTACGTAAGATCAGTTGTTAAGGCTCTAGAGGTGATATGGAGTCTAGCCCTTAGTGTGATGGGTGCCCGCTCGGGAGTAGGGCCTTCAGGGGTGAAACTCTTCGTGAGAAGAGCCCACATTCTGGAGGCCTTGATCAGTTTTCCCTTTGGAACATTCAACATTGCAGTACGAGGTCTTTAGTCGTTCGTGGATGGGTGTCCAGTAGGCCCTACCGAAGAAATGCAGAGGAGGAGCTGCTTTTGGGGAGTACGAGAGAGAGGGAGGGTGGAAAAATATACACACAAACACACCTACACACACACACACACACACACACACACACACACACACAAACAAACACACACACATGTAAAAAAAAATTTGATAATTTTCCAAAAATTCTTAATGAGCATCACGATATCATCAACATGACATATTTTGATGTACTACTCTAATCCACTATTGATCTAATCTTAATTCTTATCGCACGTGATCAACGAACTATCCAAATTTTTATCAACCTAATTAATTAACGCCAGGCATTAAAACCATTAAGCACGTGGCATTTTACGATGTTAAATTTCAAAATTGTAGATAAAATTAAAGGTTTCCATTTGTTCAAATAATAATACTAGTTACTTATGATAGTCGTTATATATAAAGTAGGTACAGAAATTTTTGTGAGTAATAATTCAGTGATAGAAGCACCAAGTAAGACGTCTTAAGCCCCTTAAAAATGAAAATATCCAGTGTATTATTTATTGTCATTGTTATTGCATTTTATTCCGTAAGTATATATATGTATATATATAATGTATTTTCTACGAATCGTTAGTAGCACGAGTTCAGTTGTGCAGTGTCAGATTTATTTGAATATCTCAAAATCTATGAGAGATACCGAAATTTGTGTTAAACAAAATTTGTAGATCTGAGTCTGCTCTACAAAAAATGTTAATACGAAAATGTTGTTATCTCCATTTGTTAACCAAATATTTTGCATAGTATGTCGGGTTGAGTAGTGCAGCAGTGCAGCATCAGATTTCTTTGAATATCTCAAGATCTATGAGAGATATCGAAATTTGTGTTAAACAAAATTTGTAGATCTCAGTCTGCTCTACAAAAAATGTTAATACGAAAAAATTGCTATCTCCAGTTGTTAAATAAATATTTTGCATAGTATGTCGGGTTGAGTAGTGCAGCAGTGCAGCATCAGATTTCTTCGAATATCTCAAGATCTATGAAAGATATCGAAATTTGTGTTAAACAAAATTTGTAGATCTCAGTCTGCTCTACAAAAAATGTTGATACGAAAAAGTTGCTATCTCCAGTTGTTAAATAAATATTTTGCATAGTTTGTCGGGTTGAGTAGTGCAGTAGTGCAGCATCAGATTTCTTTGAATATCTCAAGATCTATGAGAGATATCGAAATTTGTGTTAAACAAAATTTGTAGATCTCAGTCTGCTCTACAAAAAATGTTGATACGAAAAAGTTGCTATCTCCAGTTGTTAAATAAATATTTTGCATAGTTTGTCGGGTTGAGTAGTGCAGTAGTGCAGCATCAGATTTCTTTGAATATCTCAAGATCTATGAGAGATATCGAAATTTGTGTTAAACAAAATTTGTAGATCTCAGTCTGCTCTACAAAAAATGTCAATATCAAAATGTTGCTATCTATCTTCGTTGACCAATTATTTTGCATAATACGTCATGGTCTTCCTTGAGGCTAGCGACGTTGTATGCTTTCACACACACACACACAAATTAATTAATCAATTCATAACATTATCAATGTTGCAGAGTTGTAATTCATCTGGAATAGTTGAAGAATGTGCATTATGCCCTTTTAAAGAAAATGTGCAAAGATGTTTGCGCCAAAATCGCCTTCCCATGGAGTGTCTCCTAAAAAGTTTGGACTGGGTAATATATATAAATATATAATTAACGCAAGTTTCTACCATCAAATATTTTTTTGTTTTTTTTGGGGATAGTTTTTGGAACAAGGACGATTAGACATGAGCCGACTACTAACTACTATACAATCATCTATAGAGAATCAAGATTACTCGCCTTTAATTAAATTTTACTTTGAACGTTGCGTACAACGAGGTTAGTATTAAGTGTAAAAACATTGGGACAGTTGCCGTAGATATTTGGGACACCCCAACAGTTGAATATTGGATCAGTGTCCCAATTGAAACTTGGACCAAATGATCCGGCCGAATATTGGGAGACTGTCCCAATTTATGATTGGGCCGATGTCCCAATGTGGAATTGGGACATTCTCCCATTTCGGAAGCGGGACGCTAAACCAGCTGGGAATTGGGACAGTGTCCCAGTTGATAATTGGGACATCGTCCCAGTTGGGAATTAGGGCGCTAAACTAGCTGGGAATTGGGACAGCGTCCATACGAGAATTGGGACACTGCCTCAACCGGCAATTGGGCCCGTGTCCCATTTGGGGCATTGGGACAGGGCACCAAACGGGAATTGGGTCAGTGCTCCTGTTGAGAATTGGGACAGTGTCCCAATCTGAGATTGGAGCATTGTCCCGGTTGAACATTGGGACATCATGGCAGAGCACATTCTCCTAGTTGAACATTGCGACACTGTCCCATGAGAAAGTTGGGACACTCTTAAGGTATTTATTAATTTTATGTTTTGTTTATTTCTCATTTTTTTTTCACCTATAGCAAACTTGTACGAGGGATCTCGAGATGAGACGAGTAATATATTCATTCAGTGCGTGAATGACACACAGGTCTTGAACTTCATCTTGCCAATGGCATTTCATGAAAAACTCCCAGGTTGGCCAGGTGCAATGAATTTGGATAGAAATGCAAATAATAACTTTGATAACAACAATAGCATGATTGTTGATAATTGCGCAACTGGACCATTTGCTTCAAATGCCAAAAGATGTTTCGCACTTCATGGAATTTTTTATACAAGATGTCTTCTCGACGGATTGGACTTTGTAAGAAACTCAAAAAAAAATAATACTTTAACTATCACTATACGTGGTGTCCTTTAAATAGTCACCCCAAATTTGGGGCTGAAAAAAAAAATTGGGGCTGCAAAAATCGTGAAATATGAGATAGAGAATGCCCCCTCCACTTTCCTCCCCGACGCCGCCCCTCTCGCGGTGCTATTCAATCGCCAAACGAGCCAATCAGAGCGTAGCACCGCCCCCCCCCCTGATCAGTGGTTCTCCATTTCCCCATTTTAAATGAATGAAAAAATGGTATTTTACGTCTCAAGGTCACCGAACGGTTCAGGTCAGTTCAGGGTATATGAAATAGCCTCAAAAAAATGTCAAGGAATTTTTTCTGCAATTTTTAGGCGGTATTGGACACCAAAAAAGACATTCAGAAATTACTTCCACCTGAGAACGCCAAGGTCGCCGCTAGGCGGCGCATGCGCAGCGTTTGGCGGGAAATCAGGGGAAATTTGAATTGTAGTTATAACCTGGGGCTATGTAGCCCTATATAGTGTCATTGGGACATTGAAAATTGTTAATTAACATTAAAGAAATATTAAAAGAGAACTTTCTTTCAGTTTGTGAATGACAAAGTGGATTCAGCCAAACTTTTGAACTCCCTTCGGCCCCACGTGTTCAATCGCAATGAGTGGCCAGCGATTGAAACTGTCATGGGCCAATGTGTAATTAAGGGTAGGCAAATATAAATGATTGATTAAAAACATTAATTAATGATTAATTAATTTAAAAAATTATGTTAATATATTTGTCAATAATTTTCAACAGCAAATTTGATCGAAGGGCCAGCAACCAGCGTAGCCGATGAACTTGTCAATTGTTGGAATGTCAAAAATGCTTTTCTCCTTTTTGTTCGTGCATTTTGTCCAGATGCGAATAAATATTTGCCATAGATTATTTATTCATTACACCTATTGACTTTTTTTTATATTACATAAGTATGTCTATATATGATATAATGTAAAAAAATGTACATTTTGATTAAACAATGTCTTTTTGTAACATTGATTGCCCGGAAAGGGGTGTTTCCTCATTTGCCCTGAGAAATTCCAAAACAATTTATGTCATGTCACGTCTTACGTTTGATTTTGACAGCAACTGTCAAAACTGTCAAAATTGTCAAAAGTGTCAAAACTGCCAAAACTGCCAAAACTGCTAAAACTGCCAAAACTACCAAAACTGCCAAAACTGTCAAAACTGTCAGAACTGCCAAAACTGTCAAAACTGCCAAAACTGTCAAAACTACCAAAACTGTCAAAACTGCCAAAACTGTCAAAACTGCCAAAACTGTCAAAACTGCCAAAACTGTCATAACTGTTGAATATTCCATCCTCGTTTCTAATCTGACGTCATTTTTGACATAATCTGACAATTTGACATAATCAGCAATAAAAGGCCATAAATTTTTTTGACAACTGTCATACTGTCACAGCCACTTGCACTTTATTGGGTGCCATCGAAATTTGACGTCTCATGTCATTCAATGAATTTGACATCCAATTCTGTCAAAATATGTCATATTTCATCATAACCTGTCAGAAATTTGTCAATTTTTTCCCCCAAATTGGATGTCAAAAATTTTCCAGTGGATGTCAATTTTGACATCCAACTTGAATTATGACATCAGCCAAAAATTGACCATGGCTTCGATCCATCTGGAATGATAGGAGACACTGCTCAGCACCGCTGGTGTTTTGTAATGGCAATTTTTCGCTGCATACGAAACAACTCCAACTAATTGTCCAAGATAGACCAAAGGCCCACCGCTGTCACCATGACAGCTCATAATATTTGTTGTGCTAGTTACGCACATTTCGCCTTCCTGAAATGTAGTGCCCCACTGCTGATAGCATTGTTGGGCTGATAAGCTTCTGAAGTCAGCGGCATGAGCTATGATTGGACAATCTTCATTGTTTGGATGTGTCTTCCCCCACCCTGCCACCGTTACTATGGCATCTGGTGGTGGCTCTGATCTTGACATCACAATTGGCTGGATGTAGGCGTTGAAGATGATCCGTGTTGACAGCTGGAGAAGAACAAAAATTGGATAAGATGTCAAATTTGGTGGCATTTGATAGGTGCTGTCAAAATTGACAGATGTCAAATTTGACAGGTGTCAAATTTGACAGTTTCTGTCAATACTCATACATTATGACAATTTCGTGGAAAGTTGACAGGTTCTGTCAAATTTGACAGAATGTGTCAGAATTGACAGAAGATGTCAAATTTGACAGCTTGTGTCAATGCTGATACATTATGACAATTTCGGGGAAATTCGACAGATTCTGCCAAATTTGACAGGTTCTGTCAAATTTGACAGAATGTGTAAAAATTGACAGGTGTCGAATTTGACAAAATGAGTCACAATTGACAGGTGTCAAATTTGACAGTTTCTGTCAATACTCATACATTATGACAATTTCGTGGAAAGTTGACAGGTTCTGTCAAATTTGACAGAATGTGTCAGAATTGACAGAAGATGTCAAATTTGACAGCTTGTGTCAATGCTGATACATTATGACAATTTCGGGGAAATTCGACAGATTCTGCCAAATTTGACAGATTCTATCAAATTTGACAGAATGTGTAAAAATTGACAGGTGTCAAATTTGACAAAATGAGTCAAAATTGACAGGTGTCAAATTTGACAGTTTCTGTCAATACTCATACATTATGACAATTTCGTGGAAAGTTGACAGGTTCTGTCAAATTTGACAGAATGTGTCAGCATTGACAGAAGATGTCAAATTTGGCCGATTCTGTCACGAACACATATGATCATGAACTTTCACGTCTATCTCGAGAGTGAGTCGCTGGAGAGAACTTTGCCATAAGACTTTTTTATCGGGAATTAAATTCTCTACAAAAAATGTCTTATAACATTTTTCATTAAAACCACTCAGTAATGAGATAATCGCTTTTTTAAGACAGCCGTCATTCGACTGTACAGTGTTGCCACAAGTATTCGCAACAAGGCTCCCCGAACTTTCGTGGCTATCTCGCGAGGGAATGGTCGGAGAGAAATTTGGCAAAGAACTTTTTTGTCGGGAATGAAATTCTCTACAGAAAATGTCTTATAACATTTTCTGTTAAACCCACTCGGTGAGGAGATAATCGCATTTTTCCAAAATCTTAAGGTTGTTACCCACCTTCACAACGGCTATATCGAAGGGCGGTGTCTCCCAAGTTGGATAATAACTAGCGTGATACATATAGTTATCAACATTGTATATTGCAGATGGATTTGTTCGATCCAAACTCCCAGCTCGGACTTGCATTTGATTGTTCAACAATTTAGTCTGATTGTTAACAACGCAATGCGCTGCTGTCAAAATGTGGCGCGCTGTTATTATACTTCCGCCGCATATATGGTAACCGCTATATGTCAATGAGACCAGGTATGGGAATGTGTTGATTGATATTGGAACTGCGTTGAGTAGAGCCGCACTTTGCGCGCCAAAATTCGCTGGAAATTAAGTGCACTTGCAACTTTATAAAAATGTCAGAAACAAGCTATAGATATACTACAGCTATAGTTATAGATATAGGAAATAAATTCAACTTACCTGCAACATATATCGATAAAGATATTGAGAGAAAAATGTTAAATTGAAGCGGGAATTTTGAATTCATGACAATATTTTTTTTTTTTTTTTTTTTTTTTTTTTTTTTTTTTTTTTTTTTTTTTTAATGAATTACTTGTGCAAAAAATTTGGAAAAATTGTGGAACATCCGTAAAGTCACGCGCCTTATATAAAAAATTATCTCCCTTGTTTCGATTAGCGGAATTAATTACATCGCGGTCTTTATGGGTGGTATCAATTAACCCAGTTCAGTGATACAGCCAATTAAGCGGATAATGTCAATACGGACGTCACCTTAATCTTGGGATATTTCGGTATTTTTTCGGACTGATTTATGGCAACAGATGCGGGGAGATTGCGGATCGGTAATTATTGGGACAGATTGAGACGGTGTTTGTTTGAGGGGGAACTGTGCGGTGGGTGGGGGGAATTGGGTCGAATGATGAGGTGCAGTTTTGGAGATTTGGGGTTTTCGGCAGTTTTGGCATTTTCGGGATTTTGGAAATTTTTGAAATTTTTTGAAATTTTTGGAAATTTTGAACATTTTAGAAGTTTTGGTCATTTTGGAAATTTTGGTAATTTTGGATTTTTTTTCAAAATATTGGTCTTTTGGGACATTTTGAAAATTTTGGAAATTTTTAGACATTTTGGACATTTTTGGAGATTTTGAAAGTTTTTGGAAAATTCAGAAAAAAAATGTCCTCTTCATATTGTTTCAACTTTTAACGACAAAAGTCGTAAATGTTTTATCGTAGTTTTTATATATCCTATGCGTGTAAAAACACTCAATAAATTCCGATAATTTTTGAAGCCACGTGTAACCATGCGACCTTGAATTTCCATAAAAGTTTCAAAAATTTCCAAAAAATTTTCAAAAATTTTCAAAAAATTTTCAAAAATTTTCAAAAAATTTTCAAAAAATTTTCAAAAAATTTTCAAAAATTTTCAAAAAATTTTCAAAAATTTTCAAAAACTCCTTAAAATATGGCAAAAGTTACAAAACTTCTATAATATGACTGACATTTGTATCTACCATCACACGGCAAAACGTAGCATTTGAATTTGACAGATGGCGGCACGTGGGCCCTCAAAACCTGCCGTACAAAAATTAATTTCCCGAGCAACGCAGATGAACCCAAAAAAGTCCAATATTTGTCTAGCCCCCAAACCTGGAAAAAACTTCCAAATATCGCATGCAAGCACTTGCACCTAAAACTTACCTCAAAAATTTTTGAACTTCGCGCCATTCCTCCATTCAAAAATCACCGCAACCACTCACATTATATCATTGACCTCATTATCACTCCTACAATAACACTATATTTCACTTTCCTCCCTCCATAAACCACTTATCAAAACTTCCATAAAACGAATTCACACACTGAAAAATTTACACTTTCGCGCGCGAAATGCGAATATTTTCTGATGACGCGCCATATACGGTTTCACGCGCGCAATTTCACAATTAACAATCACAATTTAAATCATCGTTTATTTAAACAATTCCACGAGATTTTGCACTATCACGATCACACTGAAACCGTAGTTTAACTCATTTGAAGTTACTTGTCAAAAGAGAAAGGTAAGAACTGTCGAGCGCGGGAAATTTTCACTTTCATCCGCCATGTTGGATAAGTCACACACACGCGCATGCGCCATTCTGCATGTGATTATTCTTCTTCTTCTTCTTCTTCTTCTTCTTCTTCTTCTTCTTATTATTATTATTATTATTATTATTATTATAAAAATTTTATTCAAATTTCATTTTAACGAAGCAATTAATTATCTTATTTACCATTAATTGTATAAGAGAATTTAACTTTTACGCGCCAAATTCACACACACGCGCATGCGCCATTCTGCATGTTGATTCTTCTTCTTCTTCTTCTTCTTCTTATTATTATTATTATTATTATTATTATTATTATAAAAAATGTATGCAAATTTAATTTTCATGTAGTACTACTATTTTATTTAACATTAATTGTATAAGAGAAAAGTTTTAGCTTTTACGCGCCAAATTCAACTATGGTTGAAAACCGCGTGAACTTTTGAATTGTCATCATTATTCGTATTATTATTATTATTATTGTGAAAATTTCATTGGAATTTCATTTTAAGGGAATAATTAACTAGTTTATTTAACATTAATTGTATAAAAACGAATAGTTTAAACTTTTAACGTGGCAAATTCAAATTGAATTGCGCGCCGTACGTTTCCATGCGCGCACTTTCCGAATTAAGGCGCGCTCTTACTCAAACAACTCTGCGGCAATTTTCCTCGTTACTATTGTTATGATGAATGCAGCCTCAACGTCTTTTATGATTCATCCCCCTCAGTTCCATTATCACAATTCATTTTTTTTCCAGTCTGGCACTATCTCAAAACGATAGAACTGGGAAATCCAAGCGCGAAACAAAGTGTTAGACCCTAGTATGGATTATTGAGTAAGTTGAAATAATTTTGCATGTAATAAATTGTTGGAAATTTTTCAGTTTGGTTGTGTCAATATTTTGACAGGGAACTGTCAAATCTTGCGCTTTTTTCGTGTCAACAGTTTTTGCATTATTCAATTTTAATTTTTGGGGGAACATGTGAGATTTATCGAGTGGAAAAAACTTTGTAGAGGAAAATAATAATAACAATATTGCAAGTTTTTTTTTTGTGAGCGAATTTTTTTTTGGTTTTGGAGTTTCTCCGAAAAATTATGGAATTTGGAAAAACAAAATTTGCAATTTTTTTTTTTAATTAAAAATTTAATTTTTAATTTTTTGAGATTTGAAAGTTTTAGAAATTTGGAAAATTTTGGTAATGACAAAAGTTTTTGACAGTTGAAAAAAAATTGAGAAGTTATAAATTGTGTTTTGTTAATTTTAATTTTGTGTTTTTTTTGGAGATTGAAATATTTATGACTTATTTTTTTTTGCAGGTCAAAATGGCTTGGACTAATTATCAGAAATTGTTGGCTCTGTTGATGGTTGTCACTGGCTCATTCAACACACTCTCAGTCAAGTAAATTCTCCTCAAATTTCTATAAATAATTCATTTGAAAAAAACCAGCAATGTATATACATATATATTTCTTTAAAACAAGGATTAACTTTAAAATAATTTTGAAAAGCAATTGCAAAAGATTTCACAAATTAAATTTAATCAATGGAATTTGTTCATTAAAAAAACTAATTTCATAGATTTTTCTTTTTTTCTTTTATTTCAAAATTAATTCCATTATCATCAAAATTTTTGTAAACATTTTTGAGTATGTTTACGGAAAAAAAAATTAAAAAATTTTGAGTATTTAAAAATACGAAAAAAAAAATTGAAAAATTTTGAGTATTTAAAAATACGAAACAAAAATTGAAAATTGTTGAGTATTTAAAAATCCGAAAAAATTGAAAATTCTTGAGCATTTAAAAATACAAAAAACAAATATTTCGAATTTTGTAAAAAAAAAAATTTTTCAAAATTTCACAATTAAAAAAAAAAAATTTTCAAAAAATGTAAAAATTTCTCAATTTCAAATATTTCTTTTTTTTTATTGAAATTTATTTCTAAAAATTGTAGACGAAAAGTTTTTGACAAATTTCACTGAACTGAAAATTTTAGTGCTCAATCACAAATTGTCATTTGGCAAATTGACATTGGCTGTGATTCTGCCCTATCAATTTGCAGAGAAAAAAAAAGAGTATTAAATGAAAAGGTCGAGGCCTTGTCATTGACCTAAATTGATGAACTCAGTTATGTACACCTTAACTTGGACTCTATTTATTTAAGCTCCCATACCTTGTGCTATATATATAATTTTTAAATAATTTTTAAATATAATATTTCCTGAAAAAAAATTTTCACTGAACAAAAAAATAATTCCAATTTTTTTTCTTAATTTTCAAATTAACATTTTGGCAAATCCAAATTTTTTTGGGACCTTAAAAAAAAATTTTTGCAATGAGAATTTAAAAAATTTTCTGATATTAGTAATTTTTTTTTTTTCAATAATTTTGTGAATTTTTTTTTTTATAAATTTTCAGTGGAAAATAATTGGGCACTAAATTAATGTCAATTTTTTTTGAAGGATTTATGAATGAATTTAGTGATTGAAAAATGAAAATTGTTCAGATATGCGGATAAACAAATTGTTGCTGGTGAGGATGGTCAGCCCAGGCACTTCAATCATCCATTTATGCAGTCGTCGTTTATGTTCCTGGGTGAAATGCTATGTTTGCTGACATTTAAGCTAGTTTATTACTATCACAAGAGGAAGAACGTAAGAGAACCTGTTCTAATTTTCATTATTATTCTAACTATCATTATTATTATCTAGAAAAAAATTAGACTATAAATTTCTGGAAAAATTTTCTCGGCTAAAAATTTCCCAAAACCGAAATTTCCCCCAGAAAAAATGGCTGGAGAGAAATTTGGCACAGGACTTTTTTGTCGGCAATGAAATTCTCTACAAAAAATGTCCCACAACATTTTCCATTAAACCCACTCATTAAGGAGATAATCACATTTTTGAGAAAGTCGTCATTCGACTGTGCAGTGTTGCCACAAGTGTTTGCGTTCAAGGTCACCGAACTTTCGTGGTTATCTCGAGAGTGGGTGGCTGGAGAGAAATTTGGCAGAAGACTTTTTTGTCGGCAATGAAATTCTCTACAAAAAATGTCCCATAACATTTTCTATTAAACCCACTTATTAAGGAGATAATCACATTTTTGCGAAAGTCGTCATTCGACTGTGCAGTGTTGCCACAAGTATTTGCGTTCAAGGTCACCGAACTTTCGTGGTTATCTCGAGAGTGGGTGGCTGGAGAGAAATTTGGCAGAGGACTTTTTTGTCGGGAATGAAATTCTCTACAAAAAATGTCCTATAGCATTTTTTAGTAAACCCACTCGTTGAGGAGATAATTGCATTTTTGAAAAAAAAATTCGAAATTTTTTTTTTGAATTTTTGTTTTTTTTTTGTTTTTTATTGCAGGACGATTCGGTCGACACTAATGCATTGACTAAAGGGAATAGAAATTTTAATCCATTCATTCTTCTTATACCTGCAACATGTGACATGATAGCCACTTCTATCATGTATGTGGGATTAAATTTAACTTACGCGAGCAGCTTTCAAATGCTCAGGGGCTCAGTTATTGTATTTACTGGATTATTGTCAATGGCATTCTTGGACAAAAAATTGGGGGGCAGGAAATGGAGTGGCATTGGTCTTGTTATTATGGGACTCGCCCTTGTGGGAATCAGCGATTTAATGATGAATGATGGCTCTGCTGGCAGCACCAATTCTATTCTTACTGGAGATATGCTGATCATTTGTGCTCAGGTATAGTTTCAAGGTCGTTTTGAGAATTTAAATCAACCAAGATGTTCCTAGTTTTTGAAAAAAAAATTGCATTTTTTTTCGAATTTTGAAATTTTGAAAATTCGCATTTTGAAAATTTTGAAAATTTTTAATTTTTCTTTATGAATTTGAGATTTTTTCTTAGCTTTAGTTTTTTTCCAATTTTTAGCAAATTTTAAGCATTTTGGAAAATTTTAATTTTTTTTTTCAGTTTTTGAAAATTTTGGACTTTTTAAATTTTGGTTAATTTGGAAATAATTTTGTTTTTGATATTCAATTTTTTTTGGAATTTTACATAATTTAAAAAAAAATTGGAGAAACATGTTTTGAATTGGAAAAATTAAATTTCAAAAAATTTCAAAAGTTTCAAAAATTTCAAGAGTTTCAAAAATTTTAAAAATTTCATGAATTTAAATTTTCAAAAATTTTAAAAATTTAAAAAAATTCAAAATATTTCAAGAAATTTCAAAAAAATTCAAAAATTGCAGGAAATTTCGAAAATGTCAAGAATTTAAAAATTTTAACAAAACTTCGAAAAATTTGATAAAAAAATTTTATGATTTGAAAAAATTAATAATTTTGCGAATTTCAAATTTTTCCCCCCAAAAATTCTGTCTCTTTAGATCGTTAAAATTGTTTTCAAATTTTAGGTGGTATCCTCACTACAAATGGTGATTGAAGAAAAATTCGTGTCTGGCCTGGACATTCCACCCCTCCAAGCTGTGGGGTGGGAGGGGGTTTTCGGACTAATTGGAATTTCTCTCGCCATGATTCCACTCAATTACATTCACGCATATCCTCCATTTGCGGACAATTCCCAAGGAACATTAGAAGCTCCAATTGACGCTTTTATACAAATTGGAAACAGCGGAAGATTACTCATGGCAATCGTTGGTAAGAAATTTTAATAAAATTTTAATGAAATTTCAAATTTTTTTTAATTTTTCCAATTTTGAAAATTTTACCATTTTCTCAAATTTTTAATTTTTTTCAAATTTTCAATTTTTTTAATTTGAAAAAATTTCAAATTGTTGATTTTTTCAAATTCCTCCAATTTTTCAATTTTCCAATTTTTCTGGTTTTTTTAATTTGCAACAATTTTGGATTTTTGAATTTTTCAAATTTTTCATTGTTTTCAAATTTTCCAAATATTTTAGATTTTTTAGATTGTAAAGAATTTGGATTTTTGAATTTTTCAAATATTTCAATTTTTTTAATTTGTAAAAATTTCAAATTGTTGAATTTTTCAAATTCCTCCAATTTTTCACTTTTCCCAATTTTTTTTTAATTGATAAAAATCTGAACTTTCAAAAATTGTAAAATTCATTGATTCTTTTTCCTCTTCAAAATTTGGAAATTTCAAAAATAAAAATATTCAAATTAATAGTGACTCAATTTTTCAGGCATAACTCTGAGCATCGCATTCTTCAATTTTGCTGGAATAAGTGTAACCAAAGAAATGAGCGCGACAACACGAATGATACTTGATAGTGTCAGGACAATCGTTATCTGGGGCTTCTCGCTCGTATTTCAATGGCAAAAATTCCACTATCTCCAGGTGAGTCAATTAACATTACAAAAAAAATTTTGAATTTTTTCTTAAATAATGAGAAAAAAAAAATTACAAAAAAAATTTGGTTTCAAAGAAACTGAAAAAAAAAAATTTCAATTTTGTTTTTTTTTCGAATTTTTTTGCTGCTCATTTTAATTTTTTTGAAATTTCTAAATTTTTCATTTTGCCATTTGAAATTTTCCTCATTTTTCCAAAATTTTCTGGAACTTGTAAATTGCAAAAAAAAAATTTGCAAATATTTTCAGCTCATCGGTTTTGCAGTATTATTGTTGGGAATGGGCACCTACAACAACGTAGTAGTTCCCCAATTGTGTAAAAAAATTCTCTGCAAAATTGGACGTCATCAGCCTCCAGAAACATCAAGCTCGAACGATAGAGCGCAAATAATAAACGCCGTTGACGAGCCAGACGTCGAAGAAAGTCGATAATTTTCTCGCAGCACGAGAATCTCCAAGAAAAAAATCTGGGAATTTTTTGTTTCCCTGAAAAATATTTTTAGACTTACATTTATATTTTATCAACACCTTAAAATGATTTTTTACTACTTTGGGGGTGACGATCCTGCTGACTGAAATTCTCTCCCAAAAAAAGGAGAGGAAATCGGGATTTGGAAATTATATATTATCTTCCAAAAATGTACATAATGAGAGTAATAAAGGCCGCCTATTTTAAATATTCTAAATCTGTTTATTTTACACAATTACATTTTTTACAATTGGCTGTTAAAAAAAAAATGCACACAATATTTCAGGTAAGGCAAGAGCACCTCAAAAACTCATTATCATAAATTCTCAGTAAAAGACCTTGAAAAAATTTGAAAAATTGCACAGACAATAGTTCCCTCCCCAAGAACAAACCCCCAAAATTTCCGCTTAATCTGACCCCCCCAACTCTCCTAGCCACCACTCAAAGATGCGAGGTGAACAAGTCAGTCCGCCATTTTGAACCCCCCACTCCAAGCCCTCCCCTTTCAAAATGGCGGGCCACGAACAGCTGTTCACCTCACACTTTCAACCCTAAAGAACAAAAATTCCAAACATTCCCTTAAACTTCCATAACTTCCAAATGGAACATAGAAACTGAACAACTAATTACACAAATCCCCACATCATTTCCCCCATTTATTCAAGTCAATAAATTCAAATTACAGTCGTGTCATCGTGAACATTGAAAATCATAAAAAAAAACAAACGAATCATATCACAGTGTCATGGCATAGCTTAACATGGCTTAGAATTAATTCTGGCAAGATATGTTCTCACCTCAAAAAAAAAAAACATTGCCAAAAAAAAATTAAAAAAAAAAAAATTGCAAAAAAATTTTTTTGAACGTTAAAATCCTGCCAGATCAGTCAAAGTCCCTAAAAACCTACAAAAAAAAAATTACACCTTATCGCTGATGATATGAAGCCGAGGTGTCTGCCCCTGAAAAATGGACTTCCTCGCGCCCTCTCGATGTGGCATAGCAAATCTCAATTTGTCCCAAAACCAGGGATCGCCCCACTTGACATAAGTGTTCATAGTGAGATAAGCCTTAAGCTCTGGTTCAAGTTTGCCAATGGGTCCAATATCCCCAAAGACAATAACAACAACCCTGGCCCTGCCCTCATTGAGGGCTTGCAGATGCGCCGCCCTGAACTCCATTTTGCCCCAGACGCTCTCCAAAAAATTGGGAGACAAGACGACGATGGTTCGTCGAGATTCTTCCACAGAATTAGCAATTTGCGTTGGTATCCACTCACCCGCTTTCCAATCGCGATAATGCACGCAGATTTTGAAAGGCTTGGGTCCACTCTCGAGCTCGCTCATGAGCTCATTGACGACGAATGCTTCGTCCTTGTGGGAGTAGCTGATGAATGCATCGTAGAGTTTGTTTCTGTCGAGCTCGTCCTCGGTGACGAACCACCAACCGATCTTGTAGAGCCATACCTTGATCTCCAATTGATAGCGGTAGTAGAAGGCTGCTAAGCTGCCAATGACGATACCAAGTACTGCAAGTCCAACGCAAACACCAATCACCCAGTCGTCGTCAATTGGTGGACATAGTTCTTCTGGGGTCATCTCGAAGATTGGGGTCGATGACCCGTTGAACACCACCTTCTGCAGATCGGGGATCGTCTGCATTCGCGTCTTTACGAAGCTGAGGAAGTCCCGGGAATCACAGTCGGCGATCCAGGGATTCCCCTGGAGATTCAGAGCCGTCAGGGAGGAGTTGGACAGGGTGTCCAGGACTGAAGTGTTCAGACGCTCCAGGCGATTGGATTCCAGGTCCAGCACCTGTCATGTGGCAGAAAAAAATGTTAGGATTTTTTTTTTTTTTTTTGGTAATCGGGAAAAGGGTTGGGGGAATGGTGGATAATGGGAGGATTTGCAGGGGTTTAGATGGGGAAGGATGGAGGGGGAAAGCTTGAAATTGGGGGATTCCCCTGTGGCCCAAAATTTCTCAAAATCCCAAATTTTCTGTAATTCTCAAAATTTCTCAAAATCTCAACTTCTGAAAATCTCAAATTTTTCTCAAAATCTTAAACTGTCTCAAAATTTTGAACCTTCTCAAACTTTCTCAAAATCTCGAAATTTCTTAAAATCTCAAACTTTCTCAAAATCTCAAATTTTCGCTAATTGTCAACCTTTCTCAAAATACCTAAAAATCTCAAATTTTTCTCAAAATCTCAAACTGTCTCAAGATTCCGAACCTTCTCAAAATTTCTCAAAATCTCAAATTTTCTGTAATTCTTAAACGTTCTCAAAATATTTCAAAATCTCAATTTTTTCTCAAAATCTCAAACTGTCTCAAAATTTCTCAAAATCTCAAATTGTCTCTAATTCTCAAACTTTCTCAAAATCTCAAAATTTTTGTAGAATTTTGGACAATTCTCGGATTTGCAACTTTTAAATGTGAAAGAAATGGAGTTGGAAACTTTGAAATTGGGGGATTCCCCTATGGCACAAAAATGGGGGATTCCCGGACTTACCTGCAGTGTATCAGAGATGGCGTTGATGGGGATTCCCCGAATCTGATTGTGGGGAACGCTGAGGACTGTAACCGATCCATATCCAGGCTGGTTCATAGATGGCAGATCGGTGAGATGATTTCCAGTTAGATTGAGCTCAATGTGGAGGCCACTTGGCCCTTGCAATTCACGAGGTGCATATGTTAATGATCGATGGGAGCAATCGATTAAATATGCTCGATTTTCTGGTCGAATTCTGCACTCGCAATGGTCGGGACAAGTTGCATTATTTCTCATTAAAATTGGCTCCTCAGCGAGACAGGTCAGCGACTCCGATTGCAATTTATCGATACTCATGCCTGATAAATAATCAGGTTTATTGCACTTAAGACCTGACATTTTCAGGGATATTCTGTCGTGGACAATTGGGTGCATACGATGCTCCTGATAACGTAGCAAATCGTATAAATTACAATCACAACTGATTGGATTATTCTCGATTGACAATTTTATTGCACTCTTGTGCTCCTGGCGCTGTGAAAATATGTCCAGTGTGTGCAGGAGAACTGTTTCGATATGGTTCGACGATAGGTCGATCTCAATGCCGTCCGAAAAGAAGTTGAAATCGGATGCCTGGGTAGGATTAACGAGTTAGATTTCGGATTTTATATATCGATCGAAATCGATGTTGAGGATCGATTGTCGAAATCGAACAGCAAATTCGATTATCGAAATCGAACAAGAAATTCGATTATCGAAAATTCGATTATCGAAATCGAGCAGAAAATTCGATGATCGAAATCGAATAGAAAATTCGATTATCGAAATCGAACAGTAAATTCGATTATCGAAATCGACCACAAAGTTCGATTATCGAAATCGAACATAAAGTTCGATTACTCGAACTCGATTTCCTAATCGATCTTTGAATTCGATTCTTGATAATCGATATTAGGAATCAATTCTTGATAATGGATATCAGAAATCGATATATTGGAATTCGATTCTTGGACAAAATTACATGAGTGAAAATTTCAAGTTTTTGACATTTTTTTCATCATCTTACCTGGAGAAATTGTACGTTGTTGTTACGTAGATCCAATTTTCTGAGCTCAGTTGCCAGTCGCCATTCGCTCAAAATCTCGGAAATATTATTATGAGCCAAGTGAAGTTCCTCGACAGTGTCCATACAATCGTGAAATGGAGAACTATAACCAAAGTCATCATCGAACATTGCTTGAGGCGTTAGCAAAGTCAATTGGTTGAAGGAAAATTTCAATATTCTGATGTCCTGAAGGGGCGCGAGTCCTTGGGCGTGAATAGCTTTGAGCCCGTTTTTTTCCAGGCTGAGAATCTTCAAGGCCGATAGACCTTGGAACATGTCTCTATAGCAATGAAAAAAAAAAATATATTAATTAATTACTGAACAAAAATGACTAATTTCAAACTTGCTCAAAATCTCAAATTTTCTTAAAATCTCAAACTTTCTCAAAATATCAAAATGTCTCAAAATCTCAAACTTTTTCAAAATGTTAAACTGTCTCCAAATTTCGAACCTTCTCAAAATTTCAAACTTTCTCAAAATATCTCGAAATCTCAAATTTTTCTCAAAAACAAAAAATTTTTTCTCAGACCGTCTGAAAATTTCTCAAAATCTCAAACCGTCTCAAAATTTCTCAAAATCTCAAATTTTCTCTGATTCTCAAACTTTCTCAAAACTTCTCAAAATCTCAAATTTTCTCAAAATTACTCAAAATCTCAAAACCCCCGAAAATTTTGAGAACCATAATTTATACTCACTGGCTCACAAAGTCAATCTGATTCCTGGATAAATCGAGTAACTCGAGTGCCCCAAGTTGCTCAAAGACGCGATCAGGGATGTGTCTCAAATCATTGAAGGCAAGATCCAAAGTTGAGAGGTTGCGGCAGTGCTCAAAGAGTCTCCTAGGAATCATTTGTATATAATTTTTGGCGAGGCTCAAATTTCTCAGGGCAAAGCTACCCAAGAACAAATCTTCAGGTAGGCTCAAAATTCCACTTCTCCTCAAATTGACCAATTTGAGATGTTTCATATGAGCAAAAAATTTTGATGGCAAAGTGGTCAAATTTTGTCGGTTCTCAAAGAAACGGACCTCCTCCAAAAAGGTATTGTTGCTCAAAAGATCAGGCTGAAGTGAGTCGCCAGTGAAATTATTTTGAGCCAAATTTATTGAGCGTAAATTATTTAATTTTGTGAAAATATTTTTTGGCAATTTTTGAAGATGATTTCGGTGCAAATTTAGGGAAATTAGGGACACGAGGGCGTCAAAACTATTTGGCTTGATTTCTTTGAGCCGATTGTTCCAGATGTTCAGGAGCTGTAGACTTGTAGATTTTGAGAAGGCACTGGCGTCCAGGATCTCCAAGTGATTGCCACCTAATTCAATTGAGCGGAGATTTGGGAGGTCCAGAAAATCCTGAGGCAATTCGCGCAGATTGTTGTCACGCAAATTGAGAATCTGTAATTTTGAGAGCAGAGTTGACAATTTTATAGGGATTTTGAGCTGTTTTGAGGGAGGCGTGAGAGTTTGAGAAGTTTTGAGGATTTGTGGGATTTGGCAAATTTGAAGGATTTTTGCGAATTGGAAAAATTTGAGAAGTTTGAGCAGTTTTGAGAAATTTAGGAATTTTGGGCGATTTGAGCAGTTTTGACGAAATAAAAAAAATTTGAGCAATTTGAGACTTTTGAGCAATTTTGAAAAATACGAGCATTTTGAGCAGTTTGAGACTTTTGAGCAGTTTGGCGACATTTGAACAATTTTGAAAAATATAAGAAATTTGAGGAATTTGAGACTTTTGAGACATTTGAACAATTTGGGACTTCTGAGCAATTTTGAGACATTTGAGCAATTTTGGGAACTTTGAGAATTTTGAGCAATTGGAGGAAATCTCAGGAGTCAAAAATTTCGAAACACCTCAAAAGTATCTCAAAATTCGGAGACGAAAAAAAAAATCTCCCAAAAAAAAAATTACCAAATTTCAGAATAGCAAAAAAAAGGGCAAAGAATTTTTAGTACCTGTAGATTTTTTAATTCATCGAGTAAGTCTGAAGTGACATTTTTGAGCCCATTACTAGCTAATGTCAGTCTCTCCACATTTTTAAATGCCGAAAAAGTGCCTTTGGTCAAGGACGGTGTTAAATCCTCGCGAGATTGAAATGTGAGTTCCTTGATGCGATTCCCCATCAGTTGTCGCGCAATTGCCCCCAATCTCTCTCGCTCCGGCAGCTCGCAACGCCTGAATGATATCGATTTCACATCGAAAATCTGGCGAATGGTCCCTGAGAAAATAGAAAAAAAAATTAAAATTTTTGCCAATTTCAAAACCCGAAAAAAAAATCCACTCAATTGGCGCGAAATTCAAAAATATGCGTTTAGCGAGCCAACATCATGTTTCGTTGCACAAACGTTACATTCATTGTAACAACATTTATAGTAGCAAATTTATAATAATGTTGTGTTACCCAAATGAAATTCCGTCCAATTTGGAGAATTGTAACACTCAATTCTTATCCAATCATCAGGCCTGAAGTGAACTGCAAATTCCGAGTTTAAGTCACTAGTTTTGCAGATTATCTCGAATTCGTTGTTGGGAAGTTTATGGCAGGTTTCACAACCTGGACCTGCTGGGCAGGGGTGGCCTGCAGACAGGGATATCAGGACCAACAGCAGGCACCATTGAAGATGCATGGTGATTTTTTTGAAAATTCTGACCTACAAAAAACAGGGGAATTGAAGAAACTGGTGAAAATTTGCCTCTGCACGGTTTGAATAATTTATAACGCGCTCAATAATTGAAATAAAATTCTGAAAAAAATTGACAACATTGATTCACTCAGCGAAAGGAGTCTCAATTTTTTTCAAATTTTTCCGTTGAATTTTTCGAGAGTTATCGCAAACCAAAATCGCGAGGTGGGGCAGAGGCTGCGCGCGCAACCGGCGGCTCTGACCTCGAAATTTAGTTGAATAAAAAAATAATTCTTTTGTTGTTTTGGAGGTTGAAGATGTGTTTTTTTGTCGAAATCGATAATCGATATATCTCGATCCTTTGCTTATCTCGAGCGATCGTAATGGAAATTATTTTTCTTACAAATCCCATCGGGTAGCAATCGATTACGGTTAATTGCACCTTACGGTCAGGTATATTAGTGTAAGCTTGGACGGGGGAAATCCCCAGGCCCTACTACCCGAGCGTCATGTCTAGACCCCCCACTTCAGACGGCTCTAGCTTGCTGGGAAAATATTGTACACTAATGAACCTAAAACCAAATTAAAATATAACAATGTCCTCATTGGGTCGCAGCCCGAAAAAAATTTGCACTCAATTTTGGGGACAACGCGCGAGCGATTTTAAAAAATCGGATTCTCAACCCGAGATTGGTCACGTGACCTTGGATGCTTCTGTTAAAATCACCCTAACTGGGCAAGTACCAATAAAAAAAATCCAAAATTTTCCCGCACTCTTTAGGAACACACCTGATTTTTTTTGAAAATTTTCTGCACAACCGTTCGACAGTTAAAAAATATTGAAAATGCGCCTTGCGGAGCTGTTTCGTAGGGCTGACGTAGGGCACGCAAACACCCGCAACTTTACCTAATTTTAGCTTGTAAACAAATTGTGGTAAAAAGTTGTAAAAATTTGAATATGTTCCCGCACTCTTCAGGAATACACCCGATTTTTTTGAAAATTTTCTCAAGAGTCGTTTGACAGTTAAAAAATATTGAAAATGCGCCTTGCGGAACCTGTCTCACGGCTGACGTAGGGCACACTAACGTCCGCAACTTTAACTAATTTGTATTTGCAAATAAATTGTCGTAAAAAATTGCAAAAAAATCCAAAAAAATCCTCAAGATGTCGCTAATCAAGATCACTTGGAATTTCAAAAAAATATTCAAAATTTTCGGAGTTCTGGCTCAAAATAAACAACGCCGCATTTTTAGGTTAACGACGAATGAAATAAAAAATATTGTTTTTTTTTATTTTTCACTATATATAAGTAACTATAGTGAGGCAAATGCGCAATTTTGACACACACTAATACCACGTGATCACGTGATTATTTCACCGTAATATTCTACGATTTTATTTCACTAAACACGCAATTGAGACTTTTACGTTAGCGCCTCCATTGTAATTCGATTACGCCGATTTATCGCGATTATTTCGCGAACGGGTGGGCGCACGTGAAAAAGTGTGGTTACACTTTTTGTAGGAAATTTAATTCTGCACAAAAAAGGACTTTTGCACTTTTGTCCTAGGGCCGCGCGTTCGGGAGATACAGGCGAAATTTGTAAATGAATTTAGTGGGTCAAGCGGTTTCAGCCATGAGTGCATGATTTTATCTGATTTATCTTCAAGTGGAGAGATATTTAAAAAATCAGCACACGGCGGGTGGAAATAATATTTAATGGGTTTTGTAAATAAAAACTGGAATTTTTGACGCCATTTTTAGGGATTTAACGCACTCACCGGACACTACTCACCACTTTCTGTATTTTCGGGAAAATACCGGGTTCAAATGCAACACTTTGGACCAATTGGAAGTAACACTAATGGCGGGAAAATTTAAATGCACTTTTCACCTTTGGGGGGGGGGGCGGGAGTTTTGAATTTTGGAGGTTCGATTTTGGAAATTTATTTGCGCAGTTGCAAGGTGACAATCAGCGCGAGTGATTGACCAGGACTGAAGCGTGAATGGTGAACGTAAAGCGTTTGGAAATCCAAGGTCACTCGCCTCCGTCCCCACCATGCGGCGCTCTGGAAGGGGTGGGGGGGAGCACGTGGGCACTTGGCGGTATGTTGAGGATATATGCACTTTAGAACAATTTTGACGTTTTTTGGGATTGACATTTTTCAAATTTTGGGGTTTTCAAATTTTTTTGAAATTTTGAGTTTTTCAAAATTTTTTGAAATTTTGAATTTTTCAAAAAATTTTGCAATTTTTGAAATCTTCGAAATTTGCAAATATGAATATTTTTAGAAGTTTCTGAAAGAAAACAAAAAATAAAAAATTGAAAAAAAAAATGAAAAAATAAAAATTGAAAAATCTGAAAAATTTGAAAATTCATAAATGTGAAAAAAAAAATTATTAAAAAAAAAAAAACTAAAAAAAATGAGAGACAATTGATGAGAGCCGCGATGTGATAGAAAAAAATTTAATTTCAGAAATTTTCAACAGTATTTTAAAGCGCCAGAAAAGCGCGCGAAAGTGCTCCTCTAAAAAACGCGGGAAATTTCCAGACTTTCAAGATGGCGGACAGTTTTATTCCGTTTTGTCTGTGACTTGGCTCCCCAAAGATGTCAGATCGTAATCAATAAGCAGGTACTGATAATAAACACGTATTGATAACAAGAACCGAGATTAGGTTGCCTATTTTGATATTTATAACTGAGAGAGGGAACTTCATGAAGTTTGGTTATTTCCGGATCTGTCAATCACGAGTGAACTTTAACGAATGACACAATTTTGTTTTATCAGTGAATGTGTATCTATATATAAGTATACAAGAGGCAACATTTATTTCATTCCAAAACCCAGAAGAGAAGAAAGGTCATAAAAACTTTTTGGCGCACCTCAATTTGTTCTAAACAAATATTTGAATTTTTTGGCGCCAAAACTTCAGTTGTTCATAACGCTTTATCTCGAAAAGGGTTAGAGATAGGAAAAAAAGTGTGTAATGAAAATTGTTCCTCTCTTAAAAACGCATATTTTATGTCAGATGACTTTCTTCCTTAAGTTACATAATTTACGACTTACGGTGGATCGAAGTTATTGGTTCAGTCCGCATGGTATCCACTTCATACTCCGTTTTTTGAAATTTCGGATCTATCTCGAATGTGAGTCGCTGGACAGAAATTTGGTAAAGAGCTTTTTTGTCGGCAATGAAATTCTCTACAAAAAATGTCATATAGTATCTTTTGATTAAACCACGTGGTGGCGAGATAATCGCATTTTGAAGAAGACCGCCATCTGCGCGTACAGTGTTGCGCATGTATTCTGTAAGTGGGGGTATCGAACTTTTGGGTATATCTCGTGAATGAGTCGTCGGAGAGAAATTTGGTAGAGAACTTTTTTGTGAGGAATGCAATTCTCTACAAAAAATGACTGATAACTTTTTTTGATAAAACCAATTGGTGAGGAGATAATGGCATTTTTATGAGGGAAACTGCTTCAGACGATGTTGTTTTTTTTTGGCGCGAACTTTGTTTCATTGGCTCTTTAATAATTGGAAAACAATTGCACGAATTCTATGTCAACTATCGAATCATCGATCATCAACATGCGTCGTAACCTCTGGATTTGCGAAATGTACGATAGTAAAATAACGATTTTATCGCGAATTCATGATTTTGAGATTAGACAACGGACGGGTGAAAATTTTTGATAAATTCAATATGACACATGCATAATCTTACATCTCGAGCATTGTGAAAGTGACTTTAGTCAAAATATCCAGAAAACTCCCAAAAAAATGTGAACTTAAAAAAAAAAAATTACAATTTTTGAAAATTTTGAAACTGGATTTTTTTTTTTTTTTTTTTTTTTTTTTTGAAAATTGAGAAAATTTGGAAAAATTGATTTTTTTTTTTTTTGGTGGAAAAAATAATTGAGCAATTTGGATGTTTTTTTTTTGGAAGTTCAAATGATTTTTAAAAAATGAGAAATTTCAATTTTTTTAGAGAATTTCAAAATTTTTTAAATGTCACAATTTTAAAAAAAATTAAGAATGAGAAATTTGATTAATACCAAATTAAGAAAGGCAAAAAAAATAATGATCGCCATTTTAAGCCGTTAGGAAATTCCCCGGGACCCAAAATATTTGGGGTTGCCCCAGGGAGGCTTTCGGGAGTTCTTAAGGGTGTGATTATAAATCGCAAATGATTTCCAAGGAAGGGACTGGTACTCAGCTTTGCTTTAAATCATTACCTGTCAACCCATCCAGCGGAAAACAAAATTCGAAAATTTCAAAACTTTCCAAAAATTTGGCAAATTAAGAAAAAACAATTTGAAAAAAATTTTGTAATTTGAAAATTTTTATAAAAATGTCAGAAATGTCAAAACTGTCAAAAATATCAAAATCGTCAAAACTGTCAAAAATGTCAAAAATCTCAAAACTGTCAAAACTGTCAAAACTGTCAAAAATGCAAAAACTGTCAAATACGTGAAAGCTGTCAGAAATGTAAAAAATATGGAAAGCTTCAAAAATGTCAAAAATGTCAAAACTGTCAAAAATGTCAAAACTGTCAAAAATGCAAAAACTGTCAAAAATGCAAAAACTGTCAAAAATGTCAAAACTGTCAGAAATGTCGAAACTGTCAAAAATGTCAGAACTGTTAAAGATGCCAAAACTGTCAAAAACGTAAAACCTGTCAAAACTGTCAAAAATGTAAAAACTGCCAAAACTGCCAAAAATGTCAAAAACGCCGCAAAAGCGCATCCCTTAATTTCTCTGGAAATTATAAGCAAATAATTTCGGAGAGCGGCGACGGGTACCCGAGTGTCTGTAGGTATGCGGGGAAAATTGGGGCCACAGTGTCGGCGTTTGCCGCCTTATATATTGAGCTTAGGGCCATTAGAGCTTTGGGCCATAAATCGACCCGCCCCAGCATTGGCACATGACCCATACAGGCGCTATCGGGATTTCCCCGTATAGTCACAAAATAGAAAAAATGAAGGGATTAGAAATCAATTCAAATTGAAATTTTCCATTCTCAAAATTCTCAAAATCCCAAAATCTCAAAAACTCAAAATTCCCAAAATTAGTATTGTTTTCAAAATTTTGGAAATTTTCCAAATTTCCATAAATTTCCAAAATTTAAAAAAATTCCAAAATGTCTAAAAATTTTCAAAAATTTCCAAAATGACCAAAATTTTCAAAATGTCCAAAAATTTCCAAAAATTTACAGTATTTCCAAAATCTTCAACATCACTTGATCCAACACATTCAACCAACAATAAATTCAAAAGACTTGGCTTCAAATGCTTCGTTTTATTATCAGTTAGTCATAAACTAGATAGGGCATGCGACCCTGGAACATTGGTCAATTTTTTTATTGCGGGTGCCTCCAAGTTAGCCACTTCCGGGGATTATTTGTACTGATTGCATCAATGTCTACACTTGTAAAACCTTTCTTCAGCATTGTGGGAAAGATGTTCGTCAGAATATGGGAAAATCCGTGACCACCAAAATCGACCTGAAAAAACAAATATTTTTTCAAATTTTCACTTTTGATGTATCTTATCGTTTTTTTGGGGGGGGGGGGGGGACTATTATTATTCACTTGCACTAAAAATAAATATTTGAAAAATTTAGAAAATTTTCTAATTTTTTGAAAATGGTAAAAACAGTTTTCAAAATTTTCTAAATTTTCAAAATTTTCTAAATTTTCAAAATTTTCAAAATTTTCAAAATTTTCAAAATTTTCAAATTTTCTAAATTTTTAAAATTTTTCAATTTTCCAGATTTCCCAAATTTTCAACTTGTCAAATTTTCAAACTTTCCAAATTTTGAAATTTCCCGAATTTTCAAATTTTCAAAATTTTCTAAAACTTCAAATTTTCAAATTTTCCAAATTTTCAAATTTTCAAATTGTCAAATTTTCCAAATTTTCCGAATTTTTCCAAATTTTGGGAGCTCATTTTGAGATAGTAAACTTGAATAAAATGTCACATACTAATCGATGTTTCGTATGAATATCATGGCTCATGAGAATTTGATCGATGCCACGTTCGTCTTGAATCCACTTAATTCTGCCAATGCGTTGAGCGTCCGATGGCATCTCCGTCTTCTCATCTAATTGATAAAACGAGCACTCAACCCCAAATAAATCGAATTGACAGTAGCAGCCAAACTTCGCGAACTCCAAAAGATCTTCTTTGATTTTTATAGTTCCTGAAAAAATTCAAAATTTATAAAATTCGAAAATTTCAAAATTATTATTTTTTTTTCATTTTCAAAGTTTCAATTTTTTTATTAATTTTCAAAATTCTAAAACTCAAATAGGAATTTGTAAAAAAAAATCAAAATAAAAAATAAAAAAATAGAAAATTTCGGCAATGTTAAAATTAAAAAAAAAAATCAAAAATTTCCAAAATTAAAAAAAAAATACAAAATTGAAGGAAAAAAAATTAATTCAAATCCGTCAAAAATTTCATAATTTTCAGAAGTTTTTTTTTCAATTACAAAAATTGAGAAAGGTGCGCTTACTGTCCAAATGAGACATAATGGCTTGCTTGGGATCGCCACCAGCCTCCATGTAAATTTCCATTATTTCGAAAGGTGCCTGAGCATTGCGCCCCGGATGAAAAGTTACTGGGCAGCCCAATTGAGCTTGGAGACCTGCAGTGGCGCGAATGGCCCTTTTTTCAAAATCTGTCAAAACAAAAAATAATCCTAAAATAGAAACAATTTGATAAAAGAGCTCTAAATCCCTCCACCGGCTCAAAGTTGATAGAGAAACTTCGTAAAATTTATGTGTTCGTAAGTACGAAGCGCTCAGGGTACGCGAGACTTCCCGCGTTCCCCGCTTTTTATTTTTTTTAAGCCAAACCCCGCAACGAAAAAATCTCAAAAAAATTGTGTTCCTATGTTCACTCGCCCTAAACATACTGCTATTTTTTCAGAGACCCTAGTTATACCCATGAATTTTAAAAAATCGTTGAACACTCGAGGTGGGCCTAAATCCCTTATTTAACCTCAATCGTCAAAATTTTTCTGGCGAATGTTTTGGGCTTGATCCGAAGTGTTCTAACCATAATAGCTGACCACATTTGTTTTCAACAAAGTCATTAATTTCAACAAATTATTTTTTCATAGCAAATAATTATAATGTTGGGTTACCTGTGATTGGCCAGGAGCTACCAACTTCTCCAATCATCCCAGCTTTCATACTTGGATGCTCTTGACAGCCCACTGTCAACTCTTGAAGCATGGCATTGTACATTTGCTCTTCTGTCAACTTGAGGGTACTTGGATGCTGAGTCGAATCGACGTAATATCCTTAAATTATCGTTAATTATTTTTTACGTTTCTAGTTTTTTTTTCAATATTTTATTATTTAATTTTTGTCATATTTGCGATTATTGAAATTCCCATACCAGTGCCAACAATAACATGAACTCCCGTAGCTTCACTTATTTTTTTCATCAAAGGAAGATCCCTCTGGATTCCACAATCAGTATTATCTACAATTGTTCCTCCGCCATGTTTTTTATAAAGCTTCAAGTCATTTATGACAGCTTGAGTAGCGTCATTGTCAAAAAAATTGACATTATATCGACTGCTATACCTGAAAAACAAAGAAAGGGAAATTAGGGGAGAACGTTTCACAAGGGAGTCGGACAGCCCAGCCGGCGCGCTGAGAGTGGGGGAAGCTGGGGAAATTGCCAGACGGGAGGCGCGGCCACGACCCTCGGCCCCGCCTTCTGGTCACCCCCCTCGGCCCCGCCTTTCGACCACGCCCCTCGGTCCCGCCTTTCGGCCACGCCCCTCGGTCCCGCCTTTCGGGCACACCCCTCAGCCACACCTTTCGGCCACGCCCCTCGGCCCCACCTTTCGGCCACGCCCCTCAGCCATACCCCGCCCTTCAGCCCCGCCCACTTGACATAAGAGAGTTCGGATTGCACGGTAAAGTAAAGGCGGGAAATATATTTAAAAATTTGAACAAAAAAATGGTAAAATTTTTTTACTTACGGGTATTGCTTAACATATCCCACATTATTGAGGGCAATTTTTTTTTGAAAATATTCGGCAAGTACTGGAGGTGGGGGCACGTAAAAATGATCGAAATCCAATGCCAAGTGTTCATGAGTGAGAGTTCTCCCCAATTGTGTAAGCTCCACAGGTCCTGAAACTTCAAAATAAAATTTTTACTTTACTTCAATTTTCAAAATTTTGATAATGTCAAATTTTCCAAAAATTTCCAAAATCTTGGAAATCCAAAAAAAAAATTTTCGTAAAAATTTTGGAACACAAAATACCTGTTTCAATTGTTGTAGCTTCCATTGCGATATCCTCAGAGCGTCTGCATCACATTAAATTTTATTTAATCTACAAACGCGTTTCATTATCGTTATCAAAAAATAAACAAAATGAATAAGATTGATGATGTGCAATACAAAATATGCATAATTCACAGACAAAGGCTGCATCAAAAAAAATATTGTATCCAATTATTTATTTAGATATGAAAATTCCATAAAAAAGGGGGGGGGGGGACAATTGGGACATAATGGGACAGGGGCAAATTTGGGACACTACTGCAAAATGAAAGGTGGTGTGTCCCATGTAAATTTTTACACCTGACCCATTATACAAACTGTCCCATTTTGCCCTCTGGCCCATCGCGAGTGGTGTCCCAAATATGAACCGGGTATATTTATATTTCAAAATATTCAATTATAGTTGCACATGTTCTCCTAGTTCAGAGTTGGGTACCGTTCCGTTGGAAAGTTGGGACAGTGTCCCAATAAAATATTGGAACATTCTTCTGGTTGAAAATTCGGAAAAATGGGAGATTATTCTCGTAAATGGAAGAATCGTCCGGGAAAATTAGTACATTGTCCCGCAGGAAGATTGGGACATCATCATGGTCGAAAAATGGGACAATCGTCCCATTCAAAACAGCCCCATTTTTGGAAGAAATATATGTACTGGTTCACTCGAACATTCACTGTAATTTATATCTCTCTTGGTGTCCCAACTTTCAACTGGGACACTGTCCCACTAGCACACTGGCTTATAGATCCGGTCTAAAATTCGGAAAAAAATTGGGATACACCCATGACAATTACTGCATTGTCCCAGAAGAATTTTGGGACAGTGTTATAGCCAAAAAATGGGACAGCGGTCAATTTGGCGAAAAAATAACTATGTCCATACCTCTTACTCGATAGTTCACTATAATTTCTATTTACATATGTTACAATTTTTTATTCAATCAATATATCTGTATTTATTATATACAGATATTGTATAATATATAGATATACAGAAATATTGCCAGTGAATAGTTTGTTATGAGCCAGCGATGTTACTGTCATCGTGCACAAAACACTACTACATGACCTCGTTAAAATGAAATGCAATTATTCTCCTGGGTTATTATTATTATTGTTTGTGAGCATACTCGGCCGAAGGTTGCGCGCGTACGTTGATAAATTAGTAGTTATATTCGTAGGGCATTAAAAAAAAAAAAAAAAAAAAAAAATTCATTAAAAAAAAAAAAAAAAAATTTTAATTCAACAAAAATTAACAAAAAAATTTTTTTGATTGAAAACAAATTTTGTTGCATCGACATGAGTGAACTATAGATATATATATATTGAGAGATATCCCGAAGCATTGGTAAGTGCAAAAAAAAATCGATTAGATAGTGGCGATTCTAATGATAAGAATTTGCAGATAAATTCGTCTGCATAACCGCAAAATGTCACATTCTCGCCATTTATTATTAACTATTTTGTTTATTTGTATTCACGGAGCGGATATTGTGAGCGCGGATTGCGCGGAATTTGTTGGTAAGTATATATAGTATATGATTGGGGGGGGGGGGGAGGAAAGTGGGAGGGGAAGTTGCCTGTTTCTAAAAATAAAAAACAGGTTTTGCTGAAGATTTATTAAAATTTTTTTTTGTAGGAGAAGGAGGCAGCTGTGTCTGTTCAAAATGTCTTCCAGGTCTGGAGTGTTCTAATACGAAAATATGCAGTCACTGTAAGTTATACAACAATATTAATCGAGATTATTAAATGGGACAAGCTGTAGGCGAGTGAAGTTGGTTAGCATCAAAATATCTCGAATCGCGCAGTGACGCCTTCTCATTGGCCAATTCGATGCGCCTGACGTTGGCGCCACTGCGCGCGGGAAATTCAAATTGGCTGTTACGTTACACATCGATTTAACCTAAAATTTCCACAATTTTTTTTTTTTTTTAATCATACACATGGGTTATTACATGGGCAAGATATCTTCACTCTTTTTTACCTAAAACTTTTTTTATCTAATTGTTTATGTTTTTTTTTTCTAGTCAGTTGCACTTCTGATAAATGGAAAAACGCCATTTTGGCAGCCTGCTTGCGAGGAAGATGGTTCCTATTCAGCGAAACAATGCAAAGGGGACGAATTCATCGGGGAGATTGCTTTTGCTTTAGCCCTGACGGAAATCGAATTTTCTGGGTGGGCGTGGTGGAAAGATGCTGAAAATATGACTTGTGGTAAGGACAGCCATTCACATTGCGCGATAGAAGCTCTTCTCTAAACCCTAATGGTGCTCCTATTTTCATCTACCCCCTCCCCCCCCCCCCCCCCCCGTAAGCGGGCCCCGAGGCAACTGCCGTCGTCTGCACGCCACGCCCCCCGGCAGGCGGGCCGCGAGGCGACTGCCCCCGGCTGCACGCCCCGCCCCCAAGAGTGATGGGGGGGGGAACTACAGGGCAGGAGGGGAAAGAGGGGATATGATCTTGGTGATCATCGACGAAGTCCCCAATACATAGAACTCACCTCGACTTTTCGATATATACAGATATATTTAATATATATGTTGTGTGTGTGTGTGTGTGTTATCGTTTATATGGGACTCCATCTACCAAATGCAATTAAGGCTGTTAATCTATTTTAAGCCTGCAGCCGAAGACGAGAAGACCTCAAATTGACCAGATTTTAGACTTTTATCACTCATTGCTCCCAAAATGGTAATTACGATAAATTACAATGTGATAATGACATATGCTGGTGCGCTGACCCAAAAAGTGGGAGACCTGTGGACAAAATTTTTCCCGCGTCTATGATGAAATATCTGCCCTGTTGTAAGTCATATAAATATATTAAAAAGAAAAATTGGGCACATTTTTATTTTTATATTTTTTGGAAGATAATGGGGACGACGTGGGCTCACAGTATCTACGACAGTGTGAGAGCAAGAACATCGCGGGCTTGAAGATTCTGCAGAAATTAGAGGCCCATGGTAGACTCAATGCGTTCATAGATGGCGCCACTTGTGATGGCGATGGAAGCTATGCCTCATACAAAATCGTGAAAAAAACGTGACGATTATTTCATTATACAAAAACATAATTTCCCTTTTTAAAAAAACAATTTATCCAAACATAGAAAAACAAATTATAAATATAAAAAAATTACAGCGTAAAGGAGGATGACCCATTTTGCCCCACCCCTCCTATAATGACTTCTGTGTCAGCAAGATTGCTAAAATAAATAAATTATTTTTTATTTCAGGGTTTTTTGCACTTGGAAGGATTCGAGCAAACTTGAAAATTACCAAAATCCAATTGGAAGTATTAAAGACATGAATTGCAGTAAGATTTTTCGGGATTCATTTACGGAAATTCTGTATTTAAAAACCCCTTTAATTATTCGCTATTTTTTTTCAGATTGCGCGCGAGATACGAAAATTTTTGCCGATGCGCAACTGGAAAACGCACTGTCCTGCCAAACTAACGGGAATTACGAGCCCGTTCAGTTCAGCAATGGCCGCCCTTTCTGCGTGGATAGCGATGGATATGCCATAACAAATTTGGGAAATTGGGGGGACTCATGGTGTCCCATATTGTCTTAAATTATGAAGCTATGGATAAATATACGAACAAACGAATTATTTATCAGCATTCTCCAATTTGTCATACCGGCAAAAATTGGCGGGAAATGTGATGTTAGCCCGCCCATTCAAAAAATGCGCGAGAATTCGGCTAAACTATCGGCAAGAGTTGGAGATGGCTAGATCTCGCAGTTTATTATTCAGATAGTTAAACAAAGAGTATACGTGATTAGAATACATAGAAATTATAAAATAGAATGAAATGAAATATAAGCAAAATATAAGTAACCAGCGGATGGAGGAAACTCTAACAATAAAAAAAAAAAGAACTAAAAAACTTATAATAGTAAGTCCGCTGCTTGAAGCAGGAGGATCATCAAGTATTCAAAGACTGGAGCCAAAGTCTCAGATGTATTCTGAACTGGGTGAGAGTTGGGAGGTTCTGAAACCACAAGAGCAGCCTTGTAGGTGTCCGTGCGTGAGGCACAAGAGCCTGTTGAGCTAACACCTGACAACGGGGCCTAGTGGTGGTGATGGTCACAAAGAGTCACCCAGGTAACTGGGAATTTCGGATTGCTGAATTTGGTACATCAAGCTATTGGACCTTGTCCATGAACTAGAGATTTTTTTTTCTTTTGTAGAATATATTTCGGTGTAGAAAAAACATCGGCTCATTAGCTCAGTTGGTTAGAGCGTCGTGCTAATAACGCGAAGGTCGCGGGTTCGATCGTTTTTTTTAATAACGCTATTGAATTTTATTGAATTTTTT